>CM062289.1:356236496-356836496 GCA_031216915.1 Pictodentalium vernedei
CTCAGGAAAAGTGTTTTTATCGTACAGGACTTTGGCCCATCACACACCACCATCGAGAAATAAAGGCCAAAACGTTATTATTACTAATGATAATAATAACTATTAAGATATTATTTCTTGTCTGCAGCAACTCCCACTTGACAGGTTCGAACAGAAAATTCACAGGTTGATTTGCCATGAATAATTAATGTCATATTGGCTAATTATTAACATGTTTAGCGTTGTGCAGTTAATCCCATGGTTATAACATGTTACATTTCATTCAACTCTCATTTAAAGTAACATTCAAGTTTGTAACTCTCAATGGTGGTTTGTGGTGGCCTGAGGGCCGAAGTCCCCGCTCGACAAAAAACTATTATTTCGCCTTATTTTTTACAGCTCGATTGAGCAAAATTTAAAACGAAGCATGGTTGACTGACGGCGCGTTTGAATCTCGTTGCTTTTCACTTCAATCGTCATCATTTCGAACACAGTCAACGCGCAACAAACTTTCACACAAAAAAATATTGCAACGCACACCCAGCTTCCACTTCGTCGATACGAGACCGTTCCGTTTTATGCGTCCAGTATTCCATTAGTCAAACACTCTCCCGAAGATTTCAATTTACACATGGCGACCTCCGTTGTTGATCAGCTGACGAATTTCAAGTGAAAATACGTTTTAGAATTATCAAGCGAATCGACACGTTTTTATATAGATATAATTGCTCAGTAAATATTCTTTTTTTCGATCACATATTAACACAAAGCTTCAGGATATGCCATATTGATCTCACAAGGTGAGATAGACCAGCAAGGTAAATCGTTTACTGGTCATATAGTACACCACGGAGATCGAGAGCGTTCGACCTAAAGGGCGTACCAACGCCAAAAATTATATTACAGACTGTGGGTCCAAGTTTGGACTAGGCCACAAGAGTCCGTCGAATTACCGAAACGCTCCGGAACGGACTGAAATGCGACCAAAACGGACCGAAACGGGCCCTCCAGTCTGCCGATCTGGGCGTCGAATAGACTGGAATGGGTCTGTGTGTGCTTGGCGCCCCCCCGCCCCCCCCCCCCCCCCCCCCCTGACCCCTAATCTTGAAATTTTAGAGTCGGGTTCAAGTTAATTTTCCGACCGTTTCACAGTTAATGGGATAAAGGTTCGATGTGTTTTAGCTTTTAATTTTCACCCTGTGTGAAATAAAATTTTACGGCAGATTTTGAGAAAAGGTGCGCCCCTTCTTCCCTCAATGGTTTTATAACAAAAGATCCTACCTGCCAACTCCGACTCATTTCAGCAAGCATTATCGCTCAAATAGAACAAACTGTGCATGGTCCAAAATGAGCAGTGAAAGTATCAGAACTGAAGGAATAAAAGTCATTTCTATTGGTTGAGGGCCCCGACCGAACACCAAGTTTGGGGTTTTATTGTGAACCATTAAAACAAACTAAAATTATGTCATTGGTTTGAACAGTAGCCTGGTCAATACCACAGTGAGAGTCCCGAGTAGTGCCCCGGCATTGACCCTCAACGCAAATAAATAAATGGTATAAATATGGATATCACTGGAACCAACTGGGACCGTCGGTCTCAATGATATCCATAATAGCAAGGTAGTTCTCAATCAAGATAGTTAACCCTATCCCAAAACGCTTGTAGCATACAACAGTCGAGAAAAAAAAAATTTGTGTAACTAAAAAAAAAAAAATACAAATCTGAAGAAGATTGAATAGTGATATTCGAGAATAGCGCTGGCCTGTTTTTTCCGTTACATTGGGTAAAGAGTTAAATTCTAGCTGTTTACTTGGTTTTGTTGGGGTGAGGAGTTGATATTTTTTTTTGGTATCTTTTGTTTTATGTTCATATTTTTACACTTCTGTGCTACATTGAGCTACGTACATTTAAACTGTGCTATTTGTTTTTGAAAATAAACCCATTGAAATTATTTCAGTGTTGTTTCGAGACTTGCCCCCGTTCCTGACCCTTGTATACTGGATGCATTTCGAGGCAGTTCCGACCAGTGTTCAGTTCATTCCTAATATCTTAAGTGGGGAATGAGGAAACGTGGGTTGTGACGCATAATCAGTACTGTGGATAGGAAAGTGGGTATGATGATGGATGCACACGCTTCACGGGCAGAAAGACCTTATCGCCCGTTTTTTAGTCTTTTGGATTGCATGTTTTCGGTAGCTTAGTCGCCCCATTTCAGTCGCTTTTTAGTCCTCTATGGTAAGAAGACCCTCTTGTCGCCTGTTTCAGTCTTTTGGGTGCACGTTTTGGTAGATTACTCTCCCATTTTGGTCCATTTTGGTCGTGTTTTCGGTAGCGTTTTGGTCCATTTTCGGTTGCGTTTTTGGTACGTTTCGGTCCGTTTTGGTATGTTTCGGTAATTCGACGCACCGGGCCACAAGTTGTTCTAGTGAAATATTATTAAATTATCAACTCTGGTACGAATACGGTAGCCGACTTCCAGGAACCAGTGGTGCCTATGGTTTGACTCTATGAGTTGATTACACATGTGTTTCGTGTTCTATACATCCCAACCTTCATTTTGGATGTACATTTGGTGTATATTTAATTTGAATTGAAGGAATATCAGAGGTGAGAATTTTCAAAATAAACAAAAATTTCATTACTTATATAGGCCCTTAAAATGATATTAGTTGTTTACCCCCCCATCAGGCTGAAACAAAATGGCCCCCGCATATCATAAATGATAAATGACCCTCCTCTGGTCATTTTAACTAGGTAAACCCCAAAATGGCCCTCCTGTGGTCGGTGCGCCTTTATATCGCAGGTCCCTGATTTTTAACCGCAGGCTACCACAGGTCCCTCAAAATTACCGCAGGGTCCCTTGTTTTTCTGGGGTATTATCTTTGTTTTAACTAACAGTTCGAGGCAAACTGTCGTCTCGTTGGTATTTGGTGGTATTTTACACCAAAAAATCAATAATAACGGAGCGTTTATTTTTCTATTTACGCTATATAAACAACATAAACTTATCACACTCTTCTCGTCTAAACAACCACATCCCCCGCAAAAATTACCGCAGGTCCCTTGTTTTGCGGGGGTATTATCTTTGTTTTAACTAACATATTTGAGGCAAATGTGGTCTCGATGATATTTGGGGGTACTTTAACACCCAAAAAATGAATAATAACGGAGCGTATTTTTTCTATTCACGCTATCACGCTCTTCGTGTCTAAACAACACACACGCACACAATCGGAAACATGATTCAAAATATTCCAGCGATGCAGGTTAGCCCAACTTTGTGACATTACTATATCGTATTTCTCGGGGCATGGCTTTTGGTAATTCATTGCATTTATTGGGCATAAAAGGCCTGCTGTCGAGCCTGACCACAGGTCCCAAAATCGATCGTAAACTACCGCAAGTCCCTTCAAATAGATTTCTTTTCGCTAAACAAGATGGCTGTTTCTTCCACAAGTCGAGGGACCTGCGGGTATATTAAAACTATCACAAGCGAACAGAGGGCCATATGAATTATTTTCCCTGCCCCCCCCCCCCCCCCCCCCCACCCCCCCCCCCCCACCCCCCCCAAAAAAAAATAAAAAATTCTAGCAATTTACCACACCATTCTCGAAACAAGGAACCTGCCAGTGCTGTAGAACAAAAAACTATCAAAGCTATTGCATGGAATTGGGATGTATTACCAAGACAAAAAAAAAAAAAAATTAAACTATTTTTTAGTGATGACCAAAACTGGTTATTATAAGTATATTTTTAATAATACCACAGGTAGCTTGTTTTGCTGTGACCTTCACAAAACAATGGACCTGCGGTATAATAAAACTATCACAAGCTACCGCAGGTCCCCTTTTAGTTTTTCCCCTTCATCTTCACTCTCTCCGTCATTTACTGCAGGTTTAATACTGATAAATGTTTTGTTTCGCGGGGACTCTGGGGTGAGACCCGGTCTACTCTGTAGTGGTATCCTGTACCGCAGGTCACTAAATCCTTCACATATTTATTTCTAATATACGCAGGTCCCCTCGTTTTGCTGTTACTTCCACAAATCGAGGGACCTGCGGTATATTAAAACTATCACAAGCTATCACAGTTCCCCTTTCAATTATTTCCCTGATCCCTACTCCCACCCCTCAAAATGCTAGGCAATGCGGTCGACCATTCACAAAACAAGGACCTGCGGTACAATAAAAACTGACAGAAACTATTGTATTACCATGAATGATGAATGAAAGGTCTTAAAAATCTCTTGCGACCCGGTATTCTTTGGTGTCAGAAGTATTACCATGAAAAAAAATAATGAAGCTTAATTTTGGAACTTTGATATCTAATCAGTGACAAGGATATCTAATCAGTGACAACGAAACAATGAAACTTTTAAGGAGATAATGTATATTTTTTGCACGGCTTTATCTTTCATTTTTTAATATAGGCTACCTCAAATTGGGCATAGTTGATTCGTTGTTTATACAGTAGCTAAATAAACCCGAGCTGATGTTTTTTCAAACTGACCAGACAGATGGGGCTTTTGACAATCGAGGGGCCGACAGAGTGTTTGTACTGCATTTGCATCGTTTTAAAGGAATGCCGTCTTTGTAGGCACAGAATACTTAAAAGTAGCGCGTTTTTCAAGAACAAGGCCCGACCTGCGGTTTGTACTACCATCAAAGGGGACCCAAGCAAACTGTGTACACAAAAAGTGGTTGTAAAGTATTTAAGACCAATGCTGGTATCACTGGCAAGATTCTCCATCGCAACAAGCCGATTCGAATATTAAATGGCTAGAAACCAGTCTTGATGATTATTTTCCCCTGATCAAGTCTATGGTATTAATTACTTTCGCACCATCAGTAGAATAAAAGGATTAATACTTGTGTGGCAATTAATACTATACGTGTATTAGTATACAATAAAACGGTGTCGTCCTGCTTCTCCCCACTTTTATTTTCACACCTAAATCTAGTGTTGTTTTACAATTTGGAGTCCGTACCATTTTTGTTAGCTTTTTACTGGTACCTATTTGTTTTGTTTATATTTTTTTCGTTGTGTGTAGTTTTTACTCATTATCCGTAAATTGAATAAAATAAATTAAATAAAAACAGTTCTAAGTGTTGTTTTACAATTTGGAGTCCGTACCATTTTTGTTAGCTTTTTACTGGTACCTATTTGTTTTGTTTATATTTTTTCGTTGTGTAGTTTTTACTCATTATCCGTAAATTGAATAAAATAAATTAAATAAAAACAGTTCTATCATTGTTGTCCTTTTTCTTGCCAGTACCTCCATAACGAACTCTGCAGTTATATGGAGCAGGGGCAAGAGTGATACCAGCAAAACAAGGGCCTGCATAAAAGTCAGAAATATAATATGGTAGATCACGATAGTTTCTAACATGCCGCAAGGAAATAATTAAAAAGGACCCGCGGTAGCTTGTGATAGTAACGTTTTTAATATACCGCAGGTCCCTCGATTTGTGGGAGTAACAGCAAAACGAGGGACCTGCGGTATATTAAAAATAAATAATGCAAAGGATTTAGTGACCTGTGGTAAGGATACCCCTACGACGCAGACCGGTCTCATCCCAGAGTCCCCGCGAAACAAAATATTTATCAGTATTAACCTGCAGTAAATGACAGAGCGAGTGAAGATGAGGGAGAAAACTAAAAGGGACCTGCGGTAGCTTTTATTTTACCGCAGGTCCATTGTTTTGTGAAGGTAACAGCAAAACAAGCGACCTGCGGTATATTAAAAATATGTTAAGACAACCAGTTTTGATCATCAACTAAAAAACAGTTTCATTATAATATTTTTACATGGTAATGCATCCCAATTCCAATAGCTTCTGATAGTTTTGTTCTGCCGGAGGTTCCTTGTTTCATGAATTTTTCACCCTAATAGTGAGGCTTGGAGTGGGATGATCAGGGGACTTATGGTAGTTTATGGTAGATTTTGGGACCTGTGGTCATGCTCGACAGCCTGCCTTTTATGCCCAATAAATGCAATAACTTACCATAAAGCCGCAACCAAGAAATACGATATAGTAGTGTTAAAAAGTTGCAATGCTGAAATATTTTGAATCATGTTCCTGAGTGTGGCGGGGGCCACATGGGTGGTTCCGGGTCAATTCGTAATCAAGTCGATTCGTAATCATGCCAAAGCTGAGTCGATTCGTAACCAAGTCAATTCGTACTCAGGTCAATTCATAATCAAAAGTCGGGTCAATTCGTAACCATTCTATATTATTTTTTTTATTATTGGATTTTACAGAGTTATCCTCAAATTAGCAATTTTGAATGCGAGTAATATATATATGTGAAATTAATTGTATGAAAATATGAATAAAAATGAACCTAATGAAAGCGGTGAATGCTACTGCATTCAGAGTGTGTATATAGGCGAGCAGTTGTTACCTTTGTTGTAATTAGAAGTTACTGCTTTTTGTTTCACAAAAATAATTTTTTTGTAAAAACATGTTGTTTGTTGCAATCATCACATAGTCAGTACATCAATAACAATAAAAAACAAGAGGCCCCAGGGGGCCTGAGGGCGCTCACCTGACATGGTAGCCTAAATATCAACCCACAGAATTGATTTCCACAAGTTGCATCTGCTCCTCCTAATAAAAGCTGAAACCAAATATCCAAATATTATGACCAGTGGATCTAAAAAAAGATTTTTAAAGAATATTCCTCATATTGAACTAAGTCATAATTTGGGCTCCCACAGGGAGCCCATATATGAACTCAGGGACTTGGCTTTAACAAACCTGAATCTCACACCCCTAAGGATTCTGCACACCAAATATCAAAACATTCCGACTGCTGGATCTGAAGAAGAAGATTTTTAAAGAAAATTCCTCATTTTGAACCAAGTTACAATTCGAGCTCCCACAATCAGCCCAAATATGGACCTAGGGACATGGCTTGAACAAACTTGAATCTTACCCCCCTAAGGATGCTGCATAAAAAATATCAAAAGCATTCATCTGCTGGATCTGAAGATTTTTAAAGAAAATTCCTCATTTTGAACTAAGTTGTCATTCAGGCTCCCATAGTGAGCCCAAATATAAACCAAGGGACTTGGCTTGAACAAACTTGAATCTCAGCCCCCTAAGGTTGCTCCATGCCAAATATCAAAACATTCCAACTGCTGAATCTGAAGAAGATTTTTAAAGAAAAATTCCTCATATTGACACAGGGAGCCCAAATATGGACCCATGGACTTGGCTTTAACACACTTGAATCCCCCCCTCCCCCCAAGGATGCTTCTCACCACATATCAAACCATTCCGACTGCTGGATCTGAAGAAGAAGATTTTTTTAAGAAAATTCCTCATTTCAAACAAAGTTACAATTCAAGCTCCCACAGTGAACCCAAATATGGACCTAGGGACATGGCTTGAACAAACTTGAATCTCACCCCCCTAAGGATGTTGCATACCAAATATCACAAGATTCTGCCTGCTGGATCTTGAGAAGAAGATTTTCAAAGAAATTTGCCTGAAATGCATTAAGTTCGAATTTGGGCCGATTTGAACAAACTGGAATCAGATCCACCCCACAATGTTGCATACCAAATATCAAAAGATTCTGCCTGCAGGATCTGGAGAAGAAGATTTTTGAAGAAATTTGCCTGAATTGCACTAAGTTCAAATTCGAGCTTCTATAGTGAGCCCAAATATGAATCTAGGGAGCCGATTTGAACAAAATAGAATCAGATCCACCCCACGATGTTGCATACCAAATATCAAAAGATTCTGCCTGCTGGATCTGGAGAAGAAGATTTTTTAAGAAATTTGCCTGAAAAGCACTAAGTTCAAATTTGGGCTCCAATACTGAGCCCAAATATAAACCCAGGGAGCCGATTTGAACAAACTTGAATCAGATCCACCCCACAATGTTGCGTACCCAATATCAAAAGATTCTGCCTGCTGGATCTTGAGAAGAAGATTTTCAAAGAAATTTGCCTGAAATGCATTAAGTTCAAATTTGGGCTCCTATACTGAGCCCAAATATAAACCCAAGGGGCCGATTTGAACAAACTTGAATCAGATCCACCCCACAATGTTGCATACCAAATATCAAAAGATTCTGCCTGCTGGATCTGGAGAAGAAGATTTTCAAAGAAATTTGCCTGAAATGCAGTAAGTTCAAATTTGGGCTCCTATACTGAGCCCAAATATAAACCCAGGGGGCCGATTTGAACAAACTTGAATCAGATCCACCCCACAATGTTGCATACCAAATATCAAAAGATCCTGCCTGCTGGATCTGGAGAAGAAGATTTTTTAAGAAATTTGCCTGAAATGCACGAAGTTGGAAATCGGGCTCCTATACTGAGCCCAAATATGAACCCAGGGGGCCGATTTGAACAAACTTGAATCAGATCTACCCTCCAATGCTGCATACCAAATATCAAAAGATTCTGCCTGCTGGATCTGGAGAAGAAGATTTTTTAATGTTTTTCCCATTGCCTACAGTGTTAAAAAGTGCTGACTCATCGTGCATATTGGCTTAATCAGTGATTGGATTAATGTCTGATTTCAGGTCAAAGAGAATGCAAAACTCAACATGTTTAAACCGGCAATGGGTATTGTAGAAGAGGTCATGCAAATGGAAATAAGCGAAGAAGACTTCTGCCTACCTGCACCACACTTATTAAAACGGAGAGCCAACAGGGCCAGAGAGAAACTACGTCCGTCTGATCCAACAGATCTGGAATTTGTTCTCGACGAATCCTACATCCCAGCAGATTTTTTCAGAAAAGATTTCAGAGTTGACGGAGCTAGACATTTGATTTTTGCAACAACCACACAATTAACCTTGTTACAGAAAGCGAAAAGATGGTATTTGGATGCAACATTCAAAGTCGTACGGGATCCATTTGAACAACTCTTCTCAATTCACGCCTTTTTGAAGAGTGAAGACCAAACCAAGCAAGTGCCCCTTGTATATGCACTAATGTCAAGACGGCGAGGGAAAGATGATAAGAAAGTTTTGAAGGTAAATGAATTATTTCTTTCAGAAAATTTCGTAACTATTATTTTATTAACTGTGTGAAGGTGCGGGGGTAGCAGGGCGGGGGGGGGGGGGGGACCACTCCCTCCCCGAGTAACAAGTTTTGTTGTCGATTTTGAGGCTGGTATGTAGCAGGCATTGCGAGCGGAATTTCCAGAAAAAGACATCAATGGCTGTGCATTCCACTGGGCACAGGCCGTTTGGAGAAAAATACAGGTAATATACAATTTTATTAGCAAATACTATATATTCTCAAAAATACTGTGTTGACTGTTGAGTATGTATTAGGGAAGTGGGATGGTGGGGGGGGGGGGGGGGGGGTTCTATAAGACCTTTTAAGACTTTAAATAAATGAATTAAATATAATAAAACCATGTTATGTTTTTTTTTCTTTGTAGAACATTGGCTTGGCTACTGAATATACAAAGAAAGAAACGACTTACAAATTCGTGCGAAAGCTCCTAGCTCTCCCATTCCTCCCAGCTGAACACATACAACCAACATTTGATTACATGAAGAGAAAAAGCAGCCAACAACTTGATCCTCTGGTAAATTATATCGAGTCAACTTGGATAACCTCAACCACGTGGCCACCTGAGAACTGGTCTGTGTACAGACAGTCAGTTAGAACAAATAATGATGTCGAAGGTATGTGGTACAACTTTAGCTTTTAATCACCTATTCCGAGTAAATTTATTGAAGCTTCAATCGCTTTTTGCCAACACCAAGTAAATTTCTTAAATGTAAACTTCAAGTGCTATTGCTATTCAAAAAGCAAAAAGTTCTTAAACGTATATACTGCACAAAACATGCCATTGTATGATATACGAATATTGATTTAATTTGTTTTTTTTTCTTTTATAGGATGGCATCGGCGGTTAAATTATAGACAAAACCTTATATTGTATCGTGACATACGTTAACAACACTTGCAATTTTTTTTTTTTTATTATTTTTTATTTTCATATATATCAAATGTTCGTACACAACTGCATCATATGAAATATTTTCAACAAAAACATTTGAATGCCGGACATGTGCCCCCCCCAACCCCCCCCCCCCCCCCGACGCGTGCCCCCTTGACATTTGCCACCCGGATATGAGCCGCCCCCGGACATGCCCCCCCCCTCCCTCGTTATTGCTAATATGGACATGACCCCCCCCCCCTCCATTCCTGGACAACTGCCCCCTCCCTTGTCTGTCATCATTTTATTACTGCTCATTGCGAAAAGCACTTGAACAACAGTATACAATAAAATGTTTCGTGTCGGACACCATAATAAAATGATGATAGGCAGGGTTTGTGTGTGTGTGTGTGTGGGGGGGGGGGGGGGGGGTCAGTTGTCTGGGCCGTCGAGGGGGCGGGGGGTAACCGATGTAATAACACTGGAGCCCGCCGTTAATGGGGGGCCCGGTAGCATAGGCGTATGGGTTAATGTTTTATGGGGAATTGCCCGAAAAATTCAATTTTTAATATGAAATTGTCCGATAAATCCAATTTTTTTTCACATTCATATGCCTATGCCCGGTAGCTTCCCTGCTGGAGTACAAGCTCCAGCATTCTTATGCAATTGAAACCATGCTTTGTGGTGGATATTTCAATATTACGTGCCGCTCCGCAAGAATTCATGGTCATGTGCCATCCATTAACGGCGGGGCTCCAATTATACTACATCGCTTACCCTCCCCCCCCCTCAACAGCCCTGACAACCGCCCCCCCCCCCCCCCCCCCTGCCTGTCATTATTTTATTATTGTGTCCGACACGAAACATTTTATTGTATACCGTTGTTCAAGTGCTTTTTGCAGTAAGCAGTAATAAAATGATAACAATCAGGGGAGGGGGGGCAGTTGTCCGGGAATGGGAGGGGGGGAGGGCTAAGGGCTATGTCCATATTTGCTATAACGAGGGGGCTCATGTCCAGGGGGGGGGGGGGCAAATGTCAAGGGGGGGGGGGGGGGGCACATGTCCGTCATTCGCAGATAATATTTCACTCTATACAATGCGCGAAATCTCAAGATTGTGCGGTTTCTCGTGAGTCGTTAGAAACCACATATTCTCCCATTTTCAAACTTTGCGATGAATCCACACCAGCATGAATATGTTGGTCGGAATATAGTGTGGTCATGTGTAAAAAGCCCCCGATGGGCCACACTGAACTTCCACAAGTGCCAATTTCCAATTTTTTTCCGTTTGAAGCTTCAGAATCCCGACGACGAGAGTGGTAGACCCCTTTTCGTTTTAGTCATCACCTCGCCTCTATACGCGCGTGGGACAATGCGCGTGCGCGCGCGCGGTGTGTGGGGGGGGGGGGGGGGAGGGTAGATAGTAGTGTGCTATACCCATACTTAAACTACCGATTGATAACTCGGAGCTAAAACTGAATAAAAGTATTACCAAACATATTTAATGTTATCTTTTATAAATGAATGTCGGTCATTCCCCACCACCAGGAGACCTGTCCAACCAGAAATTATCACCTGAATATTTACCATCCGGACAGGAGCTGATGAACTAAGGGCCTTATTTCCTGGTGGCGAATGTCCAGGTCGCACATCATATATAGACGGGCATTTTTTTTTTTTTGGGGGGGGGGGGGGGGGGGGTGAAGCTGGATTGCTGTATTTCCCTGGTGAGGGGGCCTAGGCCTATATCAGTGACCCGGCACTACCAGTGGTGCAGGCCGTCGGCAGGAGGTAGGAGGGGTGGGGATGTAGTAACAAGAGGCAGACGGTAATGGGCCCCACTCGCGTCACTGCTGGAGTACAACCTCAAGCACTCCTATGCAGTTGAAGCCATGTTTTCTGGTGGTTATTTCAATATTACGCGAATTCCGCGTTCCCCCCACTCCCTCACGCAAGAATTCATGGTCATGTGTCAAAATTAAGGAAACCTCATCTTTTGACATCCATAAACACGATTTTGTTTTTTCCCTTCCCCAACCTTCGAGAAAGGGACGCCCCTTTCGTACTCGCCTCCACTAGTCGCCATACGACTGGGTATGATGCGCACCGTCTCGCGGCTAGACATTAACACGGGGCCTAGTCCAAACTTGGACCCAAAGTCCTTTATATATTATTTTGGTGTTATAAGTCCTTTGGGGCATATCACACCAAACAATTATATTACGGACTTCAGGTCCAAGTTTGGACTACACGAGCCCCTTTTTTTCTCTCGATCAGGGCCTGGATATTCCTCGATGGCCCTGCACTGATGAGATCGATCATTCGTTATTATCAATATAATTTCCGTTTTATTCGAGAATAAGAGTAGAATGCTCATTGGCGATTTTATTTGAAACACAGTTTTTATTTTGTTGTAGAACGTGTTCCGGGGAAACTGTTAAATGTTTTGATATTAAGACGCTCGTATCAGCTTGTATCGGCGTTTTTGTTGAAAATCTTCTTTAAAACTTGTTACTTGACTACGTTTCGGCTGAGTGTCCATTGCCAATTTTCAATTACCCAAAAAGTGTTCCCCCGAAACATGCACTGATTGTCGCATGAACGGGAAGAAAAACATTTTTTAATGCGGTAGGTGTTATCCATGTCAATAAATATCAAATTCTTTTTCAGTGTTGTTTAGCGAGCACATGCAATGTTTTGTTTGGACCGAACGACCAGCATGTATTTAACAAGGACCAATTATCTAAACTTGTTTCTCGTTTCGTGGTATATAATGAAAACAAGGTCCAGATGTGGAGCCCAGTGTGCGACAAATAAATATCCGATTATAAAAATCAGAGCACCTGGACTCCAAATTGGAGCTAGAATCGACCCGACTTGAAAAAAAACTGAGTACGAATTGACTCAGCTTTTTTGAAGTCGGGTCAATTCGTACTCAAAAAACTGATTACGAATTGACTCAGCTTTCTTGAGTACGAATCGACTTGATTACGAATTGACCCGTTCCCACATGGGGTGGGATGCCATCATGGGTAATTTTCCTGACACATGGCAAGCTCTGAAAGCCTGATGAATTGCATATCGCAATGTTATGTACAATAGAAGACAGTTTTTATATCAGTTATAGTTTTATAGGTCTGCACACGTTGTTTTGACACGAAGAGCTTGATAAGTTTATGTTGTTTATACAGCGTAAATGGAAAAATATGCTCCGTTATTATTGATTTTGGGTGCAAAATACCCCCCAAATATCAACGAGACGACAGTTGCCTCGAACTATTAGTTAAAACAAAGATAATACCCCGCAAAACAAGGGACCTGCGGTAATTTTGAGGGACCTGCGGTAGCCTGCGGTAAAATCGGGGACCTGCGGTATAAAGGCGCACCCCCTGTGGTGATTTGAAAATTGAAGCGAACCATAATGGCCCTCCTGCAATTTTCAAAATGACAAGCCTGTCACATACAGAAATAGTTATTGGCGACTTACAAACCCAACGCATACCTGAAAATTACCTGTTTGCAATATGACTATAACCAATTTGTTTGAGGTGTTGGATAAAGACACTTTTCAATGCACCCAAGACTTCCTTTCTCTCTGGTCTTGACAAGCATGTCACTTCAACCCGGGAAAAGATCGGGACCTTTAGCGCTTTGGACGTTTCGTACCCATTCGTTTCGAACCCACCTGAGTTTCGTTCCCAAATCTTTGCTGTTTCGTACTCAAATTTTTGGACGTTTCGTACCCAAGATTGAACGTTTCGAAACCAGCAATTAATTTCGCTCAAAACACACCGACGAGGCGCGGAAAATATCTGCGAATGTGCCATTCTAAGAGAGAGTACGCTTCAGTGGGAAAGAGATAGAGAGAGACAGATATACGTGATGGGGGGGGGGGGGGGCAGGGGAAGGGGGGGGGAGTAAGAAAAAGTGAAAGAAAATTAGTACACGAAATTATACGCAAGTGCATGTGGGCGTATGACTGCATATTACTCTCTGTGTGTTTGTGTGTGTGGGAGGGGGGGGGGGTGTCCGCAAGGGTGTGTATTTTGGTGCGCGTGCATGTGTTTTGGTTTTTTCGGGTTTGGGTTTTTTTGTTGTTTTGTTTTTTTTTGTTTTTTATGTACTACTGTAAAAAAAAAAGACCTACCTCTGATGAAAATGTGTCTCATAAGCCTCCATAGGCTGGATTTCATATAAATATTTTGAAAATACTCTCCATGTATGTATATTATGCATGTGTATTGAAATGTGACACTTAATATTATTCTACGGCTACTACATAAAAGTAGTCGGGATTTCCTGTTGTACCCTTCGCTGGTTGCGGACTTATTTTTTTAATTTAGTTTAGGGGTATTCGGGGGCGTCGGGGATCGCAGTTCACCTTGTCATTCCCTAGTTTTAATTCGAGCGGTCTTAGTTTTGATTGCAATTTTTGGGCTTTTGTCGGCTTTCGCAAATTACTCCAAGTTCGGAGATTAGTTCGCTGTCGGCTAACCGGTCATGACTTTTCGCGGCCAGCCTGAGGGTGGCTAGGCGGTCTTTAATGGTGGGGATATCGGCCCTGTCGTGGAGTGTTTTTATGGGTGTGTCCCATGGGGCGCGGAGGGCAACTCTAAGCGCATGATTTTGGACTCTCTGGAGTTTTCCCATATTAGTTTGGTTGAGGTCAGTTAGTATTATTGCACCGTATTCGAGTACTGGGCGCACAAAGGATTTGTATAGTTTGAGTAGGGTGGACTGGTTGCCCACCCCCCCCCCCCCCCCATGAAGTTCCCTTGAGAGTATTGTTACCTAATTTTTTGCAATATAATGAATTCTGCCAACCGTGACGACTGCCCGAGCCCAAAACCCGAAAACCTTTAGCACAGTCTACAGGTCATATTTATTGAGGAATTTCATTGTAACTTGGTGGGTTGACTTCATACAACGTCTAGATGAGAAAGTCACCTTTTTCCTGATTGGGCAACTGTGGCGGCTACATGGGCCCGAAGCCTGAAAACTTTTAGCACACCTTTAGCACAGTCTGCAGGTCATATTTATGAAGGGATGTCATTGTAACTTGGTAGGGTGACTCCAAATAATGTCTAGATGAGAACGTACCATTTTGATCACGATCATTCAGCCTTGATGGGTGCCCAAGCCCAAAAACCTTTAGCATTGGCAAAAAGTCATATTTATGGAAGGATTCCATTGTAACCTGTTGTGTTGACTCCATATAATGCCTAGATGATGACACCCCCCTTTTGGTCGTGATTGGTCAACTGTGATGGCTACAGGTGCCCGAAGCCCGAAAACCTTGAGTACTGTGTACAGGTCATATTTATAAAGAGATTTCAGTGTAACTTCGTAGAATCTCTCCAGATGATACCCAGATGAGATTGTCCCCTTTGGCGCCCTCATTCAACTATGATGGCTGCCCAAGCCCGAAGCCCGAAAACCTTTAGGACAGTCTACAGGTCATATTTATGAAGGGATTTCATTGTAACTTGGTAGGTTGACTTCATATAATGTCTAGATGAGAACGTCCCCTTTTGGACACGATTGGGCAACTGTGACGGCTGGTGCCCGAGCCCAAAAACCTTTAGCATAGTCAAAAAGTAATAGTTATGGAAGGATTTCATTGTAACCTGTTGTGTTGACTCCATATAATGTCTAGATGATGACATCCCCTTTTGGTCGTGATTGGTCAACTGTGATGTCTACAGGTGCCGAAGCCCGAAAACCTTGAGTACAGTCTACAGGTCATATTTATAAAAGGATTTCAGTGTAACTTCGTAGGATCATTCCAGATGATACCCAGATGAGATTGTCCCCTTTGGTTGCAATCATTCAACCATGATGGCTGCCCGAGCCCGAAGCCCGAAAACCTTTAGCACAGTCTACAGGTCATATTTATGAAGGGATTTCATTGTAACTTGGTAGGTTTGACTTCATATAATGTCTAGATGAGAACGTCCCCTTTTGGACACGATTGTACAACTGTGCCAGCTACAGGGGACCGAAGCCCAAAAATCTTTAGAACAGTCTACAGGTCATAATTATGAAGGGATTTCATTGTAGCTTGGTAGGATGACTCTAAATAATGTCTAGATGAGAATGTCCCCTTTTGGTCACGATCATCCTGCCCTGATGGCTTGCCCGAGCCCAAAAACCTTTAGCATAGTCTATAGGTCGTATTTATGGAAGGATTTCATTGTAACTTGTTAGGTTGACTCCATATAATGCCTAGATGATGACATCCTCTTTTGGTCATGATTGGTCAACTGTGATGGCTACTGGTGTCTGAAGCCCGAAAATCTTGAGCACAGTCTACAGGTCATATTTATAAAGGGATTTCATTGTAACTTTGTAGGATCACTCCAGATGATTCCCAGATGAGAATGTCTCCTTTTGGTTGCGATCATTCAACTATGATGATGGCTGCCCGAGCCCAAAGCCAGAAAACCTTTAGCACAGACGTCAGGTCATATTTATGAAGGGATTCCATTGTAACTTGGTAGGTTGACTTCATAATGTCTAGATGAGAACAACCCCTTTTGGACACCATTAGGCAACTGTGGCGGCTACAGGGGCCTGAAGCCCGAAAACCTTTAGCACAGTCTACAGGTGATATTTATGAAGGGATTTCATTGTACCTTGGTACGATGACTCCAAATAATGTCTAGATGAGAACGTCTCCTTTTGGTCGCGATCATTCAGCCTTGATGGGTGCCCGAGCTTAAAAACCTTTAGCATAGGCATATTTATGGAAGGATTTCATTGTAACCTGTTAGTTTGACTCCATATAATGCCTAGATGATGGCATCCCCTTTTGGTCGTGATTGGTCAACTGTGACGGCTTCAGGGGCCCGAAGCCCAAAAACCTTGAGTACAGTTTACAGGTCATATTTATGAAGGGATTTCATTGAAACTTCGTAGGATCACTCCAGATGATGACCAGATGAGAATGTCTCCTTTTGGTTGCGATCATTCAACCATGATGGCTGCCCGAGCCCAAAGCCCCAAAACCTTTAGCACAGTCTACAGGTCATATTTATGAAGGGATTTCATTGTAACTTGGTAGGTTGACTTCATATAATATCCAGATGAGAACGTCCCCTTTGGACGCAATTGGAAACTGATGGCTACAGGGGCCCGAAGCCCTAAAACCTTTAGCACAGTCTACAGGCCATATTTATGAAGGGATTTCAATGTAACTTGATAGGATGACTCGTTTTGGAATAATTTCACTGTAACTTGGTAACTTTCGTTGATGTACGTTAACTGTGAGGGCCATATACATTAACTGTGAGGTCATATTAACCCACCCTCATCTCTTTAGTACAGTGTACACCTCATATTATTTTTATCAAAAACATAGCATACAGGGAACAGAAATGAACATATTCCCAATTATCACAATTCTTGTCTTATTTCATAATCCTTTCATAAACATTGAACATTATCCTTTTCATCAAACACAACACACAAGTTAAGCTACAGTGTCATTGACACTTTCATTAACTATTTTTAACCCCCACGTTTCCCCAGGAGGCACCAGAATCGATCTCAGAGATTAAGAATTTGAAGAAAAGAAATATCCTGGGAAGAGCTCATAATTGTGGGAGGGAATACGCACAATTCCATAGTTCAAGCGTTATATCGATCTAGTCCCCCCCCCCACCCCACCACCATTTCGAAAATATGAAATGGATTTTTTTTTTATCTGGCAGGGGCATAGACAGGATTTGATAATTGGGGGGGGGGGGGGGGGGGTAGCCATTTTTGTTTGGGGGATCATGATATTTGGAAGGTCGTTGTGGGGTTTGCCGCCCCCCCCCCCCCAAAAAATGCAATGAATTGTTTACGATAATTTGTTTCTGGGGAGGTCTAGCCCTAGTTAGGCCGGGGGGCACAATGACCTTCCAAACATGATTGCCCCCCCCCCCCTTACAAAATCCTGGCTACGCCCCGCTAGATATATAATCCATTTCCCATTTTTTCGAAAAATGATGGGGGGGGGGGGAGAGGGGGAGGACTAGATCGACATAACGCTGGCATATTTCAGTGGCTTGTTTTCCCTCCCACGGTTGTGGGCCCTTTCCCGGATATTTTTTTCTTCTAATGTTGAAGCTCTGAGACCGATTCTGGTGCCTCCTGAGGAAACGTGGTGGTTAAAAACAGTAAGTTACAGTTTGCATTTGGGGCTCCTCAGCCCTCCCCCTCCCCCTCCATCCGGGCCCACCACTGTGAGCTCACACATAGGGATTGGTGGAGTGAGCACAAGGGTCCCTAGTCTTAATAGGCTCTTGTGGGTATCACTGAAGTGGGACTTACAGGAGTCTAGAACTAGCATCCACTGATGTATGGTTGGTTTTAATATTTATTATCACCTTGGCATGTGTTTGGTGAAACGCTAACTGAAATTAAAATATGAACCCCCGTTTAAAAAAAAGCTTGAACACAACCCTTTGCCTGTAAAAAGGACGGTAAGCGTACCAACAGGAAGAACACAACAATGTATTAACTCTTTCTTTGTGATCACAACGATTCACTGGAATCATCTGCCTGACCCGGTAGTCTGTGCGAACTCGCTGGAGGCCTTTAAATTGGCCCTGAACAAACATCGCCAATAAGAACCGACACTCTCTCTCCCCTTGTGTAAAAGCCAGTATTGGTAACTAAAACGTATCAAATACAGATACAGACAGATAAAAACTGTTTTAAAGTACTAAATGTACCTCTGAAAGTGTGAAGTGACAATTTAATGAATCGTGCGCAATAGAAAACGAAGATTAAGTATTGATTGTTTTATTGTAGACTATTTTCAAATTATAAATGGGTTCTCTCCAAAATACTTTCTGTTAAATCCCCTCCTAGTGAACAGAAACATCTAAAATTAGCTACTAAGATAATACTCACCCCGTCGTGCACCTCAGCGAATTCGTTGTTTTCCTTGCACAAAATGGCGTGTCGATCAGTGTCGATGGCGAAATGATATATTTTGTCTTGAAAATAGTCTATAATAAAACAAACAATACTTAATCGTCCTTCTATATATTTATTATTGCGTAAGCTTTCTTAAATAATCACTTTTCACACATTCAGAGGTACATTTAGTACTTTAAAACGTAGTTTTTATACACTTACCGTCCTTTTTACCGGATACCGTTCTTTTTACCGGCAAAAGGTATTAGCCTTCCGAAATACTGCCAACAGAACGCACGATCCAGAAAATTACGTCTTAGTCTTTTGTAGGTATGAATAAATGTATAAAAAGTTTCAGCGCGCCGAAGCCACACGGGGACGATGTGGAATTGAAATCCCTTGCGACTCGAATAACTTTATTTGCTTTATTGCTTTATTTGCTTAGGAATACACGAGAGTCGCAAGCGAGAGACAATAATCTTATTTAGTTTGTGTGTTCGCACTGACAATAGGGTAGTGAGTTGAGATTCTAGAGAACATCGAACTGGGGGATGACTAGGAATTTTGCAAAACTATAAGAATTCTGCTCCGTGTGTGCTTTGCGAAGTGGGCATATTTAAGGTAATACTGAAACCGCAGGACGATGTGGAATTGAAATCCCTTGCGACTCGAATAACTTTATTTGCTTTATTGCTTTATTTGCTTAGGAATACACGAGAGTCGCAAGCGAGAGACAATAATCTTATTTAGTTTGTGTGTTCGCACTGACAATAGGGTAGTGAGTTGAGATTCAAGAGAACATCGAACTGGGGGATGACTAGGAATTTTGCAAAACTATAAGAACTCTGCTCCGTGTGTGCTTTACGAAGTGGGCATATTTAAGGTAATACTGAAACCGCAGTCTGATGGTTATTTTAGAAAAAAGAAAAAGAAACCCAAACAGTTGATGGTCTGGGAGCAGCCCCAGCATATTATCCTTAACGGTTACAAAAAGGAACAAATCCACCAATATGTGTTTTTGAAAGAATGTGGGTAGGCGCTACAGCTTGGTTTTTTTAGCTTGCCTGGCCTAAAAGGTCATGTGAGCTTTTCACATCACTTGGCGTCCGTAAACTTTTCTCATTAGCACACCTGGCCTTGGCGTCCGTAAATGTTTCTCATTAGCTCGTCCGTCGTCGTCCGGCTTCCGCAAACTTTTCACATTTTCATCTTTTTCGCTGTAATCGCTGAGCCGATGTGAACCAAACTTGGCAGGAATGGTCTATGGGAGGTCCTCTACAAACGATCCTCATTTTGTTCCCGTCGGATAAAACACGTGGTTTCCAGCAGGTTCCAGAGGCATTCTTTGATTCTGGCTGATGGATTTTCAAAAATCTTCTCTGAAACTGCCAGGCCAAATGTTTTGAAACTTCACATAAATGATGGCTGGGACGCCTTCTACCAACGATCCGTATTTAATTTTGATTGGGTTACAAACGTGGCCGCAATTGCGGCTTATAATTACTGTAGAAATCTTATGAGAAATCACAATTTCATCATCTTCTCTGGAACTGCTGAACTGACATGAATCAAGCCTGGCAGGGATAGTCCATGGGAGATCCACTACAAACGATCCCCATTTTGATCCCATGGGTTTGAAAACATGGCCGCCAGAGGCATTCTTTGATTCTGATTGGTAGATTTTGAAAAATCTTCTTCTCTCAAACCACAGGGCCAAATGTTTTGAAACTTTGCATGGTTGATGACTGGGACTCCCTCTACCAGCGGTCCACACTTAATGTTGATCGGGTTGCAAGCATGGCTTCAACTGCGGCTTATAGTTACGATAGAAATCTTTTGGGAGATCACATTTTCACCTTCTTCTCTGGAACTACTGAGCTCACCTGAACCAAACCTGGGAGGAATGGTCTATGGGAGGTCTCTACAAACGATCCTCATTTTGTTCCCATTTGTTAAAAATATGGCCGCCAGAGGCATTCTTTGATTCTGGTTGGTGGATTTTCAAAAATCTTCTCTGAAACTGCCAGGCCAAATTTTTTGATACTTCACACAAATGATGACTGTCCCCCCCCCCCCCCCCCCCCCCCACTCTACCAACGATCTTCATTTAATGTTGATTGGGATGTAAACATGGCCGTAATTGCGGCTCATAGTTACTATAGAAACCCCATGGGAAATCACATTTTCATCTTCTCTGGAACTACTGAGTTGACATGAACCAAACCTGGTAGAGATAGTCTATGGGAGGTCTTCTACAAATGCTCCTCATTTTTGTTACCGTACATCGAAAAACACAGATGCCAGAAGTATTTTTTGATTCTGATTGGTGGATTTTCAAAAATCTTCTCCTCTGAAACCACAGGGTCAAATGTTTTGAAACTTTGCATGGTTGATGACTGCGACACCCCTACAGACGAGCCGCATTTAATGTTCATCGGGTTGCAAACATGACTGCAATTGCGGCTTATAGTTACTATAGAAATCATATGGAAAATCTTCTCTGGAACTACTCAGCCAACTTGAACCAAACTTCGCAGGAATGGTCTATGAGAGGACGGAAATATATGTCCGTCAGAGGCTATATTCTAATGCTTAAACCAATGCCTCTCCTGTCTGCACGAAGGTCGGTACTGTCAGCAAAATACTTGTTTTTGAGAATCTGGTAAGGGTTGGTTCCAGTTTTTTCTACTGAAAACTGGGGGAAAAAACCCCAAAATATTGTGTATACAGTACCAGTCAAAATACGTTTTAGCATAACTGCAATAAACTACGTAAACTGCTGCTCCTGTACTGACAAGATCACAATCTGACATTTTCTGGAAAGCTATCAGTGGGAGCTTTCCAAAAAATGATGTCACCTTCTGGTCTTATCAGTGTAGGAAGAGAAAGATACATAGTTTACATGATTATCCTACAACATATTTTGACTATTGTGACTTGTACTGTGAACAAATGCAGCTGTAATTATGTTAATGCATGCATTACTCTCAAGTTCCTTATCAGAAATACTGACTGATGACGGGTGTTTGGAAAGCATGGAAGGTTTGCTTATTTTCTTTTCCCATGTGTCAACTTTGCTGACCAGTAAATTATATCATTTAAGATATGACAAAATTGGAGTAAAATGTGTTTTCTGTAACCCCTTTACCTATCCTAAGCTATTTGAAAGAGAATATAGTCTTAAAAATTGTAGTTTTCAAAATATTTAACCTTCTTAACTGATTTTTTTGTTGAAACAGAATTCATAAATGTGTGCATTTTCAAGAAATGTTCTTTGAAACTACAAGGCTAAATATTTAGAAACTTAATGTGACTGATGACTGTAACCCCATCTACCAATGATCCTTATTTAATCTTCATCGGGTTGTAATTATGACTGCAATTGTGGCTTACGGTTACTATAGAAACCCTACAGGAAATCACATTTTCATGATCTTCTCTGAAAGTACTGAGCCAATGTGAACCAGACTTGGCAGGAATGGTCTATGAGGGGTTCTCTACAACTGTTACTCATTTTATCCCCGTTGGATGAAAACCGTGGCCGCCAGAAGTATTTCTTGATTCTGATTGGTCAGTTTTGAAAACTCTTCTCCTCTGAAACCACAAGGCCAAATGTTTTGAAACTTCGCATGGTTGATGACTGGGATACCCTCTACCGACGTTCCCCATTTAATGTTGATCGTGTTGCAAACTTAGTCACAATTGCGGTTTATAATTACTATAGAAAACCCCTATGGAGAATCACATTTTCATCTTCTCTCTGGAAGTACTGAGCCGACGTGAACCAAAACTTGGCAGGAATGGTCTATAGGAGGCCCTCTACAAATGATATTCTTTGAAAATATGGCCACCAGAGACATTCTGTAATTCTGTTTGATGATTCAAATGTTTTGAAACTTCACGTGATTGAGTATTGGGA
This sequence comes from Pictodentalium vernedei, assembly GCA_031216915.1. NCBI lineage: Eukaryota > Metazoa > Mollusca > Scaphopoda > Dentaliida > Dentaliidae > Pictodentalium > Pictodentalium vernedei. The sequence continues at coordinate 356,259,219 of CM062289.1, forward strand.
CACCTTCTGTCAGTGATCCTCATGTAATGTCGATGTGATGTTGCAAACATGGCAACAATTGTAACTCATAGTTACCATGGAAAGCTTATGGGAAATCACATTTTTATATGTAGTTCCAGGTGAGCGATTAAGGCTCCTTGGAACCTCTAGTTTTCATCTTCTTCTCTGTAACCTCTAGGTCGGTGTGAACCAAACTTGGCAGGAATGGTCTATGGAAGATCCTCTACAAATGATCCTCATTTTGTTCCCGTCAAGTGAAAAACGTGGCTTCCAGAGACCTTCTTTGATTCTGGTTTGTGGATTTTAAAAAATCTTCTCTGAAACCGCCCTGCCAAATGTTTTGAAACTTCACATAAATGATGATTGAGACCTCTCTACCAGCAATCCACATTTAATGTTGATCAGGTTACAAACATGGCCGCTATAGCGGCTTGCAGTTACCATAGAAACCCTATGAAAAATCACATTTTCATCTTCTTCTCTTGAACTACTGAGCCGAGGTGAACCAAACCTGGCGGGATAGTCTGTGGGAGATCCCCTACAAACGATCCTCATTTTGTTCCCATGGGTTTGAAAACGTGGTCACCAGAGGCATTTTTGATTCTAATTGGTGGATTTTGAAAAAGCTTCTCTGAGAAGTGCCACATGTTTTGAAACTTTGCATGGTTGATGACTGAGACACCCTCTACCAACGATCCTCATTTCATGTTCGTCGCGTTGCAAACATGGCTGTAATTGTGGCTTATAGTTACTATAGAAACGCTATGGGAAATCAAATTTTCATCTCTGGAATTACTGAGCTGATGTGAATCAAACCTGGCAGGGATGGTCAGTGGCAGGTCCGCTACAAACGCTCCTCATTCTGTTACCGTGCATAGAAAAACATGGTTGCCAGAAGCATTTTTGATTATCATTGGTGGATTTTCAAAAATCTCACAAACCACAGGGCCAAATGTTTTGAAACTTTGCATGGTTGATGACTGAGACACCATCTACCAACGATCCTCATTTAATGTTGATCGGGTTGCAAACATGGCCACAATTGCGGCATATAGTTACTATAGAAAGCCTATAGGAAATCGCATTTTCATCTTCTTCTCAGGAACAACTCAACCGACGTGAACCAAACTTGGCAGGAATGGAAATCCAGTGGGAAATCACATTTTTAGCTCACCAACTTTAGTTGTGTGAGCTTATGGCATGGCTCGATAGGTCGGCGTCGGCGTCAGCGTCGGCGTCAGCGTTCGTGTCCAATAATGTTAAAGTTTCTGTTTGGGTCACTTAATCGCCCTATTTCCATATCATGGCTTTTATAATGCTGCCATATGATGATTATTATCATTTTACCATGATTTAACCCCTCATACCCTACATTTTAGACATTTTTCTTGATATTTTTAGTTGCGTTTAGTTTTCTGTTTAGCTCAGAATTTCATGTTTAACTAAGTGTTTAGGTCAGCTGCTGTGCTCCTCTTCCAATGGCACTTATATTCATCATACATGCTCCTCAGCATCATTGTTCCATGATTAACCCCTCATACCCTGCATTTTAAACATTTTTCTTGACATTTTAGTTGCGTTTAGTTTTCTGTTCAGCTCGGAATTTCATGTAGAACTTAGTGTTTAGGTCAGCTGTTGTGCTCCTTCTCTTCCCATGGCACTTATATTCATCATACATACTCCTTAGTATCATTGTTCCATGATTAACCCCTCATACCCTGCATTATAAACATTTTTCTTGACATTTTTAGTTGCGTTTAGTTTTCTGTTTAGCTCGGAATTTCATGTTTAACTTAGTGTTTAGGTTCGCTACTGTGCTCCTTCTCTTCCCATGGCACTTATATTCATCATGCATGTTCCTCAGTATCATTGTTCCATGATTAACCCCTCATACTCTACATTTTAAACATTTTTCTTGACATTTTTAGTTGCGTTTAGTTTTCTGTATAGCTCAGAATTTCATGTTTAACTTAGTGTTTATGTTAGTTTCTCTGTTTTACTTTTAAGAGGTTGTGTATAGGTAAGTTTGTCGCATGTTATGAGCCTGTTTGATACAGTTCTTGTGTTTGCCAAAGTTACTATCAAAGAGGAATGTTGGTGAGCTATAGGGCGTTGGCGTCCTTCTTGTTATATGTAGTTCCAGATGAGCGATTACAGGCTCTTCAGAACCTCTAGTTATTGACAGTGTTATTAAAGAGTGTTAACTGGCTTATCCGTTTGTTTCACTCCTGGTTAGCGGTGCCCTATGTAGTTGTGGTTAAGTCTTACTTGTGGAGGGCGGTGACTCAGTGGTAGACTGTTGAACTTCGATGCTTGAGGTCCCGAGTTCGATCCTCGTCCGGGACGACCCACGTTGTCCCTGGGGAAGGCACTTTATGTCGATGCTCGATGGTTCTCTCCGGCTTCCTCCACCCGTAAATCTGTCACGGTCACAATTAGCCACTGTGCATAAGTATGTGACCTTAGACGCCAATAAGCAAACAAATAAATAAATAAATAAATAAATAAATAAATGAATAAATAATAAGTCTCACTTGTTATTATAACCTGTCATTCTAGAAAAACAACATAGTTAAAGTCAACAGCTTCTAAAGTTTCGTTTCTTATAAATATGAGGCAGGCCTTGGAAATTTCATTCATCATCATCATCATCATCATCATCATCATCAGTTTCCTTTCTGTGGATCTTTTCAATATTACTGTGTTTACAATTTTAGTCCAGTTGTGACGAAGTAAAACAATTGGTTTCCGGACAATAACTTGATAATGGTTCGACCCACGTTCATGAAACTTCAAAGGTAGGTTGGCCTCGGTAAGAGGAAGAATCTTATTAATTTTGGACTCGCTAGGTAATTTTTAGCTTGACATAGTCAAGATAAGCTATTGCCATCACGGGTGCGGAAGTCTGTTAGTCTGTGAGTCTGTTAGTCTGTGAGTCTGTTCACATTTTCCTTTAGCATGGGCTACACCCCGCAGTTCCTCTCTGATCGTCACGAAATTTCATACGCAGGTTTGGGGTCATGTCTAGAGGAGAACGTCCCCTTTTGGTCGCGATCGGGCAACCGGTATGGCTGCCCGAGCCCAAAACCCGAAAACCATTAGCACAGTCTAAAGGTTGTATTTATGAAGGGATTTCATTGTAACTTGGTAGGATGCCTCTGTATAATGCCTAGACGAGAACGTCCCCTTTTGGGCATGATCTATCAACCGTGATGGCTGCCCAAGCCCGAAACCCGAAAACTTTTAGCACAGTCTGCAGGTCATGTTTAATATGAAGGGATTTCATTGTAACTTGGTAGGATGACTCCTCATGATGTGTAGATGAGAATTTCCCCATTTGGGTGTGATCTGCCAACCGTGACGACTGCCCGAGCCCAAAACCCGGAAACCTTTAGCACAGTCTACAGGTCATATTTATTGAGGAATTCCAACTTGGTGGGTTGACTTCATATAATGTCTAGATGAGAAAGTCCCATTTTGGACGTGATTGGGCAACTGTGACGGCTACAGGGGCCCGAAGCCCGAAAACATTTAGCACAGTCTACAGGTCATATTTATGAAGGGATTTCATTGTAACTTGGTAGGATGCCTCCAAATATTGTCTAGATAAGAACGTTCCATTTTGATCGCGATCATTCAGCCTTGATGGGTGCCCGAGCCCAAAAAACTTTAGCATAGGCAAAAGGTCATAGTTATGAAAGGATTTCATTGTAACCTATTAGGTTGACTCCATATAATGCCTATATGATGACATCCCCTTTTGGTCGTGATTGGTCAGCTGTGATGGCTACAAGTGCCCGAAGCCCGAAAAACTTGAGCACAGTCTACAGGTCATATTTATGAAGGGATTTCATTCTAACTTTGTAGGATCACTCCAGATGATGCCCAGATGAGATTGTCCCCTTTGGTTACGATCATTCAACCACGATGGCTGCCCGAGCCCGAAGCCTGAGAACCTTTAGCACAGTCTACAGGTCATATTTATGAAGGGATTTCATTGTAACTTGGTAGGTTGACTTCATATAACGTCTAGATGATACCACCCCCTTTTGGACACGATTGGGCAACTGTGACAGCTAAAGAGGCCCGAAGCCCGAAAACATTTAGCACAGTCTACAGGTCATATTTATGAAGGGATTTCATTGTAACTTGGTAGGATGACTCCAAATAATGTGTAGATGAGAACGTCCCATTTTGGTCGTGATCATTCAGCTTTGATGGGTGCCCGAGCCCAAAAACCTTTAGCATAGGCAAAAGATCATATTTATAGAAGGATTTCATTGTAACCTGTTAGGTTGACTCCAGATAATGCCTAGATAGTGACATCCCCTTTTGGTCGTGATTGGTCAACCATGATGGCTGCCCGAGCCCAAAGCCCGAAAACCTTTAGCACAGTCTACAGGTCATATTTATGAAGGGATTTCATTGCAACTTTGTAGGTTGACTTCGTACAAGTCTAGATGAGAACGTCCCATTTTTGGACACGATTGGGCAACTGTGACTGCTACAGGGGCCCAAAGCCCGAAAACCTTTAGAACAGTCTACAGGTAATAATTATCATTGTAGCTTGGTAGGATGACTCCAAATAATGTCTAGATGAGAATATCCCCTTTTTGGTCGCGATCATTCAGCCTTTATGGCTGCCCGAGCCCAAAGACCTTTAGCATAGTCTATAGGTCGTATTTATGGAAGGATTTCAGTGCAACTTGTTAGGTTCACTCCATATAATGCCTAGAATGTGACATCCCCTTTTAGTCGTGATTGGTCAACTGTGATGGCTACAGGTGCCCGAATTCCGAAATCTTGAGCACAGTCTACAGGTCATATTTATGAAGGGATTTCATTGTAACTTCATAGGATCACTCCAGGTGATGCCCAGATGAAAATGTCCCCTTTTGGTTGCCATTCAACCCTTATAGCTGCCCGAGCCCAAAGCCCGAATACTTTTAGCACAGTCCACAGGTCACATTTATGAAGGGATTTCATTGTAACTTGATAGGTTTGCCTTCATATAATGTCTAGATGAGAATTCCCCTTCTGGACACAATTGGGCAACTGTGACAGCTTCAGGGGCCCGAAACCCGAAAACCTTTAGAACAGTCTACAGGTCATAATTCTGAAGGGATTTCATTGTAGCTGGGTAGGATGACTCCAAATAATGTCTAGACGAGAATGTCCCCTTTTTGGTCGCGATCATTCAGCCCTGGTGGCTGCCCGAGCCCAAAACCCTTTAGCATGTTTGTAGGTCGTATTTATGGAAGGATTTCATTGTAACTTGTTAGGTTGACTCCATATAATGCCTAGATGATGACATCCCCTTTTGGCCGTGGTTGGTCAGCTGTGATGGCTACAGGTGCCCGAAGCTCGAAAATCTTGAGCACAGTCTACAGGTCATATTTATGAAGAGATTTCATTGTAACTTCGTAGGATCACTCCAGATGATGTCCAGATGAGAATGTCCCCTTTTGGTTGCGATCATTCAACCATGAGGGCTGCCCGAGCCTAAAGCCCGAAAACCCTTAGCACAGTCTTCGGGTCATATTTATGAAGGGATTTCATCGTAACTTGGTAGGTTGCCTTCATATAATGGTCTAGATGAGAACAGCCCCTTTTGGACACCATTGGGCAACTGTGAATGCTACAGGGGCCTGAAGCCCGAAAACCTTTAGCACAGTCTACAGGTGATATTTATGAAGGGATTTCATTGTACCTTGGTAGGATGACTCCAAATAATGTGTAGATGAGAACGTCCCCTTTTGGTCGCAATCATTCAGCCTTGATGGCTGCCCGAGCCCAAAACCCCCAAAACCTTTAGCATAGTGTATTGGTCATATTTATGGAAGGATTTCATTGTAACCCGTAAGTTTGACTCCATATAATGCCTAGATGATGACACCCCCTTTTGGTCGTGATTGGTCAACTATGACGGCTTCGGGGCCCGAAGCCCAAAAACCTTGAGCACAGTCTACAGGTCATATTTATGAAGGGATTTCATTGTAACTTCGTGGGATCACTCCAGATGAGAATGTCCCCTTTTGGTTGCGAGCATTCAACCATGATGGCTGCCAGAGCCCTTCCCCAAAAACCTTTAGCACGGTCTACAGGTCACATTTATGAAGGGATTACATTGTAACTTGGTAGGTTGACTTCATATAATGTCTACACTCTAAAATCAGTTGGGTTAAAAATCAACCCAAATCAACTGGGTTGAGTGAATATGAACCCAATTGGGTTCATATTCACTCAACCCAGCTGATTTGGGTTGATTTTTAACCCAACTGATTTTAGAGTGTAGATGAGAACGTCCCCTTTGGACGCAATTGGAAACTGATGGCTACAGGGGCCCGAAGCCCTAAAACCTTTAGCACAGTCTACAGGCCATATTTATGAAGGGATTTCAATGTAACTTGATAGGATGACTCGTTTTGGAATAATTTCTCTGTAACTTGGTAACTTTCGTTGATATACGTTAACTGTGAGGACCACATACATTAACTGTGAGGTCATATTAACCCACCCCTCAGTTCTTTAGTCCAGTGTACACCTCATATTATTTTTTATCAAAAACATAGTATGCTGGGAACAGAAATGAACATATTCCCAATTATCACAATTCTTGTCTTATTTCATAATCCTTTCATAAACATTGAACATTATCCTTTTCATCAAACACAACAAACAAGTTAAGCTACAGTGTCAATGACACTTTCATTCAAGGTCACAGTGACCTTGGACATACTAAATCGTAAACAATTGGTTTCTGGAGGATAACTTGACTATGATTGAACTCACATTCCTGAAACTGCATATGTAGGTTGACCTTGGTGAGAAGAAGAACCCTATTTATTTTGGACTAGCTAGGTCAACGGTCAGGGTCACGGTGACCCTGAACGTACTAAATCGTAAACAATTGGTTTTCGGACGATAACTTAACTGGTTGAACCCACATTCATGACATTTCATATGTAGGTTGGCCTTTGTGGGAGGAAGAACGCTATTTATTTTGGACTCGCTAGGTCAACGGTCAAGGTCACAGTGACCTTGAACATACTAAATCGTAAACAATTGGTTTCCGAATGATAACTTGACTATGGTTTGACCCACATTCATGAAACTTCACAGGTAGGTTGGCCTTGGCGAGCGAGATGAAGAACCCTATCTATATTGGATGTGCTACGTCAAAGGTGAAGGTCACAGTGACCACAGTAAATCGTAAACAATTGGTTTCCCGATGATAAGTTGATAATGATTAAACCCACTTTTGTGCTGCCACAACTTGACATTGGATCAGTGATCATATCGGCATTTTTTCTCTCTATTTCTGTCTGAGTTTTCCGCTTAACCCTTTGAACTCGTAAGACCAATTTTTCAGTCTAAGACACAATTTTGTCCCATTTTTGTCTTATTGTAAGAGATCTATACACGGGGCATTGATGATAAAATAATAACTGCGGCCAAAGGGCTGCAGGCTAGTTAATATTTTATCATAACTGTATATTGATATTGGATTGACCGATCTCACTACAAGTGTAGACAAAGGCGATTCCATTGCAGCAAATGAAGGTTCGAAGGGTTAAAACTATTATTTCAAATCATTACACTTCAATTAAATGCTCCTATTTAACTCTTAGAAATCCAAAACTAGACTGAGTCAAAAAAGAAAGTATAATAGAAACAAATGTGATAAAATAGCATAAAAGATGAAATGTATATATCCTACTCAAAGTTTGCTAAGCACCACATTTTTGACACATCATTGTTAAATTTTCTTGGGACACATTTGCGATATTTTTGGTGGATATGATTGAGGAATGTATTGAGATGATCCCCATTGTTTACATTAGCTCTCTTGATGGGCAGACTTTTCGTGACAGTCATCGAAAGCATGTACCCTTGATTTCCATGATGTTTTTGTGTACTGTCTGATGTACATGAGATGTGTAGGGTATTCAGTCTTCATTTCAACACAAACCCTTGTGATTTAATGATTGAATATATATGGCGAATGAAAATGTAAGAAGACATTTGTCTGAAGCAGAAATGTGGCGGGTTGTATGGATGGCGGAACAAGGGGCTACCCATCGTCAGGTTGGTGAAGCCCTTGGTGTGCACCATACAGTGATCACGCGAGTCTGTGCAAGGTTTCAGCAGTATGGCACACCAGTCAGACGACATGGTGGTGGCAGAGACAGGACAACATCTGCAGCTGAAGACCGGTTTTTGATCATTCAAGCCTGTAGGAACCGCTTTGACACAGAAACCCTGCTTCGCAGTGACCTTCAGAATGCATCCGGGATAAATGTTTCGACGCAGACTATCTGGGCAAGGGTGCACGAAGGTGGTCTGCGATCGAGAAGACCATGTATTCGCATTCAGCTGTCACAGAACCACCGCCAGAAACGATATGAATGGGCCATGGATCACGTTGGATGACCATAGAAGATTGACGTCCTGTCCTTTTTACAGATGAGTCAATGTACTGCATAGACCACACAGGGTATGGAGAAGACCGGGAGAGCGATTCCATGCAGCCAACTTTGCTGAGCAGGACCGCTATGGTGGCGGGTCAATAATGGTCTGTGGCGACATCAGCTGGGATGGACGTACAGAGCTCTGTGTCCTTGACCGTGGCACATTAACTGCACAGCGGTGTGTTGATGAGATCCTGGATGCCCACGTCAGATTGTATACAGGTGCAGTGAGTGATAGATTCATTCTGATGGACGATATAATGCCCGTCCTCATGTTGTCCATGCAGTCCGGGAGTACCGACCGAGGGAGGGGATGAAATGAAATGAAATTTATTTTGCAGTATACGTTTACATGAAGTATAATAAACAACTTGCAGAAATGTACAGAAATAAATGTAAAACTGCATGGAAACAGCATAGCCCTGGGGGTGTCTTCCTACCATTCTCATATTAAAAGATAATTAGTCCTGACATCAAAATTGTAAACAATTTGCATCCTTACGGGATTCATGAGGGGAACTTGTAATACATAATTATTTAACCCCCAGCCCAGCGCAAACAGAACACTATTTTCACAAGAATCGCTCTTAAATAGGATTTTCATTTATTTTCTTATCAGTCCTTCGACTTTCAACTCTAGCCCCAGGGACAATGACATGGCACTCGGTGGAATGACTAAATGAGCTTACTCCAGTGATAAACCATGGACCCCGTTCCGGAGGCAAGAACAGAAACGAATAGTACCCGCACAGTGCGATCTTTACGAACAGTGCAGGCCAGACACGACTATTGCGCATTATAAGGAGCCAAAGTATTGCAGAAATTGCATTACAGAAATTGCTCAAAAATTTAATGGTCTTATTTATTTATTGGTGTTTAAGGTCACATACTTATGCACAATGGCTAATCGTGACCGTGACAGTTTTACGGGTGGAGGAAGCCGGAGTACCCGGAGAGAACCACCGAGCAACGACGAGCAGCTGTCAGCTCTCCAACATCGTAACTCTTAACTCTGCACCGCAGCACAGACAGGGTTAGATTGGTTGAAGACATGCGCACCATCGACGTGCAGTACGCCGCAGTACACACCGTCATCGTGCCCCCATGTAGGCAATCGGGGTGAAGTGTCTTGCCCAAGGACACAACGCGGTTGCCGCAGGTGGGATTCGAACCGAGGACCTCTCGGCTTGCAGCCTGCACCTCTACCAACTGAGCCACCGCGCCCCCATTTAATGGTCTAATCAGCAAAGCCTAGATTCTGGAGTGTTGAAATCTGAATGTGGAGATTCAGGCGAAATGGAAGTACAATCGGGGCGGGAAGGGTTATTACAAGAGACATCTGAATAGTATGAATTTAGAGCCTTGTCTGTTATCGCCTTCTTAAATTGGGATCTATTGAAACGCTGGACTGAAGGTTCAGTGTCATTCCAAATCCGCGGGAAAGAATGGAACGGGAGTTCGGCCGAGAAGCAAGTTCTTGGTTTTCGTGTGCGTATATTGCCAGACTGCCTAGTATTCATGCCAGATGGGTTTGTATAAATTTTAAATGCGTTATCGAAGGACTCGGGTAGTTTAATATTAAACCAATCATGCATGAACAGGAGACTGGGTTGCAGCTTGCAATTTCAGTCCGTCCAGTCCAACCAAGAAGTGTCCAGGAGCTTGGTGCCATTCTGGTCCAAGAATGGGACAACATCCCACAAAGGACCATCTGAAACCTGATTGGGAGCATGAGAAGGCGTTGTTAAGCTGTAATTAACAATAATGGGTCTCATCCTCGATATTGAACCCATATCCGTTCTCTCCGTCAACTTTTTGGCAAATTTGAAAAATTTCCTCATTTACCAATAATATCCATTCTCCATGGTTATCGTATTCAAAAGCTAAAAAATAATGTCAAACACAAACAAAATCTCAATTTCTGTGCTTAAATCATTAAAGATATAATTAAATATGAAATACATACACTTTTCATAACAATTTTTCAACTAAAACGTAAAACAGGTAGTTGGATATACTTGGTGCTTAGCAAACTTTGAGTAGTATATAGTTCTAATGTTGCCTGTGGACAAGAAGTCGTGCAAAGAGTTTAATGACATGTTGTTGTTGTCCACCCAACTCTATAGAATTTTGATACGGATTTCAAAGTAACACGTGCTAACCGAGAATGTCAAATTGAATGGGTGGCGACGATTTTCTGTGTGTTGTGCTAGAGAGCCTGGGTTATTGAAAAAACACGCTAGTTTTGTCTTCCGACATTTTAAAAAATGCCAAGGTTAACCGAAAATCGGAAGTTGCGTGCTATTGGTATGCATGAGGCTGGACAACCTCCAGATGAGCTCGCTGCTGAGTTCGGAGTCACTGTGACCACTCTTTACCGTCTCGTTGGAAGGTATAGAATCACTGGATCTACTGCCTACTGACCGCGTTCAGGTCGACCAGGAGTTGCGACCCCTGCACAAGACCGACACATCAGGACGTCTCACTTGCGGGATCGCTTCCTTCCGGCGACGAGGACAGCATTAATTACTCCTGGGAGAACTAACAATAGAATCAGTGCATAAACTGTCCGCAACAAACTCTTCGCTGAACACGGCATCAGAAGTAGGCGCCCATGCCACGGACCAATCCTTACCCAACGCCATCTTACCGTCAGAATGGAATTGACTCAGCAGCGTTGGAGCACAGTTCTTTTTAGTGATGAATCACGATCTTGTCTACGGCGCGCTGATGGTAGTGCAAGAGTGTATCGCCGACGAGGAGAGCGGTTTTCTGATGCTTGCCTGCGGGAATGCGACCGTTTCGCCGGAGTGGTGTAATGGTTTGGGCAGGAATTTCCTTGCACCATCGAACGCAGTTGATCTTCATCGATTGTAATCTGAATGGACAGCGATATAGGGACGAAATTCTTAACGCTGTTGTTGTCCCGTTGTTCAGCGCTAACGTCGGATTGTAGTTATTCCTTTCGTGACTTTCTTGAGGAGCAGAGCATCGAACTTCTTCCCTGGCCCCCACTTTCGCCAGATTTGTCGTCAATCGAGCATCTTTGGGATCAATTGGACCGTCGGGTACGACTTCATGATCTTCAGACATTAGGCGATTTACGTAATGTTCTAAGGCAGGAGCGGAGCGCAATACCACAGGGTGACATCCAGAGACTTATCCGGGCCCATGCTCCGTCAATGTCTTGCCATCCAAGAGGCAAACGGTGGACATGCACGCTATTATTGACTGCATGTGTGAACTTTTTATTTCGCCCCATGTCTGAATTGCGACGTCCTGGCGTGATGGTGACAACAGTAAGAACATGAAATTATGTAAATTCATACAGCTAGACTCGAAATATGAATCTACAATAATTTGGTTAGATTAAAGTCGATAATACAAAAAAAATGGCTCTTCAAAGTTTATTATCCTTTCTTTTTTGACTCAGTATATATACAATTAAATTTAAGATGGATAGCCAAAGTCAGATGCAAATAAAAAATACTGTTAACCCTTTGAAACCAAACAGCGCGTTGATACTCTGTGGTCATTTGTTTTGTTTTTATTTTTCGATTTTTCGAAGTTTTCACCTCAATTAGGGTTGCACGGTATATCGATAAACCGATATATACCGGTATTCAAACCAATATCGATTGAATATCGGTGTAATTACAAAAATATCGGTTTATCGTCATTATTTATTCACCCACAATTTAATTTTCAAGATGTCTTGATTTTTTTTTAACTGTAGCCCCGAATGAATAATATTGCCCCTTTACGCATGGAATCGTCTGCTGTTTTACCCACGTAACATACAAATCCAGCAGTTCAAAAAATAATCTTCAAAAAATCCAAAACTGGATATTTGGTATAAGCTTTTCTTAGGAGGGGCAGATGCAACTTGTTGAAATCAGTTCCCTGGGTTGATATTTAGTCTACCTTGTCAGGTGAGCGCTCTCATGCCCCCTGGGGCCTCTTGTTTAATTTGGATTTTCTTCATCAGCCTGGACCTTCTGGGCCCGAAGCGCCGACTGCAAACCTTCTATTGTGTCGTTCAGTCTGGCAATTCCCCCTAGAAGCCTGACAACATCGACATCATCGATGTCGAATCCATTGCCGTGTTGGCTTTGGCAGTGTCAGTGGAATTTCTAGTATTGCCATAATTAGCATGGACCTGATAAGTCTCTGGATGTCACCCTGTTGTATTGCGCTCCGCTCCTGCCTTAGAACATTACGTAAATCGCCTAATGTCTGAAGATCATGAAGTCGTACCCGACGGTCCAATTGATCCCAAAGATGCTCGATTGACGACAAATCTGGCGAAAGTGGGGGCCAGGGAAGAAGTTCGATGCTCTGCTCCTCAAGAAAGTCACGAAAGGAATAACTACAATCCGACGTTAGCGCTGAACAACGGGACAACAACAGCGTTAAGAATTTCGTCCCTATATCGCTGTCCATTCAGATTACAATCGACGAAGATCAACTGCGTTCGATGGTGCAAGGAAATTCCTGCCCAAACCATTACACCATCCCGGCGAAACGGTCGCATTCCCGCAGGCAAGCACCAGAAACCGCTCTCCTCGTCGGCGATACACTCTTGCACTACCATCAGCGCGCCGTAGACAAAATCTTGCACTACCATCAGCGCGCCGTAGACAAAATCGTGATTCATCACTAAAAAGAACTGTGCTCCAACGCTGCTGAGTCAATTCCATTCTGACGGTAAGATGGCGTTGGGTAAGGATTGGTCCGTGGTATGGGCGCCTACTTCGGATGCCGTGTTCAGCGAGGAGTTTGTTGCGGGCAGTCTATGCACTGATTCTATTGTTAGTTCTCCCAGGAGTAATTACTGCTGTCCTCGTCGCCGGAAGGAAGAGATCCCGCAAGTGAGACGTCCTAATGTGTCGGTCTTGTGCAGAGGTCGCAACTCCTGGTCGACCTGAACGCGGTCAGTAGACAGTAGATCCAGTGATTCTATACCTTCCAACGAGACGGTAAAGAGTGGTCACAGTGACTCCGAACTCAGCAGCTAGCTCATCTGGAGGTTTTCCAGCCTCATGCATACCAATAGCACGCAACTTCCGATTTTCGGTTAACCTTGGCATTTTTTAAAATGTCGAAAGACAGAAACTAGCGTGTTTTTTCAATAACCCAGACTCTCTAGCACAACACAAAGAAAATCGTCGTCACCCATTCAATTTGACATTCTCGGTTAGCACGTGTTACTTTGAAATCCGTATCAAAATTCGAAACAGTTGGGTGGACAACAACAACATGTCATTAAACTCTTTGCACGACTTCTTGTCCACAGGCAACATTAGAATTATATACTACTCAGAGTTTGCTAAGCACCAAGTATATCCAACTACCTGTTTTACGTTTTAGTTGAAAAATTGTTATGAAAAGTGTATGTATTTTATATTTAATTATATCTTTAATGATTTAAGCAGAGAAATTGAGATTTTGTTTGTGTTTGACATTATTTTTTAGCTTTTGAATACGATAACCATGGAGAATGAATATTATTGGTAAAAGAGAAAATTTTTCAAATTTGCCAAAAAGTTGACGGAGAGAACGGATATGGGTTCAGTATGGAGGATGAGACCCATTGTTAATTACAGCTTAACAACGCCTTCTCATGCTCCCAATCAGGTTTCAGATGGTCCTTTGTGGGAGTTGTCCCATTCTTGGACCAGAATGGCACCAAGCTCCTGGACACTTCTTGGTTGGACTGGACGGACTGAAATTGCAAGCTGCAACCCAGTCTCCTGTTCATGCATGATTGGTTTAATAATAAACTACCCAAGTCCTTCGATAACGCATTTAAAATTTATACAAACCCATCTGGCATGAATACTAGACAGTCTGGCAATATACGCACACGAAAACCAAGAACTTGCTTCTCGGCCGAACTCCCGTTCCATTCTTTCCCGCGGATTTGGAATGACACTGAACCATCAGTCCAGCGTTTCAATAGATCCCAATTTAAGAAGGCGATAATAGACAAGGCTCTAAATTCATACTATTCAGATGTCTCTTGTAATAACCCTTCCCACCCCGATTGTACTTACATTTTGCCTGAATCTCCACATTCAGATTTCAACACTCCAGAATCGAAGCTTTGCTGATTAGACCATTAAATTTTTGAGCAATTTCTGTAATGCAATTTCTGCAATACTTTGGCTCCTTACCTAGCGCAATAGTCGTGTCTGGCCTGCACTGTTCGTAAAGATCGCACTGTGCGGGTACTATTCGTTTCTGTTCTTGCCTCCGGAACGGGGTCCATGGTTTATCACTGGAGTAAGCTCATTTAGTCATTCCACCGAGTTCCATGTCATTGTCCCTGGGGCTAGAGTTGAAAGTCGAAGGACTGATAAGAAAATAAATGAAAATCCTATTTAAGAGCGATTCTTGTGAAAACAGTGTTCTGTTTGCGCTGGGCTGGGGGTTAAATAATTATGTATTACAAGTTCCCCTCATGAATCCCGTAAGGATGCAAATTGTTTACAATTTTGATGTCAGGACTAATTATCTTTTAATATGAGAATGGTAGGAAGACACCCCCAGGGCTATGCTGTTTCCATGCAGTTTTACATTTATTTCTGTACATTTCTGCAAGTTGTTTATTATACTTCATGTAAACGTATACTGCAAAATAAATTTCATTTCATTTCATCCCCTCCCTCTGTCGGTACTCCCGGACTGCATGGACAACATGAGGACGGGCATTATATCGTCCATCAGAATGAATCTATCACTCACTGCACCTGTATACAATCTGACGTGGGCATCCAGGATCTCATCAACACACCGCTTTGCAGTTAATGTGCCAGGGTCAAGGACACAGAGCTCTGTACGTCCATCCCAGCTGATGTCGCCACAGACCATTATTGACCCGCCACCATAGCGGTCCTGCTCAGCAAAGTTGGCTGCATGGAATCGCTCTCCTGGTCTTCTCCATACCCTGTGTGGTCTATGTAGTACCTTGACTCATCTGTAAAAAGGACAGGACGTCAATCTTCTATGGTCATCCAACGTGATCCATGGCCCATTCATATCGTGTCTGGCGGTGGTTCTGGGACAGCTGAATGCGAATACATGGTCTTCTCGATCGGAGACCACCTTCGTGCAACCTTGCCCAGATAGTCTGCGTCGAAACATTTATCCCGGATGCATTCTGAATGTCACTGCGAAGCTGGGTTTCTGTGTCAAAGCGGTTCCGAACAGGCCTGAATGATCAAAAACCGGTCTTCAGCTGCAGATGTTGTCCTGTCTCTGCCAGCACCATGTCGTCTGACTGGTGTGCCATACTACTGAAACCTTGCACAGACTCGCGTGATCACCGTATGGTGCATACCAAGGGCTTCACCAACCTGACGATGGGTAGCCCCTTGTTCCGCCATCCATACAACCCGCCACATTTCTGCTTCAGACAAATGTCTTCTTACATTTGGATTCGCCATATTCAATCATTAAATCACAAGGGTTTGTGTTGAAATGAAGACAATACCCTACACATCTCATGTGCATGCAGACAGTACACAAAAACATCATGGAAATCAAGGGTACATGCTTTCGATGACTGTCACGAAAAGTTTGCCCGTCAAGAGAGCTAATGTAAACAATGGGGACCATCTCAATACATTCCTCAATCATATCCACCAAAAATATCGCAAATGTGTCCCAAGAAAATTTAACAATGATGTGTCAAATATGTGGTGCTTAGCAAACTTTGAGTATGATATATATATTTCATCTTTTATGCTATTTTATCACATTTGTTTCTATTATACTTTCTTTTTTGACTCAGTCTAGTTTTGGATTTCTAAGAGTTAAATAGGAGCATTTAATTGAAGTGTAATGATTTGAAATAATAGTTTTAACACTTGGAACCTTCATTTCCTGCAATGGAATCGCCTTTGTCTACACTTATAGTGAGATCGGTCAATCCAATATCAATATACAGTTATGATAAAATATTAACTAGCCTGCGCCCTTTGGCCGCAGTTATTATTTTATCATCAATGCCCCGTGTATAGATCTCTTACAATAAGACAAAAATGGGACAAAATTGTGTCTTAGACTGAAAAATCGGTCTTATGAGTTCAAAGGGTTAAGCGGAAAACTCAGACAGAAATAGAGAGAAAAAATGCCGATATGATCACTGATTCAATGTCAAGTTGTGGCAGCACAAAAGTGGGTTTAATCATTATCAACTTATCATCGGGAAACCAATTGTTTACGATTTACTGTGGTCACTGTGACCTTCACCTTTGGAGTAGCACATCCAATATAGATAGGGTTCTTCCTCTCGCTCGCCAAGGCCAACCTACCTGTGAAGTTTAATGAATGTGGGTCAAACCATAGTCAAGTTATCATTCGGAAACCAATTGTTTACGATTTAGTATGTTCAAGGTCACTGTGACCTTGACCGTTGACCTAGCGAGTCCAAAATAAATAGCGTTCTTCCTCTCACAAAGGCCAACCTACATATGAAATGTCATGAATGTGGGTTCAACCAGTTAAGTTATCGTCCGAAAACCAATTGTTTAAAATTTAGTACGTTCAGGGTCACTGTGACCTCGACCATTGACCTAGCTAGTCCAAAATAAATAGGGTTCTTCCTCTCACCAAGGTCAACCAACATATGCAGTTTCAGGAATGTGAGTTGAACCATAGTCAAGTTATCCTCCAGAAACCAATTGTTTACGATTTAGTATGTCCAAGGTCACTGTGACCTTGAATGAAAGTGTCATTGACACTGTAGCTTAACTTGTTTGTTGAGTTTGATGAAAAGGATAATGTTCAATGTTTATGAAAGGATTATGAAATAAGACAAGAATTGTGATAATTGGGAATATGTTCATTTCTGTTCCCAGTATGCTATGTTTTTGATAAAAAATAATATGAGGTGTACACTGGACTAAAGAACTGAGGGGTGGGTTAATATGACCTCACAGTTAATGTATGTGGCCCTCACAGTTAACGTATATCAACGAAAGTTACCAAGTTACAGAGACATTATTCCAAAACGAGTCATCCTATCAAGTTACATTGAAATCCCTTCATAAATATGGCCTGTAGACTGTGCTAAAGGTTTTCGGGCTTCGGGCCCCTGTGGCCATCAGTTTCCAATTGCGTCCAAAGGGGACGTTCTCATCTAGACATTACATGAAGTCAACCTACCAAGTTACAATGTAATCCCTTCATAAATGTGACCTGTAGACCGTGCTAAAGGTTTTTGGGGAAGGGCTCTGGCAGCCATCATGGTTGAATGATCGCAACCAAAAGGGGACATTCTCATCTGGAGTGATCCCACGAAGTTACAATGAAATCAATTCATAAATATGACCTGTAGACTGTGCTCAAGGTTTTTGGGCTTCGAGCCCCTGAAGCCGTCATAGTTGACCAATCACGACCAAAAGGGGATGTCATCATCTTGGCATTATATGGAGTCAAACTTACGGGTTACAATGAAATCCTTCCATAAATATGACCAATAGACTATGATAAAGGTTTTGGGGTTTTGGGCTCGGGCAGCCATCAAGGCTGAATGATTGCGACTAAAAGGGGACGTTCTCATCTAGACATTATTTGGAGTCATCCTAGCAAGGTACAATGAAATCCCTTCATAAATATCACCTGTGGACTGTGCTGAAGGTTTTCGGGCTTCAGGCCCCTGTAGCATTCATAGTTGCCCAATGGTGTCCAAAAGGGGCTGTTCTCATCTAGACCATTATATGAAGGCAACCTACCAAGTTACGATGATATCCCTTCATAAATATGACACGAAGACTGTGCTTAAGGTTTTCGGGCTTTAGGCTCGGGCAGCCCTCATGGTTGAATGATCGCAACCAAAAGGGGACATTCTCATCTGGACATCATCTGGCGTGATCCTACGTAGTTACAATGAAATCTCTTCATAAATATGACCTGTAGACTGTGCTCAAGATTTTCGAGCTTCGGGCACCTGTAGCCATCACAGCTGACCAACCACGGCCAAAAGGGGATGTCATCATCTAGGCATTATATGGAGTCAACCTAACAAGTTACAGTGAAATCCTTCCATAAATACGACCTACAAACATGCTAAAGGGTTTTGGGCTCGGGCAGCCATCAAGGCTGAATGATCGCGACCAAAAAGGGGACATTCTCATCTAGACATTATTTGGAGTCATTCTACTCAGCTACAATGAAATCCCTTCAGAATTATGACCTGTAGACTGTTCTAAAGGTTTTCGGGTTTCGGGCCCCTGAAGCTGTCACAGTTGCCCAATTGTGTCCAGAAGGGGAATTCTCATCTAGACATTATATGAAGTCAAACCTACCAAGTTACAATGAAAATCCTTCATAAATGTGACCTGTGGACTGTGCTAAAAGTATTCGGGCTTTGGGCTCGGGCAGCTATAAGGGTTGAATGGCAACCAAAAGGGGACATTTTCATCTGGGCATCACCTGGAGTGATCCTATGAAGTTACAATGAAATCCCTTCATAAATATGACCTGTAGACTGTTCTAAAGGTTTTCGGGCTTTGGGCCCCTGTAGCCGTCACAGTTGACCAATCACGACCAAAAGGGGATGTCATCATCTAGGCATTAATGGGAGTCAACCTAACAAGTTGCACTGAAATCCTTCCATAAATACGACCTATAGACTATGCTAAAAGTCTTTGGGCTCGGGCAGCCATAAAGGCTGAATGACCAAAAAGGGGATATACTCATCTAGACATTATTTGGAGTCATCCTACCAAGCTACAATGAAATCCCTTCATAATTATGACCTGTAGACTGTTCTAAAGGTTTTCGGGCTTTAGGCCCCTGTAGCCGTCACAGTTGCCCAATCGTGTCCAAAAATGGGACATTCTCATCTAGACATTGTACGAAGTCAACCTACAAAGTTGCAATGAAATCCCTTCATAAATATGACCTGTAGACTGTGCTAAAGGTTTTCGGGCTTTGGGCTCGGGCAGCCATCATGGTTGACCAATCACGACCAAAAGGGGATGTCACCATCTAGGCATTATATGGAGTCAACCTAACAGGTTACAATGAAATCCTTCTATAAATATGATCTTTTGCCTATGCTAAAGGTTTTTGGGCTCGGGCACCCATCAAAGCTGAATGATCACGACCAAAATGGGACGTTCTCATCTACACATTATTTGGAGTCATCCTACCAAGTTTCAATGAAATCCCTTCATAAATATGACCTATAGACTGTGCTAAATGTTTTCGGGCTTCGGGCCCCTTTAGCAGTCACAGTTGCCCAATCGTGTCCAAAAGGGGGCGTTCTCATCTAGACGTTATATGAAGTCAACCTACCAAGTTACAATGAAATCCCTTCATAAATATGACCTGTAGACTGTGCTAAAGGTTTTCAGGCTTCGGGCTCGGGCAGCCATCATGGTGGATGATCGTAACCAAAGGGGACAATCTCATCTGGGCATCATCTGGAGTGATCCTACGAAGTTAGAATGAAATCCCTTCATAAATATGACCTGTAGACTGTGCTCAAGTTTTTCGGACTTCGCGCACTTGTAACCATCACAGCTGACCAATCACAACCAAAAGGGGATGTCATCATATAGGCATTATATGGAGTCAACCTAATAGGTTACAATGAAATCCTTCCATAAATATGACCTTTTGCCTATGCTAAAGGTTTTTGGGCTTGGGCACCCATCAAGGCTGAATGATCGCGATCAAAATGGAACGTTCTTATCTAGACAGTATTTGGAGTCATCCTACCAAGTTACAATGAAATCCCTTCACAAATATGACCTGTAGACTGTGCTAAAGGTTTTCGGGCTTCGGGCCCCTGTAGCCGTCACAGTTGCCCAATCACGTTCAAAAGGGGACTTTCCGATCTAGACATTATATGAAGTCAACCCACCAAGTTACAATGAAATTCCTCAATAAATATGACCTGTAGACTGTGCTAAAGGTTTTCGGGTTTTGGGCTCGGGCAGGCGTCACGGTTGGCAGATCACACCCAAATGGGGAAATTCTCATCTAGACATCATAAGGAGTCATCCTACCAAGTTACAATGAAATCCCATCATATTAAACATGACCTGCAGACTGTGCTAAAAGTTTTCGGGTTTCGGGCTTGGGCAGCCATCACGGTTGATAGATCATGCCCAAAAGGGGACGTTCTCATCTAGGCATTATATGGAGTCAACCTAACAAGTTGCACTGAAATCCTTCCATAAATACGACCTATAGACTATGCTAAAGGTCTTTGGGCTCAGGCAGCCATAAAGGCTGAATGATCGCGACCAAAAAGGGGATATTCTCATCTAGACATTATTTGGAGTGATCCTACCAAGCTACAATGAAATCCCTTCATAATTATGACCTGTAGACTGTTCTAAATGTTTACGGGCTTTGGGCCCCTGTTGCCGTCTCAGTTGCCCAATCGTGTCCAAAAATGGGACGTTCTCATCTAGACATTGTACGAAGTCAACCTACAAAGTTGCAATGAAATCCCTTCAGAAATACAACCTGAAGACTGTGCTAATGGTTTTCGGGTTTTGGGCTCGGGCAGCCATACCGGTTGCCCGATCGCGACCAAAAGGGGACATTCTCCTCTAGACATGACCCCAAACCTGCATATGAAATTTCGTGACGATCAGAGAGGAACTGCAGGGTGTAGCCCATGCTAAAGGAAAATGTGAACAGACTCACAGACTAACAGACTCACAGACTAACAGACTTCCGCACCCGTGATGGCAATAGCTTATCTTGACTATGTCAAGCTAAAAATTACCTAGCGAGTCCAAAATTAATAAGATTCTTCCTCTTACCGAGGCCAACCTACCGTTGAAGTTTCATGAACGTGGGTCGAACCATTATCAAGTTATTGTCCAGAAACCAATTGTTTTACTTCGTCACAACTGGACTAAAATTGTAAACACAGTAATATTGAAAAGATCCACAGAAAGGAAACTTATGATAATGATGATGATGATGATGATGATGATGATGATGATGATGATGATGATGAATGAAATTTCCAAGGCCTGCCTCATATTTATAAGAAACGAAACTTTAGAAGCTATTGACTTTAACTATGTTGTTTTTCTAGAATGACAGGTTATGATAACAAGTGAGACTTATTATTTATTTATTTATTTGTTTGCTTATTGGCGTCTAAGGTCACATACTTATGCACAGTGGCTAATTGTGACCGTGACAGATTTACGGGTGGAGGAAGCCGGAGAGAACCATCGAGCATCGACATAAAGTGCCTTCCCCAGGGACAACGTGGGTCGTCCCGGACGAGGATCGAACTCGGGACCTCAAGCATCGAAGTTCAACAGTCTACCACTGAGTCACCGCCCTCCACAAGTAAGACTTAACCACAACTACATAGGGCACCGCTAACCAGGAGTGAAACAAACGGATAAGCCAGTTAACCCTCTTTAATAACACTGTCAATGACTAGAGGTTCTGAAGAGCCTGTAATCGCTCATCTGGAACTACATATAACAAGAAGGACGCCAACGCCCTATAGCTCACCAACATTCCACTTTGATAGTAACTTTGGCAAACACAAGAACTGTATCAAACAGGCTCATAACATGCGACAAAAAGCTTACCTAAACACAACCTCTTAAAAGTAAAACAGAGAAACCAACATAAACACTAAGTTAAACATGAAATTCTGAGCTATACAGAAAACTAAACGCAACTAAAAATGCCAAGAAAAATGTTTAAAATGCAGGGTATGAGGGGTTAATCAACGAACAATGATACTGAGGAACATGCATGATGAATATAAGTGCCATGGGAAGAGAAGGAGCACAGCAGCTAACCTAAACACTAAATTAAACATGAAATTCCGAGCTAAACAGAAAACTAAACGCAACTAAAAATGTCAAGAAAAATGTTTAAAATGCAGGGTATGAGGGGTTAATCATGGAACAATGATACTGAGGAACATATATGATAAATATAAGTGCCATGGGAAGAGAAGGAGCACAGCAGCTGGCCTAAACACTTAGTTAAACATGAAATTCTGAGCTAAACAGAAAACTAAACGCAACTAAAAATGTAAAGAAAAATGTTTAAAATGCAGGGTATGAGGGGTTAATCATGGAACAATGATACTGAGGAACATGCATGATGAATATAAGTGCCATGGGAAGAGAAGGAGCACAGCAGCTAACCTAAACACTAAGTTAAACATGAAATTCCGAGCTAAACAGAAAACTAAACGCAACTAAAAATGTCAAGAAAAATGTTTAAAATGTAGGGTATGAGGGGTTAATCATGGAACAATGATACTAAGGAACATATATGATGAATATAAGTGCCATGGGAAGAGAAGGAGCACAGCAGCTGACCTAAACACTTAGTTAAACATGAAATTCTGAGCTAAACAGAAAACTAAACGCAACTAAAAATGTCAAGAAAAATGTTTAAAATGCAGGGTATGAGGGGTTAATCATGGAACAATGATACTAAGGAAAATGTATGATGAATATAAGTGCCATGGGAAGAGAAGGAGCACAGCAGCTGACCTAAACACTTAGTTAAACATGAAATTCTGAGCTAAACAGAAAACTAAACGCAACTAAAAATGTCAAGAAAAATGTCTAAAATGTAGGGTATGAGGGGTTAAATCATGGTAAAATGATAATAATCATCATATGGCAGGATTATAAAAGCCATGATATGGAAATAGGGCGATTAAGTGACCTAAACAGAAACTTTAACATTATTGGACACGGACGCTGACGCTGACGCCGACGCCGACCTATCGAGCCATGCCATAAGCTCACACAACTAAAGTTGGTGAGCTAAAAATGTGATTTCCCACTGGATTTCCATGGTAACTATGAGCTGCAATTGTGGCTATATTTGCAACATTACATCAGCATTACATAAGGATCATTGGTAGAAGGTGTCCCAGCCCTCAATCATGTGAAGTTTCAAAACATTTGACTTTGTAGTTTCAGAGGGGAGGATTTTTGCAAAATCTATCAATCAGAATCAGAGAATGTCTTTGGTTTCCATATTTTCCAACCAACAGGAACAAAAAGAGGATTGTTTGTAGAGGGCCTCCTGTAGAGCATTCCTGCCAAGTTTGGTTCACGTCGGTTGAGTAGTTCAACAGGAACAAAAAGAGGATTGTTTGTAGAGGGCCTCCTGTAGAGCATTCCTGCCAAGTTTGGTTCACGTCGGTTGAGTAGTTCCTGAAAAGAAGATGAAAATGCGATTTCCTATCGGCTTTCTATAGTAACTGTATGCCGCAATTGTGGCCATGTTTGCAACCCGAGCAACATTAAATGAGGATCGTTGGTAGAGGGTGTCTCAGTCATCAACCATGCAAAGTTTCAAAACATTTGGCCCTGTGGTTTCAGAGAAGATTTTTGAAAATCCACCAATCATAATCAAAAATGCTTCTGGCAACCATGGTTTTTCTATGCACGGTAACAGAGCGTTTGTAGCGGACCTGTCATTGACCATCCCTGCCAGGTTAGATTCACATCGGCTCAGTAATTCTAGAGATGAAAATTTGATTTCCCATAGCGTTTCTATAGTAACTATAAGCCACAATTACAGCCATGTTTGCAACGCGATGAACATGAAATGAGGATCGTTGGTAGAGGGTGTCTCAGTCATCAACCATGCAAAGTTTCAAAACATGTGGCACTTCTCAGAGAAGCGTTTTCAAAATCCACCAATTAGAATCAAAAATGCCTCATTTTACTCCAATTTTGTCATATCTTAAATGATATAATTTACTGGTCAGCAAAGTTGACATATGGGAAAAGAAAATAAGCAAACCTTCCATGCTTTCCAAACACCCGTCATCAATCAGTATTTCTGATGAGGAACTTGAGAGTAATGCATGCATTAACATAATTACAGCTGCATTTGTTCACAGTACAAGTCACAATAGTCAAAATATGTTGTAGGATAATCATATAAACTATGTATCTTTCTCTTCCTACACTGATAAGACCAGAAGGTGACATCATTTTTTGGAAAGCTCCCACTGATAGCTTTCCAGAAAATGTCAGATTGTGATCTTGTCAGTACAGGAGCAGCAGTTTACTTAGTTTATTGCAGTTATTCTAAAACGTATTTTGACTGGTACTGTATACACAATATTTTGGGTTTTTTCCCCCAGTTTTCAGTGGAAAAAACTGGAACCAACCCTTACCAGATTCTCAAAAACAAGAATTTTGCTGACAGTACCGACCTTCGTGCAGACAGGAGAGGCATTGGTTTAAGCATTAGAATATAGCCTCTGACGGACATATATTTCCGTCCTCTCATAGACCATTCCTGCGAAGTTTGGTTCACGTTGGCTGAGTAGTTCCAGAGAAGATTTTCCATAGCGTTTCTATAGTAACTATAAGCCGCAATTGCAGTCATGTTTGCTACCCGATCAACATTAAATGCGGCTCGTCGGTAGGGGTGTCGCAGTCATCAACCATGCAAAGTTTCAAAACATTTGACCCTGTGGTTTCAGAGGAGAAGATTTTTGAAAATCCACCAATCAGAATCAAAAAATACTTCTGGCATCTGTGTTTTTCGATGTACGGTAACAAAAATGAGGAGCATTTGTAGAAGACCTCCCATAGACTATCTCTGCCAGGTTTGGTTCATGTCAACTCAGAAGTTCCAGAGAAGATGAAAATGTGATTTCCCATGGGGTTTCTATAGTAACTATGAGCCGCAATTACGGCCATGTTTACATCCCAATCAACATTAAATGAAGATCGTTGGTAGAGTGTGTGTGTGGGGGGGGGGGGGGGGGGGGGGGGGGCAGTCATCATTTATGTGAAGTATCAAAAAATTTGGCCTGGCAGTTTCAGAGAAGATTTTTGAAAATCCACCAACCAGAATCAAAGAATGCCTCTGGCGGCCATATTTTTAACAAATGGGAACAAAATGAGGATCGTTTGTAGAGACCTCCCATAGACCATTCCTCCCAGGTTTGGTTCAGGTGAGCTCAGTAGTTCCAGAGAAGAAGGTGAAAATGTGATCTCCCAAAAGATTTCTATCGTAACTATAAGCCGCAGTTGAAGCCATGTTTGCAACCCGATCAACATTAAATGTGGACCGCTGGTAGAGGGAGTCCCAGTCATCAACCATGCAAAGTTTCAAAACATTTGGCCCTGTGGTTTCAGAGGAGAAGATTTTTAAAAATCTACCAATCAGAATCAAAGAATGCCTCTGGCGGCCATGTTTTCAAACCCATGGGATCAAAATGGGGATCGTTTGTAGTGGACCTCCCATGGACTATCCCTGCCAGGCTTGATTCATGTCAGTTCAGCAGTTCCAGAGAAGATGATGAAATTGTGATTTCTCATAAGATTTCTACAGTAACTAAAGCCGCAATTGCGGCCACGTTTCTAACCCAATCAAAATTAAATACGGATCGTTGGTAGAAGGCGTCCCAGCCATCATTTATGTGAAGTTTCAAAACATTTGGCCTGGCAGTTTCAGAGAAGATTTTTGAAAATCCATCAGCCAGAATCAAAGAATGCCTCTGGAACCTTCTGAAAACCACGTGTTTTATCCGACGGGAACAAAATGAGGATCGTCTGTAGAGGACCTCCCATAGACCATTCCTGCCAAGTTTGGTTCACATCGGCTCAGCGATTACAGCGAAAAAGATGAAAACGTGAAAGGTTTGCGGAAGCCGGACGACGACGGACGAGCTAATGAGAAACATTTACGGACGCCAAGGCCAGGTGTGCTAATGAGAAAAGTTTACTGACGCCAAGTGATGTGAAAAGCTCACATGACCTTTTAGGCCAGGCAAGCTAAAAAAAAAAAACCAAGCTGTAGCGCCTACCCACATTCTTTCAAAAACACATATTGGTGGATTTGTTCCTTTTTGTAACCGTTAAGGATAATATGCTGGGGCTGCTCCCAGACCATCAACTGTTTGGGTTTCTTTTTCTTTTTTCTAAAATAACCATCAGACTGCGGTTTCAGTATTACCTTAAATATGCCCACTTCGTAAAGCACACACGGAGCAGAATTCTTATAGTTTTGCAAAATTCCTAGTCATCCCCCAGTTCGATGTTCTCTAGAATCTCAACCCACTACCCTATTGTCAGTGCGAACACACAAACTAAATAAGATTATTGTCTCTCGTTTGCGATTCTCGTGTATTCATAAGCAAATAAAGCAATAAAGCAAATAGAGTTATTCGAGTCGCAAGGGATTTCAATTCCACATCGTCCCCGTGTGGCTTCGGCGCGCTGAAACTTTTTATACATTTATTCATACCTACAAAAGACTAAGACGTAATTTTCTGGATCGTGCGTTCAGTTGGCAGTATTTCGGAAGGTTAATACTTTTTGCCGGTAAAAAGAACGGTATCCGGTAAAAAGGACGGTAAGTGTATAAAAACTACGTTTTAAAGTAATAAATATACCTCTGAATGTGTGAAAAGTGATTATTTAAAAGCTTACGCAATAATAAATATATAGAAGGACGATTAAGTATTGTTTGTTTTATTATAGACTATTTTCAAGACAAAATATATCATTTCGCCATCTACACTGATCGACACGCCATCTTGTGCAAGGAAAACAACGAATTCGCTGAGGTGCACGACGGGGTGAGTATTATCTTAGTAGCTAATTTTAGATGTTTCTGTTCACTAGGAGGGGATTTAACAGAAAGTATTTTGGAGAGAACCCATTTATAATTTGAAAATAGTCTACAATAAAACAAACAATACTTAATCTTCGTTTTCTATTGCGCACGCTTCATTAAATTGTCACTTCACACTTTCAGAGGTACATTTGGTACTTTAAATCAGTTTTTATCTGTCTGTATCTGTATCTGATACGTTTTAGTTACCAATACTGGCTTTTACACAAGGGGAGAGAGAGTGCCGGTTCTTATTGGCTATGTTTGTTCAGGGCCAATTTAAAGACCTCCAGCGAGTTCGCACATACTACCGGATCAGGCAGATGATTCCAGTGAATCGTTGTGATCACAAAGAAAGAGTTAATATATTGTTGTGTTCTTCTTGTTGGTACGCTTACCGTCCTTTTTACAGGCAAAAAGTTGTGTTCAAGCTTTTTTTAAGCGGGGGTTCATATTTTAATTTCAGTTAGCGTTTCACCAAACACATGCCACATGCCAAGGTGATAATAAATATTAAAACCAACCATACATCAGTGGATGCTAGTTCTAGACTCCTGTAAGTCCCACTTCAGTGATACCCACAAGAGCCTAGTAAGACTAGGGCCCCTTGTGCTCACTCCACCAATCCCTATGTGTGAGCTCACAGTGGTGAGCCGGGAAATATCCGGGAAAGGGCCCACAACCGTGGGAGGGAAAACAAGCCATTGAAATATGCCAGCGTTATGTCGATCTAGTCCTCCCCTCTCCTCCCCCCATCATTTTTCGAAAAAATGGGAAATGGATTATATATCTAGCGGGGCGTAGCCAGGATTATGTAAGGGGGGAGGGGGGGGGGGGCAATCATGTTTGGAAGATCGTTGTGCCCCCCCCCCCCCGGCCTAACTAGGGCTAGACCTCCCCAGAAACAAATTATCATTGCATTTTTTTTTGGGGGGGGGGGGGGTGCGGCAAACCCCACAACGACCTTCCAAATATCATGATCCCCCCAAACAAAAATGGCTACCCCCCCCCCCCCAATTATAAAAAATCCTGGCTATGCCCCTACCAGATAAAAAAAATCCATTTCATATTTTCGAAATGGGGGGGGGGGGGGGGGGGGGGGACTAGATCGATATAACGCTTGAACTATGGAATTGTGCGTATTCCCTCCCATAATTATGAGCTCTTCCCAGGATATTTTTTTTCTTCAAATTCTGAATCTCTATGATCGATTCTGGTGCCTCCTGGGGAAACGTGGGGGTTAAAAACAGTTTATGAAAGGATTATGAAATAAGACAAGAATTGTGATAATTGGGAATATGTTCATTTCTGTTCCCTGTATGCTATGTTTTTGATAAAAAATAATATGAGGTGTACACTGTACTAAAGAGATGAGGGTGGGTTAATATGACCTCACAGTTAATGTATATGGCCCTCACAGTTAACGTACATCAACGAAAGTTACCAAGTTGCAGTAAAATTATTCCAAAACGAGTCATCCTATCAAGTTACATTGAAATCCCTTCATAAATATGGCCTGTAGACTGTGCTAAAGGTTTTTGGGCTTCGGG
This sequence comes from Pictodentalium vernedei, assembly GCA_031216915.1. NCBI lineage: Eukaryota > Metazoa > Mollusca > Scaphopoda > Dentaliida > Dentaliidae > Pictodentalium > Pictodentalium vernedei. The sequence goes on from CM062289.1 coordinate 356,287,852, forward strand.
CCCCAAAAGCCGTCAGTCTCCCAATTGCGTCCAAAGGGGACGTTCTCATCTGGATATTATATGAAGTCAACCTACCAAGTTACAATGAAATCCCTTCATAAATATGACCTGTAGACTGTGCTAAAGGTTTTGGGGCTTTGGGCTCGGGCAGCCATCATGGTTGAATGATCGCAACCAAAAGGAGACATTCTCATCTGGTCATCATCTGGAGTGATCCTACGAAGTTTCAATGAAATCCCTTCATAAATATGACCTGTAAACTGTGCTCAAGGTTTTTGGGCTTCGGACCCCTGAAGCCGTCACAGTTGACCAATCACGACCAAAAGGGGATGCCATCATCTAGGCATTATATGGAGTCAAACTAACAGGTTACAATGAAATCCTTCCATAAATATGCCTATGCTAAAGGTTTTTGGGCTCTGGCACCCATCAAGGCTGAATGATCGCGACCAAAAGGAGACGTTCTCATCTAGACATTACCTGTAGACTGTGCTAAAGGTTTTCGGGCTTCAGGCCCCTGTAGCCGCCACAGTTGCCTAATGGTGTCCAAAAGGGTTTGTTCTCATCTAGACATTATATGAAGTCAACCTACCAAGTTACAATGAAATCCCTTCATAAATATGACCTGTAGACTGTGCTCAAGATTTTCGGGCTTCAGACACCTGTAGTCATCACCCAGCCCTGATGGCTTGCCGGAGCCCAAAAACCTTTAGCATAGTCTATAGGTCGTATTAATGGAAGGATTTCATTGTAACTTGTTAGGTTGACTCCATATGGGGAACATTCTCATCTAGACATTATTTAGAGTCATCCTACCAAGCTACAATGAAATCCCTTCATAATTATGACCTGTAGACTGTTCTAAAGGTTTTTGGGCTTCGGTCCCCCTGTAGCTGTCACAGTTGCACAATCGTGTCCAAAAGGGGACGTTCTCATCTAGACATTATATGAAGTTAAACCTACCAAGTTACAATGAAATCCCTTCATAAATATGACATGTAGACTGTGCTAAAGGTTTTCGGGCTTCGGGCTCGGGCAGCCATCATGGTTGAATGATCGCAACCAAAGGGGACAATCTCATCTGGGTATCATCTGGAATGATCCTACGAAGTTACACTGAAATCCCTTTATAAATATGACCTGTAGACTGTACTCAAGGTTTTCGGGCTTCGGCACCTGTAGACATCACAGTTGACCAATCACACCCAAAAGGGGATGTCATCATCTAGGCATTATATGGAGTCAACACAACAGGTTACAATGAAATCCTTCCATAAATATTACTTTTTGACTATGCTAAAGGTTTTTGGGCTCGGGCACCAGCCGTCACAGTTGCCCACTCGTGTCCAAAAGGGGACGTTCTCATCTAGACATTATATGAAGTCAACCTACCAAGTTACAATGAAATCCCTTCATAAATATGACCTGTAGACTGTCCTAAAGGTGTTCGGGCTTCGGGCTTGGGCCAGCCATCATAGTTGAATGAGCGCGCCAAAGGGGACAATCTCATCTGGGTATCATCTGGAGTGATCCTACGAAGTTACACTGAAATCTCTTTATAAATATGACCTGTACACAGTGCTCAAGGTTTTCGGGCTTCGAGCACCTGTAGCCATCACAGTTGACCAATCACGACCAAAAGGGGGTGTCATCATCTAGGCATTATATGGAGTCAACACAACAGGTTACAATGAAATCCTTCCATAAATATGACTTTTTGCCTATGCTAAAGGTTTTTGGGCTTGGGCACCCATCAAGTCTGAATGATCGTGATCAAAATGGGACTTTCTCATCTAGACATTATTTGGAGTCACCCTACAAAGTTACAATGAAATCCCTTCATAAATATGACCTGTAGACTGGGCTAAAGGTGTGCTAAAGGTTTTCGGGCCCCTGTAGCCGCCACAGTTGCCCAATCAGGAAAAAGGTGACTTTCTCATCTAGACATTGTATGAAGTCAACCCACCAAGTTACAATGAAATTCCTCAATAAATATGACCTGTAGGCTGTGCTAAAGGTTTTCGGGTTTTGGGCTCGGGCAGTCGTCACGGTTGGCAGATCATGCCCAAATTGGGGAAATTCTGATCTAGAGATCATAAGGAGTCATCCTACCAAGATACAGTGAAATCCCTCCGTATTAAACATGACCTGCAGACTGTGCTAAACGTTTTTTGGGTTTCGGGCTTGGGCAGCCATCACGGTTGATAGATCATGCCCAAAAGGGGACGTTTCTATCTAGGCATTATACAGGGGCATCCTACCAAGTTACAATGAAATCCCTTCATAAATACGACCTGCAGACTGTGCTAATGGTTTTCGGGTTTTGGGCTCGGGCAGCCATACCGGTTGCCCAAGCGTGACCAAAAGGGGATGTTCTCATCTAGACTTGACTCCAAACCTGCATATAAAATTTCAAGACGATCAGACCAAGAACTGCGGGGTGTAGCCCGTGCTAAAGGAAAATGTGAACAGACTCACAGACTAACAGACTTCCGCACGCGTGACGGCAATAGCTTATCTTGACTATGTTAAGTTAAGCTAATTATGGTTTGCATTTGGGGGCCCTCGGCCACCCTCGGGCCCACCACTGGGAGCTCATACATAGGGATTGGTGGAGTGAGAACAAGGCGCTCCAGTCTTAATAGACGCCTGTGAGTATCATTGGGGTGGGACAAAAAAAATCTAGAACTAGTATCCACTGATGTGTGGTTGGTTTTGATATTTATTATCACCTCGCCATGTGTTTGGCAAAACGCTAATTGAAAATAAGTTATGAACCCCCGTTTAAAAAATAGCTTGAACACAACTTTTTGCCGGTAAAAAGGATGATAAGTGTATAAAACTATGTTTTAAAGTACTAAATGTACAGCTGAATGTGTGAAAAGGGACAATGTAGGGTATGTTTCAGTGAGATACTCCAGTTTACTTGGTTTATTGTGAGCATGCGTAGACACACGGAATAAAAACCAGGTCGTTTTATTGAGCAGTTTATATTCTGGTTTATCATTCTGGATTAAACCAACTAAACCTCCTTGAGAGCAGGGTTATCTGGTTTATCATTCTATTGTTCACATTCGCGGGGGAACGCACATAAAAGTTCTACGCCTCGCACAACGACAATAAAAAAACATTCAATTTCGGGTGTCAAAAAAGAAATAAACAGTGCAAGGTTCATGAAAAATGCTATACCCCAAGAGAGAGAAACTATAAAAAGGTTAATAACATTTATTTAGCCCATAAAAGAGGCATTTCAAAAATATTCGATTCTCAACTGAAAGGGTGTTTTTCTCTCAGGAAAAATTGTTACAACTTTCAGAAGCTCCTTTTTGGGCATTTTATTTCCACGATAGCAGTCACGCAATTTTTGCCACCATCACTGGAAAGTTTCTGATGAGGGCCTTTTTAACAATGGGTTTCTAAGATTGTTTAAACAATGAAAGAACCAGGGATATGTTTCCCACGCTTTGGATGTCTCCCTCCTAACAATACTTTCATGCGTCGCGTTTCCTAGCAACATCAAACAGGGGTTTATGTAGAATAATATTCGCATTAAACATATCGTTCTGTTGTGATTTCTAAACCTAGTTTAGGTTTACATGGAATAGTAAACTGAGTAAACCGGAATAGCTCACTGAAACATACCCTATATGAAGCGTATGCAACAATAAATATATATAACGAAGATTAAGTATTGTTTGTTTTATTGTAGACTATTTTCAAATTATAAATGGTTTCTCTCCCAAAACCTTTCTGTTAAATCCCCTCGTAGTGAACAGAAACATCTAAATGTTATGCACACGAATCAGTTACATCTCCATCGAGAAAGTATGATAATATTCGCCCCGTCGAACACCTCAACGAATTTGTTGTTTTCCTTGCACAAAATGGTGTGTCGATCAGTGTCGATGGCGAAATGATCTATTTTGTCTTGAAAATAGTCTACAATAAAACAAAAAATACTTAATCTTTCTTCTATATATGCAGTCCAACCAGTCGATAGCGGGCTCATTTTCCACTGAAAAACTAGTCTTTAAGGAGTGTGGTTTGGTGTTTTCATTGCGTAAATTTGAATGGCGCTGAAGATTTTCTTGTAGAGCACCCCTTTCTCTTTAGAACTCGATGTTAAAGATTCAGTAATTGGTCTCATACCCGGATCTATGGGTGGGACAGCTACAGCATTCGGGGGTGTGCATACTGCCTGTAACTGTTCACTCCCCCATGGTTCAGTACACTGAATTCTGCTTGGGGGTAGGCTGGGTGAGTCATCTAGAGGTTTTTCCCTCAGTGATTCCCCCATCACTCGCGGTTTTACTGGTTCTAGCTTATTTGGAAGCCCCAAAATATTACCACTTGTTAAGGCATTGTTCCAACTAAAGGCTGATTTCATATGCACTGGGTGATAGATGGTTGGTTACAGATAGATCTGGTTGTTAACTCGGCTGTATTGGTGTTCGCTCCGCTTATAGGTCGTTTAAAATTTACATTTTTGTGTAATTGTCGTCTGTGGCGGTAATAATTAGTTTTATGAGAGTAAGATTTTTGACACAATTCACAAATATAGCGTGAATTCATCTTTTCGAAGCGAGCTAATAGATTTGTGGGGTGGGGACAATGCTCTTCTGTTTATATACTGGGATAGGATGGGTGCTACCCCTACCTCTCAATCGCTGATTGGGCAATTATATACCAAGATAGGGTGGATTCTACCCCAACCTGTTGATCATTGATTTCTTCAAATTCTCCCACTTTTCATCAGTTTTCAACGGTTTTACCAAGTGTTTTCATCGGATTCCATTGGTTTTCATCGGTTTTAAAGCACAATATGATCACTTTGCCATACAATATGATCACTCGATATGATCACTTTGCCATACAATATGATCACTCGATATGATCACTTTGCCATACAAATATGATCACTCGATATGATCTTGGGCCGCAAGCTTGGGTCCCAATAGGCTTTGGTTACAGGGAGGGGGATCCCTCCCACTTTGTGTATTATGGTAGCCACGTCAGGGGAGAAGGCACCGTCTTGTCATCCACCATATTGGGCCGCCATCTTGGGTCCCAATAGGCTTTGGGCCTGGGGAGGGGCGCATAACGGGTTTTAGGCACGAAGGAGGGACTAACTAGGTTTGGGCGCAAGGAGGGTGCCTAAGGGGCTTTGGACACGGGGAGGGTGAGGGGTCCTAGCGGGCTTGGGCACAGGGAGGGGTGAGGAGAGCCTAAAAAGGCCTGAGCGTTTTGGGCGCGGGGTCCCCCGGCGGGGTCCCCCAAAACAGGCATGAAACCAACATTTCCTACTACTTCTGACATTTTGGTTTAAAAAGTTGCATAATGTAATCGTGGGAGACAACGGGAAGGCAGCCAACCTGGCTATGTTGTCTCCCTGGGGTATACAACCCATGTGCTATGTAGAACATGAAGGTAGTACTGAAGCAGAATATTTTATTTTTCTACCGTGTCAAAAGTATTTTGATTAACAATGCTGGTACTATTAATATCTTTATTTGCTTTCTGCTAAAATCAATCAATCAATCACCAAACGGCTGTTTCAGTATTACCATGAATATTCCCACTGTTTCTAAATAAAATACCAGAGTAAATGCCTTGTAGTTATACATAATTCCTTGTTACCTTTCAGTTCGAGATTATCGGGAGTCTGATACCACTCCCCTACCATCAGTACGCATACTCAAACCAATAAAATACTTGGCCCTCATTTCCGCCTGTCGTGGCTTCATAGGCGAATTCAGTTACTCGGTTCGGAAGGGATTTCATTCATTCATTCATTCATTCATTCATTCATTCATTCATTCATTCATTCATTCATTCATTCATTCATTCATTCATTCATTCATTGTATCCAAGGAAGTGGCTAGATCCCTCGTGAAATGGGAAACCATCAGTAGCAGATTGTTTGGGCGAGGTTGGACTCCAAGTATAGCAAACTTACCATCCTGCAGTAGATTGCTTTGGTCGAGGTTGGACTCCCAAGTATAGGAAACTTACCATCCTGCAGTGTTATGCCCCTACCAACGAAGCAGAGGATGAGGACAAGGATGATTGGTATGAGCATCTACAACAAGCCAACTCTGAGGATCCCCCCCCCAGCCCCACCCCTCCGCATGATGTTTTTCTGAACATGAGTGACCTTTATACAAAAGTTTGAAGTGACAACACTGGGATTGAAGAGACAATAGGGCGACATGGCTGTGGTAACATCAATATCAATGGTGAAAGGCTTGTGGACTTTTGCATGAATAACAGTTGTGTGATTGGTGGAACAATCTTCCCCCCACAAAGACACCCACAAACGAACATGAAGATCCCTTGATTGTCAAACTGTTAACCAAATTGACCACATCATAATCAATAGGAAGTGGCGGCAATCCCTTCAAGATGTTAAAATTCAATGTGGGGCAGATGTCGGCAGTGATAACTACCTTGTTGTAGCAAAGGTAAAACTCAAACTCCGTGCTTCGACAACCAAGAGGCAGCAACGCACAGTAAATGGCGTCAATAAACTTCGTGTTCCTGAGACCAGAAGAGAGTTTACCATCGAGTTGAGGAACCGCTTTACTGCTTTAGAGAATACTGAGGAAGAAGATCAGGACATTGTAAAAAAGAAGTGGGGTAACATCACACATGTATATCGAGAGGAGAGAGAAAGAGAGAGAGAGAAAGAAAAGTATTTGGCTTCAGAAAGAGGAACAATAAGGAATGGTTGACACCAGATACGTGGATGTCTATTGAAGGGAGACGGGAGACCAAAAACTGACTCCTCGGTGCTAAATCACCAAGGCTGATCGAACAAGTAAAGGAAGAGTGCAAGATCAGAGACATCCAAGTTAAAAGGAGTGCTCTAAGGGACAAAAGAACCGTTGTAGAAGATCTGGCTAGAGAGGCAGAACACGCTGCAGCCAGGGCAGAATTGAGTAGAGTGTACAAGATCACCAAACAACTCTGTGGTCAGAAAAGCAACACCATGCCAGTCAACGTTAATCGGGAAAAGTTCTTTACAACTGAAAGAGAACAAACTGCAAGATGGGTTCAACATTTTGAAGAAGTGCTGAATCAACCAGCGCCTAATGAACCTGCACAACCAGAGCCCGTGGAAGACATGTTAAGCATAGACACCAGTCCGCCTACCCATGCTGAAGTAATAGCTGCGATAAGGACAGCAAAGACCGGTAAAGCAGCGGGAGTAGATTCCATCTAAGCTGAATTGCTTAAAGCATATATCAACGCGACCGTCGCTGTCCTGACAGACCTCTTTATCAAGATCTGGGAACATGATGTTATACCCAAGGACTGCAGCAAAGGGCTAATATGCAAACTGCCGAAGAAAGGTGATCTCAGCAACTGTGACAACTGCCGAGGAATAACCCTTCTTTCCATTCCCAGTAGTCTTCTGTAGGATTCTTCTAAAGAGAATTGATATAGCCATGGACGAAAAACTAAGACAGGAGCAAGAAGGATTCCGCAAAGGCAGGGTCTGCATTGATCAAATATTTGCTCTTGCCTTGAGTTGAATACTCCCCTGTGCATAAACTTCATTGAGTTCAAAAAGGCATTTGACAGTGTTCACCGTACAAGCCTCTGGAACATCTTGAGAGCCTATGGTATTCCAATTAAAACTGTCAACCTTATTGGGAAGTTCTACGAACAATTTGAATGCAGCATTTTTTTTTTTTTTTTTTTTTTTTTTTTTTCACAGACGATATGGTGCTAGTGTCAGAAAACGAAGAGGGGCTAGCGAAGATGCTGGTAATTGTTGGGAAATATGGGAGCAAATGGAGACTCGAACTTAATGAAAGCAAGAGCAAAGTTATACCCGTGGGCCGCAAAGTGGACCCCACTCGAAGGTGGAGAGTGGCGGAGTTCTGCATTCCGGAAGGTAGCAGAAGACTTCTTAGTGTAGGAGAGACTAGTGACTATGAGTACCTGGGGGTAAATATAAACATCACAGGAAGAGGCATCAACCAAAACCACACAAATAAATTGATTCTGAAGGGGAAGCGAATCCTTAACCAAATGAAACTAAAAGGGAGAAACAGTTTCAATAAGGTTTTCGTGGAAAAAACCGTTTGGGAAATGGTGGGTCTGCCAAGTATAACATACGGTACGGAAGTTGTACCCCTAAACCAGACAGCTGTTAAGAGCTTGGAAATCCTGCAGAACGATGCAGGCCGATGGATAACAGGCTCGAGTAATGCCGCAGCGCTAGAAGCAATCAGGGGTGAGCTTAGGTGGATGAGGATAAAGGACAGGATAGACCTATTGAAACTCGGTTATCTTAATTATTTGGTAAATCTCCCCGATAGCCGATGGTGTAAAGTAATGTTCCTGAGAACTTTCAACTCAAATGTCAAGACGGGGTGGATGGTCCAAGTGAGGGAGCTAGTAGAAAACTACTCATTGGAGATCTCGGACCTTGACGTTGGGGCAAACCAGGGTAAAAAGATCGTCAGAGAAAGGGTCATGGAAGATTGTAACCGTAATTGGCGAGAGGGGGTCAAATCAAAGAGATCTTTGGGTGGCCTGCGTGATAAAGAGAAGCCTGGTTTTGAAGAGTATCTTGATGGTACCTTTGGGGGGGGGGGCACTGTTGTTCAAGCTGAGGTCGCGGTCCCTGGAGCTGAGGGGAAAAATTGGGAAAAACAGTGAAAAGGAATGCCAGATGTGTAACTTGGGCGTGGTGGAGACCCTGGAACACTTTCTTCTAGAATGCCCAAAATACCAGTCTAAAAGAATAAGATTCAAGGGGAGTATAATGGGGAAGTGGGATGGGAGAATGAAGGACATGTGGTTAGGGGGCGACTCAAAGGAGAGGGTTAATATACTAATCGGAGAGATTGGAAAGAATGGGGCAATGGATGTCATCAAGCAGTTTGTCTCCGAGTGTTGGGAGGAGAGAAGAAGCGCGGGAAATGGGAGGCAGTTGGTAGAACATGGGTAACCAAGGCCTTCTCATACGAGAACCGCGACAAATCAGCGGCCGACCGAAGTGTTATTATTATTATCATTCTGGACAACAACTTAGTGTGGTTTGAAGTCAAATCTGGAGTACGGCAAGAGAGTATCCTGTCTTCTACTCTGCTCCTCATTACAATCGACTGTGTGATGCGTCAAACAACATCTGACCGTCCACGAGGTATCCAGTGGAACATGTTTGCACAGCTTGAAGACCTTGATTTCGCAAACGATTTGGCAGTAATCTCGTCAACAAGAATGCAACTTCAGGGAAAGACTGACAGACTCTCCAACTGTGCCAAGAAAACGGGTCTATACATCAACAAGAAGAAGAAGACTGAAGTAATGTTCATTAACATGCCTCTTGACCCACATATTACCATCGATGGTGAGAGTTTGGAGAATGTAGAGGAATTCACCTACCTTGGTAGCCTGATAAGCGGTGGCAATGGAGCCTAAAAGAGTATCAAGGCCAGGCTTAACAAAGCTAGGGGCGCTTTCGGCCGACTGCGCAACATCAGGAAGTCGAAACAGTACAGCATCAAAACCAAGATTAAACTTTATAACAGAAACGTTGCGTCAGTACTATTATATGCCTCAGAATGTTGGAGGCTGGTGTAGACTGACATGAACAAAATCAACAACAGCTGCCTCGGAAGAATCTGCAACATCTACTGGCCAAACAAGATCTCTAATGAGGAAATGTACAAAAAGACAGGCTGTATGAACTTGTCCCTTGAAATAAAGATGAGGAGAATAAGATGGCTCGGCCACATCCTGAGGATGCCCAGTGAAAGAATTCCGAAAGCTGCACTAAGATGGACCCAGTTAGGAAACAAACGAAGGACATTGATGGCAAAGCTGGAAGAGATGGGACTTACATGGGGTGAAGCAAGTGCCCATGCTCAAGATCATGACAAGTGGAGAAAACTTATTGCCGCAGCCATATCTCCCACCTCGGACGATGTGGCGGGTAATACTTTTTGCCGTTAAAAAGGACGGTATCCGGTAAAAAGGACGGTAAGTGTATAAAAACTATGTTTTAAAGTACTAAATGTACTTCTGAATGTGTGAAAAGTGATTATTTAAGGAAGCTAACGGAATAATAAATATATATAAGGAAGATTAAGTATTGTTTGTTTTACTGTAGACTATCTTCAAGGCAAAATAGATCATTTAGCCATCAACACTGATCGACACGCCATTTTGTGCAAGGAAAACAACGAATTAGCCGAGGTGCACGACGGGATGAATATTATCATACTTGCTTGATGGAGGTGTAAATAATTCGTGTGCGTAACATTCAGATGTTTCTGTTCACTACTAGAGGATTTAACAGAAAGGTTTTGGGAGAGAAACCATTTATAATTTGAAAAAAGTCTACAATACTTAATCTTCGTAAAATATATTTAAAACCAACTACACATCAGTGGACCCTAGTTCTTAGTTCTAGATTTCTATATGTCCTACCCCAATGATACTCACAGGCGCCTATTAAGACTGGAGCGCCTTGTTCTCACTCCACCAACCCCTCTGTGTGAGCTCCCAGTGGTGGGCCCGGGGGGAGGGGGGGGGGGTGGCTGAGGGCCCCCAATGCAAACCATAATTAACTGTTTTTAACCCCCACGTTTCCCCAGGAGGCACCAGAATCGATCTCAGAGATTCAGAATTTAAAGAAAAAAAATATCACGGGAAGGGCTCATAATCGTGGGAGGGAATACGCACAATTCTATAATCCAAGCGTTATATCGATCTAGCTCCCGCCCCCTCCCATTTCGAAAATATGAAATGGATTTTTTTATCTAGTAGGGGCGTAGCCAGGATTCTATAATTGGGGGTGGGGGTCGTGATATTTGGGGTCCCCCCCCCCCAAAAAAAAATGCAAACTGTCACATACTGTTTTTAACCCCTACCTTTCTTCAGGAGGCACCAGGATCGATCTCCCCCAGAGTCTAGCAATTTAACCTTCTTCCCAGTGGCGGGGTGGGGGTGGGGCTCCCAAATGCAAACTGTCACTTATTGTTTTAAACCCCCACCCAGGCCTTCGATTGGGGATCCTCCCTCTGTCACTGGAGCTACCATTGATATTGTATTTAGAGAATGCCATGGTTTTGTGGTCAGTGTCATTCAGTGTTAATCTGAAGTGGAGATTGGGGAGGCCCCACAGCGACATCATAAAAGGGCCCATATAAAGTTAAATAAACAGTGTAAAGCAGCATTTGAATTGCTGGTTTTGATGAATCCACCCGCCCCAACCCTTTCCCTAATAAACATGTGGAAGGTTGAGTTGCTGGAAAATATCGTATGATCTTTTTTCAACTTGGGATATCTTCCAATCGGTTTATTTCAAAGTAATGATAAAAACAACAACTGCAAAACGAATGCTTTCAGTTGCCTCTTGATAATTTTGCATCGGACAGCTTGTCTGATGTTATTTTAGTTTTGGGTAACACTTCGTAATAATAATAACTCTTTGGCCAGCCGCTGATTTGTCGCGGTCCTCATAAGAGAAGGCCATCATTCCCCCTGCACCCCAGCCCCTCTTCCCCTCCTCTCCTCCCAGCATTCAGATATAAACTGCTTAATAGTGTCCCTCACTTCCTCTTTTTCAATTTCTTCAATAAGCATTCCTACCCTCCCCCTCGTGTCCCCCTTCAGCCATCTATCCTTTGTTTCTTCACCCCACTTCTGCATTATTCTTCCAGTAAATTTTATTCTATGAGGTATATACCGAGGGCATTCCAAGAGAAAATGTTCCAGGGTCTCCACTACTCCAGAGTGGCACATTTGGCATCCCTTTTCCCCATCTCTCCCAATTTTTCCCCGAAGCTCCAGGGATCTTGATCTCAGTTTGAAGAGCAATGACCCTCCAAAGGTGCCATCTAGGTACTTCTCAAAAGCTGGCTCTTCTTTATATTGTAACCCCTGCAGTGATCTTTTCACGCTAACCCCTGCTCGCCAGTTTCGATTGCAATCTTCCATGACTCTCTCTTTGACAAACCTTTTGCCTTCTTTCATTCCTACTTCTATGTTTGTGACCTCTATAGAGTAATTGTCCATTAGTTCCCTCACATGTTTTGACCACCCCGTTTCTATATTAGAATTCCAAATGGTATCGAGCATCAATTTGCACCACCGGTTGTCAGGCAGGTTTCTCAAGTAAAGTAACACAGTTTTCCCAAATCTACCCTGTCCTTGATTTTCATCCACCCAAGCCCCCCCCCCCCCCCCCCTTACTGCTTCCAAAGCTGCAGCATTACTCGACCCTGTTATCCATCTGCCGGCATCATTCTGAGTACTTTCCAACTTCTTAATAACGGTTTGGTTTAATGGAATCACGTCCGTGCCATACGTTATACTTGGTAAACCCACCCTCTCCCACAGTGTTTTCCCCACAAAGACCTTATTGAAACTATTTTTCCCTAAAAGTTTTAGTTGGTTCAGAATTCTTTTCCCCTTCAGAATCAGTTTGGCTGAGTAATTTCTGTACACCCCTCTTCCCGTTATATTTATGCTTACCCCTAGATACTCATACTCTCCCGTTTCTCCTACAGTGATTTGTTTGCTTTCCCCTTCGGGATTGAGAACTCCCCCACTCTCCACCTCTTCGTCATATCTACCTTGCGTCCAACGGGTATTACCTTGCTTTTATTTTCATTTAGTTCGAGCCGCCAAGTGTTCCCATATCTACCAACAATTTCCAGCAGTTTCTCTAGCCCCTGTTCAGTTCTAGACATTAACACCATGTCGTCCGCAAAGAATAAGCCTGGTATCTTTATGTCTCCAACATTTACCTCCTCCGCACTCTGAATTAGTTCGTCCCCTAAATCTTTAACATACAATGCAAACAAAATCGGTGAAAAGATACACCCCTGCTTGATGCCTATATCCATAGGGACTCGTTTTGTAGTGATACTCCCTAGACAGAGATGGCTTCGCACATCTGTATACAGTGCTTTCATTATTCCCACAAAGTCACCCCCCAGTCCGATGCCCTCGAGCTTTCGCCACATACCTTCCCTCCACACTCGGTGGTACGCTTTTTTCACATCTAGAAATGCCAGAAACATCTTTTTCTTTTCAGCCTTTGTTGATTCTATCAGTTGGGTGAGTGTAAATAGGTGATCAGTGACTCTTCGTCCTTTCCTGAAACCATTTTGAATTTCTCCTAAAAAACCTTTCTCTTCAATAACTTCCTCTAGTCTACCGTATATGACCTTACAGAATACGTGTGAATTCGTGTAAATGGGGTGTTTTTTCAACCATTACAAAAAAAAAAAATAAACTGAGATGTTTGTGTTGTGTTGTTGTTGGTGATAGTGGTGATGGTTGTGAAGTGAGGCGGCGTTCTTTCAACTCTCAACAAAAGGCACCTTGATGTAACTTATGAAACGCATCATGTTATAATATTTAGAGTATATATAGAATGAAGTGCATGGAGTCTACCCCAAACTTTGCACCTCTGCCTTCACTCATTCGCACCTCTGCCTTCACTCATTCGCACCTCTGCCTTCACAGCGAACAGACCTATCGTTCAGTGCTGGTGATTTCACACAAAACTGATTATCGCTCACTCAGAAGTTCAACAACGCTATTGCAATTTGCACTATTTCTGTGTATCTTTTTGTGTCACTGTAATTGTTGACTTTTTTCTCTTGCTATTTCTATCTGAATTTTTCCGCTAAAAACGAATATTTAAGTCAATACAATTAAATTAAAATCTCTAATAACTTAAAAAATAAATTTTAGAATTTTAGAATTATTTACAAATAAAAACAATGGATAATCAAAGTCAAGCTCAGTTAAACAGTTCTTTCTATAATTCTGGTAGTCTGAGCAACAGTGGAAATTCCACTAATACTGATATGACATCGGTGATGCCGATGATGTTTCGCTTCCAGAAAGAAATAGCCAGATTAAATGACACCATAGAGGGTTTGCGGTCAGAGCTTCAAGCCCAGAAGCGGCAGGCAGATAAAGAAAAGGCTGAATTGAGAAGGGAATTGGAAAAAGCAATTCTGAAAGCCAAACCAGGTAAGGAGGACCATGCTCCTCCAGTTCCTGATTTACCATGTATTGACGCCGCTACAGAAAGGAGAAGACCTGCGTCCGCCGGCTCACTGGCGGGGATATCTGAAATAGATTCAGATCTAATTACCCCCAGCCACGATAACTGGCTGCGTTCCATAGTAGAAGAAGCTACCAACACGGTCGCAGTTTCCCCGGCCGTGGCGGTGGAAATTCAATTGGATAAAAATTCAGCTAAAGTCCCCAAATCGCAGCGACAGAAAAAATCATCAAACCAAAATCGGCCGAAAAGGAAACTCTCCAATGAGTTCCGTGAAAATGATGAAACCGTGGACGTCGAAGACGAAAATGGTTTCTGTATGACTATTGATCGGCATGTCAAGAAGACAAAAATCATCAAGAAAAAATCACAGAGCACCGCTCCTGAAAAGGACTCGGTGGTCACACCAAGAAATGGGGGCTCTGTTAACGCAACAGAGTCTACATCACCGGAAATAGTGAATGCGACTGCGACAGCTAGCCCAACAGATAGCGCGACGTACGCCGATAAAGTAAAAGCCAAAACGCTCCCTAAGGTGACCAATAAAACCAACAAGACACAGGGCCATCCGCAACCAAACCCCTGTGTCGTAATCACACGCGTCCACCCCAAAACGGAAAAAAAACTCGATTGATAAAGCCCTTCCAGGATGCTCGTGGGAGAGACTAATCTCCAAAGCCACGGGTAACCGTACTTGGAAAATAAAAGTAAAATGTCCTAATAGAGCAACGAAATTAAATCTGATAAGCAAAGGGGTAATTATTAATGGCAAAAAATACGAAACCGAGGAATATCGTGTTCTTCCGCAACCCGTTCAGTGTCACAAGTGTCAGAAATTTGGGCACTTGTCACACAAATGCAACGGGGAGCAACGATGTATGAAATGCGGTGACAAACACATCGCGAAGGCATGTAGAGCTAAAACTCTGAAATGCCCGAATTGCGGTGGTCAACACCCCAGCAACTACCGGGGTTGTAGCCACTTCAAAAAAGTTAAAACAAACATCCAGCTTAAAGCTCTAAATGTAAGTAATGTCGAGAACTCATCTTCCCCTTATTCCACGTGTACTCTAATGGCTGGCTCTATTTTCAGCATAATGAAGAAACACTTGGACACCAGTCTTTCGGACGTTTTCAAAGAGATTAGTAAAACAGCCTCTAAGTTATATAATACTCAAATATCTCACACGCTATTAGAAGCGGCCGTCAACAGAACATAATTATGTAACAATATTACAAATGGTAATTAAACTTAAATAAACTTAGTACAGTTATTCCTAAACCATTCATGGATACACTAAAAATAGTCCAGTGAAACGCTCGAAGCGTTAATCAGAAAAAAATGCAAATGTCACATTATTTAAAAAATAGTAGCGTAATTGGAATTAGCGAAACATGGCTTAAACCAAACAAACAATCCTCGTTATGTGGTTTTGATATTATTAGAAGAGATCGCCCCGCCCGAAAAGGCGGCGGTGTCGCTCTGCTAATAAGGCAGGAGATTAAATACAAATCAATACTATGCGACCACCTCAATGCTGAAGTGATTGCAGCTGAAATTGAACTTGACCACAAACACGTGGCCATCATATCATATTATAACAAGCCGCAAGCAACAGTAGACAGTAAAGTATTTGAATTTTTTTACCAACAAGTACAAGCACTGCATATTCTTGGGTGATTTCAATTCCAAACACCAAGTATTCGGTTGTCATAAGACTGAGCCTAATGGTGACGCCCTTTTCCACATCATTGAAGAACTCGATCTGTTCGTGGTAAATAACGATTAAGACGTAACATACATAAGCAACAACCCACTCCATCAATCAGATATCCTAGACTTGATTATCACCAGCAAATCACTAACCAGCCAAATGCAAGACATATTTGTAGGATATGATGACCTAGGCA
Source organism: Pictodentalium vernedei (assembly GCA_031216915.1). NCBI lineage: Eukaryota > Metazoa > Mollusca > Scaphopoda > Dentaliida > Dentaliidae > Pictodentalium > Pictodentalium vernedei. The sequence continues at coordinate 356,303,807 of CM062289.1, forward strand.
GTGATCACCTGCCGGTTCACGCCACTCTAAAATGTAATACTGGTCCCGTAAGGTATCCTCTCGTGAATAGGAGGAACCTATCAAAAATTGACTGGAACCTCTTCAGAAACATTATCGAAGTAAAAATAAAGGCAAATGACCCCTCAAATGCTCATGAACTAGAAAAGGCCTGCACCCACCTTAACGAGGTTATCAACAGTACACTAGATGAAATTTGTCCCAAGCAAACAGTAAAGACGCGGAAAAACAGAATAACCCAAGCAACTCTTCAAATAATCAAACAAAAAAGAAAAGCCTTCCGGGCTTACCAATCAGAGAATGATCAAATGAAAAGAGCAGAACTTAAAACCGCGTATAATCGCCTACATGGGGAAGTAAAAAAGGCCATAGCTAACGACAATCGCGTGAGATGGGAAAAAGCAACCGAAAACCTAAATGGGCTGAGCGAACCTAAGAGGTTCTGGGATACATTTAAAACTCTTACTGGCCAAAAGAGCAAAATTGCAAATAATAATGCGCTGAAGACTAGCAACGGAACTATGGCCATAGACGACAAGGCAAAGGCCAGCGCTTTTGCTGAACTTCTAAAGAAGGCACATCGTCCACAAGAAGGGAACAGATATGACAACGATTTTAAGGTAAAAGTAAATAAATTTGTCCAAGATAACAACTCAATTTTCAATGAACCGAACTTCGACCAAAGGCACGAAGACGTGGACGACCATGAATTAACCGAACCAATAAGCGTAGAAGAGGTCATTGGTATAATCAGAAAATGCAGGTCATCTTCGTCCCCAAGAGAAGACGAAGTCTCTTACAAAATAATGAAACAGTGCCCCAACATCTTCTACTGCAGACTTACCAAACTCCTAAACTGCTGTCTCTCCTGTGGGTACTTCCCAAAATGCTGGAAAGTGGCCGCAGGAGTCATGATACCTAAACCCGACAAAGACCTTACCAACCCTTCTAACTACCGCCCAATCAGCTTTCTTAGCTGTGTTGGGAAAATATTTGAGCGGATTCTCACTACGAGACTTCGCAGCTATCTCGAATCAATCAACTTTTTCAACAAATGACAAAGAGCGTATAGGAGTCAGAAAGAGGGAATCGAACACGTATATAGACTGGTCGATTATATGAAAACAGCATTTAGTCAAAACGAAATCGGAACAGCGTTTTTCTTGGATGTAGAAAAAGCGTTCGACTCGGTATGGCACAATGGCGTGAGATATAAACTAGCGAAAATGGGATTACCCACTAAAATTCTGAGGATCATATCATCATTTCTAACTGACCGAAAAATCAAGGTGAGGGTTAATCGCGAGGTGTCAGAGGAGTAATACTCGAAGCGGGAACACCACAAGGGTCGGTTCTAAGTCCGCTTCTTTTCATAATATATGTGAATGATATAGAAAAAGTAGGGAAAAACTTTGTTGAACTATCGCAGTACTCAGACGACAAAAGCATTTGGACGGCCAGCAAGTCCAGAAACATAATTAAAAATCGTCTACAGGATACCATTCGCGATCTTGAGAGCTGGTGCGCCCAATGGCGCATCAAACTCAATGCCGCCAAAACTTAAAAAGTTACGTTCTTCAAAAAGCAAAGGAAAAAACCAGTCCCCAGTATCGATCTCCAGTTATACGGTCACAAACTAGAAGCAAACAAAGAGGCCGAATTTTGGGATTTATCCTAGATAGCAATCTCAGTCTAAACAGTCACGTAAACTCCACTGATTACGGTTAGAGCTACTAAACGTATCAATTTTCTGAAGATGATCAGAGGTAGAAATTGGGGAGCAAACAAAGATGTGCTTCTCAAGCTCTACAAAACATTTACATGTCCGGTACTAGAATACGGTGCCATAATAACAAGTGACCTAAGCAAAACCAACATTCAGAAGCTACAGAGGGTTCAAAATTATGCCCAGCAAGTGGCACTATGCAAACCGAAATGGACACTGATAAAGGAACTTCACGAGCTAGCAAAAATAGAAACTATTGATGCGCGATTAAAAGACCTACAAAACAAAACCCTCAACAGACTCCAAGATAGTGAATTAATGGTTGAGCTGAACGAACACCGATCCCTTAACAGAAAAATAAAATAAGTTTCCAGAAAATAAAAAAAAATAATAAAATAAAATAAAAAAAAAATTATACAATATAACTAAATCGCGTGGAGTCAGTGAGGATTGCCTCGCTACTCATTGGGAACTTTAGGATAGAGTCTGTGAGGACTGCCTCTCAACTCTGCTGAAGCGCGATTGAAATGCGTTTAATAAGATCTATATAACAAAACCCTCCACATACTCCAGGATAGTGAATCAATGGTGAAGCTGAACGAACACCGAACCCTAAACAGAAAAACAAAATAATCCACAGTAAATTAAAATTACTCAATAGAATTAAACTGCGTGGAGTCAGTGAGGATTGCCTCGCTACTCATTGAGATCTTTAGGATTGAGTCTGTGAGGATTGCCTCGCAACTCTGCGTGTGGGGAGTGGGCTCCGAAGAAACACACCCCTTACCCCATCCATAGCAACAATCACACAGCAGGCACAAAATACAATTGCGGATACCTATCTTTCTCTCTACCTATAACTTTTCTAATTGAACATTCTCAAATTTTCTTGCAACACTCTTATCAAGAAGACGCATGGAAATGGTAGACAAAGCGTAGGAGGAATTGGTGCAACCTACCTTTCTGCAACATATACAAGAAACCACCAAACACTAGGCAAGGATTGAAACAAGCTTGTCTGGCTGGGGACGAGTGTACATTTTATATAAATAAACATTTGAATAAAGATTTAACAGCCCTTTTAAGGGCTTGAGGGTGTGTGTCAGTGAGAGGGTGTTTTTTTCTGTTTTTTTTGGGGGGGGGGATGGAGGAGGTCATTTGGAATTCCCCAAGGATAACCAGATACCTCAAAATCGCATACGGCATCCTATCTCCCAGAAGGCTTGATGGATGACTCCCGGTTTTTCAAAACTAAACTGTTGGAGCTTCCTCCACTTCTTTTTTGTAACCGCTATGGTCATATACCTGGGCCGCTACCAAACCGGCGTTGCTGTTTGGTTTTCTTTTCTCTGCTTCCCTTAAACTTGCAATCGCACAACATTACATTCTGGCTCGCCACCATGGTGGGACACAAACCTCTACCATCGCCGAACTGGAACCGAATAGAGCCCACTCTCTAATAGTTTTAAAGGCGTTGAGGGATTGAGTATTGACCATCTAACACTCCAATGTAAACTGCCGGGTATTCTAACCGCGTGCATACCCCCTCAGACTCCATTTTGGGCAATAGGAAAGCTAGGCCTGTGTGATCCAAGGGAAATAAAATAAGGTTAACCGGGTCGCAAGGGATTTGTAAATCCCACATCGTCCCTGCGCGCCTTCGGCGCGCTAAAACCTTTCATTCATTCTATCCCAAACGCCTGAGGCAGATTATACTTGCCAGTGATGGCCATCACTCAAAATCATCCTCGAAGTGGCAGACTATACTTGCCCGAAAATCCAGATCGACTGCACCCTCGGGGAGAGGTAGTACCTTTGTGAGAGGACCCAACCTCTCACACTGGTCCTCACCCGAGGGTTCAACCGACATCAGCCAAGAGACCATCACCGCCTACCCACAACTGGAGACACCTGCCGAGTACCGGATCCTTTTCCTCCTTCAACACGCCTAGACATGTGACAGCCATCCTATACAGTTACAGAGGGTCGAAAGGGGCTTGTCCCCCATACCGTCTCTCACAAAGGTACTACCTCTCCCCGAGGGTGCAGTCTATCTAGATTTTCGGGCAAGTATAGTCTGCCACTTCGGAGATGATTTTAAGTGATGGCCATTACTGGCAAGTATAATCTGCCTCAGGCTGTCTCTGTTTGATAGGATGTCTTTGAAGGAAACAACAACGACCCCTTTTGGGGACCACCAAGAAGAAGACACGAACTTCCCTAGTTCGGGGGCAGGCCAGCATTGTAATCCTATTGGGTTGGGACAAAAAGATGCGCAATGCGCTTACAAAAAAGGGGCAGAGGCGTGACGCAGGACCAACGCTCGCCTCCCTTAAAGTGGTCGACCACTTTTAGGGATGGAGCGGATGATGTTCAGGAACCATGGGGGTGACTGTTTCCATAACGGTTAGACTGTCTGTAGCGGTTATTGGGGTGCTGGTTAAAAAGCATCTTCTGTGTACCTGCTTAAAAGAAGAAGGTAGAATTAGTTATCATTAAAGTATGTAAACTGCTTTGCCGCCCTTGTTTTTTGCCCAGTAAGAATTTTGAAAGAGTCCCAGAATTTTTTAACATCTTGGGTCCCGTTAAGGTAGGCTGTTGCCTTTTCCCAGCTGGCTTGTTTTTCAGCTTTGAGGGCTTCTTTGACTTCGCCGTGAAGGCGGTTGTATGTTTTTTTGAGTTCGGATTTCTTGCTGGGGTCAGTTTCTTTTTTGAGAGCGCGGAGAGCTTTCCGTTTAGATTTGATAAGTAACAGAGTCTCGCCCGAGATAGTGTTTCTCCAGGGGCGAACTTCCTCTTTTGGGCATATTTCGTTTAAGGTAGAGTTAATGATTTTCTCAATGCTCTCGCATTGGGTTTCTAGTTCCGATGCATTGGATGGAGGGGGGGGGGGGGGGGGGGGGGAGTTAGTGAGTTTGACATCAATGATGTCGCGGTAGAGGTTCCAATTAATTTTCCTGAAGTTTCTACGGAGAGTGGGGGGGGGGGGGGGGGTACCTGAGTGGGCCATTTCCAAGCTGCAGAGAGGCATGGACCGGGAGGTGGTCACTGCCTAAGTCGTCGTCGCCGACCCAGTGGTCATCGATATGGTTTATCAGGGAGTCACTAGCGATAATCAGATCGTGGATTTCGGATGAGAATAATGGGTTGTTACTGATATACGTTGCTGAGCTGTCAGCTGGTGTTCAAACTTAGATCACTATCTCTGGAATTTATTCTTGCATTTTTTTGTATATATTTGTAATATATTTCATTTTCAGATGCAAGTGGTGTATTTTGATAAAGTCAAGTGTACAAACTGAGATCAGTATCTCTGGGACTTATTCTTGCATTTTTTTGTATATATTTGTAATATGTTTCATTTTCATATGCAAGTGATGTATTTTGATAAAATATTTTTTGATATTAAATTTACGAATGGCGAATCGTCCCGCCTACGAAAAATGGCGAATCGTCCCGATGGCGAACCGTCCCGGTCGACAATGGCGAATCGTCCCGATGGCGAACCGTCCCGTTCCCGTTTAGTCAATCGTTTATACCTATGTTGCCCATTTTAGAGTACTTCCACCCCACGCATGGGTGACTGGGTCCTATTTTACCAGTAAAAGAGACAATGTTTACCACAGAAAATAAGTGCTACTTCACTTCCCAGGGTTCTGTTTATTTATTTACTAATTGGTCTTTAATGGGGTGGGGGGGGGGGGGCGGTGGCGTTACGGTAACCGGTTCTCGTCAGATCACCGAAGTTAAGCAACGTCGGGCCCAGTTAATAACTGGATGGGTGACCATCTGAGAGATCATTTCAATTCAGACTCCTGCGTTGTGTCTTTGGGCAAGGCACTTAACAATGATTGGCCACATTGGGCATGATGACGCCACGTACTAAGGCGTAGAGCATGTCGATAATACGCATGTCTTCAACTAATCTAACCCTGCCTGTGCTGCAGTGCAGAGTTACGATGTTGGGGAGCTGGCAGCTGCTCGTCGTTGCTAGGTGGTTCTCTCCGGGTACTCCGGCTTCCTCCACCCATAAAACTGTCATCGTCATGATTAGCCATTGTGCGTAAGTATATGACCATAAACGCCAATAAATAAATTGGTCTTTAACTTGTGCACAATAACTAACCTTTACCGTGACAGTTCTACGGGTGGAGGAAGCCGGAGTATCCGTAGAGAACCACCGAGAATCGATGTGCTACTGTCAGCTCCTCGACATTCTAACTCTGTTCCAGCTCAAGCAGGGTTACAGCGGTTGAAGATGTGCACCATCGTGTCCCTATGCAGGCAACCTGGATAAAGTGCCTTGCCCAAGGACACAACGCGGTTCGTCCCGGACGAGGATCGAACACATGACCTCTAGCATAGAAGTCCACCACTGAGTCACCGCATTCCCTCCCGGGGTTCTCGCGGTAAATCAGAGGGATCGGGAAGATTCGTCCCCGAGAATATTCGTCCCCGAGAATATTCGTCCCCGCTTAGTGGGAATATTCGTCCCCGAGAATATTCGTCCCCGGGAATATTCGTCCCCAGAATATGAAAAGTATTAAAAGGTGAGTGCAAAAGATAAGTAACTAATGGCTCAAGAGAAATATTTGATTTTTTAATAGTCACAAATTGATATATAAAAGAATAACAAACATTTAATGATTTTAACATAAATGAGAGTGGTAACATATAATTTTTTTATGTTTTAACGTTCATTTCACAGGTACAGAATTGGATTTTAAAATAAATGAGAGAGGTGACATAATATAATTTTTTATGTTTTAACGTTCATTTCACAGGTACAGAAGTTGCTAGTGATGGGCGCAGTTTCATTGTTGTCATCAGGTGCTTGAACTGGTGTTTCTTCAGTGGTGAGCGGCGTTTCAGCCGTATCCATAAGAATGTCAGGACGAGTTTCTCTGTAATTATGTAACAATATTACAAATGGTAATTAAACTTAAATAAACTTAGTACAGTTATTCCTAAACCATTCATGGATACACTAATTGTTAGTAATACTGTATATGTACTGGAATGTGAAGTCCTAGAACCACTTGTACCTGACATGACTCGTTATCATTGTCCAATTTGTATTGCTATTGAATTCAAGAAAGATAAGCCTAAAAACTTTAAGAGACGCATATGGTTGTATGCAGAGGGAAACTTTGACGGTCTAAACACTGCATACAATAACGTAGACTGGGAAAGATTGCTTGATCAATCGTGCCCGGACACTATAGTATCCACCTTCACCGATCAATTACTTGAAACAGCATCTAAATTTATTCCCAACAAACTGATAACTTCCAGGGCTAACCAGCCCAAATGGATGCATAACCAAATTCGGTTATTGATAAGGCAAAGAACACGATTATATCGTAGAGCAAAGCGCACTGGTCAACAGCACGACTGGGTGAGATATAAGCACAAACGAAATGAAGTCGTATCAGCTGTTAGGAAAGCCAAATCTACATACATATCGAAAGTCCAATCAGAACTAAGTTGTCCGGAAACACCCTCATCAGTATGGTGGAAAACATTAAAAACATTTATCTGTAAAAATGTCCCCGGAATCCCTACTATAAGTCACCTTAACAAACTCTATTCAACCAATCTCGAAAAGGCGGAAGTGTTCAATGAATACTTCTGTTCCATTTCGACATTGGATGACACTAATGCATCCTTGCCAGATCCGCCCCTGCCTCCCCTTCAAACGCTTGACAAGATAACACTTGAAAGCAAGGAAGTGTACGAAGTAATCAAGAGTATTAAGGTATCGAAGGCATCTGGTCCCGATCTCATAAGTCCCAGGCTTTTAAAAGAATGTAGTCACTCTTTGTGTGACCCACTTACGGCCCTCTTCAATAGGTTATTAGATAACTGTTATTATCCAATTTTATGGAAAAAAGCCAATGTGACACCGGTGTTGAAAAAGAACCCGTCTAATGTAGTTACTAACTATCACCCAATATCTTTGCTTAGCTGTACTGGTAAAGTACTTGAAAAATGTGTCTTCAAACGATTATGGCATTTTTTATGTGATAACAATATACTGAGCCAGTTCCAGTCTGGTTTTACCCCAGGTGACTCTACTGTCCTACAACTGACAGACCTCTATGATGAATTCTGTCATGCTCTTGACGAAGGAAAAGAAGTAAGAGTTGTCTTTTGTGATGTTAGCAAGGCATTTGATAAAGTTTGGCATGTTGGTCTTATCCACAAGCTCGAGAGAATAGGAATATCTGGTGACTTGCTTTGTTTCCTAAAATCTTACCTTTCTGATCGGTACCAGCGTGTCCTTGTAGCCTCTGAGGCATCCCCTTGGAAACCAATAACGTCTGGTGTCCCGCAGGGTTCGATCCTTGGTCCCCTGTTATTCCTGATTTACATCAACGATATTACCGAAAACCTACTTAGCAGTATACGTCTATTTGCAGATGATACATCCCTTTATCTTATAATTGAGAATCCTGACCAAGGTGCCATCATACTCAACCGTGATTTAGCCACAATTGAACATTGGGCTAAAACTTGGCTCGTTGAGTTCAACCCCCTTAAAACGGAAACCATGATCATATCACGTAAAAGTAATGTCCCGGTGCACCCACCAATATATTTATGTGGAACTCAAATCTCTGAGGTGAGCAGCCATAAGCATCTGGGTGTAATTTTGAATAAAGGTTGTACATGGAACGACCATATCGATCATGTGTGCGCTAAAGCCTGGACACGTATTGACATGCTCAGGGCCCACAAGTTCACACTTGACAGGAAAGTCCTTGAAAAGATATACTTCGCATTTGTCCGACCTCTTTTAGAATATGCTGACTCTGTCTGGGACAACTGCTCAGCAACTCAAGCTGCGGACCTGGAGAAAATACAAGTAGCTGCAGCAAGAATAGTTACTGGCGCCACTGTGAGCTGTAGTAAAGAACTTCTCTACACAGAAACCCAATGGGATCCACTGGAAGAAAGACGCCGAAAGCACAAGCTCATCCAATTTTTTAAGATGTATCATAAATTAACACCTCCATATATCTCCAATAAGGTGCCACCAATTATTTCATCAATTACCCAAAGCCACAATCTCCGATCCGAAAATAACCACCGTGTTCCCTTTTGTCACACCAATTTATATAAGTCCTCGTTTATCCCGGAAGTTACCGACCGGTGGAATGGATTACCCCCCTCAGTAAGAGAAAATTGTTCTCTCATAAACTTCAAGACGTTTATAAATAGTGAGAAGCAACGACCACCACTTTTTTATTATGGAGCCAAATCCCGTGCTGCCCAAATTTATCATTGCAGGTTACGCCTGCATTGCAGTAATATCAACGCCCACTTATACTATAACCATCTCTCAACATCTCCACGTTGCCAGTGTGGGGACCTTGAAACTACTGAGCACTATCTTGTGCACTGCCCAATCTTTAACGATGCTCGTGATTCCACAATCAATGCATTGCCAATTACTCCTGAGCTTTCCACACTCTTATTTGGATCCGAACGACTAAATAATAACGAAAATCTTCTTGTCTTCAGAGCCGTGCAGGACTATATCATACTGAGTGGACGCTTTCAACAGTAGCGGTGCACTCTTGGACTCTCCTGGTGTTGTTTGTCACACAAATGGGCCACCGTTACCGATACACTATTGAGGCTGCCCTATTGAATATTTTTTGGTAGCGAACATTGAATTCAGGTTGTCCCCTCGTTTCCTACTTAACCCCCTGCCCAATGTACCGCCGTGTAACCCATAAAATTGCCATCTAAATCCTTTTATATTTTCAGTTTTTGTCTCGGGAACATGGCTTATGACCCCCATTGGAATGAGCTCAACGTGCTCGTTCCAGTGAGGGACCGTGAGCCGTGTTTTAGAGACTGTCATTGAAATTTCCAGTTATTGAAACATTTTTTCTTCGCGTGTCGCCTGCTACACGTGTTGGGCAAGGGGATAAGTTTCCCTTTCCTTTCCATTCTCTCATTCTCTCTACTGCTCTCCTTACTCTCTCTGTCTTCTATGTTTAAACAATATTTTACTTAGTGTTTGCAGCTACTATCAAACTTCGTCAGTATTCCAGAGGAGACGGCTTATAAAAGCTTAAAGCTTACTGCTGAATCCTTTCAACAAATCTCGTTCTTGATTCATTACTTTAATGCATACCATTGTACTGCGCACTCTGTATGACAATCATGTTGTAGTTTATAATATGTATGCATCATACTTTTTCATGAATAAATATTGTTTAAATTGAATATTCCCGGGGACGAATATTCTCAAAAACCCGGGGACGAATATTCCCGGGGACGAATCTTCCCTGACCCGAATCAGATAGTAATAGTTATATACAAAGTTAGTTTAAGCAGTATTTATTGAGAAAAATGAATATTATGTTACATGCATACACAACATAAAACATAAAGACACAACATAAAACATAAAGAAGGAACACAATAGTACAGGAGGGCCCATGAAGATTCGGCCTCGGGAAGATTCGGCCCCATCAAAATAAGTGGGAAGATTCGGCCTCAACGGAGGCCGAATCTTCCCACTTTCGAGGCCGAATCTTCCCGAGTTTCTTTTTTAATTTGGGTCCTTTAAACTTTTTGTAAAATTTTTTTAAAGCTTCTTGTAATTATTTTACGCTTTTAAATTGGGATAAAACTGAAAATAATTACTAACCTTTTCGTAAAAATCCTTCATCTTTCCACAGAAATCCGATAAATCCCCCAGAACACTGTTTATTGTTCACTGGACAAAAAGCTACTGAGTTACTTTTCTTTTTTTTGGCTTCTATTGCTGTATTGCAAAAATCTGATTAAAGTTAATTTTAGAAATGTTTGGTAATGTGTTTATACAATGCAACAAAGTGAGACAGTAATTAACAGCTTGATGACTGTGAAGTGTTGAATTGAAAGTTATGATTATTCTTGCCCTCAAATTACAAGTCCGACATTGTTCTTCTGTTTGTTTACACAGTGGTATGCATAGTTTTGATTCGGAAAAAGAAAAGATGAGACACGTTTACGTCTTTTAATCTCCCGACAGATAAGTGAATGTTGTGCATGTTGTGGATGAATCGAAATGTGTCAAAGATGTTTTATTGTCAAGAATATTGTAAATTATTATCAAAATTTATTTACACATGCAATTAATCGAATTATGTCAAAGATATGTCGTCACTACAAGGAAAATCTAAGTATTCACATCTTGTGAATACTTACATTTTCCCTGCTGTCACTCATGAAGTAATCCCTTTTCTACTCACTAATCCTCTTTCTACTCGCTCACTTGGTATCATTCCATCTCTCCCAAGGCCGAATCTACCCAGGCCGAATCTTCCGGAGGTCGATCTGCCCGAGGCCGAATCTTCCCGAGGCCGAATCTTCCCGTTCCCGTACAGGATACACAGCACTTAACATAACAGTACGCAAGTTAGAAACAATAGATGGATGGTTTAAGGTTATGTACAGTACGGCCGCCGTGGACTGGTCATTTTCCACGAGTAGGTAACATTTTCACGTAGTTAATATTATTAGTTTGATCCAATAGATTCCAAATACCAGTTATAGGAATAGTCATCAAAAATTTAAGCAATGAAATTAAAATCCGTTATGTGAGGAAAGAAAGAATTCACTGACACACCAGACAAAATAAACCAGAACTGATTGCTTTTCAAATTATTTTTGCTAATTTCCAATTCATAACCAGGGTGAAATATATCTGTTGTAATAAATAACCGATATTCCGAAATATTGAACCCTTATTAATAGCAGAAATCATAAGTCCCACATTCTCATAGTACTTCGGGTATGGAAATTTGTCATTCTCCATGGGAATATCTGTTGTAATAACCAATATTCCCATCGGGATTAACAAATTTTCATTCCAAAATATCGAACCCTTATTAATAGCAAAAATCATAAGTCCCATATTCTCATAGTACTTCGGTTCCTAATTCGTGTACCCAATGAAAATTAGTTTTGATTTTAATACATCTTCTTATTTCCAATCGGTTATGAGAAAATGTATTAAATCGAAACTAATAGACAATTACCAGGTTGGGATAGAAAGAAAATGAAAGTATGTTAATGGAAGTTTCCTAGAAATCCGTCAAGTTACCCAGAAATATAGACATAGAAATCCCTGTACAATGAAAAATAGTTTCGATTTTAATACAACTTCTTTACATTCTGTATTTATTTGTTGTTTTTATTACTGTTTTTCAACATGTCTTTGTATATGTGTACGATATGGAATAAATTACAGATGAAAGTTCAAATGTTTGTTGTTTTTTGTCCCAATATGGTCTAAAGTAAAATCCCATTCAACTTACCTTGGGGCCGAATGGACTTGGGACCAAATCGACTCAAGGCCGAATCGGGTCAGGGAAGTTTCGTCCACGGGAAGTTTCGTCCCCCAGTTAGTGGGAAGTTTCGTCCCCGGGAAGTTAGTTTCACGTCAAATTAATGTTGTCAAATTAATGCTGTCAAAACACTAGTCGTTATATAAAAAATTATAGATAAGTTCATGTGCTGTCAAAACAAATGGATTGTGATCAATAACAGTGATTTTTTTACTTTCAGTTTGGCACCGTAGGATGAATGCCAAGGGAACTAGACTGTCCTTTTACAAGCTAGTGATGGTGCTCCAGCAGGAAGCAGAACATGTCCGGCTGTCTGTACAGGCGCGAGACCTGGAAACCGAAATAAGGAGGAAATAAACAGCAATTGACAAACCGATAGACCAGCTTTGGATGAGATATAGAGATAATGACCTCAGAACAACAGACTTTTTGATGGAGGTAAACAAAGTCTACCGCCTGGGCCAGACAAAGAAGTAATAAGACAAAGAATTTAAAATACAAATGAAAATTTGTTAGACTGTAACAGACATTCTCCAATAATTTGTCACAAAATAAATTTAATGAGCTTGCCGCTGCTTGCGGGAATCAACTCCTCATATAAAATATTATCTGCATGTTCATTAAAAATTTTGTGACAAATTATTGGTGTTTTGGTGTTACCATGTATTTTCGTGTTATTGTGACAGACATTCTCGAATAATTTGTCACAAAAGAAATTTAATAAACTTGCCGCTGCCTGCGTGAATCAACTCATCGTATAAAATATTGTCTGCATGTTCATTAAATTTTTTGTGACAAATTATTGGTGTTTTTATTTTACCATGTATTTTCGTGTTATGTTTTTAATGTATATTTTGTTGTTATCAGTTTACTTTTTGACCTGTAACCCACCGAGTAAAAATTGAATAAAATGTGATTAACTAAGATAAAGATACTATTACTTGTCCATGTACCTTACAATCCCACGCCAGCCCTAAGCTTATGATTATTTAACAAGTACTGAGGACGAAACTTCCCGGGGACGAAATTTCCCACTAACTGGGACGAATCTTCCCAGGGACGAAACTTCCCGAGGACGAAACTTCCCGATCCCGCCGAATCGACCCGTTCCCGTCTCCCAAGCTCGAAAGAAAATTACACTACCGGTATATGATTTGTGGCAGTAGATGAAGTCATATAACACCACCTGAGGGCCGGGGCATCAACAGTCATTCAGTCAACCTGATAGAATCAATTAAAGTCACAGTACCACCACAGCACTAATTGACCCTGACTGAACCAGAATGCCTCTCAAACCAACCCAACACAAACAGGTGCGACGGTTGGTGAGAAAACATGTACGAAGTTGTCATGTCTACAAACAAAACACTGATTTGTAAATGCTAAATGTATTTCATGGCTTTTTTTAAAACAAAAAAAAACCCCATAGTTTACTATCAGATATTTTTGTTTTTCTCCCACAAACAATCATACAGGTTATCATTTTTCACCGGTGGCCGATGCATGGATAAAGAAACCCACCACTGAAAATCCCTAGGATAATGGTCACGTATGTTTGATTTTAGGGGTGATTTTCATTATCAAAGCATCAGCTGTCTGTGCGTTATTTTATACTTAGGTAAGTTCTGACTCATGGTTTGGGTACATTTCAATCTGGGTACGTTTCGGTCTGGGTACATTTCGGTCTGGGTATTTTTAGTATATTCAAGAATCTATTTTGCAAGTGTCATCTGCTACCTGCAATGGGTAAAGGTTAACTTAAAAATGAAAGTGTCAATGACACTGTAGCTCAACTTGTCAAGACATGTACATGTATAGTATGTGACACAGCAATGACAAACATCTAGGTAATGACATGATAACAAAGGTACATATAAAGTATTGTAACGGCCTGTACATAAATACTGACCGTAGCCTGTAACAAATGTATAGGTAAAGTATTGTAAAGGTGGGTGACAGTCAGATGCTAAACTAGAAAAGAAATCTTTGTGTCCCAGAGTGGGTCTGACTGAACCCCAAAATATTTGTTCTCATAGCACAGTGATAACAAAGGCACCCCAAAACACACTCATTCCTGTCCCAATGTGAAAACAAAGGTACCCAAGAAGTTTCGTGAAGATCAGTTCATAAATACGAGCTGTATAGAAGTTGTGACAAAAAACTGATTGGACCTAATTTCGGTACAAAATGGCCACTGGCAGCCATCTTGAATTTTGGACCGCACTCCGAAACACTCGTTCTCGTCCCAAGGTGATAACAAAGGTACCCAAGAAGTTTCGTGAACATCGGTTGATAAATACAGCCTCTAACCCGAGCCGTATTGACATGTGCACTTACAGTGTATAAGTAGCACTAAATAAATCAAAATTCATCTAATTTGCATAATTTCTGCATGAGAAAAAAACCTGTACTGTATGTGATGTATTCCATTTTACTAAACATTCAAACAAAAAATTATTCAAATTAGAACTTTCATACAGAAGTTCTGTATAAAAGACTGATTGCACTAATTTTGGTACAAAATGGCTGCTGGTGGCCATGTTGAATTTCAGACCACACCCAAAAACACCCGTTCTCATCCCACGGTGATAACAAAGGTACCCAAGACATTTCGTAAAGATCATAAGGTTCATAAATACGGCCTCTAGCCTGAGCCGAAAAGAAGTTGTGTACAAAAAACTGATTAGACCTAATTTCGGTACAAAATGGCCACTGGCAACCATCTTGAATTTCAGACCGCACTCAGAAACACTCGTTCTCATCCCAAGGTGATAGCAGAGGTACCCAAGACGTTTTGGGAAGATCGGTTGATAAATACAGCCTCCAGCCCGAGCCGTATTGACATGTGTACTTACTGTGTGTAAGTGGCACTGAAAAAAATGAAAGTTCATCTAATTTGCAAAATTTTCTGCACGAGAAAAAAACCCGTATTATATGTGATGTATCCCATGGTATTAAACATTCACATAAAAAATTATTCAAATCAGAGCTTTCATGTGGAAGTTCTGCGCAAAAATCTGATTGCCTCTAATTTTGAACAAAATGGCTGCCAGCGACCATCTTGAATTTCAGACCGCACCCAAAAACACTTGTTCTCGTCCCACGGTGAAACCAAAGGTATCCAAGAAGTTTTGTAAAGATCGGTTCATAAATGCGGCCTCAAGCCCAAGCCGTATTGGCATTTGCACTGACAGTGCTGAAAGTAACACTAAATACATCAAAGTTAGTCTAATTTGCATAATTTACGTACGAGAAAGAAAAACGTATTATATGTGATGTATCCCATGGTACTAAACATTCATACAAAAAATTATTCAAATCAGCGCTTTCATATGGAAGTTCTGTGCAAAAAACAGATTTCTGCATCATCTGTACAAAATAGTGGCTGGCTGCCATCTTGAATTTTGGACCGAACCCAAAAACACTTGGTACCCAAGAAGTTTCGTAAAGATCAGTTCATAAACACGGCCTCTAGCCCGAGCGGTATTGAATTGTTGACGGACAGATGGCCAGACGGACGACTGGCCATGGCATAAGCTCAAGTTTGGCTCCGCCAAAGTTGAGCTGATGATCAATTCCTGCTACTGATATAGTTTAATGATCATGCATGTGAACAAGTATGTCATCACATAACTTGTATGCTTTACTTTGTCTCATATAATTGATGTGAGTCAGTGTGACAATGTTTGCCTGTTTTGGAGCAAGTTTGTTCCTTTGTTACCCCAGAAAATACAGCAGTTTAAAAGTAACGGTTAATCTATCAATTACTTTTTTGATCGATCAAGACACTGATCATTGCTTAATCGATTAATTGACGAACCATTTCAACTCTAAACTGAAGTGGTTAAATTCCAATTTGCATCATGGTACAGTAGAATCCTCTTAATTGAATATCCATTTTGCCAGTGAAAATTATTCAATTAAGAGGAGTATACAGTTAACAGGGATTTGGTCAGTTTCTTGTGTTCTGGGGGTAAACTGAACATTTATTCTATTATATCTTGTTTGACAGAGCTCATAGAGCTCAGTTAAACAAGATGTAATATAATAAATGCCTGTATTGGATGTAGTGGGGCCAAAAAAGGTTGATAAATAAGGGAATTTGGTGCATGTCACAGTAATTTTTTCGACATATTACAAAAATTTATATACAATTAACAGGAGGTTACTCTACAACCTATATGCAATTAACAGATCAAATTTGTACTGAAGGTATGGCAAATGGTTTTGTGTTTGAAAATTATATTCAATTAACAGGGATATACAATTAAAAGATATCCAATTAAGTGGGCTCCACTGTACTAAAATTGGTACTTGTGTGCAGAGGGTCATATGATATCTCAACCACTCGAAACAGATAAACAAATACCACATAAAACATCAAAATAAATTACAACAACAGCTGGCCAGAATGTGTTAACAAGTCTGTCATTTTCAAGGGAACGATTTATTCGGTCGCCTACTGCCGCCTCAAAAAAATTAGGGAGGGCGAAAACCAGCTATCCTGGCCTTAGAAAATAAAGAAAATTTAGTCTATTCCTAAAATTCACATCTTTTCAGATATCTGCTACGTTGGTGGTCTCTGTAAGGCAGCCAAACAGCCCTTCTCATACATCCGGGCCTTCCTGAGGCTAGATGTTTAAGGAGCAGTATAGCCATCTTACAGAGACTACCTTGGTAGCAGCACCAAATAAAATATAAAGAATAGTAAAAATTTAATTTTGCCACTTTGGAAAGCCTGAGAGCTAATCGCTCCACAAAGTCATGCCCATGCAAGATGATCGATTTTTAGCCATCCTGTATTTTTAAGAATGCCAGGCCTGTTTTACATATGCTGAAGTAAATCAAGTACTATTTATTTATTTATTGGTGTTTAACCCTTTACCCAACGTAACGGCCAAAACCGGCCAGCGCTATTCTCAAAAATCTCCAATTAATTTTCTTTATTTTTTCATTTTTTGTCTCAAAAACATAGGTTATGACCCCTTGTTGGAACGAGCTCGTCGAGCTCATTCCAACGAGGGGTCATAACCTATGTTTTTGAGACAAAAAATGAAAAAAATTAGTTACTCAAGAATATTTTTTGCAAGTGTTGTCTGCTTTTCATGTTAGGTAAAGGATTAAGATCACATATTTCTGCACAATGGCTAATCATGACCATGACAGTTTTATGGGTGGAGGAAGCCTGAGTACCCAAAGAGAACCATCAAACAACTGTCAGCTCTCCAACAGTGTTGGTTGAAGATAGTTGAACCATCAACGTGCAGTACACCTTAGCACAAGTCACTGTGCCCCCAGGTGGGCAATGGGGGTGAAGTGTTTTATCCAAGGACACAACGCAGTTGCCGCAGGTAGGATTCAAACCTCTCAGCTTGCAGCCTGCACCTCTATCTACAGCGCCACTGCACCCCCATGTCAAGTACTAAAGTGAGTCAAGACAATCCTCTTGTCAACATTTTGGATTGTTTTCACATTTTTTAAGTTACCTGCAATATTAATCCAATAAAAATTGTTCGAACTTTACACAAGGCTCTAATTATTGGTGGACACATACAAGGACCTAATTAGTAAGCTACTTACCAGGAATGCTCGGATCATCGTTTCAGGGGTGCTCCCCGTTATGGGTGGTGGGAATGAGAGGAACTCGCGGATTATGGCACTAAACGAGGAGCTGGAAGAGCACTGCAAAGACTTGGGAATACATTTCATTGACCACTGGGATTCATTCTGGGGACAAGGAGAGTTGTATGGGCGAGACGGATTGCATTTAAGTAGGATGGGTACAGACCTGTTGGGCCAAAAAATTTTACAGGTGGCTGGGCCTTTTTTGGAGAAAAGGGGGGTAGGGGACCACAGCCGATAACCCAGAGGGGCACAAATGCTGGGAACATAGGAAGAACAACAAACATGCACAACACAGGGACATACCAGGGGTATAATAATGTGCCAGTGATGACAAAAAAACAAAGATTCATTAAGTTTGGGTACTGCAACATCCAGGGTCTGCACAAGAAAGTAAGCGAAATATCAACAATGATGGACGAAGGAGACTTCGATATAATGGGTCTAAGTGAGACGTGGATACGACGGGATGAGCGGGTTGATCAGATGAAGGGTTGCGTGTGGATAGGAGCTGGGCAAACTGAGGGTCAGAAACGGGGTGGGGGTGTTGGCATCTACGCTAAAGAGGAATTACAGCCCTCATTGATTACAGATCTCACAGAAGCAAGGACTCAGATTTCAGTATCCAACGAAATAGTCTGGGCAAAAATCAAGTTAGGAAGCAGGAGTGTTGCCGTTGGTGTTGTATACTTAGCAGTGGAGGGAAGTAAGCCCGAGTGGAATGATTCAATATATACAACTCTTAGATCGAATATCACAGAGCTTGAAAGCAGAGGGTTCAGTATTGTCCTAATGGGGGACTTCGATGGGCACATCGGGGATAAGGAGGAGGGCATACAGGGAGGTGATAGGAAAATTAACACGAATGGGAGGAAGATGTTGGACCTATCAAAAGAGCTTGGTTTAAAGATCCTGAACAGGGATGCGAAATGTAAGGGTAAATGGACCTGGGAGAGGAACGATAAGAAAACAATAATTGATTATATACTCACTGACGTTAGCGTATGGAGGGAGGTTATAGATGTAGAAATAGATGACGAGGGAAAAAATGACTTGGGTAGTGATCACAACCTGATAACAGTTAAGATTATGGGCAAAAAGACGAATAGAGACAGAAATACCTTCAAGGAAGTTTGGGGACTAAAACAAGGAGCCGACTGGAAGCAGTTTCGGGAAAAACTGAAACCAAGTCTTGAATGTATACCTAGGGATGCAAATGTCCAGAGTATTTCAGAAGGCATAGTAAATAGCCTAACAGAGGCAGGGAAGGATTGTATAGGAAGGGTGAGGGTCCCAACGAGAGAGCTCGGATACAGGGTTAACGAGGGACTGAAAAAGGCTATAAAAGAAAGGAAGGTAAAATGCGCTGCTTACAGAAGAAGTAGGAAGCTTAAAGGGGTGGATAACAATGACACGAGACTAATGAAAGGAGAATATGAACTGGCACGGAAAAAGGTGAATGAGATAAAGAATAATAATAGGAAGGAGCGCAATTGCAGTCTTGCCAGAACAATAAAGAAAACGGGGGGTTCGAGCTCAAACGTATTTTGGAACTGGGTAAATAAACGGGGGAAAAGTAGTGTGCAGAGTATCAAAGTGGATGGGGAAAGTACAGAAGATAAAGGCCGTATCGCTTCAGAGTTAGTCAAGCACTGGGAAAAGATAAACGATAGGCGATGGGGCAGTGGGTCCCCACCAAAAAGAAATACACTGGTGGAGGAGAACCTATCCAATCGTGTATGTAGCGAAATAACGGCAGAAGAAGTGCGGAACGTGGTCTCGAAATTAAAAAATGGTAAAGCGGGAGGGACTGATGAAATTCCGAACGAATTCCTCAAAAATGGAGGGGAGGCACTTATTGAAGTCCTGACAAACCTTTTCAACCTGGCTCTGCGAAAGCAAAAGGTCCCCAGAGAGTGGAGGGAAAGTAAGGTGTCGTTCATACACAAAAAGGGGGATAAGGAAGTTCTAGATAACTATAGGGGGATATCAGTTAGTAGTAACATCGGAAAAGTATTCTGTAAGGTCATATACGGTAGACTTGAGGAAGTTATTGAAGAGAAAGGTTTTTTAGGAGAAATTCAAAATGGTTTCAGGAAAGGTCGAAGAGTCACTGATCACCTATTTACACTCACCCAACTGATAGAATCAACAAAGGCTGAAAAGAAAAAGATGTTTCTGGCATTTCTAGATGTGAAAAAAGCGTACGACCGAGTGTGGAGGGAAGGTATGTGGCGAAAGCTCGAGGGCAACGGACTGGGGGGTGACTTTGTGGGAATCATGAAAGCACTGTATACAGATGTGCAAAGCCAACTCAGTCTAGGGAGTATCACTACAAAACGAGTCCCTATGGATATAGGCCTCAAGCAGGGGTGTATCTTTTCACCGATTTTGTTTGCATTGTATGTTAAAGATTTAGGGGACGAACTAATTCAGAGTGCGGAGGGGGTAAATGTTGGAGACATAAAGGTACCAGGCTTATTCTTTGCGGACGACATGGTGTTAATGTCTAGAACTGAACAGGGGCTAGAGAAATTGCTGGAAATTGTTGGTAGATATGGGAACACTTGGCGGCTCGAACTAAATGAAAATAAAAGCAAGGTAATACCCGTTGGACGCAAGGTAGATATGACGAAGAGATGGAGAGTGGGGGAGTTCTCAATCCCCGAAGGGGAAAGCAAACAAATCACTGTAGGAGAAACGGGAGAGTATGAGTATCTAGGGGTAAGCATAAATATAACGGGAAGAGGGGTGTACAGAAATTACTCAGCCAAACTGATTCTGAAGGGGAAAAGAATTCTGAACCAACTAAAACTTTTAGGGAAAAATAGTTTCAACAAGGTCTTTGTGGGGAAAACACTGTGGGAGAGGGTGGGTTTACCAAGTATAACGTATGGCACGGACGTGATTCCATTAAACCAAACCGTTATGAAGAAGTTGGAAAGTACTCAGAATGATGCCGGCAGATGGATAACAGGGTCGAGTAATGCTGCAGCTTTGGAAGCAGTAAGGGGGGAGCTTGGGTGGATGAAAATCAAGGACAGGGTAGATTTGGGAAAACTGTGTTACTTTACTTGAGAAACCTGCCTGACAACCGGTGGTGCAAATTGATGCTCGATACCATTTGGAATTCTAATATAGAAACGGGGTGGTCAAAACATGTGAGGGAACTAATGGACAATTACTCTATAGAGGTCACAAACATAGAAGTAGGAATGAAAGAAGGCAAAAGGTTTGTCAAAGAGAGAGTCATGGAAGATTGCAATCGAAACTGGCGAGCAGGGGTTAGCGTGAAAAGATCACTGCAGGGGTTACAATATAAAGAAAAGCCAGCTTTTGAGAAGTACCTAGATGGCACCTTTGGAGGGTCACTGCTGTTCAAACTGAGATCAAGATCACTGGAGCTTCGGGGAAAAATTGGGAGAGATGAAGAAAAGGGATGCCAAATGTGCCACTCTGGAGTAGTGGAGACCCTGGAACATTTTCTCTTGGAATGCCCACAGTATATACCTCATAGAATAAAATTTACTGGAAGAATAATGCAGAAGTGGGGTGAAGAAACAAAGGATAGATGGCTGAAGGGGGACACGAGGGAGAGGGTAGGAATGCTTATTGAAGAAATTGAAAAAGAGGAAGTGAGGGATACTATTAAGCAGTTTATATCTGAATGCTGGGAGGAGAGGAGGGGAAGAGGGGGTGGGGTGCAGGGGGAATGATGGCCTTCTCTTATGAGGACCGCGACAAATCAGCGGCTGGCCAAAGAGTTATTATTATTGGACATTTAAATTTGGAGTTGAAACACTGAATTATGTTTAAATAATATCACACAATTCCTCTAAAAACGGTTTTGCGAGAAAAATAGTTGTCAAATCTACAGGCAAGACAGTATTAACAGAAGCTGAATTTTGTTTTGTTTTGCACTGCAGTATGTGGTTGATTAGAACAAAATATCAAAATACTAATTCACATTTTGCGATGCAAGATGGATTGTCTAGATAAACATTTTAGAAAGAAAAGTACCTTACCCTATAATAACAACCCTTAGGCCAGCCGTTGGTTTATCGCGGTTATCAAAGGAGACTTCCATTACTCCTGCCCCAATGATGTTCACCCCCACTACAGAAACAAACTATTTAGCCATATTCTATCCCCTACTCCTTTGCTTCCAATAAGCTTCTGCCCTTCTTTTAATTTTTCTCATTATTCTCCTCGTGACTTCCAAGACAGTTACTCTACCTTCAAAACCTGTAGTGAGCAGTGAATGACATTGAAAATCCACCAAATATGTCCTGATTCAGTACATTGTCTTCATTCGATGGGTGGTAAATAAGGGTTATCCAGGTCTTTCGATTAATCTTTTTAACTCTTGAACCAATGAGTATGCTCAAGATATTTTTCATCAAATCTAGTCATGGAATAGTCTGCAGATTTGATGAAATATTCATGTAAATATAACTCCAGAAAACATTGGTGAAAAAGTAGTCAATTAATAGGGAGTAAATTTGCTTAAATGTACCCAAATTATACTTACTTTGGGGACAATAAAACTCCTATCATGGGTGGGAATATCCGCCAGCAGCATGCAAGGAGTTAAATTAACAGCCCTTAATGCTGTCCTAATGAAAGTGTCAGTGACACTGCTGCTTAACTTGGCTGTGTGTTGAGTTGGATGAAAAGGATAATGTGAAATGTTTATGAAACGATTATGAAATAAGACAAATATTGTGAGAATTTGGAAAATGTTAATTTCTGTTCCATGTATGCTATGTTTTTAATAAAAATAATATGAGGTGTAGACTGTACTAAAGAACTGCGGGGTGGGTTAATGTGGTCCTCACAGTTAATGTATGTGGCTCTCACAGTTAATGTATGTCAACGAAAGTTACGAAGTTACAGTGAAATTATTCCAAAACGAGTCATCCTATAAAGATACAATGAAATCCCTTCATAATTATGGCCTGTAGACTGCGCTAAAGGCTTTCAGGCTTCAGGCCTGTGTGGCCATCACGGTTGACCGATTGCAACTAAAAGGGTTTATGCAACGATTATGAAATAAGACCTAATTGTGAGTATTTGGAATATGTTAATTTCTGTTCCACGTATGCTATGTTTTTAATAAAAACAAGTGTTTGACCACCGAGGTGGTATTAGTCCCCTACGGCGCTTTTGTGACATAAGGTGTTTTTGTCACAGAAGACACTAGAGTATATAAGCATCTTGGATTTTGAAAAAAAAAATATTGAGCGTGCATAATCCCCTCACAACCCTTTATCCATGTACCATATATGAAAGGCGTAGCTTGATCCATGTTGGAGGGAGGGGTGGTGACGTAAAATAGAGAAAAAAGCCTAAAAAACACAATAAAAATGGCCGCCATTCTGCCATCTTGGATTTTGAAAAATAAATATTGACTGTGCATCATCCCCTCAGAACCATTTATCCATGTACCAAATATGAAAGTGTAGCTTGAAGCATGTTGGAGGGAGAGGTGGTAACATAAAAACAGACAGACAGACATACAGACAGACAGATGGACAGACAGATGTTAGATTTTTTTTAAAAAATACTGAGCGTGCATAATCCCCTCATAACCCCTTTATCCATGTCCATATTTGAAAAGTGTAGCTTGAACCATGTTGGATGGAGCAGTGGTAACATAAAATAGAGAAAAAGGCTTAAAAATACCACAGAAATGGTTGCCATGGCGCCATCTTGAATTTTGGAAAAAAAATATTGAACATGCAACATCCCATTACAACCCTCTATCCATGTGCCAGATATAAAAAGTGTAGCTTGAACCATCTTGGAATGAGGGATGGTAACACAAAATAGAGAAAAAAGCTTAAAAAAAACAAAACGAAAACGGCCGCCATGCTGCCATCTTGGACTTTGAAGAAAAAATATTGAACGTGCATCATCCCCTCCCAACCCTCTATCCATGTGCCATATATGCAAAGTGTAGCTTGAACCATGTTGGTGGGAGGGGTGGTAACATGAAAATAGAGAAAAAAGCTTAAAAACACAACAAAAATGGCCGCCATTCCGCCATCTTGGATTTTGAAACAAAAATTTTGAGTGTGCATCATCCCCTTAGAACCATTTATCCATGTATCAAATATGAAAGGTGTAGCTTAAAGCATGTTGGAGGGAGAGGTGGTGAACAAAAAACAGACAGACAGACAGACGGACAGATGGATGGATGGACAGATGGACAGACAGACAGATGGACAGACGGACAGAGTGCAATCCTATAGTCCCCTTACGGTTTTCCGTAGGGTAGTAATAATATGAGGTGTAGACTGTACTAAAGAACTGAGGAGTGGATTAATGTGGCCCTCACAGTTAATGTATGTGGCCTTGACAGTTAATGTATGTCAACGAAAGTTAACAAGTTACAGAGAAATTATTCCAAAACGAGTCATCCTATAAAGTTACAATGAAATCCCTTCATAATTATGGCCTGTAGACTGTGCTAAAGGCTTTCAGGCTTCAGGCCTGTGTAGCCATCACGGCTGACCGATTGCAACTAAAAGGGGACGTCCTCATCTCGACATTATTCTAAGTCATTCTACCAAGTTACAATGAAATCCCTTCACAAGTACAACCTGTAGTCTGTACTAAAGTTTTTCAGGTTTTGGGCTCGGGCAGCAATCATGGTTGAATGATCGCGACCAAAAGGGGATGTTTTCATCTGGGCATTATCTAGAGTGATCCTACGAAGTTACAATGAAATGCCTTCATAAATATGACCTGTAGACTGTGCTCAAAGTTTTTGGGCTTCAGGCCCTTGCAGCAGTCACAGTTGACCAATCACGACTAAAAGGGGATGTCATCATCTTGGCATTATATGGAGTCATCCTAACAAGTTACAAGGAAATCCTTCCATAAATGCGACCTTTAGACTATGCTAAAGGTTTTGGGGTTTTGGGCTCAGGCAGCCATCAAGGCTGAATGATCACGACCAAAAGGGGACGTTCTCATCTGGACATTTTTTGGAGTTATCCCACCAAGTTACAATGAAATCTCTTCATAAATATGACCTGTAGACTGTGCTCAAGGTTTTCGGGCTTCAGGTCCTTGTTGCCGTCACAGTTGACCAATCACGATTAAAAGGGGATGTCATCATCTTGGCATTATATGGAGTCATCCTAACACGTTACAATGAAATCCTTCCATAAATACGACCTATAGACTATGCTAAAGGTTTTTGGGCTCGGGCAGCCATCAAGGCTGAATGATCGTGACCAAAAGGGGACGTTCTCATCTAGACATTATATGAAGTCAACCTACCACGTTACAATGAAATCCCTCCATAAATATGACCTGTAGACTGTGCTAAAGGTTTTCGGGTTTTGGGTTCGGGTAGTAATCACGGTTGACAGATTGCGACCAAATGGGGAAGTTCTCATCTAGACATCATACGGAGTAATCCTACCAAGTTATAATGAAATCTCTCCATATTAAATATGACCTGCAGACTGTGCTAAAAGTTTTTTGGTTTCGGGCTTGGGCAGCCATCATGGTTGACTGATCATGACAAAAAGGGGACTTTCTCATCTATTATACAGAGGCATCCTACCAAGTTACAATGATATCCCTTCATAAATACGTCAACCTGTAGACAGTGCTAATGGTTTTTGTGTTTTGGGCTCGGGCAGCCATACAGGTTGACCGATCACGACCAGAAGGGGACGTTCTCATCTAGACATGACCCCAAACCTACATTTGAAATTCCGTGACGATCAGACAAGAACTACAGAATATAGCTTGTGCTAAAGGAAAATGTGAACAGACTGACAGACTTCCGCACGTGTGATGGCAATAGTTATCTTGACTTTGTCAAATTAAGTTAAAAACTACTGAAAATTAAATTACTGGATTTTACTTCAAGCACACGTGATTCCAAGAAAAACAATTACTTAAATGCTTACCGGGCTCTGCATGGATCTTAAAATGAGTAATGATTTTGAAAACCTCAGATAAGAAATCCCTCATAAACATATCGTCACCTGAGTGCTAGAATATCCTATGTCCCTTTGGGACATAGGACATTCTAGCACTCAGGCGAAGATATATCTGTGTGGAAGGCAGTAAGCTGAGCCATTTATGACATTGAACCCTTTACCTAATTTTGTAATGCCTGGCCATGAAATCACAGAAACAATGAAAGTGTCAATGACACTGTAGCTTAACTTGTGTGTTGTGTTTGATGAAAATTTAATGTTCAATGTTTATGAAAGGATTATGAAATAAGACAAGAATTGTGATAATTGGGAATATGTTCATTTCTGTTCCCTGCTATGTTTTTAATAAAAATAATATGAGGTGTACACTGTACTAAAGAGCTGAGGGGTGGGTTAATATGACCACACAGTTAATGTATGTGGCCCTCACGGTTAACATATATCAACGAAAGTTACCAAGTTACAGTGAAATTATTCCAAAACGAGTCATCCTATCAAGTTACATTGAAATCCCTTCTCAAATATGGCATGTAGACGGTGCTAAAGGTTTTCAGGTTTTGGGCCCCTGTAGCCGTCAAGTTTCCCAATTGCGTCCAATGGGACGTTCTCATCTAGACATTATATGAAGTCAACCTACCAAGTTACAATGAAATCCCTTCAAAAATATGACCTGTAGACTGTGCTAAAGGTTTTTGGGCTTTGGGCTCGGGCAGCCATCATGGTTGAATGATTGCAACAAAAAGGGGACATTCTCATTTGGGCATCATCTGGAGTGATCCTAGGAAGTTACAATGAAATCCCTTCATAAATATGACCTGTAGACTGTGCTCAACATTTTCAGGCCCCATAAGCCTTCACAGTTGACCAATCACGACCAAAAGGGGATGTCATCATCTAGGCATTATATGGAGTCAAACTAACAGGTTATAATGAAATCCTTCCATAAATATGACCTATAGACTATGCTAAAGGTTTGGGGGTTTTGGGCTCAGGCAGCCATCAAGGCTGAATGATCATGACCAAAAGGGGACGTTCTCATCTAGACATTATTTGGAGTCATCGTACCAAGGGACAAAGAAATCCCTTTATAAATATCCCCTTTAGACTGTGCTAAAGATTTTTGGGCTTCAGGCCCCTGTATTATTTCTTTATTGGTGTTTAAGGTCACATATTTCTGCAAAATGGCTAACCATGACTGTGACAGTTTTTAGGGTGGAGGAAGCCAGAGTACCCAGAGAGAACCACTGAGCAACGCGAGAAACTGTCAGCTCCCCAACATACCAACTCCACACAAGCAGGGTTAGCATTGGTTGAAGACAGGTGCACCATCGACGTGCAGTACACCTTAGTACACAACGTCAATGTGCCCCACGTGGGCAATAGGGGTGAAGTGTCTTGACCAAGGACACAATGCAGTTGCCGCAGGTGGGATTCGAACCAAGGACCTCTTGGCTTGCAGCCTGCACCTCTACCAACTGAGCCACCACGCCCTCTCAGGCCCCTGTAGCCGTCACAGCTGCCTAATGGTGTCTAAAAGGGGATGTTCTCATCTAGACATTATATGAAGTCAACCTACCAAGTTACAATGAAATCCCTTTATAAATGTGAACTGAAGACTGTGCTAAAGGTTTTTGGGCTTTGGGCCGGGCAGCCATCATGGTCGAATGATCGCAACCAAAGGGGGACCTTCTCATCTGGGCATCATCTGAAGTGATCCTATGAAGATACAATGAAATCCCTTCATAAATACAAGAGGCCCCAAGGGGCCTGAGGGTGATCACCTGACATGGTAGCCTAAATATCAACCCAGAGAATTGATTTCAACAAGTTGCATCTGCTCCTCCTAAGAAAAGCTTATACCAAATATCCAAAGATTCTGACCAGTGGATCTAAAAAAACATTCCGACTGCTGGATCTGAAGAAGAAAATTTTTAAAGAAAATTCCTCATTTTGAACTAAGTTACAATTCAAGCTCCCACAGCGAGTCCAAATATGGACCTAGGGACATGGCTTGAACAAAGTTGAATCTCCCCCCCACTCCCCCCCAAGGATGCTACCATAGTGAGCCTAAATATGAACCAAGGGACTTGGCTTGAACAAACTTGAATCTCCCCCTCCCCCCCTAAGCATGGTGCATACCCAATATCAAAAGATTCTGCCTGCTGGATCTTGAGAAGAAGATTTTCAAAGAAATTTGCCTGAAATGCACTAAGTTCGAATTTGGGCTTCTATAGTGAGCCCAAATATGAATCTAGGGGCCGATTTGAACAAACTTGAATCAGATCCACCCCACAATGTTGCATACCAAATATCAAAAGATTCTGCCTGCTGAATCTGGAGGAGATTTTTTAAGAAATTTGCCTGAAGTGCACTAAGTTCGAATTCGGGCTTCTATAATGAGTCCAAATATAATCCAGGGGGCCGATTTGAACAAACTTGAATCAGATCCACCCCTCAATGTTGCATATCAAATATCAAAAGATTCTGCCTGCTGGATCTGGAGAAGATTTTTGAAGAAATTTGCCTGAAATGCACTAAGTTCGAATTCGAGCTTCTATAGTGAGCCCAAATATGAATCCAGGGGGCTGATTTGAACAAACTTGAATCAGATCCACCCCACAATGTTGCATACCAAATATCAAAAGATTCTGCCTGCTGAATCTGGAGAAGAAGATTTTTTAAGAAATTTACCTGAAATGCACTAAGTTCGAATTCGGGCTTCTACAGTGAGTCCAAATATGAATCCAGGGGGCCGATTTGAACAAACTTGAATCAGATCCACCCCACAATGTTGCATACCAAATATCAAAAGATTCTGCCTGCTGGATCTGGAGAAGAAGATTTTTTAAGAAATTTACCTGAAATGCACTAAGTTCGAATTCGGGCTTCTATAGTGAGTCCAAATATGAATCCAGGGGGCTGATTTGAACAAACCTGAATCAGATCCACCCCTCAATGTTGCATACCAAATATCAAAAAATTCTGCCTGCTGGATCTGGAGAAAAAGATTTCTTAATCTTTTTCCCATTGCCTACAGTGTTAAAAAGTGCTGACTCAGCACTTTTCAAAGTCCTGAAAAAAGTACCTTGTGATCAAACTGATAGGGATTTTTTTTAACCATTCTATTCTATCTATAAAAGTAAGCTTTATATAAAATAAGAATTCTCTGTGCCATGTAGTTTTGAAGATATGGCAGTTTTAAGGTTTTTCCTATTTTTAGCTCCCGAGGTTCCCACAGGGCAATGAGAAAATTTTTTTTTGCATCAATCAACTACTTATGACCCATTATCATCTCATATCAAATTTGGTTCAAATCGACCTGACGGTTCTGAAAATAGAAATTTTAGGCGTGGCCAAAATTTTTGCCCCTCCCATAACGAAGGCAAATAATGCCCGACAAACTTCTCTTGAACAAACTTGATTCTAAACCTCAAAAGGACTCTGTATACCACATATCAAGTCTCTGCTACTGGTGGTTCATTAGAAGAAGATTTTCAAAAAATTTGGCCATTTTTTCCCCACACCTCTGCTCAATATGAGCCGAAACCTATTTTGGATAAAAATCAAAATGCCCCTATATAACCACTATTTACATGAAATTTAATTAAAATGTAGCCAGTGGTTTAGGAGAAAGAGGCTCCAACACCACCTTCACGCAGGACGACGGATGACAGACGGACGACGGACGAAGAGTGATAAGAAAAGCTCACCCTGACTTTCAGTCAGGTGAGCTAATGACCTGTAGACTGTGCTCAAGATTTTTGGGCTTCGGGCACCTGTAGCCATCACAGTTGACCAATCACCACCAAAAGGGGATGTCATCAACTAGGCATCATATGGAGTCAACCTAACAAGTTACAATGAAATCCTCCCATAAATACGACCTATAGACTATGCTAAAGGTTTTTGGGCTCGGACAGCCATCAAGGCTGAATGATCGCAACCAAAAGGGGACATTTTCATCTAGACATTATTTGGAGTCATCCTACCAAGTTACAATGAAATCCCTTCGTAATTATGACCTGTAGACTGTTCTAAAGGTTTTCGGGCTACAGGATCCTGTAGCTGTCACAATTGCCCAATCGTGTCCAAAACGGGACGTTCTAATCTAGACATTATATGAAGTCAAACCTACCAAGTTACAATGAAATCCCTTCATAAATACGACCTGTAGACTGTGCTAAGGGTATTCAGGCTTCGAGCTTGGGCAGCCAAAATGGTTGAATGATCTCAACCAAAAGGGGACATTCTCATCTGGGCATCATCTGGAGTGATCCTACGAAGTTACAATGAAATCCCTTTATAAATATAACCTGTAGACTGTGCTCAAGATTTTCGGGCTTCGGCCACCTGTGGCCATCACAGTTGACCAATCATGACCAAAAGGGGATGTCATCATCTAGGCATTATATGGAGTCAACCTAACAAGTTACAATTAAAATCCTTCCATAAATACGACCTATAGATTATGCTAAAGGTCTTTTGGCTCGGGCAGTCATAAAGGCTAAATGATTGTGACCAAAAGGGAATGTTCTCATCTAAACATTATTTGGAGTCATCCTACCAAGCTACAATGAAATCTCTTCATAATTATGACCTGTAGACTGTTCTAAAGGTTTTTGGGCTTCTGGCCCTGTAGCCGTCACAGTTGCCCAATCGTGTCCAAAAGGGGATGTTCTCATCTAGACATTATATGAAGTCAACCTACCAAGTTACAATAAAATCCCTTCATAAATGTGACCTGTAGCCTGTGCTAAGTTTTCGAGATTCACGCTCGGGCAGCCATCATGGCTGAATGACCGCAACCGAAGAGGACAATCTCATCTGGGCATCATCTGGAGTGATCCTACGAAGTTACAATGAAATCCCTTCATAAATATCAGCTGTAGACTGTGCTCAAGGTTTTCGGGCTTCAGGCACCTGTAGCCATCACAGTTGACCAATCATGACCAAAAGGAGATGTCATCATCTAGGCATTATATGGAGTCAACCTAACAGGTTACAATGAAATCCTTCCATAAATATGACCTTTTGCCTATGCTAAAGGTTTTTTGGCTCGGGCACCCATCAAGACTGAATGATCGCAATCAAAATGGGACATTCTCATCTAGACATTATTTGGAGTCGTCCTACCAAGTTACAATTAAATCCCTTCATAAATATGACCTGTAGACTGTGCTAAAGGTTTTCGGGCTCCAGCCTCCTGTAGCCGTCACAGCTGCCAAATCACGTCCAAAAGGGGACTTTCTCATCTAGAAATTATATAAAGTCAACCCACCAAGTTACAATGAAATTCCTCAATAAATATGACCTGTAGACTGTGCTAAAGGTTTTTGGGTTCGGACAGTCGTCACGGTTGCCAGACCACGTCCAAATGGGGATATTCTCATCTAGACATCATAAGGAGTCATCCTACCAAGTTAAAATGAAATCCCTCCATATTAAACATGACCTTCAGACCGTGCTAAAAGTTTTTGGGTTTCGGGCTTGGGCAGCCATCACGGTTGACAGACGCATTATACAGAGGCATCCTACCAAGTTACAATGAAATCCTTTCATAGATATGACCTGTAGACAGTGCTAATTGTTTTCAGGTTTTGGGCTCGGGCAGCCATACCGATTGACCAATCGCGACCAAATATTCTCATCTAGACATGACCCCAAACCTGCATATGAAATTTCGTGATGATCAGACAAGAACTGACGGGTGTAGCCCCTGCTAAAGGAAAATGTGAACAGACTCAACAGACTCCCAGACTTCCGCAAGCGTGATGGCAATAGCTTATCTTGACTTTGTCAAGTTAAGCTAAAAATGATTCAGTTTATTGCCTTCAACACATGATTAGCAGAAGATATGACAGTCTCAGGTCTCTTCAGATTCTCTTTACCAAAATGTTAATTGTAGAATAGTTGCCTTGACAGACAAACATTGATATGGTACTTGCACACTAGTGTTGAAACAACTTGATAAGTTGTTTAGTCGACTAGAGACTTTATCAGTCACTGATAAAGTCTGTAGTCGACTAATCGGTACATTTTTTTAGGCAGGGGTATGTTAAGACACATAACCTAAAATATTGAAACAATGTAACTACACTGCATTGGTTTTACAATTGTCTTCAAAACAAGAGTGTTAGCTATTCTACGAGATGATAATGCATGCACAGTTCACTGTGGGCCTCATGCTGCACTCATGACCAATGTGTCTGGATGTCTTTGATCTGTCAACATCACAGCAAAATATCCAGTTCAAAGCCCGGTGAGGAAATCAAAGGAATGGAAGCATTTGAAATCAGAATTTCCGTCTGTGCTACACTTCTAACATCTTCCAAACTCAACTAAATTTCAATTCACAAGCAAATGCTGCCCACCCCTCCACTTATCGAATACATAAACGGCAATACTCAGACAAAAAATTATTTTCAAAAATGGCTTCAAAAAGTTCACATCAGTGACAGAGCACTTCAGATGTATGGAAACATTTTAATCTCGTAGACGAAAATGGCAGAAAAGTAGTTGAATGTGTCTTATGTAGGTTCAAATTAAAGTACAATAATTCCACCAGAGTCATGCGATCACACTTGGCACACAAACATGATCCCGGGACAGTGTAAACCGTAAAGATATGTATAAAAGGCCATGTACATGTGACTGAATTTAACCACAATCAGCCCCAACACTCATTGGAAAAATAACAAATGAATAAAAATTCTCAATAGAGAACAATTTCAAGTTTCAATTTCATCCATCTGATGCTCCACTCAAAATTGGTTGTGCCTTATGCCCTGAAAAACTTTTAATATAGGATTTTAATATAGGAGCCATAGTAGCACTGCATACCAAATATCACATTATTCCCCCCGATGGATCATAAGATGATTTTTAAAGAATTTACCTCATTGTACAAAGTTAACCCCTGCACACTGATGTCGAAATATCTAAAGTTCAGGGTGCAAATATTTCCCATAATGCAACTAGAAATTTAACCAATTCAATCTTGTTTGACAGAGCTCAATGAGCTCTGTCAAACAAGATTGAATTTGTTAAATTCTCAGTTGCATTATGGGAAAAAAGGCTTCTTCAAATCTGGATATTTTGACATCAGTGTGCAGGGGGTTAAAATATGAACCCATGGACTTGATTCGAATAAAGTTAAATCTGATGCTCTTTAGGATGCTGAAAACCAATTATCAAAAGATTCTGAGCAGTGGACCCACTGATTTTTAAAAGAATTTCCTCATTTTGCATAAGGTAAAAATTCAAGCTCCCACAGGAGCCCAACTATGAACCCAGAAACCTGATTTGAGCAAATTTGAATCTGATCTCCCCTATGGATGTTGAATATCAAATACCACATGATTCTCCAAAGAGGAAAAGAATCTGACTGGAGGTTCTAAAGAAAAGCAAATTTTATTTTTAAAGAAATCTTGTTATTTGGTATCCCATCTGGAGCCCAAGAATGAACCTAGGGACTTGATTTAATCAAATTAGAACAGAAATGACCCAACTAAGGAGTTTATATACAAATATCAAAAGATTCTTATTGGTGGTTCTAAAGGTGATTTGTGATGCCCCCTGTAACCATGGCATTCTTACTTGAACAAACTTAAATTGGCATATGATAAGGAATATGTATACCAAATTTAGCTCAATTTAGTCCAGTATATTTCTGAAGGATGGCAGTGATGACAACCGACAATGATGACAATTGATTAGCTAAGCTCTCAGGTGAGATAAAAAAAATTCACCTCACCATATCCAGTCCATGGAGTTAACTGATACAGGTGTTTTGTGCATAAAATCACTCAAAATAAAAATTATAACTTATTTCAAAGCAAAACAAATTTCACCCAAAACATTCCCCATCTTCTCACTCTTCGGGCCCTCTGTGGCCTGACGTGCCCCATTTCAACCTTCGTTACTCTTATCTACCCACATATACAATTGACTAAATTTATTGGTTTATTTATTTATTGGTGTTTTAAGGTCACATATTTCTGCACAATGGCTAATCATGACCATGACAGTTTTACGGGTGGAGGAAGCCGGAGTACCCAGAGAGAACCACCGAGCAATGGCGAGCAATGGTCAGCTCCCCAACATACTACCTCTTCACAAGCAGGGTTAGCATTGGTTGAAGACAGGTGCACCATCAACGTGCAGTATGCCTTAGTGCATAGCGTCACCGTGCCCCCACATGGGCAATGGGGGTGAAGTGTCTTGCTCATGGACACAACGTGGTTGCCGCAGGTGGGATTCGAACTGAGGACCTCTCGGCTTGCAGCCCGCACCTCTACCTACTGAGCCACCATGCCCCCAATTGACTAAATTAACTGGTTAAGAGCCAGGAGCCACTATCAGGGCTCTACTGAAAAGTGCTGCAAGCCATAATAGAGTCTTTATGATGTTCACACTAATTTATTGTTGGCTCAGCAGAATAAAATATATTAATGTAAAATTGTTTTGTTACAATTTATTGGAGAGTGTCAGCACTCTCCAATAAATTGTAACAAAAACAATTATGAGCAACACCTTGCTAAAATTATAACAATTATGAGCAACACCTTGTTAAAATAAGGCTCCTTTTGTAGTAGAGTGACATCTTTGAAAAAAAAATGTTACTGAGGTAACACATGCCCGAACAACCGCCTCCCCCGTGACCTTCACCTTGCAGATGCGGCGGAAACTATTATACATGACACACCTTCTGACTGTCCTTAACATTTGTAAAAAGTTTAACAATTGGACTATGATTTGTTTCTGAGTTATGGCCGAGACACGAATATTGACAGATTTTTAGTGTGACCTTGAAATGTGACCTTTACCTTGAAGGTACGAACCCAGTTAAGGTGTGTGACACATCCTCCCATTGTCCTTTATAATTGTGTGAAGTTTGATGACTGTAGCCCTAATAGTTTTGGAGTTATGCTTGAGACACGATTTGTGACCCTGACATATGAAGGTCAATTGTGACCTCCACCTTGCAGATGCGGCGGAAACTATTATACATGACACACCTTCTGACTGTCCTTAACATTTGTAAAAAGTTTAACAACTGTTCTATGATTCATTTGTGAGTTATGGCTGAGACACGAATATTGACCGATTTTTAGTGTGACCTTGAAATGTGACCTTGTCCTTGAAGGTATGAACCCAGCTATGGTGTGTGACACATCCTCCCATGGTCCTTTATAATTGTGTGAAGTTTGATGACTGTGGCCCTAACAGTTTTCGAGTTATTGGCTCGGACACACAGACACACACACACTTCAATCACTATATGCCACCCGACTTAAGTCAGGAAGCATAAAAACCCATGTTGAACAGTTCACAACCATGCTGGCTGTTTATTCAAATGGAATAAGCATGTAAATAAGAAGTCTGCATTGGTGAATATAAGACGTTTCCAAAATGTATTCGAAAATTTTTCTCATGGATTGGTAGGGTAAAAAGGGGCGGAATGCAAATAATTAACAACAGCTCATTTGATTTCCATTATGTCTCCTTTATATTGTATCGAAGACTTATTTTCAGCTTCGCACAGTGCGAGAGTTAATACCTCACATGCGATAAATGTATTAACAAAGCAGTTAGCTCCATTCATCTGTAACAGACAATCGTCTTTCTCAAAAATGGAAACAAATTAATTGTTTCAAGAGCCAGAGGGCACCGCGAGTTGGTACTGCAGATCTTCAGTACCGTTAATACTCTAGATTTATACCCCCACAAGTACAGTAATGATTGAAACACGCTGTATGATAACCACATGAGCATTTTCTCGTTTTGCTCATTGCAGTGCTTCTTTTAAATCAGTGGGAGGAAAAACGTTGAAAACTTTTCTCATCCCGTAACAACCAACTTCGTCAGCCATTGGCACGATTTTTGGTTAACCAATCGAGCGTTCGCCTGAAAACAAATCTGCGTAGACGATAGGCGAATGGTACGAGTGTTCGCCTCTTACTTCAAGGCTTGGTACGAACCCAACTATGGTGTCTAACACATCCTCCCAGGGTCCTTTATAATTGTGTGAAGTTTGATGACTGTGGCCCTAACCGTTTTCAAATTATTGGTTCAGACACACACACTCACACGGATGGACACACACACACTTCAATCACTATATGCCACCCGACTTGAGTCGGGGGGCATAAAAATACTTGCATAACAAATGACAACTGAAAAGTAATTTAGCACTCTACCAGTTAACACCCCCCCCCCCCCCCCCCCCCCACCAAAAAAAAAATCTGGTTAATTCTTCATTGGGTTTTATGCTGAATTTCAAACCCTCTGGTCATCTCTCCATCATCTTGAACAATTTTTACTCAAAGGGTAATAGTAATTAGTAATGCTATTACTAAATATCAAAGATTCAACCTGGTGGGGCTGAAGAAGATCCCTGAAGAACATTCCTCATGCTGCCCTAAGTGAAACTTTTGGTTAACTAGAGCCAAAATGTGCATCTAGAGGCTTGATTTGAATAAACCTGAATCTGCTTCTCCTCAAATGATGCTGTGTATCAAATTTAAAAGATTTTGAAGCGTAGATCTAAAAAAAAGATTTTTTAAGAATAAGAAACATAAATGTGAGCTCAGTGATTTGATTTTAACAAACCTGAGTTAGATCTCCCTAAATATGCTGATTTGAATGAGCCTGGATCTCCCCTCCCCCCACCCCCCCCCCCCCCCTCCAATCTCCAGGATGTTCTATACCAAATATCAATTGATTTTGACTGGTGATTCTGCAGAAAACTTTCAAATAACTTTACTCATATTGCACCAAGTTAAAATCCTGGTTCACCTTGGTAGACAAAATATGAATCAAGAGACTTGATTTAAACTTGAATCTTATCCCCCAACATCTGTTGTATATCAAATATCAAAAGATTCTGATTGGTGATTTTAGAAATGATGTTTTTTAATTTTTTAAAACAAAAAAAGCTTATAATTCAGTTTTTCTATTACTGACAGTGTTAACCCTTTAACATGAAAAGCAGACAACACTTGCAAATAAAATTCTTGAAGCACTAATTTTTATTATTTTCTTTTGTCAAAAACATTGCTTATGACCAACCATTGGAATGAGCTCATTGAGCTTGTTTCAATGAGGGGTCATAAGCTATGTTTTTGTGACAAAAAAAAAAAAGTAATAAAAATTGGTGAACTTTGTGAGTAGCACTGTCCAGTTTTGGCTGTTACGTTGGGTAAAGGGTTAAAGTGGGTGAGCCCCTATTGGATTTCCAGGTGAATGCAGGCTATAAATTTCATCTGAAATGTATATAGTTTATACACTGTTTATAAGTGATGCTCCTCAAAGATGTGTTTTTGAATGTTTGTCTCGGTTTGCCTTCTTGCTGAATAGTTGTCCACATATGTTACACTGAAATGATTTTTCACTAATATGATTTCTTACATGCACATCAAGAGCTCTGTTGTCCAGGAATACTTTTTGACAGATGTTGCAATGAAAAGTATTCCTCTTACAGCTGTGAATCCTTGAATGTCGATCAAGAAGCGGTTTAGTTGAAAATGCTTTACCACATGTGCTACACTTGTGGGGTTTATCCCCAATATGAACTGTCATTAAATGACGATCACGGCCTGACTTGAATTCAAATGATGTGCCACAGATGGAACACTGAAACGACTTCTCTCCAAGATGAAATTTTATATGTGCATCATGATATGATTTGCAGTAAAATTGTTTTTCACAAATGTTACACTTGAACAAGTTTTCTCCAGTATGATATCTTAAATGTCTCTCTCGGGTTATTTTATGTTTAAATGATTTACCGCATATGTTACAAGAAAAAGGCTTTTCACTAAAATGAGTCCTCACATGAGCATTTTGGGCAGACCTATAGTGAAATGACTTTTCACAGATGTTACAAGAAAAAGGTTTTTCACCTGTATGAATTCTTGAATGTTCAACACAGCTAGACTTGTTCTTGAAAGCTTTTCCACAAATATTACAGGTAAACTGTTTCTCATCAGTATGTATTTTTAAATGCACATTACGCCCTGACATCTGATTGAATCTTTTTCCACAAATGTTGCAACCAAATGGTTTTTCTCCTTTATGAATTGTTAAATGTTTCTTAAGATTTGCTTTAGACTGAAATTCCTTAGCACAGATGTTACAAGGAATTTTTCTATGCTCAAAATGATGTTTCTCATGTAATAGGCAATGAGATTTTAAACCAAATGATTTTTCACAAACTTTACATTTGAATGGCTTTTCGCCAGTATGAACTACCAAATGAATTTTGAGATTTGCCTTACTTCTAAATTTTTTGTCACAGATGGAACACTGAAATGGTTTTTCTCCAGAGTGAAGTTTTGAGTGTGCATAAAGAGTTCCCCTGTTATTGAATGATTGCCCACAAACTTTGCACTTGAATGGTTTTTCTCCAGTATGAATAATTAAATGTCTATCACGGACTGTCTTACTAGTGAATAAATTACCACAGATGCTACATGAAAAGCTTTTTTCACCAGTGGGAATTCTATCATGAGCATCAAGTCTAGATTTTTTATCAAATGATTCAGTGCAGATGTTACAATGAAAGTATTTGTCACTAGTATGAACAGCGGGGTGTACATTACCACTTGACTTTTGACCAGTTGGTTTGCTTTTACAGTTACACTTTAATGACATTGTTATTCAGATTTCCAGATGATTATCAACTTTGCATTTTTTATGTGAAGGCAAGTTAGCTCACATCTAGGTGAAACTGTTAATTCAACACTCAGTCTGCTGTAGTGAGAATTTTTTGAGTGTACAAAAATTATTTACTATTTAATGGAGAAATTGGCTTCATAGTCATTCATTTCTTGATAGTAAACTTGAAATTTTCCATTAAATTAAGTCCATGGCATCACCTGATAAGATTTTATTAAAAATTTTAAAGGTCAAGAGTTAAAGCACGGAGATACTTAAAACATTGTATTTCACCGCTGTGTTTGAATGTGAACATGGGATAATTCTGAGATAAAAATTCAAATTTGAATAAAAATCTCTTACTTCAACCATGTTTTGGTGTGTTTTTTTTTTAATTAAAAAATAAGTTCTTATCTAACAAGAAGTCAGCTGGCTCCATGAACCACCTTCACAAAACACAACACCTGCAAGCTGGAATAAAATCCCATTTAATCTCAGACATCTTGGTCACACAGGCTGTAGGCTGTAGCATGTTTATGAAATGACAAAACATATTAGGCATTCTACACCAGTGACATCTAAATCCCTGTGAGTTATTCTGAAAAAAAAAGAAAACAAGTAAATTCATGTTCACTATCACCCATTGTAGGGCATTGCCAAGCTTAGTAATTTAATTTGGTTCAAATTCATCATGATAATTTGAGTGAGGTGAGGCAGAACTTTTAGATTCAATAAGATATTCTCAGAATTTTATAAAGTATCTCCACTTGAACAAAAACACAAGGGTGGCTCTGATTCTTTAAGTATTCAGATCCAGTTTCTTAAATAATCCTCATTTTTTATTGGCTCACCCAGGGCCCACCTCAAAAAAAATGAAGCCTGTTCGATGGGCTGAGTTCAATAACTTAAAATTATATACTTGAGTTGATACTGACAATAATTTTAAAAAAAAAAAAAAAAAAATAATAATTTTGTATAATTCCATGGTTGTAAGAAGAAAGTATAACATTTTAGATGTTATACTTTCATACAGCCATGGAATTATACATCTACCCGTTCAACTATTTGATAAATAATGAAATTTGAATCAATTTGAAATTCTGTACCTGATGCAACTTCACCTGAAATTAGTTTTGAGGTGCCATATTATAGAGGCCTAACAGGTAACAAGAGGCCCCATGGGGCTCGCCTGACATGGTAGTCTAAATATCAACCCAGGGAATTGATTTGAACAAGTTGCATCTTCCCCCCTAAGAAAAGCTTATACCAAATATCCAAAGATTCTGACCAATGAATCTGAAAAAAAGAGAATTATAAAAAATATTCCTCATATTGAACTAAGTAATAATTCAGACTCCCAAAAGGAGCCCAAATATGAACCCAGGGACTTGGTTTGAACAAACTTGAATCTCATCCCCTAAGGATGCTGCATACTAAATACCAAAACATTCCAACTGCTAGATCTGAAAAAGAAGATTTTTAAAGAATATTCCTCATTTTGAACTAAGTTATAATTCGGGCTCCTACATTGAGCCCAAAAATGAACCCAGGGACTTGGCTTGAACAAACTTGAATCTCACCCTCCTAAAGATGCTGCATACCAAGTATCAAAATATTCTGACTGCTGGATCTGAAGAAGCAGATTTATAAAGAAAATTCCTCATTTTGAACTAGGTTATAATTCGGACTCCCATAGTGAGCCCAAATAAGAACCCAGGGACTTGGCTTGAACAAATATGAATCTCACCCCCTAAGGATACTGCATACCAAATATCAAAAGATTCTGATTGATGGATCTGAAGATGAAGATTTTTAAAGAATATTCCTCATACTGCTCTAATTTGAACATTTGGGCTACCATTGAGAGCCCAAATATGGACCCAGGGATTTGATTTAAATAAACATGTGAAACAATCTTCCAAAGATTGTGAAATTTGAAAGCTTTTGGAGCAGCGGTTTGGGAGAAGAGTAGTCTTAAATGTTTTTCCCATTACCCACAGTGTTAAAAAATGCTGACTCAGCACTTTTTCAAAAGTCCCGAAAAAGTACCATATGATAAAACCGATAGCAATATTTTTGGACCATTCCATTCTGTTGGTCCTAAGGAAGCTTCACACTAAATAAGAATTCTCAGTATCAGTTTTGCAGTTTTGAAGATATGGGCGTTTTAAATTTTTTCTATCTTGAGCTCCTACGGTTCCCATGGGCGATGGGCAAATTTTTGGGGGGATAAATTAAGTACTTATGACCCAAAAAGCCCTCATATCAAATTTGGTTCAAATCAGCCTCTCGATTTGGGAAATAGATATTTTGGGCAGGGCGTAAATTCTTGCCCCTCCAATAACGAAGGTAAACATAGCTCCTCAAACTTCTCTTGAACAAGTCTTGAGTCTACACCTCAAAAGGAAGCTGCACACCAAATATCCAGTCTCTGCTACTGCTGGTTCATGAGAAGAAGATTTTTTAAGATTTAAGTACACTTTTTGGGCATGGCCCTAGCGAGGGGTGAGGCAACTTGATTTGAACAAAATCAAAATGCGATGTCATAACAAATTATTATCTTAAATTTCAATTAAATCGGCTCAGCAGTTTGGGAGGAGAAGATGCAAACACCATGTTCACAGATGACGGACGATGAGTGATCACTATAGCTCCACTGACTGAAAATCAGGCGAGCTAAAAAAAACCCCAGTCTTTAACTCAAGCTCCTAAAATATTACAACAGTGGACCTCTGTTAATTGAAGAGCCACTTTACCAGAGAAAATAATCACTTAACAGGACTATACAATTATCAAAAATTGAGTAATGTTCTTTTCTTTTAGTTTTAAACTGAGCACTTTTTCTTTTATGACAGAATAAAAGAAAAATGCTTAGTTTAGAACTAAAAGAAAAGTACATTACTCAATTTTTGATAATTGTATAGTCCTTATCAGTGATTATTTTCTCCGGTAAAGTGGCTCAGTCTATTTGACAAGAGTAAAACTAGAAAAAGGGTAGAACTCTTACAAATACAATTCGACTGCACTTACAATCGAATTTGTTCTGTATTTTGTCACCTCTGATTCATAATCATGAACCAAATATGAAACTTATATAATAAATTTCCTTTCTTATTAAACCAACCACAATTGTTTACAACAGGCAATACAGTGGAAGTCCCTAACTCGGAAGTATACTCTCTATTTTTGGTTCTTTCCCAAGCAATTTGGGAAAAAGGTGGTGCAAAAACACCAAGAAAAAAAAAGACCAAAATTGGGCCAAGCGACCACTGCATGGATATAAAGCCAAGCTCACTCAGCCAATCGTTTGTACCCATACTGCCCATTTTAGAGGACGTCCATATCAAGTATTGGTGTCCTATTTTACAAGGTAAACAGAGCTTGTTTATCACAGTAAACCAGCACTGCCACACTTCCAGGGGTTCCCATGGGCGATGCTTTGATTAGAAATGTATTGTGAGTCAGTTGGGGCAGTGTCAAGCAACACCCAGTAACCAATGCTGGCATCTGTTAAGGGCATGGTGGGATACGATGAACAGAGTTTACGTTTTATGTCACTTTTGCCCATCTCTATCCACTCTGGTTTGACTGCAGCATGTCGTCACAGCTACTCTGGAATCGATGTTGTTAAGGTGTGCATAAGTGCAGTGTGATTTTGCAGTGTGATGGGCAAATTAGACAAATAGGGTGGTACAGATCCATTTAAAGATCAGAAGAAAATCAAAGTGTCAATGACACTGTAGCTTAACTTGACTGTGTGTTGTGTTTGATGAAAAGGGTAATGTTCAATGTTTATGAAAGGATTACGAAATACGACAAGAACTGTGATAATTGAGAATATGTTAATTTCTGTTGCCTGTATGCTATGTTTTCAATCAAAATAATTTGAGGTGTAGACTGTACTAAAAAGTGAGGGGTGGGTTAATGTGGTTCACACAGTTAATGTATGTCAACCATAGTTACCAAGTTACAGTGAAATTATTCCAAAATGAGTCATCTAAAGGTTTTCGGTCTTTGGGCCCCTGTAGCTGTCAAAGTTGACCTATCGTGACCAAAAGGGGACGTTTGCCTGTAGACATTTTATGGAGTCATCCTAACAAGTTACAATGAAATCCCTCTATAAATATGACCTGTAGACTGTGCTCAAGGTTTTGGGCTTGGGCAGTCATCACTGCTGACAGATCGAGACCAAATGGGGAAGATCTCATCTAGACATCATATAGACACATCCTACCAAGTTACAATGAAATCACACTCTATTAAATGTGACCTATAGACTGATAAAAATTATTTGGATTTCGGCCTTGGGCAGCCGAATATTATACAGAGTCATCCTACCAAGTTACCATGAAATCCCTTCATACATACGACCTGTAGACTGTGCTAAAGGTTTTCGGGTTTTGGGCTCGGGCAGCCATCATGGTTGACCGATTGCAACCAAAAGGGGCAGTTCTCATCTGGACATAGCCTCAAACCTGCACATGAAATTTTGTGACGATCAGACAAGAACTACAGGGTGTAGCCTGTGCTAAAGGAAAATGTGAACAGACTAACAGACTTCCGCACGGGTGATGGCAATAGCTTATCTTGACTTTGTCAAGCTAAAAAATGAAATGGATTCTCTGCTGAATATGAAACCAGTGCACATCTAAAATGGCCGGTGTAATGTGGCAGTACTTTCTAGACTTGGTGAGTAAACATATCATATAATTTTAGATGTGTGCTGCTTTTTCAGTGTGGAGTTTTTAGACCTATTACAATAATTAAGGCGACTGATAACAAAGATGTGAACAAGCTGCTCTGATGTTTTTGTGTCAATGGAAGGTTGAATTTTACTGATACTTCGTGAATGAAAAAATGAACTCTGACAAAAGTGATTAACATGTTCAACAGCTGTCACATTTTCATCCATGAAATAACCAATTTTGTGATGCTGTTATATTACATTCAAGTAATTCTGCATTGCTCCTGCTGTCTAACACTGTGCATAGTGTTTTTTACATGCCCCTTACATTCAAGCAAAACCTGAGAGTTTTTATTTTCTCAAATAAAGGGCTTATTATGACCCTCTCCTGCCCCCCCAACCCCCCCAACCCCCCCCCCCCCCCCCCCCCACCCCAAGTCCATCCATCCATCTGTTCATTTGTATAAACATATTCACTTGTATCTCCGATTTGAATATTGGTGTTGTGATAGAGCACCTGTTAGCATCAGCATGAGTTTCTTGAACACATTTTTACCAGAGTTATGGCCCCTTTTCACTCTTTCTACTTAGAAAATGTTTAGTGGGTCAGGGGCATTGGCCTACTCTTTGCATTGCCCATCTTGTTGTCTCTTTAAGTGTTTTTTTTTCTTCTTTTGTTGCGAATCAATCGCTAACCACTTAAGGGTAAAGGACTTGCATATGCCATTCAAGGAAACAATTCCCAATACTTTGATAAGGCTAAAAAAGTGTTTTGATTCTCAGGCAATCCTGCATTAAATTTGAAACCCCTCATTGGACATTTTTATTGCCTTTCAGTGTCTTCCAATATTAGTACAAATGCAGGGAGACCCAAAACTTTTTATATTATTTGACTGATGCATATTTATTTAGTTGCGTCTCCAATATGTTTGCATTGTTACAATTTATGGGAGAGTGCCCGGGCACTCTCCCATAAATTGTAACGAGGCAAATCCTCATAGATTAAATTCTTTTACTTCAAAGATAATATAAAGAGCATCGAAAGAATACGAAGCCTTTGAATTGCTGTACCTACAGTTTGTATTTAGAGAAAAGTTTTATTTTTCAAATTAAAAATGAATTTATTTGTATAAATATGCACTTTCTATACTTCTGTGTACAAACAGACAACCGAAATCCCATCCACAGACACAAAACTTTTTACATTTGATGTATTTATTTAGTTGTGTCTCCAATATGTTTTGCTTACTTTTCTGTGAAGA
Source organism: Pictodentalium vernedei (assembly GCA_031216915.1). Taxonomy (NCBI): domain Eukaryota; kingdom Metazoa; phylum Mollusca; class Scaphopoda; order Dentaliida; family Dentaliidae; genus Pictodentalium; species Pictodentalium vernedei. The sequence goes on from CM062289.1 coordinate 356,348,092, forward strand.
TCCTGGATGTTGCTGCACCCGATTTTCAGAATAACTGATTTCCTTGGCTTCCCGCTATTGATCCTGTTGTTTCCCCAAGGGTAACCTCAGTCTTCTGCTCTCCCTCTCTCTTGTTCTCCACATTTTTGCCTATTCTTTCTATTGCCTCTGGCCTCCCACCTCATTCATCTCCAGAAAAGACACAGATGCCAGTAGAATTTTTCCCCCCAACACTTGTGTCTCCATCCTGCTGAGATGCAGCTCGGCTTGCCCATACATGCTACCCTTACCCCGTGAACGTATCGCAGTGGTTAATAAAAGATATTCCAAAATCAACACGTAGTCCTCCAACACACATTCAACTCCACAATCTTCTGAATTCTGCCCATCCTCACCTCCTAGAACAGGAAGGACCATCGATACCTCAACCCTTACATTCCTACTGAGCATTTTACTAATTAAATCCCTTTACATCTCCACAAGCCTAAATGATTTCCTTTCCCTGATGTTACTGGGTCCCACAGGAACCATCACTATTGGATCCAATCTTGACCCCACAACAATACTATCCACCCTGTCCCTCAAACCCTCTATCTTCACCCCAGGAAAACACAAGACAGTGTGATTCAAGCTGTCAGGACCACAAACCTCCTTGTCAATTCCACGTACAATGCAACTCCTTGCTACTTTCTTTTATTCTTCTTCCTTCCCTCCTCAGGGTTTATATCACCTGCAACTTGCAACTTTTGACTCATATCTAAACTCTTCTTTCTCTTAACCATTCTCCTTTCTTTTTCCGTCCAATCAGCATCAGTAGCAAACTTCCCATCTGTCTCCCTTCCCCCAGAGGCATCAGAATCTGAAACATTGAACCTATTTTCTAAACACCGCTTAGCAGCTGTACATTGGTCCTGACTTCAACCAATCCTGTCCTGGCTCCTCCCACTGAATTTTCATACTGGACCAGCCCTCCCCAGCCTCTTCAATTCACAAAACTCCCGATCGAACCCTATTCACTTTCCTAAGAACTGTAAGATATCATAACATTGCCACACATCCCTTGCCAACACAACCATACCTCATATTACACTGCATGCAGGCCTTTAAATTCTTCCCAACTAACTACGGTAAATGCTGTGCCCAAATAAGATAACTGCACCCAAATTATGTGGAGTTTGAAACTTTTTCCAGAGTTTTGCAGTGTTTCGGCAATATATAGTTTGGCCAGGTTTCCCTGATGCTTGCAATATAGATTAGAGCTTACCTTTGAATCAAACAATGCAACAGATATATATTTTTTTTAAAAATCCACAGTGTTTGCCATGGAAAAGCAATTGGCGTCGACAGTGTCGTATATGACACTGCCGACAGCGATTGTTTTTCTGTGGCAAATTCCATATGATCATGCACTTAAAGCTTGAGATCTATTATATTCATATTTGTGGCATTTCGCAGTAAATGCCATGCTTAATTTGCATTCAAATATACCTTTGGTTTGACACTGAGAAACTAAGAAGCCTTGTGAGTTATTCGAGTAAACTTACATTGAAGGTTGGTGGGAAGGAACCAGTGATAATGGTGAAGACCTATAACAAGGGATTGAAAATTAGCATTTTAAGATGGGGGACCCAAAACCTAAAACAGACGCCAAGACGAAGAAAATACCGGTGCTTTATCTCCAACCATGTAGGCAACATCCATATTTGCTGTTGTGCCCAAATTAGAATGATCTAAAGGTCTGACTGAATGCAGATCACAGACCCATCCTCTACCTGCACTCTGTATCTCAACTTGGCCAATGGATCCCTCCTTCATTGCAACCACGGGGTGGGGGTGTGGGGTTAAGGAGGGGGAGGGGGTTTAGCACCCCCCTGGAAACCTCCCCCCCCCCCCCCCCCCCGAAAAATTTCAGACACTGTTTTTCAATTTTCTCCATTTTGATTCATTTTATCTTCCAATGAATTAACTCAGAGTTGTCAATTTACACCTGTATTTACACTGAATATAATCCCATGAATGAGTCTCTATTTTTTTATTATATTTGAGGTGTTTACTTAACCCTTTACCTAACCTAAAAAGCAGACGACACTTGCAAAAATAATTCTTGAATAACTAATTTTTTTCAATTTTTGTCTCAAAAACATAGGTTATGACCCCTCATTGGAACGAGGGGTCATAACCTATGTTTTTGAGACAAAAAATGAAAAAAATAATGAAAAGTAATTGGCGATTTTTGAGAATAGCGCTGGCCGGTTTTGACCGTTACGTTAGGTAAAGGGTTAACACACAGATTATACACAACTTTGACAATACGAAACATTGACTAATTAACAGAAGCGATTATCTGTCTTCAATAGCAGGTAAAATTTCAAGTGATGAGTGGTTACTGGTATTTGAAAGTAGGAGAAATGCTCTCGCATAAAGAGGCTTTCCATGGGACAAAGACCAGAAATTGCTCCTTTTAATACCAAATTTTTACATGCCAGGTGGAACCATGGTCGACTTGGGGCACATATGCTTGGCAAAGAGTATCCAAATTAGTGGAATTTAGTCACTTTGAGGAGGTGGGGGGGAAGGGGGGGGGGGATAAAATGGTTCCGAATGGTCCTTCAAAAGTTAGTGGACAGATGTCAAAAATTGAAAATAATGAATCTTGTTATTTGAGCAGAAAAAATAAAACTTTTTGGGGTATGTTGAAGTATGAATTGATCCTTCAGAAGACAGGAAATTGCTCCTTTTAATGCCAAATTTTAAAATTTTTCCATGCTGGGTTGAACCATGGTCGACCCCGGCACACATGTGCTTGGCACGGTATATCCAAATTAGTGGAAATTAGTCACTATTGTGGGTGGGGAGGGGGGGGAGGAATGGAGGGGGGGGGGGGGTAAAATGATTCTGGATGGTCAGTAGTGGACAGAAATAAAAAAAAAATCAAATAATGAATCTTGTTATTTGTGCAGAAAAAATAAAACTTTTTGGGGTATGTTAAGTAGGAATTGATCCTTCGGAAGACAGGAAATTGCACCTTTTAATACAAAATTTTGGGGTATGTTGAAGCAGGAATTGATCCTTCAGAAGACAGGAAATTGATCCTTTTAATGCCAAATTAAAACTTTTTCCCATGTCCCGGCGCACATGTGCTTGGCACAGTGTATCCAAATTATTGGAACTTAGTCACTATGGAGGGGTGGGGGGGGGGGGGGGAGGGAGGGGGTGTTGAAATGATTCAGGATGGTCAATTCAAAAGTTCGTGGACAGAAAAAAAAATTAAAACAAGTGTTTGACCACCGAGGTGGTATTAGTCCTCTACGGCGCTTTTGTGACATAAGGTGTTTTTGTCACAGAAGACACTAGAGTATATAAGCATCTTGGATTTTGAAAAAAAAATATTGAGCGTGCATAATCCCCTCACAACCCTTTATCCATGTACCATATATGAAAGGCGTAGCTTGAACCATGTTGGAGGGAGGGGTGGTAACATAAAATAGAGAAAAAAGCTTAAAAAACACAACAAAAATTGCCGCCATTCTGCCATCTCGGATTTTGAAAAATAAATATTGACTGTGCATCATCCCCTCAGAACCCTTTATCCATGTACCAAATATGAAAGGTGTAGCCTGAAGCATATTAGAGGGAGAGGTGGTAACATAAAAACTGACAGACAGACGGACAGACAGATGTTAGATTTTGAAAAAAAATATTGAACGTGCATAATCCCCTCACAACCCCTTTATCCATGTACCATATATGAAAAGTGCAGCTTGAACCATGTTGGAGGGAGCAGTGGTAACATAAAATAGAGAAAAAGGCTTAAAAAACACAACAAAAATGGTTGCCATGGCGCCATCTTGAATTTTGGAAAAAAAATATTGAACGTGCAACATCCCATTACAACCCTTTATCCATGTGCCAAATATAAAAAGTATAGCTTGAACCATGTTGGAGTGAGGGGTGGTAACATAAAATAGAGAAAAAAGCTTAACAAACACAACAAAAATGGCCGCCATGCCGCCATCTTGGATTTAGAAAAAAAAATATTGAACGTGCATCATCCCCTCCCAACCCTCTATCCATGTGCAATATGCAAAGTGTAGCTTGAACCATGTTGGTGGGAGGGGTGGTAACATGAAAATAGAGAAAAAAAAGCTTAAAAAACACAACAAAAATGGCCGCCATTCCGCCATCTGGGATTTTGAAAACAAAATTTTGAGCGTGCATCATCCCCTCAGAACCATTTATCCATGTACCAAATATAAAAGGTGTAGCTTAAAGCATGTTGGAGGGAGAGGTGGTAACATAAAAAACAGACAGACAGACAGATGGACGGACGGACAGACAGACGGACGAATTTTGGAAAAAAAATATTGAACGTGCAACATCCCATTACAACCCTCTATCCATTTGCCAGATATAAAAAGTGTAGCTTGAACCATGTTGGAGTGAGGGGTGGTAACATAAAATAGAGAAAAAAGCTTAAAAAACACAACAAAAATGGCTGCCATGCCGCCATCTTGGATTTTGAAAAAAAAATATTGAACGTGCATCATCCCTTCCCAACCCTCTATCCATGTGCCAAATATGCAAAGTGTAGCTTGAACCATGTTGGTGGGAGGGGTGGTAACAAGAAAATAGTGAAAAAAAGCTTAAAAAACACAAAAAAAATGGCCGCCATTCCGCCATCTTGGATTTTGAAAAAAAACTTTGAGCGTGCATCATCCCCTCAGAACCATTTATCCATGTACCAAATATGAAAGGTGTAGCTTAAAGCATGTTGGAGGGAGAGGTGGTAACATAAAAAACAGACAGACAGACAGACAGACAGACAGACAGACGGATGGACGGAGTGCAATCCTATAGTCCCCTTACGGTTCCCATAGGGGACTAATAACGAAGCTTGTTATTTGAACAGAAAAAATAAAACTTTCTGGGGTATGTTGAAGTAGGAATTGATCCTTCAGAAGACAGGAAATTGCTCCTTTTAATGCCAAATTTTAAAATTTTCCCATGTCAGGACAAATCATGGTCGGCCCGGTGCACGTGCTTGGCAAGATGTATCCAAATTAGTGAACTCTAGTCACTTGGAGGGGGGGGGGGGGAATGATTCAGGATGGTAATTCAAAAGTTAGTGCGCAGAAATAAAAATAAAAATGTCAATGACACTGTAGCTCAACTTGTTAAGACATGTACATGTATAGTATGCGACAAAGCAATGACAAACATCTAGGTATTGACCTGATAACAATGGTACATATAATGGTCTGTACATAAATACTGACCGTAGCCTGTAACAAATGTATAGGTAAAGTATTCTAAAGATGGGCGACAGTCAGATGCTAAACTAGAAAAGAAATCTTTGAGTCCCAGAGTGGGTCTGACTGAACCCCAAAATATTTGTTCTTATAGCACAGCGATAACAAAGGCACCCCAAAACACACTCGTTCCTGTCCCAAGGTAAAAACAAAGGTACCCAAGAAGTTTCGTGAAGATCAATTCATAAATACGAGCTGTATAGAAGCTGTGACAAAAAACTGATTGGACCTAATTTTGATACAAAATGGCCACTGGCAGCCATCATGAATTTTGGACCGCACCCAGAAACACTCGTTCTCGTCCCAAGGTGATAACAAAGGTACCCAAGAAGTTTCGTAAAGATCGGTTGATAAATACAGCCTCTAGCCCAAGCCGTATTGACATGTGCACTTACAGTGTATAAGTAGCACTGAATAAATCAAAGTTCATCTAATTTGCATAATTTCTGCGCGAGAAAAAAACCTGTGCTATATTTGATGTATTCCATGTTACTAAACATTCAAACAAAAATTTATTCAAATCAGAACATTCATACAGAAGTTCTGTACAAAAGACTGATTGCACTAATTTTGGTACAAAATGACTGCTGGTGGCCATCTTGAATTTTGGACCACACCCCAAAACACTCATTCTCATCCCACGGTGATAACAAAGGTATCCAAGAAGTTTCGTAAAGATCTGTTCACAAATACGGCCTCTAGCCTGAGCCGTATAGATGTTGTGTACAAAAAACTGATTAGACCCAATTTCAGTACAAAATGGTCACTGGCAGCCATCTTGAATTTTTGACCACACCCAGAAACACTTGTTCACGTCCCAAGGTGATAACAAAGGTACCCAAGACGTTTCGTGAAGATCGGTTCATAAATACAGACTCTAGCCCGAGCCGTATTGTCATGTGCACTTACTGCATAATTTACGCACGAGAAAAAAACTGTTGAAATGATTGAGGATGGTCATTTCAAAAGTTAGTGGACAGAAATAAAAAAATTAAAATAATGAAACTTGTTATTTGAGCAGAAAAAATAAAACTTTCTGGGGTATATTGAAGTAGGAATTGATCCTTCAGAAGGCAGGAAATTGCTCCTTTTAATGACAAATTTTAAAATTTTTCCATGCCAGGACAAACCATGGTCAGCCCGGTGCACGTGCTTGGCAAGATGTATCCAAATTAGTGAACTCTAGTCACTTGGAGGGGGAAGGGGGGAGGATAAAATGATTCTGGATGGAAAAATGATAGGATTGTGTACAGGTTGGGGAGGTCCACCCCCCCCCCCCCCCCCACCCATTTCCTAACCCTGGTTGCAGGGCTGCTTCACTGACCACACTTACCGTCTCTATCTGTACTCCAAGAGCATATTTACTATCCATTCTCAGTGCTGGAAATGAATAAAATTGACGGGTGCAGTTTTAAGTGACAAGCGTGAATTGCACCCATAAATTGTTAGTATATGAATTTTTGAGGGAATACTGCCACCAAACAACAGAAACCTTAACCCTTTGAAACAGAGCGGCCGCTTTTCCAGCCAGGAACATGATACGTCATAACGTCATTAAATAAGATGGGTGTTCAGTAAATGTGTGGGGTATACCAATCAGTAATTTCAATGCGCAGCCACAAGGCTGCAAGTTGAAAATATTGATTGATCTACCCTAAATAATGAATATGAACTCTTCTAATTGCTGCCATTCAGCTGGCATGGCAGATACCACTAGAGTTCAAAGGGTTAAATGTATAAGGAATTCTGACAGTAACTTGCCACTGGCCACACTGTGCTGCTTTCTCAAAACATCACACGTTTATATGCATATGGCCTCACAGTATATTAGTACTCCACAATATTTTTCAACGAGTGCATTTTTTAGTTCCAGTAAAATAAAAACTACGGGTGCTGATGGGAGCAATTGCTCTCGCACCCATCTCATTTCCAGGACTGCATTCTTTCAATATAAAAAAATATACCACTCAAAGTTTGCTAAGGACCACATATCATTGTGACATTTGCTTGTGACATATTTGCGATATTTTTGGTGGATATGATTGAGGAATGTATTGAGATGGTCCCCAGTGTTTACATTAGCTCTCTTGACTGGCAGACTTTTCCTGACAGTCATGGAAAGCATGTACCTCTTGATTTTCATGATGTTTTCGTGTACTGTCTACATGTACATGACATGTGTAGGGTATTCATCTTCATTTCAACACAAACCCTTGTGATTTAATGATTGAATATGGTGAATGCAAATGTAAGAAGATATGGATAGATGCGTGTTTACAGAAATTTGTTATCAAGTCTTAGCCTGGATTTGATAGGAAAAGACTTGAAACAAAAGTAACAAAGGAATGGCATTTCACCCATATGTGTGATCAATTGCTAAGTGAGATTGATCTTCTCAAGAAAACTTGCGTAACAAATTCCACACAGGAATTGCTTTTCACCAGTATGTTTCATTGGACATTGAGAGACCTGGTTTTCCAAGCAAAAACCTTCACCACAAACTCCACAATGGAAAAAATTGTTGACAGCATCTAAGCACAAATCAAAGTCAAGAATATACTTTTCTCAAAAACTGACTTCTGACTAATGTAACAATGAAACAGTTTCACGTCTGACTACATTACCATACATTTGTATGGTGAGTTACTTTAGACTTGCTTAAGATAAGGGAAAAATAATAGTTCAGGATTCCCAAATCATCCAAATTATTATGCTCAACCCCACTCTTTTAATGTTTTTGACAAAACAATTATATCTATTTATGAAAGTGTCAATGACACTGCAGATTAACCCTTTACCCAACGAATCGGCCGCATCCGCCCGCATAATATGCATATTCAGCAGTTGAAAAAATATTATTTTTCAAAAAATTTCAACAAAACCATATCATGTGATCCCTCTTTGGAACGAGCTCATTGAGCTCATTCCAACCGAGGGGTCATATGATATGGTTTTGTTGAAATGTTTTGAAAAATTTCATAAAATGATATTTAAAACAATAAATTTTGATATCGTCTGCATTGGGTAAAGGCTTAACTTGTCCAAGAAGGGACTGAACTAAATAGAAAGATCTAGTAATGCCAAGTTATTCAAGTTTCTACAGAAAAGTTATCACACCAAAGCTACATTTGAAATCTGAAAAAAAACAGGTGAAGGATGTGGCCTATTGGGTGTACTGATGAAATTGCTGACAATTTATATGTCAAATCCAAGATGGCTGGTGGTGGCCATGTCTTTCAATAAAATGCCAAAAACTGGATAACTCCCATCTAGACATCATACCAAAGATACATATAAAATTTGAAAAAGATTGAGTGGGAGGTGGGGCCTGTAGGGTGTGCTACTGGAATTGCTGACAATTTATATGCCAAATGCAAGACACTTCTGGCGGCCATTTTTTTTCAATGAAATTCAGAAAAATATCTCCAATCTCGACGTCACACCAAAGCTACATATGAAATTTGAAAAATGACTGAGAGAGAGATGCAGCCTGAAGGGTGTACTAATTGAATTATTCACAATTTATATGCCAAATCCAAGATGGCTGCTGGCAGACATATTGTTCAACAAAATTCTGAAAAATTTGATAGCTCTCAACTAGACATCACCCCAAAGCTACATATGAAATTCGAAAAAGATCAGGCGAGAGATGTGGTATGTAGGGTATGCTAATGGAATTGTTGACAATTTGTGTGCAAATTTAAGATGGACACTGGTGGCCATGTTTTTCAATGAAATTTGGAAAAATATGATAGCTCCTATCTAGACATTGCCCCAAAGACGTTTGGTACTATCGGGTGCAGGCCTGGCATTTTCAGGTGAACAGACATTTCCGGTTGTGTTTTGGTTACCTAAAATGAAAAACGTGAACTAAAAATGGGTCACACCAAATTGTCCCCATTACGCAAAATGTTCGTCAAGTTGAATGATCTAATACGAATGAATAGAGGAATGATGTTCAGCATCAACCAATCTTCAGCTGCACAGGTGTTTGCATCTGCCAGAAGTATCACTGCTCTGTTGATAATTGACCAACACAGCAGCTATACATGGCAGATGGAAACACCCAAGCTGATGAGCTGATAAGCTCAAGTTCATTTTAAACTGTTGATCATCATAAGATGTAACATAGGTACAAAATCAGAAATGGCAATAATTCACATCTCTGCCACAAATAGTGGTTATGGATGCCATCTCTTCTGCTGCATTCTAGCCCATACCAAGGTTAGTCTATAATTGCAACTAATTTTTATCTGAATTGCTGCAACACATCCTCATTATCATTCCTAAGGATTCATCTCTATTCATCAGAATATTGCCCATAAGCAAGAATTTGGCTTTGATACAACAGTTCATATATCAGCACATCTATGACTAATAAAAAGCTTGTATTAATGTTTTGAGACTTCGATTTAGGTTAGTATTCATTCCTGAAAAATTGGACACAGGCACCTTTTATCCCACAATCCAAGAATGACAGCCAAAGTAGGGAAAATTATTCCACATGCCGAAAACCTAAATAAATCAGTGACAACTCCTGTCAGGATTCCGACACCAGTACACTAAGTCTACAGTTAAGTTAAATGATAAAAGAGTATGCTGATTTTTAAATTTATTAATTTCAAGAACTTGGAATATTATTTAGGTATCTACAACTTAGGGAATTTCACTCACTCATTCAAACTGGACAAAAAACCACAGGACAAATACAGACACTACATAACACTGACACACAATGACAACATAAAAGTGAACATGTAGATGAAGTGCAAGTGAATATTGCACAAAGGATGAAGCTCTCCCATAGAGAGCCCAAATATGGTCCCTGGGATTTGATTTTCACAAGTATGTGAATTAAGCTTCCAAAGATGTTACACGTGAAATATGAAAGCTTTTGGAGCAGTGGTATGGGAGAAGACGATTCTTTAATGTTTTTCCCATTACTCACAATGTTAAAAAATGCTGACTCAATATTTTTTCAAAGTCAAGAAAAGTACCTGATGATAAAACCGATGGCAATTTTTTTTTGGACCATTCCTTTCTGCTGTTCCTAAGGAAGTTTCACACAAATATAAAAATTCTCAGTGTCATGAAGTTTGGAGATATGGGCGTTTTAAATTTTTTCTATTTTTAGCTCCTGCAGTTCCCATGGGGCAACAGGAAAAACTTTTTTGGCATAAATTAGGTACTTATGATCCAATAAGCCCTCATATCAAATTTGGTTCAAGTTGGGTTCTCAGTTTGGAAAATAGAAATTTTGGAACAATTCGGGCTCCCACAGGCAGCCTTAATATGGGACTTGACTTTAACAAACTTATATCTCACCTCCCTAAGGATAGTGTATACCAATTATCAAAAGATTCTGACTGGTGGATGTGAAAAAAAAGATTTTTGAAAAATATTCCTCATATTGAACCAAGTTATAATTTTTTTAAAATATTCCTCATATTGAACCAAGTTATAATTCAGGCTCGCACAGGGAGCCAATATGGACCCAGGGACTTGGCTTCAACAAACTTGAATCTCACCCACCTAAGGATGCTGCATACCAAATATCAAAAGATTCTGATTGGTGGATCTGAAGAAGAAGATTTTTAAAGAATATTCCTCCTATTGCACTAATTTGAACATTTGGGCTCCCATAGAGAGCCCAAATATGGACCCAGGGAATTGATTTCAATAAACATGTGAAACAATCTTCCAGTGATGTTATGTGAGAAATTTTAAAGCTTTTGGAGCAGTGGTTTGGGAGAAAAGTAGTGTTAAATGTTTTTCCCATTACCCACAGTGTTAAAAAATGCTGAAATTCTTGCCCCTCCCATAACGAAGGCAAATATAGCTCCTCGAACTTCTCTTGAACAAATCTGAGTCTACACTTCAAAAGGAAGCTGCACGCCAAACATCAAGTCTCTGTTACTGCTGGTTCATGAGAAGATTTTTTAAGACTTGAGCACACTTTTTGGGTATGGCCCTACCGAGGGGCAGGTCAACTTGATTTGAACAAACTTGAATTCGTGAGAAGTCGATAATGTCAAGTTAACGATGGACAGACAACGGATGGAAAGCTCAGGTGAGCTAAAAAGGTCCGATCAAAACTATAATTGCAGGTGCACAGGTTCCAATGGTAGTAAACATCCATACCAAATTTCGAAGAGATCGACCTAAAAATGTCTGAGAAAATCTCTGAACAAAATTCTATGCAATTCAGGCATGCTAAAATGAAGGTGGACATAACTCTGTCAAAAAAGGTCCGTTCAAAACTATAATCATAGGTGCACAGGTTCCCATGGTAGTAAACATCCATACCAAGTTTCAAAGAAATCGGCACAAAAATATCTGAGAAAATCTCTGGTCAATATTTGTGTATTCCAAGAAGAAAAGGGGCATACAAAATGCAAACAAGGTCCGATCAAAACTATAATCGCTGGTGCACAGGATCCCATGGTAATAAACATCCATTCCAAGTTTCAAAGGAATGAACCCATAAACATCTGAGAAAATCCCCGGACAAAATTCTAGGCCTGCTATTTGAAGTTGAAAAGGTGAATAATTCTGGAAAAATAATCCAACCGGAACTATAATCACAGGTGCACAGGTTCCCATGGTTGTGAACATTCATACCAAGTTTCGACCAGATTGATCAGTGGGTAGCACGGTGGCTCAGTGGTAGACTGTTGGACTTCTATGCTAGAGGTCCCGTGTTCAATCCCCGTCCAGGACGACCCACATTGTGTCCTTGGGCAAGACACTTTATCCCGGCTGCCTACATGGGGGCACAATGATGCTGTGTACCAAGGCATATTGCAGACAATGGTGCACATGTCCTCAACCACTGTAACCCTGCTTCAGTGGATCTTGAACAGAGTTAGAATGCTGAGGAGCTGACAGTTGCTTGTCAATGCTCAGTGGTTCTCTCTGGTTTCCTCCTCCCGTAAAACTGTCATGGTCACAATTAGCCATTGTGAATAAGTATGTGACCTTAAAGACCAATAAATAAATAAATATTGGTGAATGTTTGAGAAAATCTCCGGACAAACAAGTGCAACGCCGATCGCCAGCGATCAGACAATCATCACCCACAGTAGGTAGATTACTGTGAAATATATTGATATTTCCTCAATAAAACCCAAACAAATATGGATATCAAAGGAACAATTCAACAAACTAGTCCCAATATTACCAACATTTCTGTGGTTGTACTGGAAGCATCCAAATACCTGTAAAAAGTTAAGTAAGGCAAACTTGTATAATTTATGCACAAGAAAAAAAACCCTGTATAGTATGTTATTTATCTTATGTTCCTTCCCTTCAAATCTGAAAATTTGAAACAAAAGCATGAAAGCATCTTTTAAATACAGGTGGTAGCAGTACACAACATAATACGCACAAACATATTACCCTAGAAAAAGGTCAAGTAAGGCTAATTTGCATAATTTATGTACCAGAAAAAAACCTGTATGATATGTTATTTATCTTACGCTGCTAGGCCTCCATACCAAAATTTATTGAAATCAGAAATGTCGTTCAGAAGTTCTGAGCGTATAACGAATTACACACAATTTCCAACAAAAAAGGCCACCAGTTGGACATCTTCAATTTTTTTCAGAAAAAAAAGATGTGCAGCAATTTTTCCTAATGCCCCATCAAATCTTAAAATTTTAAACAAAAGCGTCAAAGCATCTCTGAGATACGGGTGATAACAGAACACAACATAATACGCACAAAACTATTACCCGAAAAAAAGGTTAAGGCTAATTTGCATAATTTATGCACGAAAATGAAAAATTTATTCCAATTTTAATATTTTTAATACTTACCAATGGCCCAGACTAGCTGGTGCAACCCAATTTATTTCCAGGGCCAAACACAAATTTTGAATCCCCCAAACCCCCCAAAATTTGCCAAAAAACGCAAAAACGAGAAGACCAGTATGGCCCTCCATACTTTTGCGCAATGCGCAACTTGTTGTCAAGGACAACAATAGGCTACCACCATCATGTCATTCTTTATTGTTGTGCCTGTTAAATGTTATTAAGAACTGTAATATATAACTCAGCGGGGAGGAAGGAGTGTCTACTCCAGGGAGGGCCATCCCCGTCTGGGCCATTGGTAAGTATTAAAAATATTAAAATTGGTATAAATTTTTCATATTTTTCCACTATACCAATGGCCCAGACTAGCTGAGAATAGTAAACAGGCAGGCGGGCCCAGTACTTGATATTCATTGCTCTTATTACAGAAAAAACAATGAAATATAGGTGTAACTCTATTTAAGGCCTAGCATAACCCATTATGCTAATTTGATAAAGGAAGCCAAAATATAAAGAAGTCCAGAGAAATGAGACTCTTTATAAATCATTAAAAGTGTCCGAGTATTGTATAGTAAAGCTCGTCTTGACACATGACATATACAATAACGCTTCACATCGAGCTACACATTAAAAGCATATAATACATTGAAAATTGCTTCATACCAAGCTACACATTAAAACTACCATAGCACCGACCCCAGGATACTATCACTGAAGGAGGTATGTCCATACTTTTCACTATAAAGCCAGATGACTATTTGGAAATACCATCCCCCCCCCTTCCCCTTGTTTTGAAAGTAACTGCACTTCAAAACGAAGAGGGTAGCAGACTGGAGACAGTGCTAGAGCAGAATGAAAATCCTAATTAGAATGGACGACATTCTGAGCTACCGATAACGGTCCTAAAGATCTGAGATCATCCGAAATTGATTCTAAATCTCGAAGATAAAATTTGGTAAAAGTCATCTGTTGTATCCAGTAAGCTGCTTGCATCAAATCCTTCAAAGAAGTACTACTAGCATAAGCCCAAGAAGAAGCTAAAGCTCTAACTTCGTGAGCTGAAATCTTATAAGCTATTCTCTGATTCACAGACAAAGCATTATAAGCCGACCGAATAGCTAATTGAATCCATCTAGATATGGAATGAACAGAAATATCATTTCTGTTAGGAAGAAGAGAAAGAAATAACCTCTTCCTACCTCTTCTAATAAAACTAGAACGCTCCTTATAAATCCTAAGCGCTCTTACTGGACACAACAAAGGTCTCTGACCATCTGAAGACGGTAATGCTTTAATCAGAATAGGACTAGGCCGTTTGTCCGGAACCTGATTCTTAGCTAAGAATCCCACTTTCGTAGTGAGGGTAATAGAATTACCAACACTACGATAATGAGAGTCTTCAACAGACAAAGCATGAAGCTCACTAACTCTTCTAGCTGACGCAAATGATAAGAGAAAAAACGTTTTATAAGTAAGAAATTTAAACTCAACAGTATTTAACGGTTCAAAAGGTGCTTCCTGAAGTTTCAGAAGAACCCAAGCTAAATTCCACTTAGGGACTAGTCTCAAGGTGCGAGGTCTATTCACAGAGAAGTTCCTCATTAATTTATTTAAAGATAAATCTGACCCAATGTTTAATTTCCCTTGGTGTGCACAGGTGTCAGAAAGCATAGACCTGTAGCCCTTAATAGTGACTGGCTGTAGCTTAACTTCATCAAAAAGATAAATAAAAAAGTTAGCTAATTGAGGAATAGTTGGGTTGAAAAAATCAATCAATTGTGATTCACACCAACGAACAAAAACCTTCCACTTCGCTTCATAATTTAATGAAGAGGAGGTCCTCCTACAGTTAGAAATTGCGTCCATTGCTCGTCTGGAAAACTGTTTTCCGTGTAAGAAGGACCGCACAACGGAAAAACGTGAAGGTTGAGGCCTTCCGGATTGTGATGAAGCCGACGGAGTTTCCCCTGCGTCAGAAGATCCCGGAGAGGTGGTAACTTCCGTGGAACGTCCCAAAGAAGTTCCCGGAGAAGATTTATCCATGGTCTGTGAGCCGACAGACTTGCAACCAGAAGAATCTTGCAAGAAGACTGTTTTATCTTTAGCAAGATCTGTTGAATGAGGGGAGCTGGAGGGTAAGCATACCCTATGATCCCGTTCCAAGAAATTGACAGAGCGTCTACTGCATAAGCCTGAGGGTCCGGGCATGGAGACACAAACGTCTGTAACTGATTGTTCAGACTCGTGGCAAAAAGATCGATCATTGGACGTTCCCACTGGAAGCAAATCTGATTGAAGAGAGACTTTTTTAACATCCATTCTGAAGGTAGCAGGCGATCCTTTCTCGATAGAGAGTCTGCTATTACATTGAGACGACCTGGAATATGACGAATCGATATCAGAATCTGATTCTCTTGAGAGAAGAGAAGAATCTTTTCGGTAAGATTCATCAGCTGGACGGAATGAGTACCTCCCTGATTCCGAATATAGGCTACTACTGTTGAACTCTCCGACAGAATTTGAACATGTGAGTGTATTACTTGACTGAGCCAATGATTTAGAGCTAACCAAATTGCCCTCATTTCTTTGTAGTTTATATGGGACACAAGAAATTGACTCTCCCATAAACCGTGACACACTTGATCGCCCGGAATCAGAGAAGCACCCCAACCCTCTTGACTGGCGTCCGTCATGATTATGAATGACGGCTCCTGAATCTGAAGCGGTATTCCCTGGGATAACCACTGGATATCCGCCCAAATTTGAAGATGATGTTTTACTGACTGTGTTAAAACAATCGGACTGTCCAACAACTGACGTTTTACGCTCCAATTTTGAATTAGATAAATTTGAAGTGGATGAGTGCGTAAACGACCTAGCGGAATTAACTCCGCGGCGGCGCCGCAAAGTCCTAACAGACGCATAAACTCTCTTGCAGTAATGACTTGTGCGTTTATGCAGTATTTTGCGTAAAGCGAAACTAAACTCATTCCCAGATGAACAAACGACCTCGTCAGCGTTAAATCCGACTTGTCTACATTGATTATAAAACCTAGGCATCGTAGCAGCGATAGCAGACTCTGAATGTCGCTTTGGAGAGCATGAAAATTTTCGTACCTTTGAAGTATGTCGTCCAGATATGCCGACGTCATCGAAGCCGAGTGCGCTCTGAAATGGCTCATTACTGCATTCATCACCCGAGTGAACGCCCACGGAGCAAGGTTCAGGCCAAAACACATTGCTCTGAACTGGTATACCTTTCCTTGAACCGCGAAACGGAGGTATTTCCAAAAAGCCGGATGAATCATGATGTGAAAATACGCGTCCTTCAAATCTATACTTGCGGCGTAATCGTTCACTCGGATGCTGCCTCTCACCGATCGAATTGTCTCCATATAGAATCTTGGAGCAATTATTAGCTTGTTTATCCAACTGAGATCGATGACCGGTCTGTACAAGCCGTCTGGCTTCGGTACAAGAAAAAGATGACTGTAGAATCCCTTTGAATTGGGATTCTCTACGACCTCTACTGCCTCCTTTTGTAGGAGAGAGTCTACTGCTGAAATCAAAGCCTCTCTCTTTGTTATATTTTGTGGAAGGCTCACAAATCGCGGAATCCACGTTAATGGAGGTTTTCTCCGGAACGAAAGACGTAGACCATTTTTCGCAACGTCTCGAACCCAAAGATCCTGAGTTATTTTGTTCCAGTTGCTTGCGAATTTTGAAAGCCTTCCGCCAACCGGAGAACAGTAGAGGTCGAAATCTTCATTTGTAGGACTTACGAGGCTTATACGAGGAGAAACCTCGTGAAGCTCTCGCACCCCTCTGTGACGTCGGTGTGGGGTTACGCGTTTCGTTATTATCCAACTGCACCATCCCCTTTTTGAAATCGCCCCCCTGTTTCGAGCCACCACGCCCACGATTAGCTTTAGAAGCAGCACGGGTTGAGCCTCTCTTGGAGAAATATTTACCTCTCCGAGAAGTACCCCTTGTGGAAGGCTGAGGTTGCGAAGCTGAGCGCAACAAAAGCTGACTTGCAGCTTTCTTTGAAGCATCTTCAAAGACAGCTTTTAGCTTATCATTAAATAATGAAGAGCCCGAAACGGGAGCGGCCCTTAGAGAGCTCTTAACACTGTCGTCAATAAATGACGAAGATTTAAGGGCAGCATCGCGCCTGACCAACTCTAAATTCGCTACTGAAAGAGCAGAGTGGGATGTTGTATACATTATGGCGCGAGAGAGCACTCTCAAAGGAGATAACAACTCCTGTAAGCTCTCAGATTCCAGATTGCCGGCCAATGCCCTGCAAATATGATCTGCATAAGACATAGCGTCCAAAATACTTCTGCTAGATTCAATGCAAGTATCTATAACAAAAGAACTGACGCTACACGATGACGGAAGAGACATACCCAAGTCCCTAGCTCCGTCATCCAATCGCAGAGGAGCTCTTGGAATCTTATTCTCGCCTACCGTATTTAAGAAGGTATTGCCTCTAAACGGTAGGTCAAGCTTCTTTTCCGAAAGGAAAGAATTTTTTCTAGCCTGAGCCAGGTCAGCAATAGCCTCGTCACAACAATCAAATGCATCTGACGCTTGGACTGATTGAGACGGATACAGAAGGATACTTTCCTTCGACTTAATGACCTCCCTGTCTAAAGAAGACAGTCGCTTGGCTCTAGAAGGCGCAGAACTCTGACCAGAAGGAATTAATTCAGGTGAAAAATCCTGCAGGAACCTCATAGTTTCCATATGCTGCTCAGCCAAAGATGTAGTGTCAGTCTCGTCTTCATCAAACTCCCTCACACTACCATCTAGAGGTTCCTGGTCTGGTCTATTATCGGCATACTGATTATTTGAGGAAACCCTTCTTTCTGCCGATCCAGCACCGTCCGAATCATCCGAAGCGGAGATCGATGACGGCCGCATATTATGCTGCTGGGAGTCTGCAATTAGCTGGGCAATTTGCTCCAACAATTCCGCATTCGAGGCTATGTTCACCCCCGTTCTACGCCTTTTAGGCTCCGGAAGGTGGTCTGACACATCGCCCTGTGTCCGTCTTTTTGAAAAAGATGTTTGCCTCGAAATGCTAGCCGTAGAGAGAGCCGTATCCTGGCTCTGACTCTCTACCTCTGGATCTTGCCAGCTAGCATGTGGTCTACTGTGCTGAGTCCTGGAAACGGACGAAGAAGAGGCTCTTATATCAAAATTACTGCCAGCCGCACTGGCAGAGAAAGGTACACCAGAAACAACTGGCTCTGAAGCATTTTCTCCCAGACTACCAGCGGAACTGGCAACAAAAGTCGAATCTTTCTGTTTTGTCCCTAAAACAGAAGAATGCTTCGCTACTGATGCACCTTTCAATTTGACTGGCCTCTTCCCCTTACGTGCCGTCGTCTGAACAGAGGACTGTCTTCCATCCTCCGTATCCTGGACCGCTACGGATTTTCCCGGTATTGAAGCACTAATTAAAGGCTCCGTTACACCGGTCGAGCTAGTTGACCGTCTGCTTGCCCGAGGTACCGAGTATTCTGCGATACCTCGTAAGTCAACATGCTCTGTGTCTGAAGACGACGGCAGCACAGAACTTGATGTTATACCATGACCAATACCATGTTCTTGTTCCTCTGAAATGGAAACTAAATTTTGATTAGTTACCTTAGGCGAAAGCACCGAAATCGGCGCTTCGCCAACACATACATAAGTAGAGAGAGAATTCCATCGCTTGGAATCCCAAGAACAGCAAGTTGCACAGGTAACATCTTTCGAGCAACGAGTGCAAGCTAAACATGAAGAATGAGAATCAAGAGAGGACTTCTTCCTCTTACATTTCGAACATGAGGACTTCATAATACCCACACGCCCGAGGCAAAAATTTAAACTGAATAGGAGCCGGTAACCAAGTCCAAAACAGGCACAACAAAGGCCCAGGTCAGACAAACGGTATCCCAATAATACCCTTAACAGTAGAGAAACTTCACAGAAGATTCCCCACAGAGAAGGGTAATGGCAAACAGACACGTCCGACTAAGTCAAAAATAACCGGTACGCGACAAAGGGGGTACGAATAATCCACATTCCGTAAATTATCTAAGATTTTTAAGAAGAATTTTAATTAATAACAAATTCGCTAACAGCAATTAGTTCTTAAAAATCTAATGAGAGGATTCAAGGGGAAAAAGGTGAACATTGAACACACACATATGATAAACAAAGAATGAACAAATCAGGTGCATATCCCGAAAACGGGAAGAACAAGAAATATTATTTTAATTTCAATAAAGTTATAGCCCTGATGTTCAAAAACACAATGTCTATATTCAGCTGCATTCTGCTGCAATTATTCCACCATTCCACTTCAAAATCGTGTCTGGCTACATTATACTGTAGGGTTTTATAGCACAAAAGTCAGGATACGTGTTGATCTGACATGGGCCAAACAACAGAATGACATGATGGCGGTTGCCTATTGTTGTCCTTGACAACAAGTTGCGCATTGCGCAAAAGTATGGAGGACCATACTGGTCTTCTCGTTTTTGCGTTTTTTGGCAAATTTTGGGGGGTTTGGGGGATTCAAAATTTGTGTTTGGCCCTGGAAATAAATTGGGTTGCACCAGCTAGTCTGGGCCATTGGTATAGTGGAAAAATAAAACCCCATATGATATGTCATTTATCTTATGCTGATAGACCTCCAGACCAAAAATTATTGAAATCGGAAATGTCGTTCAGAAGTTCTGAGCGAATAACGAAATACACGCAATTTCCAACAAAAATGGGTGCCAGTCGGCCATCTTGAATTTTTTTTTCAAACATTTGTGACATGCATCATCCTCCTATTATGTGTCACCAATGGTATAAAAATGAAAGTACAGCATTGAAGCATATATGAGATACAGGTGGTAACATAAATGAGGACAGACAGACAGACAGACAGACAGACAGACAGACAGAGACAGACAGACAGACAGACAGACAGACAGACAGACAGACAGACAGACAGACAGACAGACAGACAGACAGACAGAAGGATGGATGGATGGACGGACGGACGGACGGACGGATGGATGGATGGATGGACAGACAGACAGACAGATGGACAGACAGAGTGCAATCCAATAGTCCCCCAAAATGGTAAAACCGTGAGGGACTAAATAATGTCTTTGGACAGACAGGTGGAGAGATGGATGGAGACGGACAAGCTGATTCAAGTATACACCCCTACAAGTTGTGGGGTATAAAAACACAAGCAATCTTTCAGCCAATGGACCTCCAGGTGTAACCCGGAGTTCCATTGGCTGGTATTTTGCTTGAGCTTGTTATGCTTTGATACAAATTTGCAATTATTGCTTGGATGGAATCTCCACTCTGTGGGTGATTTAGTGATAATACACTCTCCACCTACTTTATTACATGCCTGTTCTATGAAATCCCCATCTACAGCAACATTAAACCATGCGGAAACTGAAAATCCTTTCTGCACACATAAACCGAACGGAAATCGTTGAGCAGACAATTGATCACCCAAAACTTAACCGATTGAGATATAACTAAATAATATGTCTAAAACTGAAGGATATGGCAAGTTTAATGTGTACAAAAATAGCGAAGAAGAAATAGAGTTAACATATGAAGGGGATAACAAATATCCAGCACAAGAAGAGTATGAGTACGCAAATTTGGTTCGCGATAAAATGTGTTCTTTTTGTTAGTTGTCAAATGAATTGCTGAGTGTCCTTCTAAGAATTGTTTTTATAGACGTGACGATGTGTAATAAACACAGATTGACATGCGTGTGGGAATGGGTTAATCGATATGGAACTTGTGCCATCACGGAAGGATAAATATTGATAAACCCATTCACATGCGCATGTCGTTCTGTGTATGTATGTTTTTTGTTACCAAATGTTAAATGAGATATAGCTTCTGACAGGAGGCATTCTGACAAATTTAACACAGAAAAGGTTTCCCACCTGTGTGAGTTAGAAGATGATTCTTGAGATTGCCTTTGCTGCTGTAAGACTTCTGACAACTGTCACACTGAAACCGTTCTCTTTCATCTGTATGAGTTAGAAGATGATACTTGAGACTGGAGTGGCTGGAATAAAACTTCAGGCAAACTTTACACTGAAACCGTTTTTCACCTGTATGAGTTTGAAGATGATACTTGAGAGTATTGTGGCTGGTATAAGACTTCTGACAATGGTCACATCGCCACCGTTTTCCTTCACCTGTGTGAGTTAGAAGATGATACTTCAAACTGGAGTGGTTGGTATAAGACTTCTGACAAAATTCACACTGGAACTGTTTTTTACCTGTATGAGTTTGAAGATGATACTTGAGACTGGCAAGATAGCTATAAGACTTTTGACAAATGTTACAATTGAACTGTTTTTCAGATGTGTGTGTTACTGAATGTTGAATTAAATGAGCCTTCTGACGAAAGGACTTTTCACAAATGTCACACACGAAGGGTTTCTCACCTGAATGACTTAAAAGATGATTCATGAGACCAGATCTGGAAGTATAAGACTTTGGACAATTGTCACAATGAAACTGTTTTTCTTCACCTGTATGGGTCAGATGATGATACTTGAGCCCAGAGTGGCTGGTATAAGACTTAAAACATATCTCACACTGAAAACATTTTTCACCTGTATGCATTGTTAAATGTTGACTGAGAGAAGACCTATCAGCAAAAGCCCTAGGACAAATGTCACATTTGAATGGTTTCTCACCTGTATGCACTAACATATGTTGCGTGAGATTGGATTTCCTACCAAAAGTCTTATGACATATGGCACACTCAAATAATTTCTCACCTGTATGCACTATCATATGTAGAGTGAGATTGGATTTTTTACTAAAGTACTTCTGGCAAACACCGCAGTAGAACTGTTTTTTACTTTTATGCATCATTAGGTGTTCAGTCAGATGGTGGTTCAGGCTGAAAGAGACCTCTCAAACCAGGAGGGTATTTTAACATGCTCGTATTTTAATGTATTGACAGACTTCTGACCTATCACAAGAGACTTCTTACAATCGTGAAACTTCAATGGATGACTTCCTTTCTGTATGTGTAGAGAGAATGGCATTCACTCTGGACGACTTCTGTCAAATGTCACATGGAAATCATCTCTCACCTGTACGCATCTTCAAATGTTTAATGAGACTGGATTAATTACTGTTCAAAAGACTTGACAAATGCGTAACCTGTAAGAGTTATCAAATAATTATTAAGATGTTCTACTAAAATGGGCCATCAAATGTCACACTATAAAAAAGAAACTTTTAAATGAACAAATACCAAGATAGAGTAAACTTAGGACAGGCTAAGATCATGACAATATCCTC
The DNA here is from genome assembly GCA_031216915.1 of Pictodentalium vernedei. Lineage (NCBI taxonomy): Eukaryota > Metazoa > Mollusca > Scaphopoda > Dentaliida > Dentaliidae > Pictodentalium > Pictodentalium vernedei. The sequence goes on from CM062289.1 coordinate 356,370,542, forward strand.
GCTCTTTAAAAAGAAAATGTGGAGATAATTATTCAATCCTCTGCTACCATTCAATAACATGAGACCCCAAAGGGGTCTGAAGTGCTCACCTGACAAAGTTGCTCAAAGATGATTTTAAGATCACAATCAGAATATATGGCCAGTATTCAGAAGCTACCATAGTAATAATGCTTGGAACAAGAGGCCCCACGGGGCCTGAAGAGCTCATCTTGTACAGAACACAATTTAAACAGAGTCCAAGAATGAGTCTACATTAAGCAAGCCATCTCCATAGGCTACACTGTCAATCCTTGAGTCCCTCAGGAGTGACAAAAATAATCTGGGCATCATGCCTTTTCTTCAGTTGATCATAAGTAAAATGTAGAGCTCCCCTAAGAAGCCCCTTGATACAACCTATGTGGATTAATCTTAGTACCTCTAGAAGGTACTGAATACAAAATTTTTAATTCTTCAGCAAAATGGCCAATTCCGGCTCCCATAGAGAGCCCAAATATTAACCCAGGCTCTTGATTTGAACACAGTTAAATCTGACTTCCCTAGAGATGTTGTGTACCGAATATGAAAGCATTCTGACTGTTGGATCTGAAGAAGAGAAATTGTAACGAAATTTCACAGAATTGCACTAAGTTCAAATTTGGGCTACCATAGCGAGCCCAAATATTGACCTATGGATCCGATTTGAACAAACTTGAATCTGACCCCCCTAGAGATGTTGTATACCAAATGTGAAAGCATTCTGACAAGTGAATCTGAAGAAGAAGATTTTTGAAGAAATTCCCTCATATTGTACTAAGTTAAATTTCATGTTCCCATATGGAGCCCAAATATTAACCTAGGCACTCGAATTGAACAACCTGGAATCTGACCCCCTAGAGATGTTGTATATCAAATATAAAAGTATTCCGACTGGTGGATCTGAAGAAGAAGATTTTTAAAGAAATTTTCTCATATTGCACTAGGTAAAAATTTGGGCTACCATAGTGAGTCCAAATATATACCTAGGGATCTGATTTGAACAAACTTGAATCTGACCCCCATAGAGATGAAAAGATTCTGATGATTGGTTCTGGAGAAAAGATTTTTAAAAATGTTTGCAAATATGCTGACTCAGCATTTTTTCGATGCCCATTACAGAACACCCTAACATAACCGATGGCAATTTTTTTTTACCATTCAATTCTACTGGTCATAAGGATACTTCATACCAAATAAAAGCTCTCTGTTCCGTGGGGTTTGGGAAATATGGGCGTTTGAAAATATTTCTATTTTTAGCTCCCAGGGTTCCCATGGGGATGCGGGAATTTTTTTTTTTTGCATGGGTCATGTACTTATGACCCAATAATACCACAAACCAAATTTGGTTCATACCGGACCATCAGTTCAGAAAATAGAAATTTTGGGCGGGGCCAAAAATCTTACCCCTCCTATTACAAAGCCAAATATTACTTCACGAACTTCGTTTGAACAAACTTGATTCTACACCTCATATGGAAGCTCCATAGCAAATATCAAGTCATTGTACACACTGGTTCTTGAGAAGAAGATTTTTAAAATATTTGGGTGCATTTTCCCCCACTCCCTCCCTATGGGGCTGGGCATGCTGAGTTGAACAAAAATGAAATGCCCCTTTGGGACCATCACTCACACGAACTTTCACTTGAATTGGCCCAGTGGCTTTGAAGGAGAAGACCAAAACATGGTGTTGACGGACGACGGACGACAGACGCCGGACGATGGACGACAGACGGGAAGCGATGAGATTAGCTCAGCTTGACTTTGTCAAGATGAGCTAATAAGAGCAAGTTTTCAGTCTTCCCAGTAAAGCTAAAAAACATAATTTTTCCATGGTATGGAACTGTAACTTATTTTATGCTTTTCAGCGAGTCTCAAAGCAGTTCAAGCCAGTCAAATATTTTTCATGCCTGAATTATTCAAAATCCTTCAAACCACAATACTGCCCCCAGGCCCCATACACATCAAAAGGAAAAAGGGAAAATTTGAGGCTTAAAATAGCCTAAAACTCTATGAATCAGTTTGTCTATAAGAAACAAAAGGCCCCATGAGGCCTGAGGTGTCCACCTGACCAAAGTTGTTTAAAGGAGGATGTAATTAGCATCTATGGCTGGTTAACCCTACAGAGAAATGAAGTTATTTAATTATTTATAACTCCATGCCAGATGACCTTTTCCTAGTACTGGAATTCCACAAAAGAAATAATGCCCAGATTTTCAGTAATGCAATACTATGGGGTCCAAATATCAACCTATGGACTTACAGACTTAAAGGATGTTGTATACCAAATATCCAAAGATTTTGAGAATATTACTAACTTTACTTGATGTTAAAACTTGCCACCCACCACCACCCCACCCCCCACCCCCATCCCCACCTTCCACAGGAAACACAAATTTCAACCCAGGGACTGTATTTGAACAAGCTGAATCTGAACCCTCTAAGGATGCCATATATCCAAAGATTCTGATTGTATCTAAGAACTTAAAGAAGCATATTTCTGAAGATTATTCCTCATAATGGACAAAAAATTCAGATTCCAATAGGGGGCCCCAAATATTAACTCGGAGACTTATTTGAACAAACTTAGATCTTACCTCCCTAAGGATGCTGTATACCAAGTATCAAAAGATTTCAATATTAAAAGATTCTGACAGGTGGATCTGAAGAAGAGTTTTTGAAGATTATTCCTCACATTGCACCAAGTTAAAATTAGGCTCCCTTAAGGAGCCCAATCATTAACAATTGGACTTTAGTTGAATAAACAGAATACAACCCCCTGTAAAGTTTCTTTACTACATGCATGTTCTATGTTATCCCCATCTACAGCAACACGAAATCATGCGGAACATGTGCGGAACAGAAATCGTTAACAGACCATTTTTTAAAGAGAAGCGAAATTTCGTTGGAATTTTCTACAAATCGAGCAACGCAATTACAATTTGAATCACAAGCGATAGATGAAAATCGTCCCCTGAGTTCCAATGTGTTCTATGTGCCTACTGGCACATAGAACACATTGGAACTTAGGGGGCGATTTTGGGGTGACGAGATAGTAACATGGGTACCCCTTGCAAATTTGGTTGGCGACAAAAGTTTTTTTTTTTTTTATAGTTGTCAAATGAAGTGTCCTTCTAATAATTGCTTTTTTTATGTGAAGGCACGTAATAAACACAGAACGACAAATGCGTATGAATTGAACGACACATGCGTATGAATTGGTTAACCGATACAGCTCTTGTGCCATCGTGAAAGGATAAAACTCGAGGCCTGTGGACTTGTGCCATATCGATTAACCCATTCACAAGTGTGTGTTGTTCTGTGTATGTATGCCATATATTAAAAGATTCTGACTGGAGTTTGTAGATAAGAAGAGTTTTAAAGATTTTTCCTCATACTGGACCAAGTTAAAATTCAGGCCCCAATAAGGAGCCCAAATATTAACTGAGGGACTTGCTTTGAACAAACTTGAATATGACTAACGTAAGGATAAAGAATTCTCAATATCAATAGATTCTGGGTAGTGGATCAGGCCTGGCATTCTTTAGGAGTGCAGCACGCCTACTGCACGCCTAGAATATAGCATGCCTAGAAAAATTGAGGAGGGCAATTTTTTATACCCCTTCATTTTCTGGAATGCCATACCTCTTTGGGACTGCCTTCAAAATCTGTTATCATTTGTCAATCTTGCATTGATTTGTAATAATTCATGACCCATTCTGTTTCGCATTTCGATACATTTTGAGCGTAGAAGACAGTCACATAAGAATTGAATGCAACATTCTGAATAATGAGAAGATGTGTGCCAATTTTTCCTCTATGTAGCTGAATGTATTACAATTTTGAAGTCACAGTCACAATAGTTATACTTTGAAGTGAATATAATCAAAATAGCATACAAATATATGTATTGAAAATTCTAGGTGCAACTGCACTCCCAAGCAATCTAAGGAATTGTTTTTCACTCCTTGATTTTCTAGACTGCCAGGCCTGGTGGATCTGAAAATGAAGATTTTTAAAGATTATTCCCGATATTGTATTAAGTTAAAATTCAGGATCACATAGACAGCCTAATTATTAACCAATGGGCTTGATTTGCACAAACTTGATACCGACTCCTGTAAGGATTCTGTATACCATATATCAAGATTCTGACTCCTGTAAGGATTCTGTATACCATATATCAAGATTCTGACCAGTGGTTCTGGAGAAGAAAAGTTTTAAAGAATATTCCACATGATGGGCTAAGTAATTAGATGAGGCCTGTCTCAACCTGGGATGAAGAAAAACCTCTGCGACACACTCTTTGATAGTGAGCAATAATAATGCCAAGTATCATTAATATCCTTCAAGGCCACCAAAGGTTCTGAGATAGATATGACTTGTTACATACACTTGAAGCTTAATTAAGCACCTCCTGAAATGTTTCATGACAGTGAAGTTGCTGTTATTGATTATGTTTTAATGATTCCTATGTCTTGCAGTACATTCCATCTATTGAAACATGTTGTTTCTGGTTGATAGCATACCCCAAACACATCCCCTCATCCACTAGAAACATGCTACGCACAAATGTCACAAAAACAATATCATCCACAAAACATATCTGGGTATAAAACAAGAAAATTTGTCACTTCTTTCATCAGTAAATGCTGACGGGGCAAATCATTGGCATGCATGCAACAGGCATGTATTTCAAAGCTACTGAAGTCCACTTGGCTATAGTCATTCTGTCATCAGCAGACTTGTCCGAAAACCTCAACAAACCACGATGTTAAGGACCGACCAAGGCCAAGACCCCAAAAGACCTCTTCTCAGTAAGATCAGAGTCTGGCATGCCTTGTTAGGCATGAACCCTTGCTTCAAGTGGGGTTTTGAAACTCCTTTGGCTCCCCCCATTTTGTGCAACAGAACTGTCCAAAACCATCTCAAAGCACTGGATGTGAGGTCCAGAAGGGCCATCAAGCATGCAGCTCTGCCTGCTCAGCATCAAAGAGGACATGGAGTGGTGCATGGCATGACAACATTAGAACCTCAGGGCGTGGTGGAGAGTCCATTGGACAGACAAGAGTAGGTTCCTGCTTCACGCCACAGATGGTTGCATGAGAGTGGGGAGGCATAGAAATACTGCTAACATGCCCTGGAACATCAGACCTACTGTTCCTTATGGTGGAGGATCAGTAAAGATCTAGAGACGCCTCTCTCGTGATTTTAAACTTGATATGGTGATTGTACGTGGGAATCTCAATAGTCATCAGTACTTCAGTGACATTCTCAATTCAGTTTTCATGCCTCAGTTTGACAACCACCCATTGGCTACTCGCTCTGTATTCATGGATGACTATGCAAGTCCACATCGTTCCCATGATGTGAGAGCAACCCTTCAGAACAACGCTATTACAACACTACTTTGGCCTGCAATATGACCTCTGATTTGAATCACTTAGAACACATCTGGAACTTTCTTGGGACGTTGGGTGCAAGCACGGTATCCGCTTGTACAGAATTTGGTCAATTTGGAAGCTGCATTGCATGAGGACTGAAGCAGTTGCCTCTGGACCATATCAGAAGGCTCACTGGTAGCATTAGGAGGTGGGTTCATGCTGTCATCCAGGCACATGGTGGATACATTCACAACTGACATCAGACATTGCTATTGTGTTCAGGAGATCACAAGTTACATTTTTTGTTAGTAATTACCGGCACTGTTTCATCAAGGACCGTTCCAGCAACTTACTTGTCGAGGGAACATTTTGTCAACAAAAACATTAGTGACAGATATGTGTAATTAGCGCCATTGAAATACTGCATATTTTCATCATTGTGTTGTCTTTCAATTGTCATTAGGCCATTCTTTCCGCAAACAATCACTTTTGGCCATCTTAAAGATAGCATGAACGTAATGATAGTTTCAATTAACACCACTGCGAAAAAACAGGAGGTGCTTAATTAAGTTCCAGGTGTACAGTTGGATTTGGATGTGGGGGAATGTAAACTTGGACTAAGTCTGTGGACAGTCATTCCAATCTTATTCGCAACACCCCCTCTGGTGGTGAGCAACATTAATACCAAGTATCATTAATATCCTTCAAGGCCATCAAAAGCGGACATGACTTATGTATATTTGGATATGGGTATGTGAACTTGAATTAAGTCTGTTACCTTGAGCTTGGAGACAGGAATTCCAACCTTATTCAGGACACACCCTCTGGTGGTGGGCAACATTAATACATGTACCAAGTATCATTAATATCCTTCAAGGACATCAATAGTTCTGAGCCAGACACAACATGTATCTATTTGGATATAGGTATGTGAACTTGGACCAGACAGGCAATCCAATATTATTTGTGACACGCCCTTTGCTGGTTGGCAACATTAATACCAAGTATCATTAATGTCCTTCTAGGTGATCAATAATTCTGAGCCAGACACGACTTGTGTATATTTTGATATGGGTATGTGAACTTGAACTAAGTCTGTCACCTTGACTTTGTAGACAGGCATTCCAACCTTATTCATGACACACCCTCTGGTGGTGGGCAACATTATTACCAAGTATTGTTAATATCTTTCAAGCGATCAAAAGTTTTGAGCCAGGCACAATTTGCACAGGCAGATGGATGGATGGATGGATGGATGGATGGATGGATGGATGGATGGATGGATGGACAGACAGGCAAAGTTAATCCTACATACACTCCTGAACTTTGCTCGTGGGGGGTATAATAATTCAGGCTCCAACAGGGGGTCCAAATATAAACCCATGGACTTGGTTTGAACAAACTTAGATCTGACATCCCTAGGGCTGCACGATATTCAAAACTGAATTCCGGTATCGGTATTCAAAAAAATACCGAGGTATACCGGTATTATGAAAACTGTTCAGATATATGAACACAAGTACTACAATCGAGACTTGAGGCATCACAGTCGGAATGAATTAGCACGCCTTGATGATGCAGTTCGAAAAACCTTTACCCAACTCAGACAATATCAAAATTTATTATTTTCAAAATTAGTTTATCAGATTTTAACCAAAGATTTCAACAAAACTATATTTGTGACCCCTCACTGGAACGAGCTCAGCAAACTCGTTCCAATGAGGGGTCATATGATATAGTTTTGTTGAAACTTTTGTAAATCTAAATTTTATAGTAAATTTCCTTTATTATACCTACCACAATTGTTTACTACAGGCTTGCACTACAGTGGAAGCCTAACTCGGATAAAATACTATTTTTGTCTTTCCCAAGCAATTTGGGAAAGAAAAGTGGTGCAAAAGCACCAAGGAAAAATAAGCCAAAACTGGGTCGAGAGCAACCGGCGCAGACCCAGTACAGGACGCTCTCTCCCAAGTACAACTCCACGACTTCCGTTGCCAGTGCGCATATACGTCGCTAAAGACTCATTCTTTTTGTCATCCGCATTGTGTTCTGCACGCTTATCAGGGCACGGTGGCTCAGTAGGTAGAGGTGCAGGCTGCAAGCCGAGAGGTCCTCGGTTCGAATCCCACCTGTGGTAACCGCGTTGTGTCCTTGGGCAAGATACTTCACCCCCATTGCCCACGTGGGGGCACGGCGACTTTGTGTACGAAGGCGTAGTGCATGTCGATGGTGTGCTGTCTTCAACCAATGCTAACACTGCTTGTGAGGAGTTAGTATGTTGGGGAGCTGACAGTTGCTTGGTGGTTCTCTCCAGGTACTCCGGCTTCCTCCACCCGTAAAACTGTCGAGGTCATGATTAGCCAATGTGCAGAAATATGTGACCTTAAACACCAATAAATAAATAAATAATCTGCACGCTCATCAGTGTTTATCCAACTCGTTGATTGATGTTTCCTGATTCATAGTGTATCCGAGTATCCTTTGTATTCTCAGGAACAGTTTTTATTATATTCTCTTACATATTATATATCCATAATGTATTTTATATGTTCTCTCTCGATGTCGCGCGCGAATTTCGTGTGCCATGCGGTTCGGACTTAAATTATTTTTCACAATTATTGTCAATGCTTAAATTGCTAATTTTTCTAATTGTGTTAGAGTTGGGTGTCAGCGGGGTACCACTTCTGCAGTTTTCCTTCTCTCCTTTGAGAGTAGTCATCCTGTTGTGTGGTTCTCGGTCAACCGTTTGGGGTCTTAATTTCTGTCACCTTTCTCTCTTCTTTGGGGGTGTTCTTCTGTTCTCTGATTTCACCTTCTTTTCTCCTTTCACCTCTATTATGCCCAGGACAGTTCCTTGCGGGCAATGTCTGCTGCCAAAGCATGTGGACGATTCACATTCTTCTTGTTCCTCCTGTATTGGGTGTTCGGCTGAGCGGCCATGTGGTGTCTGTGGATCATGGTCATCCACTTTCTGGGCATCAGTTAACCGTGTTGTTCGTTCTCCCGCGGGAAAAGAGAACACGGTCGTTCAGGGGCTCCCGAACCGACCTTGTCTGGTGAGAGTTATTCCTCCTCCGTGGGGGATGTGCATTCTTTTCCTGTAGTGGACACTGCGGGAGCCATTGAGTGTTCTGGTGAAGAGGTGCCAGATTTTTATAGAAATTCCCCAATATTGCACTAAGTTAAACTTTGGGTTTCAATAGAGAGCCCAAATAATAACTCAAGGACTAGATTTGAATAAAGTTGTAGCTGACCACCCTACAGATGTTGTATACCAAATATAAAAGCATTCTGAATTGTGGATCTGAAGAAGATTTTTAAAGAAATTTCCTCATATTCCACTAAGTTAAAATTCGGGCCCCCATAGGGAGCCCAAATATTAACCCTGGCACTCGATTGGAATGAATTTGAATATGATCACCCTAAAGATGTTGTATACCAGATATGAAAGAAATCTGACTGGAGGATCTGAAGAAGAAGAATTTTACAGAAATTCCTCATATTGCGTTAAGCTATACTTTGGGCTCCAACAGAGAGTCTAAATATTAACCCAGGGACCCAATTTGAACAAACTTGAATCTGACACCACCTTCCCCTCCAAAGATGTTGTATACCAAATATGGAAGCATTCTGACCGGTGGATCTGAAGAAGATTTTTAAAGATTATCTCCCATATTGCACTAAGTTAAAATTTGGACATCCATAGGAAGCCCAAATATCAATTGGGGGACTTGATTTGAACAATTTTGAATCTGACCTTCATAACAATGATGTATACCAACCATTAAAAGATTCTGACTGGTGGTTCTGAAGAAGAAGATTTTTAAAGATTATTCTCCATATTGCCCTAAGTTAAAAATTTGAGCTCCTGTATTGAGCCCAAATATGAACCAAGGGGCTTCATTGTAACAAACTTGTATTTTTTTATGACCCCCCCCACCTCCCTTCAAAACACTCTGACACAACCGAAGGCATTTTTTTTAACCAATCAATTCTACTGGTCCTAAGGATACTTTATATCAAATAACAGCTCTCTGTTCCATGTGGTTTGAGAAATATGGGCATGTGAAATTATTTCTACTTTTAGCTCCTGAAGCAGGCTTGTCATTAACAGAATTGCAGAAGGGCCATACTGGTTCACCTAAAATGTGTCCTGGAGGGCCATTTTTGGTCCACATTAATTCATCAAAGGACAACGACTGGGATCAGGCCGATTCTTGAGTTGACACAAAGTTAGGTGAGCTTTGCCAATTCAGTGACCTGTGATGTTCCACAAATACCAAACAGTTTACCTTGGGTACTGGCAAGAAATTTGGTGAAAAACAACCCAAAGAATAATACATACTGGTAAATATACTGAAGAATTGTCACTCAATAAAGAAATATTTTGATATGCTGTTATTTCAAAAACAGAACGTTTTCAAAAACGGGAGTGTGAAAGCAAGAAGGAAAACCTGGAATCAGCTGTTCAAAACAGAGCTCTGCACATCAAGGGAGAGTGCTCAACACACTTGGGTGAAATGATGTGACACATGGCAAATAAAATTAAAACAAAGCTGTTGTGGGGTGAAGCGTCCCGAGTATTTTTATCCCCGCATTTTAAAAAATGCGGGGATATTGTCATGATCTCCGTCCGTACGACCGTACGTCCGGTTTTGTAATTCGAAACGCTGTAACTTTCTACAGTTGTTCGATAGGGTCTGTGCAACCCAAAAATACAACTTTTAAATTTTTGTGCCACCAGGTGGCTTCTGTGGAGCCACTTAAAATATGCGTTATTTTTTCACTTTTTTGCTGAATAGTCCCAACCTATGTAATTCGGAGTTCTAAAATTACACTAGGGTGTTGCTAAATGATCTGTAGATATGTAGGAAGGTTTCGGATTTTTTGGGTGCCACGTGGCTGTGCCACCGTAGCGACTTTTGTGTTTTCTTAGACCGTTTCCGGCAAAAGGCTCGTAGGATATGTAATTTGAAATGCTACATCTATGCTCAGATGTTGCAGTAGGGTCTATAGATGCGCACGAAGGTTTCGGATTTTTCGGGTGCCACGTGGCTGTGCCACCGTAGCCACTTTTGTGTTTTCTTAGACCATTTCCGGCAAAAGGCTCCTAGGGTATGTAATTCGAAATGCTAAAACCATGCTCAAATGTTGCAGTAGGGTCTGTAGATGTGCACGAAGGTTTCAGATTTTTCAGGTGCCACGTGGCTGTGCCACCATTGCCACTTTTGTGTTTTCTTAGACCGTTTCCGTCGAAAGGCTCCTAGGGTATGTAATTCGAAACGCTAAAACCATGCTCAAATGTTGCAGTGGGGTCTGTAGATGCGCACGAAGGTTTCGGATTTTTCAGGTGCCACGTGGCTGTGCCACCGTTGCCACTTTTGTGTTTTCTTAGACCGTTTCCGGCGATAGGCTCCTAGGGTATGTAATTCGAAACGCTAAAACCATGCTCAAATGTTGCAGTGGGGTCTGTAGATGTGCACGAAGGTTTCGGATTTTTCAGCTGCCACCTGCCTGCGCCACCATTGCCACTTTCGTGTTTTCTTAGACCGTTTCCGGCGAAAGGCTCCTAGGGTATGTAATTCGAAATGCTAAAACCATGCTCAAATGTTGCAGTAGGGTCTGTAGATGTGCACAAAGGTTTCCGATTTTTCAGGTGCCACGTGGCTGTGCCACCATTGCCACTTTTGTGTTTTCTTAGCCCGTTTGCGGCAAAAGGCTCCTAGGGTATGTAATTCGAAATGCTAAAACCATGCTCAAATGTTGCAGTAGGGTCTGTAGATGCACACAAAGGTTTCGGATTTTTCAGCTGCCACGTGGCTGTGCCACCGTTGCCACTTTTGTGTTTTCTTAGACCGTTTCCGGCGAAAGGCTCCTAGGGTATGTAATTCGAAATGCTAAAACCATGCTCAAATGTTGCAGTGGGGTCTGTAGATGCGCACAAAGGTTTCAGATTTTTCAGGCGCCACGTGGCTGTGCCACCGTTGCCGCATTTGTGTTTTCTTAGACTGTTTCGGACGAAAGGCTCCTAGGGTATGTAATTCGAAATGCTAAAACCATGCTCAAATGTTGCAGTGGGGTCTGTAGATGCGCATGAAGGTTTTGGATTTTTCAGCTGCCATGTGGCTGCACCACCATTGCCACTTTCGTGTTTTCTTAGACCGTTTCCGTCGAAAGGCTCCTAGGGTATGTAATTCGAAACACTAAAACCATGCTCAAATGTTGTAGTGGGGTCTGTAGATGCGCACGAAGGTTTCCGATTTTTCAGGTACCACGTGGCTGTGCCACCGTTGCCACTTTTGTGTTTTCTTAGACCGTTTCCGGCGAAAGGCTCCTAGGGTATGTAATTCAAAACGCTAAAACCATTCTCAAATGTTGCATTGGAGTCTGTAGATGCGTACGAAGGTTTCAGATTTTTCAGCTGCCATGTGGCTGCGCCACCACTGCCACTTTCGTGTTTTCTTAGACCGTTTCCGGCGAAAGGCTCCTAGGGTATGTAATTCGAAATGCTAAAAGCACGCTCAGATGTTCCAGTAGGGTCTGTAGATGCGCACGAAGGTTTTCGGATTTTTCAGGTGCCACGTGGCTGTGCCACCGTTGCCACTTTTGTGTTTTCTTAGACCGTTTCCGGCGAAAGGCTCCTAGGGTATGTAATTCGAAATGCTAAAACCATGCTCAAATGTTGCAGTGAGGTCTGTAGATGCGCACGAAGGTTTTGGATTTTTCAGGTGCCACGTGGCTGTGCCACCGTTGCCACTTTTGTGTTTTCTTAGACCGTTTCCGGCGAAAGGCTCCTGGGGTATGTAATTCGAAATGCTAAAACCATGCTCAAATGTTGCAGTGGGGTCTGTAGATGTGCACGGAGATTTCGGATTTTTCAGCTGCCACCTGGCTGCGACACCATTGCCACTTTCATGTTTTCTTAGACCGTTTCCGGCGAAAGGCTGCAAGGGTATGTAATTCGAAATGCTAAAACCATGCTCAAATGTTGCAGTAGGGTCTGTAGATGTGCACGAAGGTTTCCGATTTTTCAGGTGCCACGTGGCTGTGCCACCATTGCCACTTTTGTGTTTTCTTAGACCGATTCCGGCGAAAGGCTCCTAGGGTATGTAATTCGAAACGCTAAAACCATGCTCAAATGTTGCAGTGGGGTCTGTAGATGCGCACGAAGGTTTCGGATTTTTCAGGTGCCACGTGGCTGTGCCACCGTTGCCACTTTTGAGTTTTCTTAGACCGTTTCCGGCGAACGGCTCCTAGGGTATGTAATTCGAAACACTAAAACCATGCTCAAATGTTTCAGTGGGGCCTGTAGACGTGCACGAAGGTTTCAGATTTTTCAGCTGCCTAGTGGCTGTGCTGTTGCCACTTTCACATTTTCTTAGACCGTTTCCGGTGAAAGGCTCCTAGGGTATGTAATTCGAAATCCTAAAACCATGCTCAAATGTTGCAGTACGGTCTGTAGATGCGCACGAAGGTTTTGGATTTTTGGGGTGCCACGTGGCTGTGCTACCGTTGCCTCTTTCATGTTCTCTTAGACCATTTCCGGCGAAAGGCTCCTACAGTATGTATTTCAAAATGGTAAAACCATGCTCAAATGTTGCAGTAGGGTCTGTAGATGTGCACAAAGATTTCGGATTGTTCAGGTGCCACGTGGCTGTGCCACCATTGCCACTTTCGTGTTTTCTTAGACCGTTTCCGGCGAAAGTCTCCTAGAGTATGTAATTCGAAACGCTAAAACCATGCTGAGATGTTGCAGTAGAGTCTGTAAATGCGTAGGAAGGTTTTGGATTTTTTGGGTGCTAAGTGGCTGTGTCACCGTTGCCACTTTTGTGTTTTCTTAGACCGTTTCCAGCGAAAGGCTTCTAGGGTAAGTAATTCGAAATGCTTAACACATGCTCAAATGTTGCAGTAAGGTCTGTAGATGCATACAAAGGTTTCAGATTTTTCAGATGCCACGTGGCGGTGCCACCGTTTTTCTTTCGTGTTTTCTTAGATCATTTCTGGCGAAAAGCTCCCAGAGTATGTAATTTGAAATGCTAAAACTATGCTCAAAAGTTGCAGTAGGGTCTGTAGATGTGCACGAAGGTTTCGGATTTTTGGGGTGCCACCGTTGCCACTTTCATGTTTTCTTAGACCGTTTCCGGCGAAAGGCTCCCAGGGTACATGTATGTAATTCGAAACGCTAAAACCATGCCCAAATGTTGCAGTGGAGTCTGTAGGTGCGCACGAAGCTGTGTCACCTGTGCCACTCAATATGATTTTAGTGTGTCCATATAATACATTTCTTCTTTGTATCAAGCATTCATACAAAGTCAAGGATGCAAATGCGGGGATACACTATAGTGTGCTTTGCACACAAGTGACACCATCTAGTATTGTATTCAGCTGGATATATTAACTCCCTGCACTCTGATGTCAAAATAGCAAATCGTTCAGCAGCAAATATTTCTTATAATACAGATTGATATTTAATCAAATATACCTAGTTTGACAGAGCTAACTGAGCTCTGTCAAAGAAGATAAAATTGGTGAATATCACAGTTGAACAAGAGAAAAACAGAGTGACTGGAGAAAATTCTGTTGCACCACCAGAGTTATAAGGGTTAATTGAATATAAATAGCCTATCACTCAGACTTCTGATACAAATTCATGGATAAGGCTTTATATGTAAAGGAATCCTCACATTGACAAAATGAGTGACATTTTACAGATATGAAACGTTGGTCACTTTGCTCATTTTGCATACAAATTTTGTTGGCGGGTTCTGTGCATACTTCTTGACAGGCAAGGGGTGAAATTACATGCCCAGGCACATGCTCCCGGTCATTTACTGAAATATAATGCCGAGAAATAAATCCCCCTCTCATTTTAACTGGGGTCGTGTGCTGCAACGTCTCAAGCTCTGTTAACATATTGGAGCTGATTATATTTATCGCCCGTGGTATTTTGTATGAAATTTTAGTTTAGGTGGGCCACTGAGGCCGCGGTCGATCGCCCGCCTCAAAATGACAAGTCTGTTGGAGTTCCCACAGGAATGCCAGAAAAATTTTTTTGCATGAGTCTATTACTTATAACTCAATAATACCACATACCAAATTTATTTCAAATTGACCATCGGCTCAGAAAATAGTAATTTTGTGTGGGATCAAAAATCTTGCCCCTCCCATTACAAAGGCAAATATTGCTCACCAAACTTTGTTTGAACAAATTTGATTCTACACTTCAAAAGGAAGCTACATACCAAATATCAAGTCCTTGTACCCATTGGTTCATGAGAATAAGATTATTTTTTTTAAATATGGAGGATTTTTCTACACCCCCTCCCTATGGGGCTGGGTAAGTTGATTTGAAAAAACAAAATGCGATTTCAGAACAAGCTGATTTCTCAAATTTAACTAATATTGGTTCAGTGGAATAAGTGGGGATAGGTGCAAAGAACATGTTCATGGATGACAGACACCGAACAATGGATGGTGAGTGATCACAAAAGCTGATCCCTAAAAAAAAACCCAAAAAGTTAAAAAATTTATAGTAATTTATATATTTTTTATACTTACCAATGAGCCAGACATAGCTGGTGCTAACTCTTAAAATATAGGGTCAAACACAAATTTTGCCCCCCAATCCCCAAAATTTGCATCTAAAACTAAAGAAAACATGTCCTGAAAGGCCCTCCACACTTCGCCCCTACTGCGCATGCGCAGTGTCAAGGACGTTCCGAAATTGGCGCCATTAATCATTCTAATAACCAGTGCCTGGTAAGCGCTATGTACTCAGCGGGGAGGCAAGAGTTCCCAACTCCTGGGAGGGCCATCCCCGTCTGGGTCATTGGTAAGTATAAAAAATATATAAATTACTATAAATTTTTTAACATTTTTATACTGTAGCAATGACCCAGACATAGCTGAATAGTAAAAAGGCTGGAGGGCCAAGGACATAGAGCAAAATGGAATACGCTCAATAAAATAAAATAGAGTCATCCCCTGTAGGGAAAAAGAAGTAATAGGCCTTACATGTATCTTTCTTATTTATGATAAATTAGAAAGATACAACACCTTCCAAAATTGAGCTTCATACATCCATGTACTCTATTAATATCCAATATAATCCTTATACTAATAATTTTTAAAGTAAGCCAATAAATAAAGAAAATCTAGAGAATAGAGACTCTTATACTCCTAAAAGTGTCTGAGGATTGCATAATCATGTCCGTTGACATATGCAATATTCAAAAGCTATACTTTAAAAACTAAGACTTGAATGAATTTTAAAAACCTAAACTTCTCACTAAACAACCATCCCAATAACAGCTCAGAATTACTAACTCCGGAGGAGGTATCCCCTTGTTTTCATAGTAAAACAGGTGACCCAAGGGAACACCCTCCCCCCCCCCCCCTTTTTCTTGCCCTGGGTCAAATAGCCCAGAGCGAAGAGGGCAGCCGAACGGAGACACTGCCGAAACAGACAGCCTACCTAGCTATAGTAGCAACTGTTAAGTGAATGACATTCTGAGCAGTAGATAATAGACCTAACAATAGAGGCCTCCAGAAATGGACTCGATATTTCTAAGATAAAATTCATGAATGTGGATGGCTGAGCGCAATGAGCGGCCTTCAAAAATCTATAATAGCGACACTATTAATGTAAGCCCAAGAAGTAGAAGAACTCTTACTTCATGAGCCGAAATCTTAAGCACAACTGCTAAGTCAATGATATACCATAAGCAGTACCGATAGTTAATAGAATCCATTAACAATAAAATGGAGCGTAACGTCCTTCTACTAGACATCAAAGACAGAAGAAGCTTACGCCCTTTGTAATAAACAGATATCTGTTTATAAATACATAAACTGTACCCGGAAAGAGTAAAGGCCTATGCCCATACGAAGACGGAAGGACCTTAAAATAATAGGTTCCGGATAATAGGAGCCTAACTCTTATGCCACAATCCAACCTAAATAGTAACGGAAGTATTGATTCCGAAACTAAGAAAGTGAAAATCATCCATCGATAGTGCATGAAACTCACTGACTCTACAGTAAAAGAGAAACCAACAGAATTACTGTCTAAAAGGTCAGAATTTGAAAACTACTGTTTCCAGAGGCTCAAATGATTACTTAGCTAAATAAGAACCGAAGTTAAAATCCGTATAGGAATTTAATCTAAAGATTCTAAGTCTATTTATCAAAAAGTTACTAACTGACTTAGATAAAGAGACAAAAGACTCAATTGTAAACTATCGTAGAGTGCATAGGTATGAGGTAACATAAACCTATAACCTAAATAAAAACAGGCTGCAGTAGATCTTGTGAAACAAGTATACTAAAAAATAGCAATGAGTAGTATGGAGGGATCAACAATATGAACATAATGATCCCTACACCACGACGGAAGAGCCTCCACTTTAGCCGCATAGAATAGCGAAGAAGAGGATCTCCTATAGTAAGAAATCGCGTCCAAAGCTCGTCCAGTACAGTGCTTACAATGCAATACGGACCACACAACGGAATACATGAAGGTTGCGACCTTGCTGGTTGTGATAAAGATGACACGATTTACCCAGTGAAAAAGATCCTCACATAGAGGAAGATTTCACGTTAAGACCCACAGTAGACAAGAGAGTAAATTACTCATGATCTCTGTGAAGATAGAGATGCTATCAACAGAAATGTATTGTGGTTGTTTATCTTAGCAATACCTGCTAAAACAACAGCGCCGGAGGATACGCGTATCCTATCATTCCGTCCTATAGATCAATAGAGCGTTAACAATATTAGCTCAGAGATCTGGACAAGCCAACACATACGTCTGCAATTGATTAGCAAGCTGTGTCAAAAATAAATCATCATTGGGCGCTCCCATAGATAGCAAATCTGATTGAATACTTGTTTGTTGAGAGTCCATTCTGACAGCAACAAGCGACCCGTAAGAGAACGGGAGTCCGATAAAACAATCAGACGACCCGGAATATGACGGACCAAAACTGAACTTGGTGTACTATAACCAACAGACGGATTCTTTCCATTAAATTGAATAACAGAAACGAAAGAGTGCCTCCCTGGTTCCGGAGATACGCCACTACTGTCGAATTAAAGGACAGGAATTTGGGCATGCGTTTCTGAATAATGTTCATGCAATGACATAAAGCAAGCCTAAAAAACATTATTCCGCGGAAGTTAAACTGATTGCTAAAAGACTGCGGAACCCAAAGACCCTGACACTTCGAATCCGTAGGGATCAGTATTATATCCCAATCTGTTTGACTGGCAACCGTCATAACAGCCACACTCGGGTCCGGCAACTGCGGCGGCACTCTCTGAGTCAACCACCGAATGTTTGCCCCAGTCTGAATCTCTTGTAACACTAGATAGACAAGAGAACGTGTAAATCGAGCAATTCATGGATTGCCGAAAAGTTGCCGTCGAAGAGAAGCTCCTCCGAGAACGAAGCGACTCTGAGAGAGTTCTTAACCTTACTATCCACGCGTGTGGATGTAGCTAGGGCTGCGTCACGTCTAACTAACTCCAATCAGCCACTGAAGGGCGGAGTTATACGTGAACAAACTACTGCCCTCAAAAGAAATTACATTGAGAATAATATCCCGTAAATCTTTTCTTGAAGACGTAATGATAATGCCTCAGTAAGGCGGATTACGTATAATAAAGCGTCTAAGTTAAGTCTACTATACATAATGTCGTTCCCAACATTGAAATTGGAAAAGACATAAACGGCGAAAAAGAATATATGCAGTCTTTAATCACACCGTCTAGACGCATATGAACTCTCGGTATGCCCTGCTCTGCCAAAATAAACTATTTGTATAAATGATAAAATGGCAGAAATGAGCAACGCGGACAAGAAACTAAACTATCATGCTTAGTAGCAGGCTTGTATATATATATATATAGCGTCGAAAAATAAAACACATGTTGTAATGACAATATTGGACTGCGTCGGTAAGTCAGGGACAATGTCCCTGAACCGATCGAAAAATCCGAGTCCAATGACGCTATAAGTCTCTTATCCAAGATCGCAGCAATGAAGTCCGAAATAATAATCACTGGAAGATAATGCCAGAAGATATGAAAGGCATCTTCCGATACTACTAAAGGGAAAACTCGAAATCTTTCGAATCCCTTTCGCCATCCTGTCGGACCCTATAAAGCGTTCGGTCGTCCGTAGCTGATGCAACCGCGGACCGCACCGACCCAGCGCCGTCGGATAATTCCTGATTCGACCGAGAAACTGTCAATTGCTGGGATGCTGCGAAACAACTGTGCTAACTCGGATAGCACGTCCGTCACTGAGGCCTGAGGAGAAGCGGTCTTACGATGCATTGCCGCTGGAAGCTCCGTGATCGTTACCCCGTGCATACTACCAATATGCGAGCGAACGGAGTGTATAGGCCTCGTGTCCCTTGGCTACCGGATGGTGCGACCTATTCGCCGTGGAATCACTGAATGCCGAAACTGATCGGATACTCGAGGTCACGTAGCCAATGTGCGGTCGTGTGCCCTGCTGTGAGGATGAGGAAGCATTAAAGACAGTCTCTCGGACTGTCAATATAACGGAGCGTCCCGACCAACGGACATATGCTCCGAATGTAAAATATCTGAACCACAACATGCGGTCCCCTATGTTGTTGGGCGAGAGAGGGACCTCTCTCGCTCACAGCCCGGACGGACCTGGACAAGCCAGGAACCGGACTAACAGGCTTCCTCCGATCTGTCCTCAATCTGCCGTCACTGGGTGAGTACTAAAGTAATTAAAGTGCTCGCATCACCCAAATCTCCTTCCTAGACCGCAACGGACGAACCCGGCAGCCGAACCATTCGATGAATGTACGCTACACCGGGTGAGCTAGCGAATGTCACTCCGTAGGCGATAGACATATTCCATGAGCACTTATTGCCGCTAACTCTTCATTAACTATGACGACAGAGGCACACTTTTGAAAGACATCTCCATAACTCTTCGAACAAGAAACCAGAAATGCTTGGTTAGCAAGCATAAAATAATAATATATATAGCGTCGTTCAATAATTCGAAAGTTTGTGTGACATTATTGGACTATGTCGGAACTGAGGGACGATGTCCCTGAACCGAACCAAAAATTTCTAAGTCCACCGACGCTATCAGTTTCTTATCCGGCATCGCAGCATTCTGGTCCGACGAAAGAAGCTGTAGAAGACCAAGTCAGATGACATACACAACAGCATATGTTGTTCCGAAAGGGAAAGCTCGAAATCCTCCGAATCCCTTTCGGTATCCCGTCGGACCGGATGAAACTTTCGGACGTCCGTACCCGCTTCCGCGGAGCGTCCCGACCCAGCATCGTCGGATAAAATATATGCGACAGATTCAGTTGATGCTGGGATGCTGCGATAAACTGTGCTATTAAGGCAAGCACGTCCGTTCCCGAGGCCTGTGCAGAAGCGGTCTTACGATGCATTGCCGCCGGAAGCTCCGTGTACGTTGACTCCCGCACACTTCCTATGCGAACGTCCGGAGTCTGCAGGCCTCGTGTCCCTGGCTACCGGATGGTGTGACCTGGTCGCCGAAGAATCCTTGATCGGCGAAGCTGGTAATATATCGGCGGTCACGCAGCCAAGGTGCGGTCGTGTGCGCTGACAAGAAGAGGAAGCCTTAGCAGTCTCAGCGGACTGCCTATACAACGGAGCGTCCCGAGCGACGGACGTATGCTCCGCTTGCGACACATTTTGTACCACAACATCTGGGGCCAGATGTTGTTGAACGAGAGAGGGGCCTCTCTCGCTTGCCGTCCGGATGGACCGGAACGAGCTATGAACCGGACTAAAAGGCTTCCTGCGTTCTCCCTCCGATCCGCCGTCACTGGGTGTGCATTAGGTTAATTTATAGTGCTCGCATCACCCCAAAATTCCTTCTAGACCGCAACGGACGAACCCGGCTGCCGAACCATTCGGTGAATGGACGCTACACCGGGCGAGCTAGCGGACGTCAAAGGCCGTCGAACCTACTAGGGTCCTCTTAGGCAATTGGCGTATTTACATGAGCACTTTTCCGCTAGCCCTTCATTAATTGTGACGACGGAGGCACACTGTTGGAAGACATCACAGATACATCACCCTAATCTTGATCGTCTGAAATAGAAATTGATAAAGTAGAGTGACCCTGCGGGGAAAGGACCGGAGTGTCCAAATCCCCAACAACATACCGTGACATACGCTTCCCATATTGTCATCGAAATCATACGATACAGAACAGGAGTTAATGCGAGTACACTGACCACATATAGAATGATAATAAAGTCAGAAGAAGACTTCCTCTTAAAACAATTGATCAATATCCTTTCAATGTGAAAAGAAAACAAGTCCTGGTACTCGCACTAACCCCTGGCAATCAAAATACATAATAATAATATGATCCATTAATATAGAAAAAATAATTGAAATCAAAATATTTTGAAAAATTTTTTTTTTCAGAACAGCCCAAGTTTCTGAAAAGTAACGTTGAGCCCCAATGGATCCCAAGCCTAAGTGTGGACAAAAATTTTAAAAATATTTTAAACAATTTATTCAACACTTACGAACAATAATAATGTATCTAGTTATGATTAAAATAACATCAAGATATTATTTTTTAGAAATCCCCCCCTCACACAGAGGGCTGTGGTAAATGTAAACAATGAGTGTAAAAACACTAAAATAAGACTCCAGGCACCCAGGCCCGAAATCAGTTACCAAAAATATACTATCTGATGCAAAACAGAGACTTCCAGGGAAGAAACTGGAGAACATCAGATGGTAGATGCAGAACACAACGCCTAACCACCCGTAGGTGAAGACGTAAACATGGGGAAAGAACAGAATTCATTCTGTTATTCAGCTAAAAACTCCCAAGAAAATTTAGTAATAATAATTACAAAAACTATGCCAAAAGCATGGGAGAATAGCAAGGGGGAACTTAAAGGACAGGGAGAGAGGAAAACACTTAAAAAACAGTGTAACTAAATAATCAGAATGACAACAAAATGGCTGCTGCCTTGAAAATAGGTAACTTAACATAATTTCATTAAAAAATTTTAAGTTACAGCCCTGATAATATTCTGTCACACATTCTTTTCCTCTCCTCCTTCTCTATCCTCCTTAGAATCACCATTTCACTAATATTTATGTGTCTGGCATCATTTAAACTGAGATTTATAAGCACAAAGATCAGTCAGATGTTAACTGATGAAGGGCCAAACTTAGAATGATTAATGGCGCCAATTTCGGAACGTCCTTGACACTGCGCATGCGCAGTAGGGGCGAAGTGTGGAGGGCCTTTCAGGACATGTTTTCTTTAGTTTTAGATGCAAATTTTGGGGATTGGGGGGCAAAATTTGTGTTTGGCCCTATATTTTAAGAGTTAGCACCAGCTATGTCTGGGTCATTGGTACAGTATAAAAATATCGGAAAGTCAAGGATAACAAGAGCTGGTCTATCGTCTGGTGCATACCCCCATGTGGTGTACCGCCTAGTGTAGGCATACCTATGACCAAAAAATATTATAGAAAATAATAATTTACTTAAGTCATGAAAGTTATGAATATTCTCGGACAGACTCACACATGGTCGGATGGACGGACGCACAGATGGACGGATGCATGTAATCCAGTGTACCCCCATTTTCTTCGAATGTGGGGGTATAACAACAGTGCACAGTAAAGCTGTATTAAAAGCTCCTTGGGAAGGAGCTTAAACTGGCCTTTGAAGACAGGTGTCTGCTTAATTAAGGTCACTGGATAAGCAGGTTTGATTATAATGCCCTCGGCATTTAATAAGGGATCATAACAAATTTTATCACTTTTCCATTTTGCAAAATTTCAAGGCACATAACTCTGGAATGGTAAATGCCATAATGGTGAAAATCGAACTTGATCTACATTTCATGATAGGTAGTAACAATGCAAAATTACAAGGTCATAAATGAAAGGGAACAGAGGGGCATAACTCTGGAATGGTAAGTACTATCACAATGACAATCAAACTTGACCTGCACTTCACAGTTGGTAGTAATGTTCCAAAATTATAAGGTTGTTTACTTCCAAATGAAACAAAATACTACATTCTGATTGGCTGAGAGGTACGGTGCAACTTGCAATCCGCAGTGGGTTTTTTTTACACCGTGGTTAACCACGGTGTAAAAACAATATACAATACCAGGCTATGTGGCTAAGAAAAGTACCAATTTTTAATTATTAATTCATACCTTCTGCTAAGTTATGTTAGAACAAAAATAACAAGAAAAATGTTATTAAGGTAACACATCCCCCCCCCACCCCTGTGACCTTCATCTTGCAGATGTGGCAGAAACTATTACACACGACACACCTTCTGACTGTCCTTAACATTTGTAAAAAGTTCAACAATTGTACTATGATTCGTTTCTGAGTTATGGCCGACACACGAATATTGACCAATTTTTAGTGTGACCTTGAAATGTGACCTTTACCTTGAAGGTACAAACCCAGCTATGGTGTGTGACACATCCTCCCATGGTCCTTTATAATTGTGTGAAGTTTGATGGCTGTGGCCCTAACCGTGTTCAGTGTGACCTTGACCTTACGGACCTGGCTGTGGTGCGTGACACATCCACCCGTTGTCCTTTATAATTGAGCAATGTTAGATGATTGCAGCCCTAATAGTTTTGGAGTTATGCTTGAGACACGATTTGTGACCCTGAACATATGAAGGTCAATTGTGACCTCCACCTTGCAGATGCAGCGGAAACTATTATATGTGACACACCTTCTGACTGTCCTTAACGTTTGTAAAAAGTTTAACAACTGTACTATGATTCGTTTCTGAGTTATGGCTGAGACACAAATATTGACCAATTTTTAGTGTGACCTTGAAGGTACGAACCCAGCTTGGTGTGTGACACATCCTCCCATGGTCCTTTATAATTGTTGGAAGTTTCATGACTGTGGCCTTAACTGTTTTCAAGTTATTGGCTCGGACACACACACAGACACATATGAATGGACACGCGCACACTTCAATCACTATATGCCACCCGACTTAAGTCGGGGGGCATAAAAATACAGGAAATTTAACTCCTTGCATGCTGCTGGCAGATATTCCTGCCAAGCACAGGGTTTCTCTAGTCACTGAAATCAGTATAATTTGGGCACATTTCATCATATTTTCCCTCTGTAAATTGAATAGATTTTTCCACCAATGATTTCTAGTGTTATATTTATATTAATTTTTCATCAAATCTAGTCATGGCTGCTTCATAGCAGCCATGACTAGATTTGATGAAAAATATCTTGAAAATACTCAGTGGATTAAGAGTTAATATTTATGTGCAATAAAATATTATAGATATGGATGTCATTGGAACTGGCTCATTGAGCCAGTTCCAATGACATCCATATTTGACTGGTTTCATTTATCAAGAAACTTACAAAGAACAAATTTTTTGTCAGTTTTTGCCCACAATGTATTAAAGTATTAAGTACACCAAAATTCTTGGAAATAAATCTGTTATCCTTGTGTTTTCCAGGATGTATGGGAATTTACACCAGTTTGGGAAATCACACACCTTTCGGCTTTGCCTCAGGGTGTATAAGTTTCTAAACCGGTGTAAATTCCCATACACGCTGGAAAACACAAGCATAACTAATAATATCAAAGCAAACTTGAGTTATCATCTGGAAACCACTGATTTGACCATTTTGCTACTTTTCAAGGAACATACATCTAGAATGGTAAATGCCATAATGGTGAAAATCGAACTTGACCTGGATTTCGTGGTACGTAGTTAGGTTGGAAAATTATAAGGTCATACATCAAAGCAAACTAGAATTATCCAGAAATCATTTGTTTTGGATGGACAGATGAACAAAGCGAAGACGATTTTCTCCCATAAAATTTTTTCAGGGAGCATGAAAAATTGCTGATTAATATATTTCTGATTGTAATACAGTGAATCCCACTTAATTGTATATCTCTTAACTAAAGAACCCTGTTAATTGAATATAATTTCCAAACATAAAATCATTTAGGACAAATATGACCCGTTAATTGAATATAGTTATAGAGTAAATTCCTATTAATTGAATAAACAAGAGGCCTTAATCGCTCACTTGACAAAGTGGTTCAAAGAAGTATTTTGAGTCAAATTCAGTTAGGCATGGTTCATCAACACAACAAATGAATGAAGACATCAATTTACTCATAGTTCTAGTGTCCATGTCAGCTGATTATCATAGGTCTAAAATTCGGGCTTCCATAGGTAGCCCAAATATTAACTCAGAGATTCGATTTGAACAAACTTAAATCTGAATCCCTTAGAGGTGTTGTATACCAAATATCAAAAGATTCTAACTGATGGTTCTCGAGAAGATTTTTAAAGAAATTCCCTCATATAGCACGAAAATAAAATTTGGGCTTCCATAGGAAGCCCAAATATTAAAGCAGTGATTCAATTTGATCAGATTTGAATCTGAACCCTCTGGAGATGTTGTATACCAAATATGAAAGCATTCTGACTGGTGGACCAGAAACAGATTTTTTTAAAAATTCCCTCATATTGTATTAAGTAAAGCTTTGGGCTCCAATAGAGAGTTCAAATATTAACCCAGGGGCCCAACAAACTTGAATCTGCACCCATTAGAGATGCCCTATACCAAATATCAAAAGATTCAAATTGATGGTTCTGAGATTTCAAAAAAATTGTTTTCAAACATATGGGTACTATCAGAGTTATGCCCCTTGTGGATGTGGCAACTTTATTTGCGCAGATTTGAATAGATATATGACAAGGAACACGCATACTAAATTTGGCTCATTTTGGTCCAGTAGTTTCTGAGGAGAAGTCGATAATGTAAAGTTAATGCCGGATGACAGATGGACAAACAACTGACAATAAACAGCGGTGCCATAGGACTGCACGATATTCAGATTTCAATACCGGTAACGGTATTTTAAAAAATATGGCAACATACCGGTATATTGTTAAGTTCAAACATTTAAGATTCTCACCCAAATTGTCCCACTCCCAGTATTTTTTTGACATTTGAAGTCAAATATTTACATTTAAAAGCATTGAAATAATAAGCCAAGTAACTTTGTCTTAATTCATTCTTGTATAAATATTTGGAAATAAACTTCATGATGGCACAAATAAATATATACTATTAGATCCAAAGCTTTACAAAACAAAAAACGCCTGACCTGCGTTCTGTCATGTACATGTGAATAGATCACCACTAGAGGGCACTGCCATGTACTGGTAAAGCAGGACGCCGCTAGAGGGCTAGGAGTTTGTACACTTTTCCACAAATGAAAGCAGTCAGTTTTGCCATGCGGTATCACAAACAGCTGAAACGCACATGCTCAATAGGCTCTTTTTGATGTACTGGTGAACCACCTCGTGAGTCCACATATGGACCTAGGGACATGGCTTGAACAAACTTGAATCTCCCCCCACCCCCCACCCCCCAAGGATGCTGCATATCAAATATCAAAACATTCCAACTGCTGGATGTGAAGAAGATTTTTAAAGAAAATTCCTCATTTTGAACTAAGTTATAATTCGGGCTACCACAGTGAGCCCAAATATGAACCCAGGGACTTGGCTTGAACAAACTTAAATCTCCCCCCCCCCCCCCCCCCCCCCCCCCCCCCTAAGCATGGTGCATACCCAATATCAAAAGATTCTGCCTACTGGATCTCGATAAGAAGATTTTCAATCAAATTTGCCTGGAATGCACTAAGTTCGAATTCGAGCTTCTATAGTGAGCCCAAATATGAATCTAGGGAGCCGATTTGAACAAACTTGAATCAGATCCACCCCACAATGTTGCATATCAAATATCAAAAGATTCTGCCTGCTGAATCTGGAGAAGAAGATTTTTTAAGAAATTTGCCTGAAATGCACTAAATTCGAATTCGGGCTTCTATAGTGAGCCCAAATATGAATCCAGGGGGCCGATTTGAACAAACTTGAATCAGATCCACCCCACAATGTTGCATACCAAATATCAAAAGATTCTGCCTGCTGGATCTGGAGAAGAAGGGTTTTTAAGAAATTTGCCTGAAATGCACTAAGTTCGAATTTGACCTTCTATAGTCAGCCCAAAAATGAATCCAGGGGGCCGATTTGAACAAACTTGAATCAGATCCACCCCTCAGTGTTGCATACCAAATATCAAAAAATTCTGTCTGCTGGATCCGGAGAAGAAGATTTAAGAAATTTGCCTGAAATGCACTAAGTTCGAATTCGAGCTTCTATACGGAGCCCAAATATAAACCCATGGGGCTGATTTGAACAAACTTGAATCAGATCCACCCCACAATGTTGCATACCAAATATCAAAAGATTCTGCCTGCTGGATCTGGAGAAGAATATTTTTTAAGAAATTTGCCTGAAATGCACTAAGTTCAAATTCGGGCTTCTATAGTGAGCCCACATATGAATCCAGGGGGCCGATTTGAACAAACTTGAATCAGATCCACCCCACAATGTTGCATACCAAATATCGAAAGATTCTGCCTGCTGGATCTGGAGAAGAAGATTTTTTAAGAAATTTACCTGAAATGCACTAAGTTCGAATTCGAGCTCCTATACTGAGCCCAAATATGAACCCAGGGGGCCGATTTGAACAAACTTGAATCAGATCCACCCTACAATGTTGCATACCAAATATCAAAAGATTCTGCCTGCTGGATCTGGAGAAGAAGATTTTTTAATCTTTTTCCCATTGCCTACAGTGTTAAAAAGTGCTGACTCAGCACTTTTTCAAAGTCCTGAAAAAAGTACCTTGTGATTAAACCGATAGGGATTTTTTTTAACCATTCTATTCTACTGGATAAAAGTAAGCTTTATACAAAATAAGAATTCTCTGTGCCGTGTAGTTTTGGAGATATGGCAGTTTTAAGGTTTTTCCTATTTTAACTCCCGAGGTTCCCATGGGGCAATGAGAAATTTTTTTTTGCATCAATCAACTACTTATGACCCATTATCATCTCATATCAAATTTGGTTCAAATCGCCTGACGGTTCTGAAAACAGAAATTTTAGGCATGGCCAAAATTTTTGCCCCTCCCAAAACGAAGGCAAATAATGCCCGACAAACTTCTCTTGAAGAAACTTGATTCTAAACCTCAAAAGGACTCTGTATACCACATATAAAGTCTCTGCTACTGGTGATTCATTAGAAGAAGATTTTCAAAAAATTTGGCCATTTTTCCCCACACCTCTGCTCAATGCTCCTATATAACCACTACTTACATGAAATTCAATTAAAATGTGGCCAGTGGTTTAGGAGAAAGAGGCTGAAACACCACTTTCATGCAGGACGACGGACAACAGACGACGGACGAAGAGTGATAAGAAAAGCTCACTCTGACTTTCAGTCAGGTGAGCTAAAAATGGAAGATATTTAACCGGTTAAGATTTCAATACCGGTATTACCGGTATATCGAAGTACCGTGCAGCCCTACTGTGCCATGAGCGCATGATACGTCTGTTATTAATTACAAGAGGGAGTCCGACATGTGGAAAATTGCCTATATTTTGATGAATACCGTCCCATAACTGTGGAATGACAATTCCGATTGTGACACAAATCAAAAGGGAGATTCCTTCTATCAACATATACATGCAACTAAAAAATCATGAAAATTGCTCTATGCATTTTCAAGTTATTGTTTGACATGGGGAAAATTGCTTATATTTTGACGAATAAAGTCCCATAACTCTGGAATGACAAATCGGCGAAAGCGACACAAATCAAAAGGGAGATTCTTTCTATCCACATATACTTGCAACCCAAAAATCATGAAAATTGCTCTAAGCATTTTCAAGTTATTGTTCGACATGTGGAAAATTGCTTATATTTTGACGAATAAAGTCCCATAACTCTGGAAAGACTTATCGGACGGCGACACAAATAAAAAGAGAGATTCCTTCCATCAACATACACTTGCCACCAAAAAATCATGAAAATTGCTCAAAGCATTTTCAAGTTATTGTCTGACATGTGGAAAATTGCCGATATTTTGACAAATAAAGTCTCATAACTCTGGAATGACAAACTAGATAGTGACACAAATCGAAAGGGAGCTTCCTTCCATCAACTGATACTTTCCACCCAAAAATCACCAAAATTGCTTGAAGCATTTTCGAATTATTGTACTACGTGTGGACGGACAGCGGTATACCATAATACGACCGTTTTTTTTCAAAACGGGAACATAAAAAGTGATCAGTAAAGCTCCCCCTGAGCTTTGCTCAGGTGAGCTAGAAATCTTTAGCCCGTTGTGAAATTACCCTGATTCTCCCCAGTTTCTCTGTTTATAGACATATTTGTCCTCAGTACATCCAATGCACGCATTTAATCTATTATATCATATATGTCAGAGCTCCTGGAGATCTGTCAAACAAGATATAATATAATAAATGCTAAGTTTATCTCTAGAATACAGGAAAGTACCACAATCTCTTTTAATTGAATACTCCTGTTAATTGAATAATATTCATTGGCAAAGTGGCTATTCAATTAACAGGGTTTTACTGTACTTACCTTTTATGTTAGACAGGTATCCCACATGTATGAGATGAATATATTTTTTCACCTGTAAAAACTTTCAGATGTTAATATGCTTTTTATTTGAATACTGACTATCTGACTTCAATGGTGTCCCACATGTACAAGTTGACTGATGCAGAATGAGTGAAACATTCAGCATAAGTGTCAAATTGGAATCGGTTTGTCATGTGCGCAAGTTTTTAGATGCTCAATGATGATGTTCTTACTGAAGCAGAAATTTGAAATATGTTTGTTGCATGCCAAAAGGTGTGCTACCTGCACAAGTTCTTTGATCTTGAAGAAGACTTGATTAGGAATTGAGACATCTGTCACGATCACCACATTTGATTAGTTTTTCACCTCCATGAATCCTTACATGACAAGGAAGGGTCTTTTTTGTCCTGAAGTACTGAAAGCAAAATTACATTTGAATGCATTCACAGCTGTGGGAGTTCTTGGATGCTCAATGAGACTGCTTCTGACTGAAACACTTTCCACAGTGCTGATTGAGATTGGTTTTGTACCATTTCTCACAAAACCCACACTGACATAGTTTCTCATCAGTCTGAGTTCTTTAATGTATCAAAAGACTGGACTGAAAAGCGAAAGACTTGCCACAAATATCACATTTGAAAGGTTACTCTTCAGTGCGAGTTCTCTGATGTCAAAGGAGATAGGACTGAAAAGCGAAACATTTGTCACGAACATCACACTTCAATGGTCCTTCATCTGTACAAGTTTCTATATGCTGAATAAGCTTTTTCTTTAGGTAGAAAAATGAAGAACAAATGTCACATTTAAAATGGCTTTTCACTTGTATGAATTTTTTTATGTACATTGAGATCAGATTTTTGTTTGAAACACTTGTCACAAGTATCACATTTGAATGGCCTCTCACCTGTATGTGTTATCATATGATACCGTAAACTACTCTTGAGACTAAAACACTTATCACAAACATCACATTTGAATGGCTTCTCACCTGTATGTGTTCTTAAATGATGGGTGAGATAATCCCTTTGAATAAAAGACTTAGCACAAATGCCACATTTGAATGGTTTCTCAACTGTATGTGTTCCTAAATGACGGGTGAGATGATTGTTGCGATTAAAAGACTTATCACAAATGTGACATGTAAATGGTTTCTCACCTGTGTGTATTCTTAAATGATAGGTAAGCTGATTCTTGTCCTTAAAAGACTTATCACAAATGTCACATTTGAATGGTTTCTCATCTGAATGTATTCTCAAATGACGAAGAAGCCAAGACTTTTGACCAAATGTCTGATTACATGTAGCACATCTGAATGGCTTCCTACTTGTATCAGTTCCAGGATCTGATGTTTGGTTAGATGACATTTCTGACTGTAATACTGATCACAAATGTCACTGTTTATTGGTACTTTACTTGTATTCCTCAGCTACTTTTCGATTCCATTGAGTGAAGAACTTGTCTCCAATGTTTGAGTTGTCCATTACAAACCCAGTGATCCTTTTAACAAAAGCACTGGCAACAAATGCCACATTTGAATGGTTTCTAACCTATATCAATTCCTAAAAAAAAGCTGTCTGAAATACAAATCACAAATGTCACATTTCTATGGTTTATTACTTATATGCTTCACATGCTAAGCAAATTTAAAACTTTCACCAACTGAAAGACTTGCCTCGACTGTCCTTGTTCTTTAATGCCAAGTGTGATGGCAGATCTTTTGAGCCAAAGTACTGATGGCAATGAAACATTCAAATGGTTTAGTACCTTATGAATTCTTGCAAACGATGTTAGATAACTTGGTCAAATCATTGCCCATGACAAATCACATGTGAATGGTTCTCAGGTATGTGAATTTGGTTCTGGATTTACATGTTTTGACTAAAACATTGATTACATGTGTCATAGTTAATCATTTCTCACCTGATAAGCTGATTATAAAGGCTTTCTTCTGTCACACTGATTTCCAGAAGTCACATTCGAGTTGAGTTTTCACTGTTCTTTTTAACATGTTGCTGATCTAAAAAATACATAAAAAAGGTCAAGAAGAGATGAAGTTTCTGAAGATCTCAAAAATGTTTCCATTCACCAAAGAAATTTTAAAAATATTTATTAGATATCAAAACCGTTTTTTCCAACCAACAATGCCTAAGAGAAATCCAACAGTAAATCACAATGGGTATGGTAAAGAACTTTATTTCAACATAACTTATTCCAGAAAATATGTCTGGCAGTTAATTCTATGTACATATAAGCAAAGCATTTTGTTATTTTACTCCAGCCCAGCAGAAAAGAATTATCAAAGTGGAGACATTTTCAAAACAAGAGGCCCCTTGGGGCCTGAAGAGCTCACCTTGAACAGAATATACCATTTTTCCGTGATTTGCAGAATAGCGGAAAATATTTGTCTTCGAGGCACTAAGATATACGAACTGTTAAGGCGAGTGATAAATGGTTTTCGAGCAGTGAGCATTGTTCGTGCTCAGAGTGTGTGTAGAAAAGGTGTCGTAAAGCAGTCAATCAGTAAAATGTTTCATTCTGACCCTCGCTTTGGTTGGCTTCAGATCTTACAATTTTTACAGTTCATGACAGCAGTTTTTATTATGGATCTGGATTCTTTGAGATTAGTTGTTTCAAGTGAAGTGAAAGATGTCAGTAACTCTCAAGATGTTCTGTAGGAGAAGCTGGATCAGTTGGTTTCAAAGAGTCTTAAAACTTTTGAAAAACAAAGAAAATCTTCCCAAAAAGAAATGTCAGAGGCGCAGATAGCTAAGACTGAAAACATGAAAGCAGACAGTTACAAGTTCAGAAAGAGAGGGAATGAGGAGCAGTAAAAGCATGGTGTAAAAGTTTTAGAAAAAATGACGGAGGCAGAGGTATATTTAAATGACATCGACAATTCAACTTCACCTGTTGTGAAAGCTAAACAGAAGATCAACGAAGGTATGGACATGATTTGTCATCGCCAAACGCTAATTCATTTGGCTGTTTCATTGGAAAGTGGTTGGAAAACCTGTAATGAATATGAATCCAATGAGCTCGCAGATAACTCAGAAGATGAAAAGCACTTGTACAGAGCTGAACAGAGAGCTGTCAGAATGAAAGTGTCAATGAGACTGTAGCTCAACTTGTCTGTGTGTTGTGTTTGATGAAAAGGATAATGTTCAATGTTTATGAAAGGATTATGAAATAAGACAAGAATTGTGATAATTGGGAATATGTTAATTTCTGTTCCCTGTATGCTAAGTTTTCAATAAAAATGATATGACTGTACTAAAGAATTGAGGGATGGGTTAATGTGGCCCTCACAGTTAATGTATGTGGCCCTCACAGTTAATGTATGTCAACGAAAGTTACCAAGTTACAGCAGTGAAATTATTCCAAAATGAGTCATCCTATCAAGTTACAATGAAGTCCCTTCATAAATACGGCCTGTAAACTGCTAAAGGATGACTCATCGCAACCAAAAGGGGACATCCTCATCTCAACATTATACCGCGTCATCATACCCAATTACAATTAAATTCCTTCATAAATATGACCTGTAGTCTGTGCTAAAGTTTTTCAAGTTTTGCACTTGGGCAGCCATCATGGTTAAATGATTGCAGCCAAAAGGGGATGTTCTCATTTGGGCATTATCGGGAGTCATCCCACCAAATTACAATGAAATCCCTTCATCAATATGACCTGTAGACTGTGCTAAAGGTTTTTAGGCTTTGGGTCCTTGTAGCCATCACAGTTGACCAATCATGGCCAAAAGGGGACATTATCATCTAGACATTATATGGAGTCAACCTACCAAGTTACAAAGAAATCCTTCCATAAATACGACTTATAGACTATGCTAAAGGATTTCGTGTTTTGGGCTTGGGCAGCCATCACAGAGGAATGATCGTGGCCAAAAGGGGATGTTCTCATCTAGACATTATTTGGAGTCATCCTACCAAGTTACACTATAATCCCTTCATCAATATGACCTGTAGACTGTGCTAAAGGTTTTCAGGCTTTAGGCCCCTGTAGCTGTCGCAGTTAACCAATCGCGATCAAAAGGGGAATTTCTTATCTAGACATTATATGAAGGCAACCTACCAAGTTACAATGAAATCCATCCATAAGTTCGACCTGTAGACTGTGCTAAAGGTTTTCAGGTTTTGGGCTCGGGCAGTCATCACAGTTGACAGATCACGACCAAATGGGAAAGTTCTCATCTGGACATCATACAGAGTCACCCTACCAAGTTTCAACTAAATCCCTCCATATTAAATATGGCCTGCACACTGTGGAATAAGTTTTGGGGTTTCGGGCTTGGGCAGCCATCACGATCGACAGATCATGACCAAAAGGGGATGTTCTCATCTTGATATTATACATAGGCATCCTACCAAGATACACTGAAATCCCTTGATAAATACAACCTGTAGACTGTGCTAAAGGTTTTCGGCTCGGGCATCCATCACGACTGACTGATCGTGACCAAAAAGGGACATTCTCATCTAGACATGACCCCAAACCTGCATATGAAATTTTGTGATGGTCAGACAAGAACTACGGGGTGTAGCCTGTGCTAAAGGAAAATGTGAACAGACTCACAGACTAACAGACTTCCGCACGTGTGATGGCAATAGCTTATCTTGACTTTGTCATGTTAAACTAAAAATGAAAGTGTCAATGACACTGTAGCTCAACTTGTTAAGACATGTACATGTATAGTATGTGACACAGCAATGACAAACATATAGGTAATGACCTGATAACAAAGGTACAAAAAAAGTATTGTAACGGTCTGTACATAAATACTGACCGTGGCCTGTAACAAATGTATACCTAGGTAAAGTATTGTAAAGGTGGGTGACAGTCAGATGCTAAACTAGAAAAGAAATCTTTGAGTCCCAGAGTGGGTCTGACTGAACCCCAAAATATTTGTTCTCATAGCACAGTGATAACAAAGGCACCCCAAAACACACTCGTTCCTGTCCCAAGGTGAAAACAAAGGTACCCAAGAAGTTTCGTGAAGATCAGTTCATAAATACAAGCTGTATAGAAGTTGTGACAAAAAAATGATTGGACCTAATTTCGGTACAAAATGGCCACTGGCAGTCATCTTGAATTTTGGACCGCACCCAGAAACACTCATTCTCGTCCCAGGGTGAAAACAAAGGTGCCCGACAAGTTTCGTGAAGATCAGTTGATAAATACAGCCTCTAGCCCGAGCCGTATTGACATGTGCACTTACAGTGTATAAGTAGCACTGAATAAATCAAAGTTCATCTAATTTGCTTAATTTCTGCATGAGAAAAAAACCTGTACTATATGTGATGTATTCCATGTTACTAAACATTCATACAAAAGTTTATTCAAATCAGAACTTTCATACAGAAGTTCTATACAAAAGACTGATTGCACTAATTTTGGTATAAAATGGCTGCTGGAGGCCATCTTGAATTTTGGACCACACATAAAAACACTCGTTCTCACTCCACGGTGATAACAAAGGTACCCAAGAAGTTTTGTAAAGATCGGTTCATAAATACGGCATCTAGCCTGAGCCGTATAGAAGTTGTGTACAAAAAACTGATTGGACCTAATTTCGGTACAAAATGGCCACTGGCAGCCATCTTGAATTTTGGACCACACCCAGAAACACTTGTTCTTGTCCCAAGGTGATAACAAAGGTACCCAACACTTTTCGTGAAGGTTGGTTCATAAATACAGACTCTAGCCCGAGCTGTATTGACATGTGTACTTACTGTGTGTAAGTAGCACTGAAAAAATCAAAGTTCATCTAATTTGCATAATTTCTGCACGAGAAAAAAACCTGTATTATATGTGATGTATCCCATGGTACTAAACATTCACCCCAAAAATTATTCAAATCAGCGCTTTCATATGGAAGTTCTGTGCAAAAATCTGATTGCACCTAATTTTGTACAAAATGGCTTCCATCGGTCAGCTTGAATTTCGGACCGGACCCCAAAACACTCGTTCTCGTCCCACAGTGATACCAAAGGTACCCAAGAAGTTTCGTAAAGCCCGAGCCGTATTGGCATTTGCACTTACAGTGCTGAAAGTAACACAAAATACATCAAAGTTAGTCTAATTTGCATAATTTACGCCCGAGAAAAAAACCTGTATTATATGTGATGCATCCCATGGTACTAAACATTCATACAAAAAATTATTCAAATCAGCACTTTCATATGGAAGTTCTGCACAAAAATCTGATTGCACCTAATTTTGTACAAAATGGCTGCCAGCGGCCAACCTGAATTTCGGATCGGACCCAAAAACACTCGTTCTCGTCCCACGCTCGTAACAAAGGTACCCAAGAAGTTTTGTAAAGATCGGTTCATAAATACGGCCTCTAGCCCGAGCCCTAGCCCGAGCCGTATTGAATTGTTGACGGACAGACAGACCATGGCATAAGCTCAAATTTGGCTTCGCCAAAGTTGACCTAATGAAGCAGGATTCTATCAGAAATAAGAAATCATACAGGCACTCTCCCCTTACACGGTTCCTGTAACTACCACAGTCACAGAAACTACTCCTAGCAGATCCGGGACATGTTTTTCTGGTGGCAAATTGGGGAACTGTCATGCAGAATTTCCAGTCTTGTGATGACAAGTAGCGGTGGCTAAGATAAGTATTGATTTATACGATGACAATGTTGATGTAGATACATGTGGTAATTATGATGGTTATTTTAGTGAAAGGGTTAATGTTTTCAACGATTTGGTCACAACACAAAACAACTTGTTAGTCACAAGTAGAAAATGTGAACATAATGGTAATCTGGCACAGTTTGTTTAACGTCCTTCAGATAATGAAGGCTTTTCGCATGCAGAAATGTCGCCAGTCAGACGATTAGCGGAATCAATAAAACGATGGGAAGAAATCGGTGTAAATGAAAGTGTGCTAGAAATAGTTTGTGATGGCTATTCGATTCCTTTTAAAGAAATTCCAAATAATATACATTTGAAAAATAATAAATCTGCTTTGGACTTTCCTTTGTTTGTTTCGAATGAAACTGATAGGCTACTTTCCTTGGGGTGTATTCCGGAAACAAAAAACAGGCCTCACATTGTTAATCCTTTAACTGTTGCTTATAGCAAATCGGGAAAACTGGGGTTAGTGTTAGATTGCAGACATATTAACCCCTGTTTGTTTAAATTCAAATTCAGATATGAGGATTCTTCAATTGCTTTATTGTTATTTAAGATTATTTTTTTACTTTCGATTTCAAATCTACCTACCATCACACTGGCATTCGAAAAAAGCACAGGATGTTTTTGGATTTCTCGTGGATTCATGGAGACAATGAAACATATTACATTTTCAACATTTTACCTTTCGGTATCTCAACAGTGGGATATATTTTTACCAAAAAAATCATGGCGAACTAAAGGTTTCAGATTTATAATGTATTTGGATGACAGTATTGGTGGCGCTGAGGATTTCGGTGACGCTAAAGGTTTGAGTGACACTGCAAAGCAGGACTTGCAGAGTTTGGGTTTTCTTCTAGCAACAGAAAAGTGCATATGGGAGCAAACACAAAATTTAACATGGTTAGGCCTTCAATGGGATGTGGAAGTAGGTACTTTAAAGATTACTAGTGAAAGGTTGAGAGCCTTGGAATGCAATGTAGATCATTTGATACAAAATGTGTCTCAAGGAAAAATTTTCATTAAGGCTATGAAGTTGGAACAAATTGTTGGTCATTACAGGCGGTTGTTGGGCAGTATGCCCGATTGCGTACAAGGTTTTTGTACAATTGTATAATTTAAAAGGCACACTGGGATGTGCCAGTTAAGATAGGCTATGAAGCTTTTGTTTTGTAGAATTAATATTCTGGAAAGAAAGTCTGAATGCAAAAAAATGTCAAAGCACTGGTTGAAAACCAGCATTTTGATGTCGAAATTTACAGTGATGCCTTGGAAGTGGGTTTTGGGTGCTTTATGGTTCGTGGCACCAATGTTAATCAACAGTCAGAATATGAAAGCGTGGTTGCTAATGTGGATACAATCTCTGAAGGAGTCTGTATACATATTTGTCCTGAAGGGAAATACAGTTGATTGAACATGAAAGTAAACGGGAAGGGAATATGGTCTTAAAAGAGTTAGTGCAAAATAATGCTCAGAGATATGAAGTTACAGGTGAGAGGAATGGCAAAGAAGCTCAAAAAAGTTCTACTTGGAGGGAGTTGGAAGCGGTGAGAAGAGGGGTGAGATCGCTAGGCGTTGCATTATAAAGAAAGCGCGTCAAATGGTTTACTGATAACATGAATGTTTGTTCTATTGTACTGGTAGGCAGCAGTAAGTGCAAACTACAAAAAATTGCTATTGACATAGATTTAATGTGTTCACAACATGGTAGCCAGTTAAAAAGGATCTGGATTGTCCTTTTGGAAAATAAAAATGCTGATGCTTTAAGTAGATAAGGGGATAATGAAGATTGGGAAATTAAGAATGGAGTTTTTCTCAAGTTGAGTGTAAAGTGGGGTCAGCACACAATTGATAGATTTGCCACAAATATAAGTACAAAATGTGCTCATTTTAATTCAAAATGGTGGTGTCCAAATGTTGAAGCGATTAATGCTTTTGATCAGCAATGGGGACAGGAGAATAATTGGCTTGTACCGCCTGTATGAATTAAGTTAAAATTTGGGCTTCCATAGGAAGCCCAACTATTAACCTAGGGACTTGGTTTGAACAATCTTGAATCTGACCCTCATAACAATGATGTATATCAAATATTTTTAAAAGATTTTGACTGGGGGTTCTGAAGAAGAATTTTAAAGAATATTCCCCACATTGCCCCAAGTTAAAAATTCGGTCTGCTGTATTGAGCCCAAATATGAACCAATGGGCTTTATTTTAACAAACTTTATCTGAAGACTAAAAGATATTGTTGACAGATGATGGATGGACTGACGGACAGATGGACAGATAGCAATGACATTAGCTCAGCTTGATTTTGTCAAGTTGAGCTAAACAAGAGGCCTCAGGGGGCCTGAGGGCGCTCACCTGACATGGTAGTCTAAATATCAAACCAGGGACTTAATTTGAATGAGCGGCATATGCTCCTCCTAAGAAACACATATACCAACTAGATGAATCACTTGTGTCCATACAATACACAGGATTTTTCCTTCTATTTTCAGTTCCTGCACTTTTACATCACAAAATTGAGATAAATGCATAAAAAACAGGATTTTTTTTTATTTTTGTTTGGAAATTTTCGAAGTCCCAAACAAAATATTTTCAGCCCAAATTTTTTTTTTCTTCTTAAAATTGACCAAAACGCATAAAAAAATGAAAAGTTAAAAAATTTATAGTAATTTATATATTTTTTATACTTACCAATGACCCAGACATAGCTGGTGCTAACTCTTAAAATATAGGGCCAAACACAAATTTTGCCCCCCAATCCCCAAAATTTGCATCTAAAACTAAAGAAAACATGTCCTGAAAGGCCCTCCACACTTCGCCCCTACTGCGCATGCGCAGTGTCAAGGACGTTCCGAAATTGGCGCCATTTATCATTCTAATAACCAGTGCCTGGTAAGCGCTATGTACTCAGCGGGGAGGCAAGAGTTCCCAACTCCTGGGAGGGCCATCCCCGTCCGGGTCATTGGTAAGTATAAAAAATATATAAA
Source organism: Pictodentalium vernedei (assembly GCA_031216915.1). NCBI lineage: Eukaryota > Metazoa > Mollusca > Scaphopoda > Dentaliida > Dentaliidae > Pictodentalium > Pictodentalium vernedei. Next base: position 356,409,147 of record CM062289.1, read on the forward strand.
TTACTATAAATTTTTTAACATTTTTATACTGTAGCAATGACCCAGACATAGCTGAATAGTAAAAAGGCTGGAGGGCCAAGGACATAGAGCAAAATGGAATACGCTCAATAAAATAAAATAGAGTCATCCCCTGTAGGGAAAAAGAAGTAATAGGCCTTACATGTATCTTTCTTATTTATGATAAATTAGAAAGATACAACACCTTCCAAAATTGAGCTTCATACATCCATGTACTCTATTAATATCCAATATAATCCTTATACTAATAATTTTTAAAGTAAGCCAATAAATAAAGTAAGTCTAGAGAATAGAGACTCTTATACTCCTAAAAGTGTCTGAGGATTGCATAATCATGTCCGTTGACATATGCAATATTCAAAAGCTATACTTTAAAAACTAAGACTTGAATGAATTTTAAAAACCTAAACTTCTCACTAAACAACCATCCCAATAACAGCTCAGAATTACTAACTCCGGAGGAGGTATCCCCTTGTTTTCATAGTAAAACAGGTGACCGAAGGGAACACCCTCCCCCCCCCCCCTTTTTCTTGCCCTGGGTCAAATAGCCCAGAGCGAAGAGGGCAGCCGAACGGAGACACTGCCGAAACAGACAGCCTACCTAGCTATAGTAGCAACTGTTAAGTGAATGACATTCTGAGCAGTAGATAATAGACCTAACAATAGAGGCCTCCAGAAATGTACTCGATATTTCTAAGATAAAATTCATGAATGTGGATGGCTGAGCGCAATGAGCGGCCTTCAAAAATCTATAATAGCGACACTATTAATGTAAGCCCAAGAAGTAGAAGAACTCTTACTTCATGAGCCGAAATCTTAAGCACAACTGCTAAGTCAATGATATACCATAAGCAGTACCGATAGTTAATAGAATCCATTAACAATAAAATGGAGCGTAACGTCCTTCTACTAGACATCAAAGACAGAAGAAGCTTACGCCCTTTGTAATAAACAGATATCTGTTTATAAATACATAAACTGTACCCGGAAAGAGTAAAGGCCTATGCCCATACGAAGACGGAAGGACCTTAAAATAATAGGTTCCGGATAATAGGAGCCTAACTCTTATGCAACAATCCAACCTAAATAGTAACGGAAGTATTGATTCCGAAACTATGAAAGTGAAAATCATCCATCGATAGTGCATGAAACTCACTGACTCTACAGTAAAAGAGAAACCAACAGAATTACTGTCTAAAAGGTCAGAATTTGAAAACTACTGTTTCCAGAGGCTCAAATGATTACTTAGCTAAATAAGAACCGAAGTTAAAATCCGTATAGGAATTTAATCTAAAGATTCTAAGTCTATTTATCAAAAAGTTACTAACTGACTTAGATAAAGAGACAAAAGACTCAATTGTAAACTATCGTAGAGTGCATAGGTATGAGGTAACATAAACCTATAACCTAAATAATAACAGGCTGCAGTAGATCTTGTGAAACAAGTATACTAAAAAATAGCAATGAGTAGTATGGAGGGATCAACAATATGAACATAATGATCCCTACACCACGACGGAAGAGCCTCCACTTTAGCCGCATAGAATAGCGAAGAAGAGGATCTCCTATAGTAAGAAATCGCGTCCAAAGCTCGTCCAGTACAGTGCTTACAATGCAATACGGACCACACAACGGAATACATGAAGGTTGCGACCTTGCTGGTTGTGATAAAGATGACACGATTTACCCAGTGAAAAAGATCCTCACATAGAGGAAGATTTCACGTTAAGACCCACAGTAGACAAGAGAGTAAATTACTCATGATCTCTGTGAAGATAGAGATGCTATCAACAGAAATGTATTGTGGTTGTTTATCTTAGCAATACCTGCTAAAACAACAGCGCCGGAGGATACGCGTATCCTATCATTCCGTCCTATAGATCAATAGAGCGTTAACAATATTAGCTCAGAGATCTGGACAAGCCAACACATACGTCTGCAATTGATTAGCAAGCTGTGTCATAAATAAATCAACATTGGGCGCTCCCATAGATAGCAAATCTGATTGAATACTTGTTTGTTGAGAGTCCATTCTGACAGCAACAAGCGACCCGTAAGAGAACGGGAGTCCGATAAAACAATCAGACGACCCGGAATATGACGGACCAAAACTGAACTTGGTGTACTATAACCAACAGACGGATTCTTTCCATTAAATTGAATAACGGAAACGAAAGAGTGCCTCCCTGGTTCCGGAGATACGCCACTACTGTCGAATTAAAGGACAGGAATTTGGGCATGCGTTTCTGAATAATGTTCATGCAATGACATAAAGCAAGCCTAAAAAACATTATTCCGCGGAAGTTAAACTGATTGCTAAAAGACTGCGGAACCCAAAGACCCTGACACTTCGAATCCGTAGGGATAAGTATTATATCCCAATCTGTTTGACTGGCAACCGTCATAACAGCCACACTCGGGTCCGGCAACTGCGGCGGCACTCTCTGAGTCAACCACCGAATGTTTGCCCCAGTCTGAATCTCTTGTAACACTAGATAGACAAGAGAACGTATAAATCGAGCAATTCACGGATTGCCGAAAAGTTGCCGTCGAAGAGAAGCTCCTCCGAGAACGAAGCGACTCTGAGAGAGTTCTTAACCTTACTATCCACGCGTGTGGATGTAGCTAGGGCTGCGTCGCGTCTAACTAACTCCAATCAGCCACTGAAGGGCGGAGTTATACGTGAACAAACTACTGCCCTCAAAAGAAATTACATTGAGAATAATATCCCGTAAATCTTTTCTTGAAGACGTAATGATAACGCCTCAGTAAGGCGGATTACGTATAATAAAGCGTCTAAGTTAAGTCTACTATACATAATGTCGTTCCCAACATTGAAATTGGAAAAGACATAAACGGCGAAAAAGAATATATGCAGTCTTTAATCACACCGTCTAGACGCGTATGAACTCTCGGTATGCCCTGCTCTGCCAAAATAAACTATTTGTATAAATGATAAAATGGCAGAAATGAGCAACGCGGACAAGAAACTAAACTATCATGCTTAGTAGCAGGCTTGTATATATATATATATAGCGTCGAAAAATAAAACACATGTTGTAATGACAATATTGGACTGCGTCGGTAAGTCAGGGACAATGTCCCTGAACCGAACGAAAAATCCGAGTCCAATGACGCTATAAGTCTCTTATCCAAGATCGCAGCAATGAAGTCCGAAATAATAATCACTGGAAGATAATGCCAGAAGATATGAAAGGCATCTTCCGATACTACTAAAGGGAAAACTCGAAATCTTTCGAATCCCTTTCGCCATCCTGTCGGACCCTATAAAGCGTTCGGTCGTCCGTAGCTGATGCAACCGCGGACCGCACCGACCCAGCGCCGTCGGATAATTCCTGATTCGACCGAGAAACTGTCAATTGCTGGGATGCTGCGAAACAACTGTGCTAACTCGGATAGCACGTCCGTCACTGAGGCCTGAGGAGAAGCGGTCTTACGATGCATTGCCGCTGGAAGCTCCGTGATCGTTACCCCGTGCATACTACCAATATGCGAGCGAACGGAGTGTATAGAACTCGTGTCCCTTGGCTACCAGATGGCGCGACCTATTCGCCGTGGAATCACTGAATGCCGAAACTGATCGGATACTCGAGGTCACGTAGCCAATGTGCGGTCGTGTGCCCTGCTGTGAGGATGAGGAAGCATTAAAGACAGTCTCTCGGACTGTCAATATAACGGAGCGTCCCGACCAACGGACATATGCTCCGAATGTAAAATATCTGAACCACAACATGCGGGCCCCTATGTTGTTGGGCGAGAGAGGGACCTCTCTCGCTCACAGCCCGGACGGACCTGGACAAGCCAGGAACCGGACTAACAGGCTTCCTCCGATCTGTCCTCAATCTGCCGTCACTGGGTGAGTACTAAAGTAATTAAAGTGCTCGCATCACCCAAATCTCCTTCCTAGACCGCAACGGACGAACCCGGCAGCCGAACCATTCGATGAATGTACGCTACACCGGGTGAGCTAGCGAATGTCACTCCGTAGGCGATAGACATATTCCATGAGCACTTATTGCCGCTAACTCTTCATTAATTATGACGACAGAGGCACACTTTTGAAAGACATCTCCATAACTCTTCGAACAAGAAACCAGAAATGCTTGGATAGCAAGCATAAAATAATAATATATATAGCGTCGTTCAATAATTCGAAAGTTTGTGTGACATTATTGGACTATGTCGGAACTGAGGGACGATGTCCCTGAACCGAACCAAAAATTTCTAAGTCCACCGACGCTATCAGTTTCTTATCCGGCATCGCAGCATTCTGGTCCGACGAAAGAAGCTGTAGAAGACCAAGTCAGATGACATACACAACAGCATATGTTGTTCCGAAAGGGCAAGCTCGAAATCCTCCGAATCCCTTTCGGTATCCCGTCGGACCGGATGAAACTTTCGGACGTCCGTACCCGCTTCCGCGGAGCGTCCCGACCCAGCATCGTCGGATAAAATATATGCGACAGATTCAGTTGATGCTGGGATGCTGCGATAAACTGTGCTATTAAGGAAAGCATGTCCATTCCCGAGGCCTGTGCAGTAGCGGTCTTACGATGCATTGCCGCCGGAAGCTCCGTGTACGTTGACTCCCGCACACTTCCTATGCGAACGTTTGGAGTCTGCAGGCCTCGTGTCCCTGGCTACCGGATGGTGTGACCTGGTCACCGAAGAATCCTTGATCGGCGAAGCTGGTAATATATCGGCGGTCACGCAGCCAAGGTGCGGTCGTGTGCGCTGACGAGAAGAGGAAGCCTTAGCAGTCTCAGCGGACTGCCTATACAACGGAGCGTCCCGAGCGACGGACGTATGCTCCGCTTGCGACACATTTTGTACCACAACATCTGGGGCCAGATGTTGTTGAACGAGAGAGGGGCCTCTCTCGCTTGCCGTCCGGATGGACCGGAACGAGCTATGAACCGGACTAAAAGGCTTCCTGCGTTCTCCCTCCGATCCGCCGTCACTGGGTGTGCATTAAGTTAATTTATAGTGCTCGCATCACCCCAAAATTCCTTCTAGACCGCAACGGACGAACCCGGCTGCCGAACCATTCGGTGAATGGACGCTACACCGGGCGAGCTAGCGGACGTCAAAGGCCGTCGAACCTACTAGGGTCCTCTTAGGCAATTGGCGTATTTACATGAGCACTTTTCCGCTAGCCCTTCATTAATTGTGACGACGGAGGCACACTGTTGGAAGATATCACGGATACATCACCCTAATCTTGATCGTCTGAAATAGAAATTGATAAAGTAGAGTGACCCTGCGGGGAAAGGACCGGAGTGTCCAAATCCCCAACAACATACCGTGACATACGCTTCCCATATTGTCATCGAAATCATACGATACAGAACAGGAGTTAATGCGAGTACACTGACCACATATAGAATGATAATAAAGTCAGAGGAAGACTTCCTCTTAAAACAATTGATCAATATCCTTTCAATGTGAAAAGAAAACAAGTCCTGGTACTCGCACTAACCCCTGGCAATCAAAATACATAATAATAATATGATCCATTAATATAGAAAAAATAATTGAAATCAAAATATTTTGAAAAAATATTTTTTCAGAATAGCCCAAGTTTCTGAAAAGTAACGTTGAGCCCCAATGGATCCCAAGCCTAAGTGTGGACAAAAATTTTTAAAATATTTTAAACAATTTATTCAACACTTACGAACAATAATAATGTATCTAGTTATGATTAAAATAACATAAAGATATTATTCTTTAGAAATCCCCCCCCCTCACACAGAGGGCTGTTGTAAATGTAAACAATGAGTGTAAAAACACTAAAATAAGACTCCAGGCACCCAGGCCCGAAATCAGTTACCAAAAATACACTATCTGATGCAAAACAGAGACTTCCCGGGAAGAAACTGCAGAACATCAGATGGTAGATGCAGAACACAACGCCTAACCACCCGTAGGTGAAGACGTAAACATGGGGAAAGAACAGAATTCATTCTGTTATTCAGCTAAAACTCCCAAGAAATTTTAGTAATAATAATTACAGAAACTATGCCAAAAGCATGGGAGAATAGCAAGGGGGAACTTAAAGGACAGGGAGAGAGGAAAACACTTAAAAAACAGTGTAACTAAATAATCAGAATGACAACAAAATGGCTGCTGCCTTGAAAATAGGTAACTTAACATAATTTCATTAAAAAATTTTAAGTTACAGCCCTGATAATATTCTGTCACACATTCTTTTCCTCTCCTCCTTCTCTATCCTCCTTAGAATCACCATTTCACTAATATTTATGTGTCTGGCATCATTTAAACTGAGATTTATAAGCACAAAGATCAGTCAGATGTTAACTGATGAAGGGCCAAACTTAGAATGATTAATGGCGCCAATTTCGGAACGTCCTTGACACTGCGCATGCGCAGTAGGGGCGAAGTGTGGAGGGCCTTTCAGGACATGTTTTCTTTAGTTTTAGATGCAAATTTTGGGGATTGGGGGGCAAAATTTGTGTTTGGCCCTATATTTTAAGAGTTAGCACCAGCTATGTCTGGGTCGTTGGTACAGTATAAAAATACTAATTTCTGGTCCCACCCGCCCCCAAATTTTCAGTGTAAAAAAAAAAAAAATTTTTTGTCTTAAAATTAACCGAAAAACAAATAATGTCAAACACAAATAAAATCGTAATTTCTGTACTTAAATCATTAAAGGTATAATTAAATGAAAACTAGAGGTACTGTGAGCAAACTCACAAAGTGATACCCCCCACGCATGAAATGTATAAGTTAGATTATCTCCCCTTGGAAATGTCAGAACGGAATTATATTGCTTCATGCACATCTTCATATGGAGTTCTTCCATTGTGTAAAGTTTCATAAAAATTCTTCAAATGATTTAGGAGGAGTTGCGCTTACAAGGATGAACAGACGGTATAAGTTAGATTACCTCCCCTTCGAAATGTCAGAACGGAATTATATTGCTTCATGCATATCTTCATATGGAGTTCTTCCATTGTATAAAGTTTCATGAAAATTCTTCAAATGGTTTAGGAGGAGTTGCGCTTACAAGGATGGACAGACGGTATAAGTTAGATTATCTCCCCTTGGAAATGTCAGAACGGAATTATATTGCTTCATGCACATCTTCATATGGAGTTCTTCCATTGTGTAAAGTTTCATGAAAATTCTTCAAACGGTTTAGCAGGAGTTGTGCTTACAAGGATGGTCAGACGGACAGATTATCTCCCCTTGGAAATGTCAGAACGGAATTATAATGCTTCATGCACATCTCCATATGGAGTTCTTCCATTGTGTAAAGTTTCATGAAAATTCTTCAAACGGTTTAGGAGGAGTTGCGCTAACAAGGATGGACAGACAGACAGACAGACGAACAGACGGACGGACAGGGTGATTCCTATATACCCCCCCAAACTTTGTTTGCGGGGGGTATAAATATATACACTTTTCATTACAATATTTCAACTAAAATGTAAAACAGGTAGTTGGATATACTTGGTGCCTAGCAAACTGTGGTATATAAAGCAACATATTCATATTTACTTTTCAAGTACTTTGTAAACACATAAACATAAACCGTGTGCCCCAATTATGTTTTAGAACTTGTCCAGACAATGTTAATATTTATTTATTTATTTATTGGTGCTTAATGTCACATATTTTTGCACAATGGCTAATCATGACCACAACATGTGTTTCCACTCATGACACGAAGTGAGCATTAATAAACCATGTTGCCCATTTTAGAGAGGGTTTGCTCCTCCCAAGCATTGGTAACGAACAGACGGACGGACAGGGTGATTCCTATATACCCCCCCAAACTTTGTTTGCAGGGGGTATAAATATATACACTTTTCATTACAATATTTCAACTAAAATGTAAAACAGGTAGTTGGATATACTTGGTGCCTAGCAAACTGTGGTATATAAAGCAACATATTCATATTTACTTTTCAAGTACTTTGTAAACACATAAACATAAACCGTGTGCCCCAATTATGTTTTAGAACTTGTCCAGACAATGTTAATATTTATTTATTTATTTATTGGTGCTTAATGTCACATATTTTTGCACAATGGCTAATCATGACCACAACATGTGTTTCCACTCATGACACGAAGTGAGCATTAATAAACCATGTCGCCCATTTTAGAGAGGGTTTGCTCCTCCCAAGCATTGGTAACTGGGTCCTATTTTACTAGTAGGCGTGGGGGGGGGGGGGGGGTATGTGGGGAGGGGAGATAAGTCTAAAAAGTCTAATAATAAGTCTAAAAAGTGAAAAGTAAAAAATATTATTAGAGACTCATTTGAAAGCCTTTCCCATAAACAATTTTCATTCCAGATTTCATTGATATCCAATGATCCAAACCTGAGATACGACACGAACAGACAAAAATAGCCTATTTTTGTATATTCAAAGGGCCATAACTCACCGAAAAAATATTTCAACAGCAAAAAAGGCTCATGCGGCTTCAAGGTCTCATGATAGTGAACATCTCTATGACATTTCATTGAAATCTGAGCAATAATGTTGAAGTTATCATGCAAACAGATATCCGAGTTTTGGACGGACAGGTGTACAGACAGAGAGGCACAGACATTCACGTGGACGCAAGGACTGGCGCAATCCTGTATACCCCACTTTTTGGGGGTATACCCCACTTTTTGGGGGTATAATAAGAAGTGGTCCGGAAGGAGAAGTATCAATAACAGGCTTCTGCATGATGCGCCTTTATATAGTTTTATCACATGAAAACTACAAAAGGTGAGAGAAATAAAGAGGGATCAAAAATGTGTGTACAAAGTTTATTTTAAAGGAAGGTGTCAGTGACACTGTACCTTAACTTGACAGCGTGTAGTGTTTGATGAAAAGGATAATGTGCAATGTTTATGAAAGGATTATGAAATAAGACAAAAATTGAGTAAATTGAGAATATGTTAATTTCTGTTCCCTGTATTCCTTTTTCAATAAGAATAATTTGAGTGTAGACTGTACTCAAGAATTAAGACCTGGGTTGATGTGGCCCTAACAGTTAACGTATATCATCCTACCAAGTTACAATGAAATGCCTTCATAAATACGATACCTGTAGACTGTGCTAAATGTTTTTGAGTTCTGGGCTCTCGCTGCCATCGCGGTAGACAAATCACGACCAAAAGGTGACGTTCTCATGTAGACATTATACCGAGTCATCCTACCAAGTTACAATAAAATCCTTTCATAAATATGACATGTGGACTGTGCTGAAGCTTTTTGGGTTACAGACTCTCACAGCCATCACGGTTGACCAATCGCAATGAAAAGGGGACATTCTCATCAAGACATGACCTCGAACCGGCATATGAAATTTCGTGATGATCAGACAAGAACTACGGGGTGTAGCCTGTGCCAAAGAATATGTTCTACAGATTCACAGACTTAATATTAATGCCATGACTCGCCTCCCCCTCCTCACCCATGACACTTACTTAAGAACAGTCTCCCATTCCAGTATTATTCAACTCCATACCTGCGATTTCATGAGATTGCATGATTTTGTGTGATTGCAAGTGTCTTAAGAGTGATCGAATGTCATTTCATGTCACTGCAGTATTTACATGTAGGCATACCCTTATTGAACAGTAACATGATTGTTTACATTATTTATTGGAATATTCTTTCCCAAAACATTTTAAACAATACAAGACAGTCTAACAACATCCATATCACAAGCTGACTATTATATTGTGACAGGAAGAAGCAGATGAGGTGATCAAAACAGATGAAAAGATGGATGAATAAAATACTGATAAGGTGAATGGACTTCACTGAACAAGGTTAAATATCACTCACTAAATATTTATTTCTTTTATCGCAACTGAAGATATAATCCAAAAACCTGAAATTTTACAGAAATCCAGAAGAACAGTACAGAAAGGGCCATAAATCTGGTAAAAAGATGTGGACCAATCTCATTTTCGACCTCGAAATGTATTCATACCCAATAATATCAATCACCAAATATCATTTAATTTCTTTAATCGCAACTGAAGAAAAACCTGCAATTTTGGTAAATTCAAATTCAGTAAGTGCTAAAACTCTGGAAAAAATTTTCAAATCGAAACTTCCTTTTCATATGCACATGTACATATCATATTCATACTGCACACCAAGTTTCGTAAAAATCCAATAAAAAATGTAGGAGGAGTTAAGCGGACAAGCCTTTGTCTGATGGAAATTTTGCTATTTCTAAGGGCCATAATCACGCAAAATTGGTCTGACCGAAAATTCCTGACCACATCAGCTGACCACATGCACATCTACCCTTGATACTTCAGGCGAAGTTTCGTAAAAAGACAATAAAAAATGTAGGAGTTGAGCCTTTGTGAAGGAAATTTTGCTATTTCCAAGAGCAATAACCACGCAAAATTTGTCGTATCAAAAATTCCTGACCACATGCACATCTAGACTTGATATTGATACTTCAGACCAAGTTTCGTAAAAATGCAGTGAAAGTGTCAATGACACTATAGCTAAACTTGATAAACTTGAACTTGGTAAGTTATAAGTGAAATGGCAAAATTGAAGATATGATATATACTTTATTCACTAGTATACAAACAATTGAACATAAAATACATGGAATATACACATTTACAATATATATTTGAATGAAATAATGTTGCAAGTTCATCAGTACTGTAATTGTATACTGGCAGAGAAAGACATAGCCAAATTGACTGTCTTCCTGCCTTTCCCTGAGTGAGAGAGAGAGAGAAGAAAAAGAAAACAAAAATAGTAATATAGATGAAGAAAATAGAAGGAAAGAGAAGGAAGGAGAGTGCAGGAGGAGGAGAAGCTAATAGTGCAATACAGTCAATTCCTGTTATATTCTTTTAAAAACGCTCGGATATAGCATGTCGTGTGGTTGGCGTGTATGGTGGTCAGTGCCCAGTTCACCTAGGTCGTAGGTCCGGACCTTAACATTGCATTAATTAACAGCATACAGCCAAATAAAAGCTACTCGAGAGGAGAAATAAAAAATGCTAGTGCAAAGTCCGGATCCAAGGCCATTTGAGACGAGAATACCAGACCAATTACGTTCAAATTAAATTATCGACACATCTTGTCAGCTAATAGAGGCAGATATTATCCTCGTATTGAATTGGTGCGAATCGGCACGAGCTGACGAAAGGGTATACACACACCCAGCGATGCGTTATGAACACAAATAAACACATCAACGTTAAATGACACAATCTGGGCAGTAGGGATTAGAACAGGAGACATTAATTGAATATGACGAAAGCAATTTTGTAATTAGCGTTTTTTTAAACTTCTTCCTATTTCTTATTGCCTTGATATCCCTTTCCAGTTCGTTCCATAATTTAGGGAATGCAAAGACAGGTAAGTTGTCTAAGGTTTTTGTTCTAGTCCTATGTCTGTATAGAAGGTCAGTTTGACGTGTGTTCACATTGGTTTGATTAGTTGAGAAAAAGGTCGCAAACGATGCTGGGAGATTTCCATTTTGCCAGTCAAAAATGAACAAACAAAGAAGCATGCAGATTATACAGGTCTTTTATCTTTAGGATACCATCTTTAATGAACAGTGGGTCAGTATAAGTGTTATATTTCTTATTATTAATGATTCGTATTGACCGTTTTTGGAGTTTTAACAGTCGATTACAAGCTTTTGAGGCTCCCCATAAGGGAATTCCATATATAAAATGACTGTATTAGTGTAAAATATAGGGTTTTCAAAACTCTGTGAGGGAGAATCTTTTTCACTTTACTTAGGGCGAGATTGGAGAGAGCAATCTTGGGATATGTGTCCATTATAAGATAGATTTTCATCAATATTTATACTGAGGAATTTTACTGATTTTTCGTTCTGCCTATTACCAACTTTGTCAATGACCTGATTATTAACACATATGTCCTCACATTCGTTATTTCAAGAGGCGAGGTTGGTGTGATAAATATGCTTTGTGGAAGTCTGGTATTCAAATACTCGTCAAATGACTTGGGGGGTTTGGTTATTAGACTTGAAGTTTGATTGCCTATGTTTGCAAAGAAATTATTACATTCCTGTGCAATATCCTTAGGATTATGTATCTTTTTGTCACCAAGACTGAAGAAGGAGGGTAGAGAACTCTTGTTTTTATTCCTATTTAATGCCTTGTTTAGAACTTGCCATGTTGAGGTGATTGCAACTGAAATAACAGTTGATAATAAAAACATGGCGATTGTTTGTTATTACAATGACCCAAGCAAGACGGTTTCTAAAAAGGGGGTCGTTGTTGTTTCCTTCAAAGACGTCCTACCAAACAGAGACAGCCTGAGGCAGATTATACTTGCCAGTGATGGCCATCACTCAATATCATTTCCGAAGCGGCAGACTATACTTGCCTGAAAATCCAGATCGACTGCACCCTCGGGAAGAGGTCGTACCTTTGTGAGAGGACCCAACCTCTCACACTGGTCCTCACCCGAGGGCTCAACCGACTTCAGTCAAAGAGACCATCACGCCACCACCGGTGACACCTGCCGAGTACCTGAACCTGTTCCTCCTTCAACACGAGTAGACATGTGGAAATTAGTCATTAACAGTCACTGAGGGTCGAAAGGGGCTTGTTCCCCATACTGTCCTTGCGCGCCTTCGGCACGTCAAACCATTCCATTCAAATTGCCATATTTTCCGCATATTATTTTTATTTTGAAGGAGGATTTTCTCAAAATACATAGTTTTACTTTGCTTCCGAATTCTGTTAAATAACCGGCAGCAGTTTTTGTAATTCCTGACATTAATTACTGTAGGGGATCTCAAGTTCTTGTTGAGGAATTTATTCTTATTAGGCCTAAAAAAATAAAAAAAAAAACGTTTCTTAGGCCCTCCCGCATGGTCCTTTTGGCTGCCGCATGCTCTTTTTTTATTACCAATTTAAACTTTAAAAAAATTAAAATTAAATGGTTTATGTCTGATATTTTACCCAAGTTAAAAAAATTGATGAATTTGTCCCTTGAGTGCAAGAAGGCTTTGCAATGCAAAACCTTCTTGCATTCAAGGGATGAAATACACCACCACCCATGCTATTCTGTAGATTATGAGGTATAAAACTTGAACCAAGAACATGAACTTTTAATGGCAAAGAAGTAATTACTGAAATAAAAAATAAAATAAAAAAACGCTCACCAGCATGCATTTTCACAAATAATGGCCCGAGAAACAGAAGATCTACTTTGTGTGGCTTTATTTGCTGACACTAAAAGACCCTTTGTCATCTAAGGCTGTTGTTTTATATACTTATTTGGTTTGAGGCTCTTCAGTGGGAAAGCTGTGTCAAAGACATTCAAGTGGATGTTCAAGAAATTATCATAAGCTGCATTGGGGCAGTCAGCCTCCATAACTGATGAAAAATCGCACTGGGACAATAACGACTTAAAGAGTCGAGTTCATTATCCTGGTAAGAAATAGTTTCGAGCTGTCAGCTTTGGCATAAGCTAATTCAACATAAAATATTCCAAAGTGGTCAGATACATCAGTGAGGAATATTCCAGATTTGAAACAATTAGTACCAGAAACTGAGTTCGAAAAAATGTGGTCTATCAATGTTGCAGAACAATCTGTTACTCTAGTTGGTTTGGTAATGACAGGTCTGAAATCCTCACTAAACATCAAGTCAATAAATAAGTCTGTTTTGGGATGAGAACCCACTTTAAGAGATCAATATTAAAATCGCCCATAATTAAGGATGTTTTCTTTTCTTTGTTAAATATAACTGTTACGTAGTTCATTTTCGACTGGAATAGGTCTCTATCTGCTTTGGGTGCCATATTTGGTCTATATATTACGCCTATTACTTTTAGAGGAATGTTTAAACTTTAATTCAACAAAAATAGACTAAAATACATGTGGTATAAAAACAGAGAGATCTGGATGAACACTGAAAGCAATATTATTCTTTATGAACAACCCAACTCCTCCGCGCCTGTCGTTGTCTCGTTGTCACGGGATCTCGTTTTAGTTAAAAAAAAAGGTGATATCCTTCTAGAGTGTAGGACAAATTTGCGGGGACTTGGAAGATTTCCGTAAGGCCTATGACATCAAATGTGTTCTCTGCATCGTTCAGGTCGGAGAGCAAGTGGTGTAATGGATCCCAGTGAGCATAAAGACTTTGACAGTTAATGTGAAATGCAGAGAAAGATCCACAAACACCATTGAGTTCAGTACCCAGCTCACTTGGGAGAAGATACTAGCATTCAGTATTGTCGAAAATGGGGGTAGAGTCGTTGTCTTCGGGAGATGTCCCTTTTCTATCATTCAGTAGGAGACAGAAATCATACTCAGGATTAGTCTGGATCTCGTCCAAGTTGATGTTACCCGCCATGATATCCAAACCGACACCAACATCACCAGCGTTCACATGACAGAGAGGGGGATTCACATTTACTTCATCAAGCACAAAGTGTTTACTATCTGATTTAGGGAAGATAAAGTGATTCAATTGTTTAATGGTGCTATTATTAACAGATATTAATAGTTGAAACAATATTGCAAAAGATAGAACAGAAAGCTGTAAAGGAAAAAAATATGTACTGGAGTTGATTTCTAGCATTCATGTTAGGGAAGATCATTGGTTCCAATGTTATTTTAATAAATATTTTATTTCTGCAAACAGAAAAGGGTTTGGCAAACAAGCTATGCCTATAAATAATGTTATTTGGTGAATCTTCAACATAACAGCAATGTGTGTGCACAACATCTGAGCAATACATGCATTTTTAAAAGTAAACTGTAAGGCTGGCTAAAGGAAGAATGTTGATACACAAATGCAGTAAGTTCAGAGGTCACTGTAAACAGAAACTTTTTTCACAGAAATGAACTCCAATCGATAGCTCTTATCTACATGTACTGGTTTTGCCTAATGAGCACACCAAGTTAAACAAGGACGCCAACGCCCTGTATCTCACCAACATTCCTCTTTGATAGTAACTTTGGCAAACACAAGAACTGTATCAAACAGGCTCATAACATGCAACAAAGCTAACCTAAACACAACCTTTTAAAAGTAAAACACAGAAACTGACATAAACACTAAGTTAAACATGAAATTCTGAACTAAACAGAAAACTTTACGCAACTAAAATTGTCAAGAAAAATGTTTAAAATGTAGAGTATGAGGGGTTAATCATGGAACAATGATACTGAGGAACATGTATGATGAATATAAGTGCCATTGGAAGAGAAGGAGCACAGCAGCTGACCTAAACACTTAGTTAAACATGAAATTCTGAGCTAAACAGAAAACTAAACGCAACTAAAAATGTAAAGAAAAATGTTTAAAATGCAGGGTATGAGGGATTAATCATGGAACAATGATACTGAGGAACATGTATAATGAATATAAGTGCCATTGGAAGAGAAGGAGTACAGAAGCTGACCTAAACACTTAGTTAAACATGAAATTCTGAGCTAAACAGAAAACTAAACGCAAGTAAAAATGTCAAGAAAAATGTTTAAAATGTAGAGTATGAGGGGTTAATCATGGAACAATGATACTGAGGAACATGTATGATGAATATAAGTGCCATTGGAAGAGAAGGAGTACAGAAGCTGACATAAACACTAAGTTAAACATGAAATTCCGATCTAAACAGAAAACTTAATGCAACTAAAAATGTCAAGAATGAAAGTGTCAATGACACTGTAGCCCAACTTGACAAACTTGAACTTGGTAAGTTATAAATAAAATGGCAAAATTGAAGATCATTGGTACCAATGTTATTTGATGAAAATTCAACATAACAGCATTGTGTGTGCACAACGTCAGAGTAATCCATGCATTTTTAAATGTAAACTGTAAGACTGGCTAAAGGCAGAATGTTGATACACAAATGAAGTACGTTCAGAGGTTATTGTAAATGGCCACATTTTTCACAGAAATGAATGCTAATCAATAACTCTGATCTAAAAGTCTTGCCTAATGAGCACACCAAGTTCAAAAACAATCCTATGATAAATATGGCCTGTAGGCTATGTCAAAGAAGAAAGTTGATGCACAAATGCAATAAATTCAAATATCAACAGTTTTTGATGGAAATGAAAAGAAAATCAATAGCAACTATCTTGTCACCCTGCAAAAGCATGCAAAGTTTCAAAACAACCTGATAATGAATGTGCCCTCTGAGGCATGCCAAAGGAAGAAGTTAATGCACAAATGCACTACGTAGAAGGTCATTGCTTGTGGCAATGGTTGGGGGGGGGGGGGGGGGCTGAGGGGGGTTATGGAAATTCATAAATATTCCCTGCAGAGAGTGCAAAAGGAATAAGTTGATGCACAAATGCAGTAAGTTCAAAGGCTGGTGATAACGACAATAATTTTTTATGGAAATGAAAAAAGCAATAGCTCACATCTAGAGGTCACCCCGAACACACATACCAAGTTTCAAAGTGATCCAATCATAAATGTGCCCTGAAGAGTGTGTTAAAGGGAAATAGTGAGGTCTGACTATACTGAGTTCAAAGGTCAGCGGCAACATTTTTTTACAGAAATGGAAGAAAATCGACAGCTCCCATATAGATGTCACCCCACACAAAGACACCAAGTTTGCAAGCAATCCAATCATAAATGTGCCCTGCAGGGTGTGTCAAAAGGAAATACTGATGTTTAACTGCACTAAGTTTTTACTTAGTTCATCGAAGGTCATTGCCAGTGGCAACATTTTGACAGCTCCCATACAGATGTCACCCCACACAAACACACCAAGTTTGCAAGCAATCCAATCATAAATGTGCCCTGCAGGGTGTGTCAAAAGGAAATACTGATGTTTAACTGCACTAAGTTTTTACTTAGTTCTTCGAAGGTCATTGTCAGTGGCAACATTTTTTGACGGAAATCGAAGAAAATCTATAGCTCCCATCAAGAGGCAACCCCAAACAAGCATACAAAGTTTCAAACCGATCTGCTCATAAATGTGCCCTGTTGGGCATGCCAAAGGAATATATTGATGCCTGACTAAACTAAGTTCAAAGATCATTGCCAGCGACAACATTTTTTGACAGACAGAAATGGAAGAAAATTGATAGCTCCCATCCAGAGGTCACCCCAAACAAGCATGCCGGGTTTCAAAGCAATCCGATTATAAATGTGCCCTGTAGGGTGTGTCAAAGGGAAATATTGAGGTCTGACTAAACTAAATTCTAAGAATGTTGGCCGCGGCAACACTTTTTAACAGGAATGGAAGAAAATCGAAAGCTCCCATCTAGAGGTCACCCCAAACAAGCATGCCAGGTTTCAAAGCAATCCGATCATAAATGTGCCCTGTAGGGTGTGCCAAAAGGAAATATTGAGGTCTGACTACATTAAGTTCTAAGAACGTTGGCCACGGCAACATTTTTTGACGGAAATGAAGAAAATCGATAGCTCCCATCCAGAGGTCACCCCAAACAAGCATACCAAGTTTCAAAGCGATCTGATCATAAATGCGACCTGTAAGGTGTGCCAAAGAAAATTGTGGAGGTACGTACCAACGTACGTGCATACGTACGCAGACGGACGAGAAGTGATGGTAATAGCTCAGCTTGACTTTGTCAAGTTGAGCTAAAAATGTTTAAAATGCAGAGTATCAGGGGTTAATCATGGAACAATGATACTGAGGAACATGTATGATGAATATAAGTGCCATGGGAAGAGAAGGAGCACAGCAGCTGACCTAAACACTAAGTTAAACATGAAATTCTGAGCTAAACAGAAAACTAAACTCAACTAAAAATGTCAAGAAAAATGTTTAAAATGCAGGGTCGGAGGGGTTAATCATGGAACAATGATACTGAGAAACACGTATGATGAATATAAGTGTCATGGAAAGAGCAGGACCACAGCAGCTGACCTAAACACTTAGTTAAACATGAAATTCTGAGCTAAACAGAAAACTAAATGCAACTAAAAATGTCAAGAAAAATGTTTAAAATACAGAGTTGCAGGGTATGAGGGGTTAATCATGGAACAATGATACTGAGGAACATGTATGATGAATATAAGAGCCATGGGAAGAGAAGGAGCACAGCAGCTGACCTAAACACTAAGTCAAACATGAAATTCCAAGCTAAACAGAAAACTAAACGGAACTAAAAATGTCAAGAAAAATGTTTAAAATGCAGGGTTGCAGGGTATGAGGGGTTAATCATGGAACAACGATACTGAGGAACATGTATGATGAATATAAGTGCCTTTGGAAGAGAAGGAGCACAGCAGCTGACCTAAACACTAAGTTAAACATGAAATTCCGAGCTAAACAGAAAACTAAACGCAACTAAAAATGTCAAGAAAAATGTTTAAAATGCAGGGTATGAGGGGTTAATCATGGAACAATGATACTGAGGAACATGTATAATGAATATAAGTGCCATGGGAAGAGAAGCAGCACAGCAGCAGACCTAAACACTTAATTAACATTAAATTCCGAGCTAAACAGAAAACTAAACGCAACTAAAACTCACAAGAAAAATGTTTAAAATGATTTTATGAGGGGTTAATCATGGAACAATGATACTGAGGAACATGTATGATGAATATAAGTGGAAAGAGAAGGAGCACAGCAGCTGACCTGAACACTTAATTAACATGAAATTCTGAGCTAAACAGAAAACTAAACTCAACTAAAAATGTCAAGAAAAATGTTTAAAATGCAGGGTATGAGGGGTTAATCATGGAACAATGATACTGAGGAACATGTATGTTGAATATAAGTGCCATGGGAAGAGAAGCAGCACAGCAGCAGACCTAAACACTTAATTAACATTAAATTCTGAGCTAAAGAGAAAACTAAACGCAACTAAAAATGTCCAAGAAAAATGTTTAAAATGCAGGGTATGAGGGGGTTAAATCATGATAGAATGATAATAATCATCATATAGCAGCATTATAAAGGCCATGATATGGAAATAGGGCGAGTAAGTGACCTAAGCAGAAACTTTAACATTATTGGACATGTTTGCTGATGCCGACCGATTGAGTCATGCCATAAGCTAAAGCAACAGTTTTTGATAGAAATGAAAAGAAAATCAACAGCTCCTATCTCTGCCACGCTGAATAAGCATATGAAGTTTTAAAAACAACCCCATAATGAATGTGCCCTTTGAGGCATGCCAAAGGAAGATGTTAATGCACAAATGCACTAAGTTTGAAGGTCAATGCTAGTAGCAAAGTCTTTTTCTCTTTTTTATGGAAATTCATAAATATACCCTGTAGAAAGTGTAGAGGGGATAAGTTGCTGCACAAATGCACAAAGTTCAAAGGCTAGTGCTAACAACAATAATTTTTTATGGGAATGAAAAAAAAAAATAAATTTTTGCCAGAAATGGAAGAAAATGGATAGCTCCCATCCAGAGGTCACCCCCAAAGAAGCATACCAGGTTTCAAAACCATCCAATCATAAACGTTCCCTGTAGGGTGTGCCAAAGGGAAATATTGAGATCTGACTAAACTAAGTTCAAAGCCCATTGCCAGCAGCAACATATTTTAATGGAAATGGACGAAAATCGATAGCTCCCATCTGGAGGTCATCCCAAACAAGCATACCAAGTTTCAAAGAGATCCAATCATAAATGTTCCCTGCAGGGTGTGCCAAAGGAAAATATTGAGGTCTGACAAAATTAAGTTCAAAGACCACTGCCAGCGACAGCATTTTTTAACGGAAATGGAAGAAAATAGATAGATCCCCTCTAGAGGTCACCTCAAACAAGCCTACCGAGTTTCAAAGTGATCTTTTTACAAATGTGCCCTGCAGGGTGTGCCAAAGGAAAATATTTATGCATAACTGCACTAAGTTCATCGATGGCCGTTGCCAGCAGCAATGTTTTTTGACAGAAATGGAAGAAAATCAATAGCTCCAATCTAGGTGTAACCCCAAACAAGCATATCAAATTTCTATTCAAAAATGTTCCCTGTAGAGCGTGGCAAAGGAATATATTGAAGTCTGACTAATCGGAGTTCAAAGGACATTGCCAGCAGCAACATTTTTTTTGCCAAAAATGGATAGCTCCCATCTAGAGGTCACCCAAATAAGCATTCCAGGTTTCAAAACAATCCGATCATAAATGAGCCCTGTAGGGTGTGCCAAAGGGAAATATAGAGGTCTGAGAAAAATCGATAGCTCCCAAATAAGCATACCAAGTTTCAAAACGATCACGATAAATGTAGCCTTTAGGGTATGACAAAGGGAAATATTGATGCAAAACTGCACTAAGCTCATTGAAGGTCATTGCCAGCAGCAACATTTTTTGACAGAAATGGAAGAAAATCGATAGCTCCCACCTAGAGATACCCCTAAACAAGCATATCAAGTTTCAAACCGATCTGATCATAAATGTGCTCTGTAGTGTGTGCCAAAGGGAAATATTGAGGTCTGGCTGAGCTAAGTTCAAAGGCCGTTACCAGCAGCAACATTTTTTGACAGAAATGGAAGAAAATCGAATCTCCCATCTGGAGGTCACCCCGAACAAGCATACCTAGGTTCAAATCGATCTGATCATAAATGTGACCCGTGTGGTGAGCCAAAAGAAATTGTGGATGTACATACGCCAACAGACGGGAAGTGATGGCAATTACTCAGCTTGACTTTGTCAAGTTGAGCTGATAAAAAATGTAGGAGTTAAGCAGACAAGCCTATGTGATGGAACTTTTTCTATTTCCAGGGGCTGAAACCATGCAAAATTTGTCGCATCAAAAATTCCTGACCACATGCACATCTGTACTTGATACTGATACTCCAGACCAAGTTTGAAAACTATAGAAGTTAAGCGGACAAAGTTTGTGATGGATGGATGGATGGATAGTCGGACTGACACATGAACACCATTTCAATATCCACTCCCCCACCCCCCCCCCCCCCCCCCCGACTTCATGGGCGGGGGATAAAAATAGGCTTTCAAAGCAGAATCATAAAATAGAAAATAATAAACTTTTAGGTTTATAAGGCAGGTGAAAAAAAAAAATGCTGGACTCACCCACCATTATTTTTAGGTGAAGAAGTTATCCAAAGTCAATAAAAATAAACATTTAGGAGTCATATTAAATACAGCATATCTGCTCTGCTCTAAAGCCGAGTCTTGCTTAAACTTGCTAAGGAAGAATAAATTCTATCTATATCACAGTATCTTAGAAATGAAAGTGTCAATGACTCTGTAGCTCAAGTTGACATACTTGAACTTGGTAAGTTATACGAGAAATGGCAAAATTGAATATCATTGGTTCTAATGTTATCACGTTAATGTGGCCCTCACAGTTAAAGTATGTCAACCAAATTTCCAAAGTTACAGTAAAATCATTCCAAAAAGAGTCATCCTACAAAGTTACAATGAAATCCCTTCATAAATATAACTTGACGACTTTGCTAAAGGAATATAGGTCATGTGACGGTTCAGTGGTTATGGTTCACAGATCATGACCAAAATAGGAGAGTCTCATCTAGATATCAAACCAATTTATCCTACCAAGTTACAACAGAATCCCTTCATAAAAATAACCTGCAGACAGTGGTAAAGGAATCTAGGTCAGATGACCAGGCAGTATTAAATCGCTGACAATCGTGACCAAAATAAGACAGTCTCATCTAGACATCATACCAAGTTATCCTTCCAAGTTACAATGAAAACGTTCCATAAATATGAACTGTAGACTTTGCTAAACAAATCTAGGTAAAGTGCCTGTGCGGCCATTACGGTTGACCAATCACAGGCAAAAAAGAACATTCTCATCTAGACATTATACTGAGTCATCTTACAAAATTGCAATGAAATCCCTTCCGTAGACCGTGCTAAAGGAATCTTGGTAACTGCTCCTGTGGACATCACAGTTGACTGAACTCGACAAAATAGGACATTCTCATCAAGACATCATACACTCATGCTACAAAGTTACAATAAAATCCCTTCATAAATATGACCTGTAGACTGTGCTAAAGGTTATTGGGTTTTGGGCCTGCGCAGCTGTCACAGATGACCGATCGTGACCAAAGGGGATGTTCTCATCTAGACCTTACACAGAGTCATCCTACGAAGTTACAATGAAATCCTTTCAGAAATACGACCTGTAGACTGTGCTAAAGGTTTTGGGCTTGCAAACCCACCCCTCTTGACCGATCGCGACCAAAAAGGGATATTTTTCATCCAGACCTTATACGGAGTCATCTTACAAAGTTACAATAAAATCCCTTCATAAATACAACCTGTAAACTCTGCTAAAGGTTTCCAGGTTTCACATTTGCGTACCCACCTCGGTTGACTGATTGCGACCAAAAGGGGATGTTCTCATCTAGACCTTATTCGGAGACATCCAATGAAGTTACAATGAAATCCCTTCATAAATACGACCCGTAAAGTGTGCTAAATGTTTTCAGGTTTTGGGCTCATGTACCCATCACAGTTGACCAATCGCGACCAAAAGCCTGTGAAGAATATGTGAACAGACTGACAAAACTCACAGACTTCCGCATGCATGATGGCAATAGATTATCCTGACTTGGGTATCTTGCCGTGTTTAAAAATCATTACAGGACATTTCAGCTTTTTTGGGGGGAGGGGGGTGGGGGTGGGGGGGGGGCAAGATTTTTACTCATCACTAGTAATCCATAACTGTGTTATTACCTGTGCAAATATTCAGAACTTTCCAGGAATACATGTAGATGCTTCAACTATGACATGTAAAACAGAACAAAAATTTACTGACTCTTTGAAAACAGAAGCATACATCTGGTGCGCATTAGTTTTCACCTTTGATCCCTGGTGTTTATTTATTCCAATAATGCCTAACACTAATGTTTTAACATTGATGTCACAGCTTTCTTGGAAATAAAATTCAAGGACTTTCCAGGACCTTTTAAGCTAAAATTAAAGCACTCTTCCAGTCTTTTCTGTCGACAAAAGATTACTCCAAGTGTAAATTTAACAGTAAGGATTGATAGCAATCAGATTTCATAATAATGCTTCTGATTGTATGTCTACTTTTACTTGACTCTAAACCCTTTACCCAATGCAGATGATATCAAAATATATTATTTTAAATATCACTTTTTTAAAATTTTTCAAACAATTTCAACAAAACCATATCATGTGACATCTCACTGGAATTCGCTTGACTCTAAACCCTTTACCCATCGCAGATGATATCAAAATATATTATTTTAAATATCACTTTTTTAAAATTTTTCAAACAATTTCAACAAAACCATATCATGTGACATCTCATTGGAATTCGCTCGACGGGCTCGTTCCAAAGAGTGGTCACATGATATGGTTTTGTAGAAATTTTGTAAAAAGTAATATTTATTTAATGCTCAGGCATCAATTCACGCTGAAAAATTAAGTCATATTCCCCTGTCGGTCGGCAAAACGAAATATCAAAATGATATTTAGAAATCGATATTTCATCGTAGGTTCGGATGACGAATCACATGTACTTTAAATTCTACGTATTTATTTCAAAAAAAATAAAATGACGTGTCTTGTTATTGAAAATAAGAAAGTGGTGTTTTTTGTTATTGTTCTATTTCTTCGAAACACATTGCGATTATTTCAATTCACCAGCCTTGGTAAATCGTAAAGTTAGGGGAGAAATAAGACGGGACTACTTTTTGTGCGGATATTCACACATTCCAATGGTTGGAGTTTGGTTGTTGTAATTTTTGTATGCACGCCGGTTCGGCACATAAATTTTGCGCCTTAATGGCAAATAAAGGCCACAAATTGGAGAGTTTGTAGTCGTAGAGCATTAAATAAAAAGAAAATTCACCATGAACATATTCATATATCTCGTGAGTGGCTACAAGAAATATGAGGATCTTCACTCGCGACTGCGTCGCTCGTGAAGATCCTCATATTTCTTTGTAGCCATTCACGAGATATTTTCGGTATTCATCAAATTTTCGTGAATATCCTCTATTTTTTCAGCTGCTCAATTTGTATATTATGCAGGTAGATGTGGAGGATTCGTTGGGTAAAGGGTTAAAGATCAGGAGAGTTTACATATATACAGAGTCAAAAAAGAAAGTATAATAGAAACAAATGTGAAAAAATAGCATGAAGGATAAAATATAATGGTTCTAGTGTTGCATGTTTGTGGACAAGAAGTCGTGCAAAAAGTTTAATGACATGTTGTTGTCCACCCAACCGTATAAATTTTGCTACAGATTTCAAAATAGCATGTGCTACCCGAGCATGCCAAATTGAATGGGTGACCGACGATTTTCTTTGTGCTATGTTGTGCTAGAGAGCCTGGGTTATTGAGAAAACACGCTAGTTTTTGTCTTCCAACATTTTAAAAAATGCCAAGGTCAACCGAAAATCAGAGGTTGCATGCCATTGGTATGCATGAGGCTGGGATACTTCCAGATGAGCCCGCTGCTGAGTTTGGAGTCACCGTGGCCACTATTTACCATCTTATTGGAAGGTATAGAACCACTGGATCTGCTGCCGACCAACCGTGTTTAGGTCGACCATGAGTTATGACCCCTGCACAAGACCGACACATCAGGACGTCTCACTTGCGGGGATCGCTTCCTTCCAGTGACGAGGACAGCAGCAATTACACCTGGTAGAACTAACTGAATCAATGCACAAACTGTCCACAACAGACTGGCTGACAGGGCCATTGAGAGGGGGGGGGGAGAGCCAGGGAAGTAAACCTGGGGCCCGGCGGTCGGGGAGGCCCGTGAGGACGAAGCTGTGCCACACGAAACAGCTAGTTAGCGAGCTTTTTTCAATGAACAGTGTGTGTGAATCGACAGGCGGGCCACGGGCCCCCGAATTCACTAGTAAGCATATATTCCTTTCAAGAACTGTCTAAGTTATTAGATATATCATGGGTCAAAGAGGATAAAAATAACTGCAAGATGCAGTCGTGCGGCTGCAGCTTGCAGTTATTTTTATCCTCAATGTACCATCTGTATGCACTAGAGTATGTCCACATGCTTTATCAAATGCCAGTTAAAGTGACGTGAACAATAAGTTTGGTTGATTCAATATATATATATATCCCTTCTTACCGTTCTCTTGTGTAAACCAATCTAGTCTTTGAGAGGCAATTGAGTCATAATAGATATCCTGTCGGAGGAAGGGTGAATATGTTCATGGGTCCTTGGTAAGTTGAGTTTGAAACAAGGGGGCCCAGGTGGTACCATCTAATTGATCCCCCGGGGCCCGTATTTTCTCTTGGCGGCACTGCTCGCTGAACACTGCACCCGCAGTAGGCATCCATACCATGGACTAATCCTTACCCAACATCATCATACCGTCAGAATGGAATGGGTATGTCAGCATGTTCACTGGAGTCAGCAACGTTGGAGCACAGTTCTTTTTAGTGATGCATCACAATTTTGTCTACGGTGCTGATGGTAGGGCAAGAGAGTATCCATACCAAGGAGAATGGGTTTATGATGCTTGCGTGCGAGAATGCGACCATTTTGGGAGGGGTAGTGTAATGGTTTGGGCAGAAATTTCCTTGCACCATCGAACGCAGTTGATCTTCATTGATGGTAATCTGAATGGACAGCGATATAGAGACAACATTCTTAAGGCTGTTGTTGACCCATTGTTCACTGCAATTGCAGTTATTCCAGCAAGACAATGCCCGATGTCACCTGCGCGTATCTGTTGTGACTTTTTTGAGGAGCAGAGCATCTTTGAGATCAATTGGGCCGCCAGGTATGACTTCATGATCATCAGACAGTAGGCGATTTATGTAATGTTCTGAAGCAAGAGTGGAACGCAATACAACAGGGTAACATCCAGAGACTTATCAGGTCCATGCTCCAACATTGTCTTGCCATCCAAGAGGCAAACGGTGGACAAAGACTCAATATTGACTGCATGTGTGAACTTTTCATTTCACCCCATGTCTGAATTACAACGTCCTGATGTGACACTGGCAACAGTAAGAACATGAAATTATGCAAATTGATACAGCTAGACTCAAAATATGAAGTTACAATAATTTGGTTGGTATTAAAGTTGATAATACTGAAAAAAATTGCTCCTCAAAGTTTATTATACTTTCTTTTTTGACTCAGTATATATTCAACTACATTTTGACAGTAGTTTATGTTTTACAACTTTTGAGTTGTGTTAAGGCAAGTCTTTATTATAAGGACAATCAAGACTTGTCTAGAAACAACTTCCAATGTACCAAGAAATGTACCTTAAAAATTTAAACCTAGACTGCATGTTGGGAAACCTGTTCTAATGTAGCAAAAGTTGACAAAAAGATGGAAATATGCCTCTGAGGGTTAACAGAGAGATTAAATTGATGAGTGACCTATCAGGATTAAGAATCATATTCAGTATTGTTTATCCTCGTAGATGAATTCAACAGCCCTACTGTTGTAGTGTGATTGGTAATACATTTGAAGAAAATGAAGATCCATTGGAAGGGATACTCTGGGATCCCTTTCAAGGGCATTTCTCAAACAGATCAAAATTTTCCAAGACTTCCAAGGCCTTGAAAATTAACTTTGAAACTCAAGGACTTTCAAGGTTTTCAAGGACCTATGGCAACCCTGCATAGAGTATGTGATCTATATTATTACTTTTACTTCCACAAGCAGCCACTGCGATAAATGATTTTCTCTTGGAAATGTCTGCAGTGTATGTTCTTTTACCTATGAAAACAAGTAAAAGGTTGGCACAGCCAACAGATGGTCTCTGAAATGCAAGATGATGGAAACAACATATTGATTTTTTCAAATGCAGATTTTTGAAATGGTTTGAGTGTTATAAAATTAAAATTAAACTAGAGGTACTCTGGGCAAACTCACAAAGTGATCCCCCCCATGCCTGAAATGTATGTTAGATTATCTCCCCTTGGAAATATCAGAATGAAATTATATTGCTTCATGCATATCTTCATATGGAGTTCTTCCATTGTGTAAAGTTTCATGAAAATTCTTCAAATGGTTTAGGAGTTGCGCTTACAAGGATGGACAGACGTTATAAGTTAGGTTACCTCCCCTTGGAAATGTCAGAACGGAATTATATTGCTTCATGCATATCTTCATATGGGGTTCTTCCATTGTGTAAAGTTTCATGAAAATTCTTCAAACGGTTTAGGAGGCGTTGCGCTTACAAGGATGGACAGATGGTATAAGTTAGATTATCTCCCCTTGGAAATGTCAGATCGGAATTATATTGCTTCATGCACATCTTCATATGGAGTTCTTCCATTGTGTAAAGTTTTATGAAAATTCTTCAAACGGTTTAGGAGGAGTTACGCTTACAAGGATGGTCAGATGGACAGATTATCTCCCCTTGGAAATGTAAGAACGGAATTAATTTTGCTTCATGCATATCTCCATATGGAGTTCTTCCATTGTGTAAAGTTTCATGAAAATTCTTCAAACGGTTTAGGAGGAGTTGCGCTTACAAGGATGGACAGAAGGACAGACGGACAGGGTGATTCCTATATACCCCCCAAACTTTGTTTGCGGGGGGTATAAAAAAAATGTGTGGAAGGACAAGGGTAACAGTACACAGTAAACCTGCATTAAAAGTTCCTTGGGAAGGAGATTAAACCGGCCTTTGAAGACAGGTCATTGCTTAATTAGGCTGAATGTATAAGCAGTTTTGATTATACATGCCCTAGGAATTTAATAAGGTGCTATAAGAAATATTTTATCACTTTTTCATTTTACCACATTTTAAGGATTGTAAGTCTGCAAAGGTGAAAATCAAACTTGGCCTACATATCATGGTAGGTAGTAATGTTGCAAAATAGAATCCCTCCAATTTGAGAACAACCAGTTAACCCTTTACCCAACGCAGACAATTTCAATATTAATTATTTTAAATATCATTTTTTACATTTTTTCAAAAAATTTCAACAAAACCATATCATGTGACCCCTCTTTGGAACAAGCTCGACGAGCTCGTTCCAAAGAGGGGTCACATGATATGGTTTTGTTGAAATTTTTTGAAAAGTTAAAAAATTTATAGTAATTTATATATTTTTTATACTTACCAATGACCCAGACTTAGCTGGTACTAACTCTAACAAAACCAGGGCCAAACACAAATTTTGCCCCCCAATCCCCAAAATTTGCATCCAAAACAAAAAGAAATCATGTCCTAAAGGACCTCCATACTACGCCTCTACTGCACATGCGCAGTGACGCAGACGTCCCGAAATTGGCGCCAATTATCATTCTTACTGGCAGTGCCTGGTCAGCGCTATGTACTCAGCGGGGAGGCAAGAGTTCCCAACTCCAGGGAGGGCCATCCCCGTCTGGGTCATTGGTAAGTATAAAAAATATATAAATTACTATAAATTTTTTAACATTTTTATACTGTACCAATGACCCAGACTTAGCTGAATAGTAAACAGGCTGGAGGGCCTAGGACATAGAGGAAAATCCAATAAGCTCAACTATATAGAAAAGAGGTAACCCCTTAAGGAGAAAAGGAGTATTAGGCTTTACATGTATCTTTCTTATTTAATATTAAATTAGAAAGATACACTACCCTTAATAATTGAGCACAATAACATTCATGTTCTCTATTAACATCCAGTATAACCCTTATACTAATTATTTTTAAAGCAAGCCAATAAATAAAGTAGTCCAGAGAATTGAGACTCTTTATAGTCATTTAAAAGTGTCCGAGTATTGTATATTAAAGCCCGTTTGACACTTGACATATACAAATGCTTCACACCGAGCTACACTTTAAAAATAAGACATGAATGAATTTAAACATTAATATTACACTTTAAAACCATCCCGGAAGCGACTCAGAAATACTGACTTGGAGGAGGCATTCCCTTGCTTTTCACTATAAAGCAGGTGACCTAAGGGAACACCCCCCCCCCCCCCGCCCCCCTCTTCCCCTTGCCCTGGGTCAAATAGCCCAGAGCGAAGAGGGCAGCCGGACGGAGTCACTGCCGGAACAGAAAGCCTGCATAACTATAGTTGCAACTGTTTAGTGGACGACATTCTGAGCAACAGATAACGGACCTAAACAATGCAGGTCTCCAGAAATGGACTCAATATTTCTGAGATAAAAATTCGTAAATGTGGATGGCTGAGACCAATAAGCAGCCTTCATTAAATCTGTAATAGCAACACTATTAGCATAAGCCCAGGAAGTAGAAAGAGCTCTTACTTCATGAGCAGAAATCTTAAGCACAGACTGCTGAGAAGAAGATAAATCTTCATAAGCAGTACGGATAGTTAACTGAATCCATCTAGCAATAGAATGGACTGAAATGTCCTTTCTATTAGGCATCAAAGACAGAAAGAAACGTTTCCGTCCCTTTCTGATAAACTGAGATCTCTGTTTATAGATACGTAGTGCTCTAACAGGACAGAGTAAAGGCCTACGCCCGTCTGAAGACGGAAGAGCCTTAATAACAATAGGTTCCGGATATTTATTAGGAGCCTGATTCTTAGCTAAAAAACCCACATTAGTAGTGAAGGTGATAGTGTTCCCAACACTACGATAATGAGAATCATCCACCGATAGTGCATGAAGCTCACTGACTCTTCTAGCAGAAGAGAAAGCTAAGAGAAAAGCTGTCTTATAAGATAAGAATTTGAAATCTACTGTCCCAAGAGGTTCAAATGGCTTTTCCTTCAATTTAAGGAGAACCCAAGCTAAATTCCACTTAGGAATTAATCTAAGAGTTCTGGGTCTATTTATCGAAAAGTTTCTAACCAACTTCGATAAAGAGACATTAGATCCAATTTGTAAACTATCATGATGTGCATAGGTATCAGATAACATAGATCTATAACCCTTTATAGTAACAGGCTGCAGTTTGATTTCGTCAAACAAGTATACTAGAAAGTTTGCAATGTCTGGTATAGAGGGATCGAATATATCTACAGAATGATCCCTACACCAATGACGAAAAACCTTCCACTTAGCTGCATAGTTTAGCGAAGAGGAGGTCCTCCTACAGTTAGAAATCGCGTCCACTGCTCGTCCTGTAAAGTGCTTGCCATGCAAGAAGGACCGCACAACGGAAAAAACGTGAAGGTTGAGACCTTGCGGGTTGTGATGGAGTTGGCGCGATTTCCCCTGCGAAAGAAGATCCTCCCGTGGAGGAAGCTTCCGCGGTAGGTCCCACAACAGACACCTGAGTAGATTTATCCACGGTCTCTGTGGCGACAGAGATGCTACCAACAGAATCTTGCATTGAGATTGTTTTATCTTTAGCAATACTTGTTGAATTAACGGCGCTGGAGGATACGCATATCCTATCATTCCGTCCCAAGGGATCGACAGAGCGTCTACTGCAAAAGCTCTTGGATCCGGACACGGAGACACATACGTCTGCAACTGATTGTTGAGATGTGTCGCAAATAAGTCTATCATTGGCCGTTCCCATTGGTAGCAAATCTGATTGAATACTTGTTTGTTGAGAGTCCACTCCGACGGCAACAAGCGACCCTTTCGTGAAAGGGAGTCTGCTAGCACATTCAGACGACCCGGTATGTGACGGACCGAAAGAAGAACGTGATGTTCTAACGCAAACAGAAGGATTCTTTCCGTTAGATTAAACAACGGAACTGAATGAGTGCCTCCCTGATTCCGTATATACGCCACTACTGTCGTATTGTCGGATAGGATTTGGACATGAGCATCGTGAATAATGTCCATCCAGTGACGTAACGCAAGCCAAATTGACATCATTTCCTTGATGTTTATGTGCTTGCACAGGAATTGTGGATCCCAAAGACCCTGGCATCTCGAATCCGTTGGGATTAATGATGCACCCCAACCTGTTTGACTGGCATCCGTCATAACGGTAAAACTCGGATCCGGCAACTGCAGCGGAACTCCTTGAGTTAACCACTGAATGTTTGCCCAAGTCTGTATCTCTTGTTTCACTTGATCTGACAAGAGAACGTCTACATCGAGCGAATGAATTTTCACACTCCAATTCTGAGTCAGGAAAATTTGAAGAGGACGTGTGCGTAACCGCCCCATCGGAATGAGATCCGCGGCGGCTCCGCACAGACCTATCAGTCTCATAAATTCTCTCGCCGTGACTTTGTCTGCGTGCAGACAATAGCGAGCGTAACAACTGACTAATTTCGCTCTGGTTAACGGCAGACGAACGAGATTGTTGTGCGTCTCGAAGCTCATTCCCAGATGAGTGAATGACTTGGACGGCACCAGATCCGACTTCTCCTCGTTTACTATAAAACCGAGACGTCGGAGCAATAGAAGAAGATTCTGAACATCGTTCTGAAGCGTTAACTCGTTGCCGTACCTCTGAAGAATGTCGTCCAGGTAGGCCGACGTTACCGCAGACGAATGAGCTCGGAAGTAGATCATTACCGAGTTCATTACCCGAGTGAAAGCCCAGGGTGCTAGATTCAATCCGAAGCACATCGCCCGGAATTGATACACCACTCCTAGGACTGCGAAGCGTAGATACTTTCGGAATGTCGGATGTACCATGACGTGAAAGTACGCATCTTTGAGATCTATGCTCGTTGCATAATCGTTCACCCGAATACTCGCTCTGACCGATCAAATCGTCTCCATATAAAACTTCGGAGCGACGATCAGCTTGTTTATCCAGCTCAAATCTATGACTGGACGGAACGAGCCGTCTGGTTTCGGAACCAGAAACAGATGGCTGTAGAATCCCAGAGATTCCTGGTTTTCTACGACCTTTACCGTGTTCTTCATTAAAAGAGACTGCACCTCTGATAACAGAGCGTCTCTTTTCTGTGGATTTGACGGAAGATGAGTCCACTTTGGACTTCGAGTTAATGGAGGCTTTCGTTTGAAGGATATCTTTAGACCTTCCGAAGTCACTCCTCTCACCCAAGGGTCGTCCGTAATCGACGCCCATTCTTGTGAAAAGCTCGACAACCTTCCGCCAACCGGAACGCGATAGAGGTTTAAGCCATCACCTCCTGGACCTGCGAGGCCTGCGGTAGGAGAAACCACGTCTTCCACGACCCGCACCTCGCCTCGTCGGCCCCGGGGCGTCCGACCGATTGTCCCGGCCTGAAGGACGTCCCGAACGAGAGTCGCTATCCTGACGGTCTCTCGAATAAGACCAAGAGGACGCACCGGAACCTCTATAGGAACCTCTCTTGGGCGCATTAGACCCAGAAGTGCCTGTCTTATTCGTGTCTGCTGTATCCGACTTCTTAGGAGCAGATCTGAACAACAGAGAATCATTAGCTTTCTTTTTAATTTTATCATAAATAGCGGAAAGCTTGCCGTCAAAGAGAAGTTCTCCTGAGACCGAAGCGACTCTAAGAGAGTTTTTCACCTTAGAATCCACTAGTGTGGATGTAGCTAGGGCTGCGTCACGTCTAACCAACTCCAGATTTGCCACTGAAAGGGCGGAGTTACACGTGGAATAAGCTACTGCCCTTGAAAGAAGTCTTAAAGAGGATTGTATATCCTGAAACTCTTTCCCCTGAAGGCGCAGTGATAACGCCTTAGTAAGGTGATCTGCGTAAGATAAGGCATCTAAATTGGCTCTGTTAGACGCAATAGCTGTTTCCAACACAGCGGTTGGAATAGAAGCTGACGACGGTAATGATAGCTCTAAGTCTTCCGCCTCGTCGTCCATATGCAGAGGAACTCTCGGTATACCCTGTCCTGCCGTATCGAATTTATTCCTTGCATTAATGAAAGGCAGGTTGAGAGTATTAGCGGACAAGAAACCTGCTTTCCCCGTCCTGGAAGCAAGTTTAAATATAGCGTCGTTCAATAATTCAAATGTTCTTGCAACATTATTGGACTGCGACGGAAACTCGGGAGCGATGTCCCTGAACCGCTCAAAAAATTCAGAGTCCAATGACGCTATAATTCTCTTGTCCGGAAGCGCAGCAGTCTGCCCCAACGGAACAACCTGAGGGAGAAAGTGCCGGATGAAGTCGACGGCAGCTTTATGTTGTTCCGAAAGGGATAGCTCCAAGTCATCCGTATCCCTTTCACCATCCGGTCGGACCTCATGATGTTCCCGGTCATCCGCCCCCGATGCTTCGGCGGAGCGTACCGACCCAGCGCCGTCGGATAATTCACGATCCGACACCGTTTCTGTCGGCTGCTGGGATGCTGCGATAAGCTGTGCTATCTGCACAAGAATGTCCGGCGTCGAGACCTGCGGAGGCGCAGTCTTTCGCTGCTTCGCCGAGGGCAGCTCCGCATCAGATGGCTCCCGCATACTTTTCCTATGCGAACGTCCAGAGTCCATCGGTCTCGAATCCCTGGCTGCCGGATGGTGTGACCTGGTCGCCGAAGAATCCTTCATCGGCGAAGCTGGTAATATATTGGCGGTCACGCAGCCAAGGTGCGGTTGTGTGCGCTGACGAGAAGAGGAAGCCTTAACAGTCTCTGCGGACTGCTTATACAACGGAGCGTCCCGAGCGACGGACGTATGCTCCGCTAAAGACACATTTTGTACCACAACATCTGGTCCCAGATGTTGTTGTACGAGAGAGGGGCCTCTCTCGCTCGCGGCCCGGCTGGACCTGGACGAGCTAGGAACCGGACTCAAAGGCTTCCTCCGTTCTCGCTTACTATCCGCCGTCACTGGGTGTGCATCTATTATGTTTATAGTGCTCGCATCACCCAAAATTTCCTCTTGGACCGCATCGGACGAACCCGGCTGCCGAACCATTCGGTGAATGGACGCTACACCGGGCGAGCTAGCGGACGACATTTGTCTAATCTCCATGAGCACTTTTGCCGCTAGCTCTGAATTCATTTGTGATGACGGACGCACACTTGAAGAAGATAACATGGAAACATCACCCTGTTCTGGTTCCTCTGAAATAGAAACTGAGAGAGTAGAGTGACCTTGCGGAGAAAGAGCCGGAATCGCTCTTTCTCCAGAAACAACATATCGTGACACACGTTTCCAATGTTTCTCATCCCAATATTCACATATAGGACAGGGATTAATGCGAGAACACTGACTACAATTAATACAATGATCATGAAAGTCAGAGGAAGATTTCTTCCTATTACAATTTGAACAATGTCCCTTCATTGTGAAAGAACAACAATAAGTCCTAGTTACTCGCAAAAACCCCTGACACAAAGATACATAATAACATGATCCATTAATAAATGAAAAAACAATTGCAAAACAAAATAATTTTGAAAAAATATTTTTTCAGCGAAGCCCAAGTTGCTGAAAAGTAACGTTGAGCCCCGATGGATCCGATGGCAAAGTGTGGTCAAAAATTTTAAATTTATATTAAATAATTAATGAGACACTTTCGGATAATATAAATGTATCTTATAGTGAGATAAACTACAGCAAAGGCAAACAGCCCCCCTCAAAAAAGGCTGTTGCCAATGAAAACAAACAGTGTAAAAACACCAGAAAACATGACTCCAGGCACTGAAAAAACTGGCCCGGAATCAGTCATCAATTACACTCTATCTGATGCAAAACAGAGACTCCCAGGGGAGAATCTGTAGAACATCAGATGGAAGATGCAGAACACAAACGTTATACACCCATGGGTGAAAACGTAACTATGGGGAAAATAACAGAAAACATTCTGTAACCAAGCAACTCTCCCAGGAAATTTTAGAAATGAAATTTCTCAAAAATATGCCAAAAGCATGGGAGAATTGCAAGGGGGGACTTTAGAAGGTTAGGGAAGAGGAAACACTGAATAAGCAGTGCAACAATTAGCAAGAATGACAACAAGAGGCCCATGCCTCGAAAATAGGCAACTTAACATAATTTCATCAAAAAATTTTAAGTACAGCCCTGATTATTTTTTGTCACTTCTTTTTCCTCTCCTCCTTCTATCCTCCTTAGAATCACATTTCTCCAAAAATTACGTGTCTGGCATCCTTTAAACTGAGATTTACAAGCACAAAGATCAGTGAGATGTTGACTGATGAAGGGCCAAACAGAGAATGATAATTGGCGCCAATTTCGGGACATCTGCGTCACTGCGCATGCGCAGTAGAGGCGTAGTATGGAGGTCCTTTAGGACATGATTTCTTTTTGTTTTGGATGCAAATTTTGGGGATTGGGGGGCAAAATTTGTGTTTGGCCCTGGTTTTGTTAGAGTTAGCACCAGCTAAGTCTGGGTCATTGGTACAGTATAAAAATATAATATTTTTTCAGCTGCTGAATTTGCATATTACACAGGCAGATGCGGGCAATTCGTTGGGTAAAGGGTTAAAAGATGAACTTCAGAAATGAAGACAACAGAGAGTTTGACAGCAAATTGAGGGGTATTAAAGAAAAAGCAGACAATGCAACTAAGATGGCTAACCGGAATGAACAATATTCCAGAAGGCGAAACTTGAAAATTCTTGGACTTAAGAAAACACTGGTGAAACTCTGTCCAAAGTTATCTGCGACCTTGTGAATCCTACACTCAAAGACATGCAAGTTTCTGAAGCAGACATTATCGCTTCCCATAGGCTGCCGTCAAATCGCAGAGACTCACCTCTACCAATAACTGTAAAATTTCACCGAAGAGAAATAAGAGATTCCATTTTGATGAGCAGGAAACAAATTGCAGAGACAATGCAGTGTAGAAATCAGGGTGACTGCAGAGTGAAAATCGCGGATGATGTGAAGCACTGAATGCTGGGTTGGTAAGTAGACTCTACCGGCACGATCAAATGGAAGCCACTTATCATCACAATGGTTCAGGATGGGTGAAACTTCGAAATGAGAAAAGACTCAAGTGACATTTCTGACGACATAGACGATATAATTAATAAGAATGTTCATAGCAGTTCTCAGCAGTAATCTAGTCACTTAATCTTGATGGTGACGCGACCAGCACTTTTTATCCTTACATATCAAAGCCGTCAAACCCAACAAGTAATATCCAGTTCACAGCGGAAAGTGAAGAAAAAATGCAATCGCAGTTGAAAATGTAGGAACAAATGCAGAAAACGCTTTGCTTTCCTTCTTTCAAGACACTGAACATGAGACCTTACCCCCCCCTCCCCCCTCATGGGGGGGGGGGGGGAGGGTAGCACGGGCAGTGGGTTTTTTGGGGTTTTTTTTTATGGGGAGTTGCCTCAGTCATGAATAAGACTACTTTCGGTATCCACTCAAAAACAGTACAGACTTGATAATATATACCGTTTATAATTGATAATTTCCAGCGATAATTTGACTTGCATCGTGGGTAGGCAGTGATCCGCTGGAGGGTTTCATGCGTTAGTTCAGGGTGGAATGGGTTGGGTTGTTGCTGGAAGTGACTGGTACGCACCCCATAACTCTACAATTTTTTTTTTTATATTGCATTAAGAAACAGATGGTCTTCGGTGATAATTCGTCTCGTACTTGCCTTGGGTTGGGGCATCAAACCGCAATTTTTATCAAAAATGATGGAAGTGAACCTTTTTTTTTTTTCACAGAGGGATTTTCGACTGCTGTCTTTCAGGAGTTTTTGTTCCATACTATTAGTTACACAGTTTGTTGGTGGCCTAGTGTGGAATATGTGGTGTCGGTTAATTTCATATTGGACGAGAGCAAAGCTCGAGTCCAATATGGAATTGACTGTCGTCATATGTGCCATATTGGGCAGCCAGCGAACTGTGTAACAAATATATCTTGCCGACTGCTGCATCGATGCACAGAACTAATAACAACAGCGATCAAAATTAAATGAGAGAATACGCACAATGTGTTTGCGTGTCTTTGCCTTGTTACAATTTATGGGAGAGTGCCTACAGGCACTCTCCCATAAATTGTAACAAGGAAAATTGATACATACCAAACAGTTTCATTTCGAAGGTAACATGACACACATCCACAGAATATGAAGCCTTTTAAGTTGCCTAACCTGCACTTCAGACCAAATGTGGGCTTCCAACACTCAATCTTTCAACTTGAAGCGTTTATCAGCTGCCGCTATTTTGAATAATCAAGGAACAAGGGGGAGATTACCCATAGGTGTCAGCATATATTGATGTTGACAGGCAGTATATGGTTTTATATGCAGGCTGCATGTGACGTCTATGAACCAATGAAATTCCCAGATACTTGTAGGAGGCAAGATATTCTTATATACATGGAATGTGGAGCGGCGATTCCTGGAGGATAGTATGTTTATACCTAATCTTAACATGACTTACACTCGCATATGTGCCTGCATACGTGGGCACGTATGTCTATATGGATGTATATTATTGGTTACACAGTTTGTTGGTGGCCTGGTATGGTGTATGTGATGTCAGTTAATTTCAAATTGGATGAGAGCGAAGCTTGAGTCCAATATGGAATTGGCTGACGCCATATATACCATGTTGGGCCGCCAATGGACTGTGTTAACAAATATATCTTGCCGACTGCTGCATCGATGCACAGAACTAATAACAACAGCGATCAAAATTAAATAAGAGAATTCTCACAGTGTGTTCACGTGTCTTTTCCTTGTTACTATTTATGCTCACAGGCACTCTCCCATAAATTGTAACAAGGCAAATTCATACATACCAGTTTCATTTCGAAGGTAACATGACACACATCCACATAATTTGAAGCCTTTTAAGTTGCCTAACCTGCACTTCAGACCAAATATGGGCTTCCAACACTCAATCTTTCAACTTGAAGCGTTTATCAGGTGCCACCATTTTGAATAATCAATGAACAAAGGGGAGATTACCCATAGCTGTCAGCGTATATTGATGTTGACAGGCAGTAAATGGTTTTATATGAAGTTTGCATGTGATGTCTTTGAACCAATGAAATTCCCAGATACTTGTAGGAGGTAAGATATATATATATATAAGCTTGTTTGTACATATATGGAATGTGGAGTGGCGATTCCGGAAGGATAGTATGTCTATACTATGCATACGTGAACGCCTATGTGTATATAGATATATATATTTAAATGTGTGTTTGTGTGTGGGGGCATGTATGCGAGTGTGTGTTTGTATTTTCAACTCTGTTTTCCAGGCTGTGGCCCATGGTACCTCCTTTCGGCAAGCACTTGTCCTTCTCCAACCAGAGAAGATCAGGTTCGATTTTTTTGTGGGAGGGAGGCGAATTATGCGAGAAAACTCCTTTTTTTTTCATTGGTTGGCTGTGGCAGGAGCTTTGCCACATATGCTGTCACTTTCGGGGCATAGGTGTGGTAACGAATCAGATGTCCTTTTCCTCCTCTTATAGGCTTAGCACGTATCATCTTAGGAAAAAAAATATATTTCTCATATCGATATTTAACCCGTTCAACACTGGCGCACTGGAAGGTATCATTTCAATCAATACAGTCAACAACAAAAGGGACGAAACCACCCTGGTCTGTTGGGAGGTTTGGTGGTGATTTGATCCAAAAGCTTTGACAAGCAGTTGGGTCAAAATTTTACCGGGCTTCGCTTCAGATGTTTTGCTATTCTTGTCGTCTGCTCGGCCATCCATACCAACACATCGAAACTGAGGGCACTTTAGATGTGGGTTGAGACATAGGGGCAGATAGTATACAATTATTTTATCATGATTTCACAAATTTACAGTTACTTACATCAGATGAACATGCATACTCACTTGCTTGGTCACATAGCCGCCTCCTCTACACACACGTATAATAGTTGTGAGCCTTCCCGCCAATTCCTCTTCTCACACTGCACGTCCTCCCCCATATAGCACACTAACTTGTTCACATCAGCGATCACACACACACATACACCCACCCACTCACAAACACACCCACACCTATTCACACACACACACACACACCTACACCCCCCCACACACACACACACACCTACACACACGCATGCACACACGCACACATACACACTCACACACACAAATAAATACTCACTCAATTATATATACATACACAGTATATAGAATAGCCCTCACTCTATCACAGATTCCGTCTTATGTCATACTCCTAAAAAGAAATTGCACAATACAAGCAACAACTTTTATGTTGTAAATTTATGGTGCAGAAATTCGACCTTTGTAGAGGAACAGATAAGAAGCAAAATGAGTTCATTTTTGTTATTGTTTTTCATTACCTTTTTAGTTACTGATAAAATTTCAAATTTCAGAAATGACAGATTTTCTAATGGCAACTTTGTACAGAAAAGCAACGTTCTTGTTAGGGACAAACCTAGCAGATTCACAGGTCTTTCCATGTACTGTTCTGTACAGAAATGCAAGTCTAAAAAAAGGAAAAATGAATAATTCACAACATGGTAGCTGTACACAGCTTTACCCATAACCTCATTCAAAATGGCTAGCATAATAATAGGAAGCATGAACTGCCGTGGCTTATCTTCCGATTCTTATAAACGACTCAATATGTTTTCTCAAAGCAGGGATAAATTTGTCATAACTTTTCTGGTGGATACACATTCGAGCAAGAAAGTGGAAAACTGTTGGAGAAGTGAATGGGGTTATGAGGCTGTATTCTGTTCTCACTCAGGTTCAAGCAGAAGCATGGCTATACTTTTCAAAAATAATTTTGGGTTCACCATACACAAAAGTATTTTAGATGAGACTGGAAACTTTATTATTCTGGACGCTACCATCAAGGATCAAAGATTAACCCTTTCAGTTGTTTACGGTCCCAATGACGATAGACCACAATTCTATGATGAATTATTCTCTAAAATTGAAAGCATAGGTAATGATTCAATCATAATAGGAGGGGACTGGAACATTCCCCAAGATTACGAAAAAGATACAATTAAATATAAGCAAAAAAACAACCAAAAGGCAAATAAAAAAATAATGAACTTAATGGAAAAATTTGACTTATTTGATGTCTGGCATTTAGAAAATACAGAGGAAAAACGTTATACTTGGAGAGGGCCTGAAAATAAAATGGCGAGATTAGACTACTTTCTATTATCGTCAGACTTGCAACTCTTTTTTAAAAATGCAGAAATTCACACTAGATACCGCGAGAAAAGGCATCTGGAAGTTTAATAACAGCCTACTCAGTGACCCAGACTATGTAACTGCTATTAAATAAATTATTGCTGAAACAGTAGACCAAAAAACAAATAATAACACAGGACGTTATACTATAAATAATCAGCTTCTTTGGGAAACAGTAAAGATTATGATCAGAGGGAAAAGTATTGCATATGCCTCTTCTGTAAAACCTAAGGCAGACAAAAGGCAACAAGAAATAGAAGATCATTTAAAAGTTCTGAATACTAAACTCGACAGTGGAGATGAGTCAGTGTCAGAAGAAATGAGATCACTTGAAAACAAAATTAAAACCATTAGGGATAAAAAGCTTCAGGGAATAATAATGAGAACAGAATTAAAATGGAAAATAGAAGGGGAAAAACCAACCAAGTACTTCTGCAACTTGGAAAAAAGACATTATACAGAAAAAACTATTCCCACGTTAGTAAAGGATGATGGGTCGGAAATTACTGATATACACGAGATTTTAACCGAGCAAAAATCATTTTACGAAAATTCATATTCATCAAAACTTTCTACTAATCAACCTCTTGATACAGATGATACTTTTTTGACAAAAGTATCCCCTTCCTTAACTTTTTAAGCAATGACCAAAAACTTTCTCTCGAAGGGCCATTATCACATTCGGAAGGCTTAAAAGTCCTAAAAGCAATGCAAAACAATAAAACACCCGGTTCTGACGGCTTCACCGCCGAGTTTTATAAATTCTTTTGGATAGACATTGGCATTTATCTAATAAACTCGTTAAATTGTGGTTATGAATTGGAACAAATTTCAACTACACAGAGACTTGGAATTATTACTTGTATACC
This sequence comes from Pictodentalium vernedei, assembly GCA_031216915.1. Taxonomy (NCBI): domain Eukaryota; kingdom Metazoa; phylum Mollusca; class Scaphopoda; order Dentaliida; family Dentaliidae; genus Pictodentalium; species Pictodentalium vernedei. Next base: position 356,449,866 of record CM062289.1, read on the forward strand.
AAAACAAAACAAACCTTAGCAATACATAAACAAGAGGCCCCAAGGAGCCTAAATTGTTCACTGGCCAAAGTGGTTCAAAGAAGTATTTGGGGTCACATTCAGTTAGACATGGTTCATCAACACTACAAAGGAATGAAGTCCTGAGAGACAAATTTTATGGAACTAGGGACATGGCTTGAACAAACTTGAATCTTAGCCCCCCTAAGGATGCTGCATACCAAATATCAAAAGCATTCATCTGCTGGATTTGAAAAAAAGATTTTATAGGAAATTCCTCATTTTGAACTTAGTTATCATTCGGGCTCCCACACCACAGTGAGCCCAAATATGAACCCAGGGACTTGACTTGAACAAACTTCAATCTCACCCCCTAAGGATGCTGCATGCCAAATATCAAAACATTGCTGAAACTGAAGAAGCTTTTTAAAGAAAAATTCCTCATATTGACTAAGTTATAATTCGGGCTCCCACAGGTAGCCCAAATATGGACCCAAGGACTTGGTTTTAACAAAGCTGAATCTCACACCCCTAAGGATGCTACACACCACATATCAAACATTCCGACTGCTGGATCTGAAGAAGAAGATTTTTTAAGTTTGTTGGTGGCCTAGTGTGGAATATGTGGTGTCGGTTAATTTCATATTGGACGAGAGTAAAGCTCGAATCCAATATGGAATTGACTGTCGTCATATGTGCCATATTGGGCAGCCAGCGAACTGTGTAACAAATATATCTTGCCGACTGCTGCATCGTTGCACAGAACTAATAACAACAGCGATCAAAATTAAATGAGAGAATATGCACAATGTGTTTGCGTGTCTTTGCCTTGTTACAATTTATGGGAGAGTGCCTACAGGCACTCTCCCATAAATTGTAACAAGGAAAATTGATACATACCAAACAGTTTCATTTCGAAGGTAACATGACACACATCCACAGAATATGAAGCCTTTTAAGTTGCCTAACCTGCACTTCAGACCAAATGTGGGCTTCCAACACTCAATCTTTCAACTTGAAGCGTTTATCGGCTGCCGCTATTTTGAATAATCAATGAACAAGGGGGAGATTACCCATAGGTGTCAGCATATATTGATGTTGACAGGCAGTATATGGTTTTATATGCAGTCTGCATGTGACGTCTATGAACCAATGAAATTCCCAGATACTTGTAGGAGGTAAGATATTCTTATATACATGGAATGTGGAGCGGCGATTCCTGGAGGATAGTATGTTTATACCTAATCTTAACATGACTTACACTCGCATATGTGCCTGCATACGTGGGCACGTATGTCTATATGGATGTATATTATTGGTTACACAGTTTGTTGGTGGCCTGGTATGGTGTATGTGATGTCAGTTAATTTCAAATTGGATGAGAGCGAAGCTTGAGTCCAATATGGAATTGGCTGACGCCATATATACCATGTTGGGCCGCCAATGGACTGTGTTAACGAATATATCTTGCCGACTGCTGCATCGATGCACAGAACTAATAACAACAGCGATCAAAATTAAATAAGAGAATTCTCACAGTGTGTTCACGTGTCTTTTCCTTGTTACTATTTATGCTCACAGGCACTCTCCCATAAATTGTAACAAGGCAAATTCATACATACCAGTTTCATTTCGAAGGTAACATGACACACATCCACAGAATTTGAAGCCTTTTAAGTTGCCTAACCTGCACTTCAGACCAAATATGGGCTTCCAACACTCAATCTTTCAACTTGAAGCATTTATCAGGTGCCACCATTTTGAATAATCAATGAACAAAGGGGAGATTACCCATAGCTGTCAGCATATATAGATGTTGACAGGCAGTAAATGGTTTTATATGAAGTTTGCATGTGACGTCTTTGAACCAATGAAATTCCCAGATACTTGTAGGAGGTAAGATATATATATATATAAGCTTGTTTGTACATATATGGAATGTGGAGTGGCGATTCCGGAAGGATAGTATGTCTATACTATGCATACGTGAACGCCTATGTGTATATAGATATATATATTTAAATGTGTGTTTGTGTGTGGGGGCATGTATGCGAGTGTGTGTTTGTATTTTCAACTCTGTTTTCCAGGCTGTGGCCCATGGTACCTCCTTTCGGCAAGCACTTGTCCTTCTCCAACCAGAGAAGATCAGGTTCGATTTTTTTGTGGGAGGGAGGCGAATTATGCGAGAAAACTCCTTTTTTTTTCATTGGTTGGCTGTGGCAGGAGCTTTGCCACATATGCTGTCACTTTCGGGGCATAGGTGTGGTAACGAATCAGATGTCCTTTTCCTCCTCTTATAGGCTTAGCACGTATCATCTTAGGAAAAAAAATATATTTCTCATATCGATATTTAACCCGTTCAACACTGGCGCACTAGAAGGTATCATTTCAATCAATACAGTCAACAACAAAAGGGACGAAACCACCCTGGTCTGTTGGGAGGTTTGGTGGTGATTTGATCCAAAAGCTTTGACAAGCAGTTGGGTTAAAATTTTACCGGGCTTCGCTTCAGATGTTTTGCTATTCTTGTCGTCTGCTCGGCCATCCATACCAACACATCGAAACTGAGGGCACTTTAGATGTGGGTTGAGAAATAGGGGCAGATAGTATACAATTATTTTATCATGATTTCACAAATTTACAGTTACTTACATCAGATGAACACGCATACTCACTTGCTTGGTCACATAGCCGCCTCCTCTACACACACGTATAATAGTCGTGAGCCTTCCCGCCAATTCCTCTTCTCACACTGCACGTCCTCCCCCATATAGCACACTAACTTGTTCACATCAGCGATCACACACACACATACACCCACCCACTCACAAACACACCCACACCTATTCACACACACACACACACACCTACACCCCCCCCCCCACACACACACACCTACACACACGCATGCACACACGCACACATACACACTCACACACACAAATAAATACTCACTCAATTATATATACATACACAGTGTATAGAATAGCCCTCACTCTATCACAGATTCCGTCTTATGTCATACTCCTAAAAAGAAATTGCACAATACAAGCAACAACTTTTATGTTGTAAATTTATGGTGCAGAAATTCGACCTTTGTAGAGGAACAGATAAGAAGCAAAATGAGTTCATTTTTGTTATTGTTTTTCATTACCTTTTTAGTTACTGATAAAATTTCAAATTTCAGAAATGACAGATTTTCTAATGGCAACTTTGTACAGAAAAGCAACGTTCTTGTTAGGGACAAACCTAGCAGATTCACAGGTCTTTCCATGTACTGTTCTGTACAGAAATGCAAGTCTAAAAAAAGGAAAAATGAATAATTCACAACATAGTAGCCGTACACAGCTTTACCCAAAACCTCATTCAAAATGGCTAGCATAATAATAGGAAGCATGAACTGCCGTGGCTTATCTTCCGATTCTTATAAACGACTCAATATGTTTTCTCGAAGCAGGGATAAATTTGTCATAACTTTTCTGGTGGATACACATTCGAGCAAGAAAGTGGAAAACTGTTGGAGAAGTGAATGGGGTTATGAGGCTGTATTCTGTTCTCACTCAGGTTCAAGCAGAAGCATGGCTATACTTTTCAAAAATAATTTTGGGTTCACCATACACAAAAGTATTTTAGATGAGACTGGAAACTTTATTATTCTGGACGCTACCATCAAGGATCAAAGATTAACCCTTTCAGTTGTTTACGGTCCCAATGACGATAGACCACAATTCTATGATGAATTATTCTCTAAAATTGAAAGCATAGGTAATGATTCAATCATAATAGGAGGGGACTGGAACGTTCCCCAAGATTACGAAAAAGATACAATTAAATATAAGCAAAAAAACAACCAAAAGGCAAATAAAAAAATAATGAACTTAATGGAAAAATTTGACTTATTTGATGTCTGGCATTTAGAAAATACAGAGGAAAAACGTTATACTTGGAGAGGGCCTGAAAATAAAATGGCGAGATTAGACTACTTTCTATTATCGTCAGACTTGCAACTCTTTTTTAAAAATGCAGAAATTCACACTAGATACCGCGAGAAAAGGCATCTGGAAGTTTAATAACAGCCTACTCAGTGACCCAGACTATGTAACTGCTATTAAATAAATTATTGCTGAAACAGTAGACCAAAAAACAAATAATAACACAGGACGTTATACTATAAATAATCAGCTTCTTTGGGAAACAGTAAAGATTATGATCAGAGGGAAAAGTATTGCATATGCCTCTTCTGTAAAACCTAAGGCAGACAAAAGGCAACAAGAAATAGAAGATCATTTAAAAGTTCTGAATACTAAACTCGACAGTGGAGATGAGTCAGTGTCAGAAGAAATGAGATCACTTGAAAACAAAATTAAAACCATTAGGGATAAAAAGCTTCAGGGAATAATAATGAGAACAGAATTAAAATGGAAAATAGAAGGGGAAAAACCAACCAAGTACTTCTGCAACTTGGAAAAAAGACATTATACAGAAAAAACTATTCCCACGTTAGTAAAGGATGATGGGTCGGAAATTACTGATATACACGAGATTTTAACCAAGCAAAAATCATTTTACGAAAATTCATATTCATCAAAACTTTCTACGAATCAACCTCTTGATACAGATGATACTTTTTTGACAAAAGTATCCCCTTCCTTAACTTTTTAAGCAATGACCAAAAACTTTCTCTCGAAGGGCCATTATCACATTCGGAAGGCTTAAAAGTCCTAAAAGCAATGCAAAACAATAAAACACCCGGTTCTGACGGCTTCACCGCCGAGTTTTAAAAATTCTTTTGGATAGACATTGGCATTTATCTAATAAACTCGTTAAATTGTGGTTATGAATTGGAACAAATTTCAACTACACAGAGACTTGGAATTATTACTTGTATACCAAAACAAAACAAACCTTAGCAATACATAAACAAGAGGCCCCAAGGAGCCTAAATTGTTCACTGGCCAAAGTGGTTCAAAGAAGTATTTGGGGTCACATTCAGTTAGACATGGTTCATCAACACTACAAAGGAATGAAGTCCTGAGAGACAAATTTTATGGAACTAGGGACATGGCTTGAACAAACTTGAATCTTAGCCCCCCTAAGGATGCTGCATACCAAATATCAAAAGCATTCATCTGCTGGATTTGAAAAAAAAGATTTTATAGGAAATTCCTCATTTTGAACTTAGTTATCATTCGGGCTCCCACACCACAGTGAGCCCAAATATGAACCCAGGGACTTGACTTGAACAAACTTCAATCTCACCCCCTAAGGATGCTGCATGCCAAATATCAAAACATTGCTGAAACTGAAGAAGCTTTTTAAAGAAAAATTCCTCATATTGACTAAGTTATAATTCGGGCTCCCACAGGTAGCCCAAATATGGACCCAAGGACTTGGTTTTAACAAAGTTGAATCTCACACCCCTAAGGATGCTACACACCACATATCAAACATTCCGACTGCTGGATCTGAAGAAGAAGATTTTTTAAGTTTGTTGGTGGCCTAGTGTGGAATATGTGGTGTCGGTTAATTTCATATTGGACGAGAGTAAAGCTCGAATCCAATATGGAATTGACTGTCGTCATATGTGCCATATTGGGCAGCCAGCGAACTGTGTAACAAATATATCTTGCCGACTGCTGCATCGATGCACAGAACTAATAACAACAGCGATCAAAATTAAATGAGAGAATATGCACAATGTGTTTGCGTGTCTTTGCCTTGTTACAATTTATGGGAGAGTGCCTACAGGCACTCTCCCATAAATTGTAACAAGGAAAATTGATACATACCAAACAGTTTCATTTCGAAGGTAACATGACACACATCCACAGAATATGAAGCCTTTTAAGTTGCCTAACCTGCACTTCAGACCAAATGTGGGCTTCCAACACTCAATCTTTCAACTTGAAGCGTTTATCGGCTGCCGCTATTTTGAATAATCAATGAACAAGGGGGAGATTACCCATAGGTGTCAGCATATATTGATGTTGACAGGCAGTATATGGTTTTATATGCAGTCTGCATGTGACGTCTATGAACCAATGAAATTCCCAGATACTTGTAGGAGGTAAGATATTCTTATATACATGGAATGTGGAGAGGCGATTCCTGGAGGATAGTATGTTTATACCTAATCTTAACATGACTTACACTCGCATATGTGCCTGCATACGTGGGCACGTATGTCTATATGGATGTATATTATTGGTTACACAGTTTGTTGGTGGCCTGGTATGGTGTATGTGGTGTCAGTTAATTTCAAATTGGATGAGAGCGAAGCTTGAGTCCAATATGGAATTGGATGACGCCATATATACCATGTTGGGCCGCCAATGGACTGTGTTAACGAATATATCTTGCCGACTGCTGCATCGATGCACAGAACTAATAACAACAGCAATCAAAATTAAATGAGAGAATTCTCACAGTGTGTTCACGTGTCTTTTCCTTGTTACTATTTATGAGAGAGTGCTCACAGGCACTCTCCCATAAATTGTAACAAGGCAAATTCATACATACCAGTTTCATTTCGAAGGTAACATGACACACATCCACATAATTTGAAGCCTTTTAAGTTGCCTAACCTGCACTTCAGACCAAATATGGGCTTCCAACACTCAATCTTTCAACTTGAAGCGTTTATCAGGTGCCACCATTTTGAATAATCAATGAACAAAGGGGAGATTACCCATAGCTGTCAGCGTATATAGATGTTGACAGGCAGTAAATAGTTTTATATGAAGTTTGCATGTGACGTCTTTGAACCAATGAAATTCCCAGATACTTGTAGGAGGTAAGATATATATATATATAAGCTTGTTTGTACATATATGGAATGTGGAGTGGCGATTCCGGAAGGATAGTATGTCTATACTATGCATACGTGAACGCCTATGTGTATATAGATATATATATTTAAATGTGTGTTTGTGTGTGGGGGCATGTATGCGAGTGTGTGTTTGTATTTTCAACTCTGTTTTCCAGGCTGTGGCCCATGGTACCTCCTTTCGGCAAGCACTTGTCCTTCTCCAACCAGAGAAGATCAGGTTCGATTTTTTTGTGGGAGGGAGGCGAATTATGCGAGAAAACTCCTTTTTTTTCATTGGTTGGCTGTGGCAGGAGCTTTGCCACATATGCTGTCACTTTTGGGGCATAGGTGTGGTAACGAATCAGATGTCCTTTTCCTCCTCTTATAGGCTTAGCACGTATCATCTTAGGAAAAAAAATATATTTCTCATATCGATATTTAACCCGTTCAACACTGGCGCACTGGAAGGTATCATTTCAATCAATACAGTGAACAACAAAAGGGACGAAACCACCCTGGTCTGTTGGGAGGTTTGGTGGTGATTTGATCCAAAAGCTTTGACAAGCAGTTGGGTTAAAATTTTACCGGGCTTCGCTTCAGATGTTTTGCTATTCTTGTCGTCTGCTCGGACATCCATACCAACACATCGAAACTGAGGGCTCTTTAGATGTGGGTTGAGAAATAGGGGCAGATAGTATACAATTATTTCATCATGATTTCACAAATTTACAGTTACTTACATCAGATGAACACGCATACTCACTTGCTCGGTCACATAGCCGCCTCCTCTACACACACGTATAATAGTCGTGAGCCTTCCCGCCAATTCCTCTTCTCACACTGCACGTCCTCCCCCATATAGCACACTAACTTGTTCACATCAGCGATCACACACATACACCCACCCACTCACAAACACACCCACACCTATTCACACACACACACACACACACACCTACACCCCCCCCCCCCACACACACACACCTACACACACGCATGCACACACGCACACATACACACTCACACACACAAATAAATACTCACTCAATTATATATACATACACAGTGTATAGAATAGCCCTCACTCTATCACAGATTCCGTCTTATGTCATACTCCTAAAAAGAAACTGCACAATACAAGCAACAACTTTTATGTTGTAAATTTATGGTGCAGAAATTCGACCTTTGTAGAGGAACAGATAAGAAGCAAAATGAGTTCATTTTTGTTATTGTTTTTCATTACCTTTTTAGTTACTGATAAAATTTCAAATTTCAGAAATGACAGATTTTCTAATGGCAACTTTGTACAGAAAAGCAACGTTTTTGTTAGGGACAAACCTAGCAGATTCACAGGTCTTTCCATGTACTGTTCTGTACAGAAATGCAAGTCTAAAAAAAAGAAAAATGAATAATTCACAACATAGTAGCTGTACACAGCTTTACCCATAACCTCATTCAAAATGGCTAGCATAATAATAGGAAGCATGAACTGCCGTGGCTTATCTTCCGATTCTTATAAACGACTCAATATGTTTTCTCGAAGCAGGGATAAATTTGTCATAACTTTTCTGGTGGATACACATTCGAGCAAGAAAGTGGAAAACTGTTGGAGAAGTGAATGGGATTATGAGGCTGTATTCTGTTCTCACTCAGGTTCAAGCAGAAGCATGGCTATACTTTTCAAAAATAATTTTGGGTTCACCATACACAAAAGTATTTTAGATGAGACTGGAAACTTTATTATTCTGGACGCTACCATCAAGGATCAAAGATTAACCCTTTCAGTTGTTTACGGTCCCAATGACGATAGACCACAATTCTATGATGAATTATTCTCTAAAATCGAAAGCATAGGTAATGATTCAATCATAATAGGAGGAGACTGGAACGTTCCCCAAGATTACGAAAAAGATACAATTAAATATAAGCAAAAAAACAACCAAAAGGCAAATAAAAAAATAATGAACTTAATGGAAAAATTTGACTTATTTGATGTCTGGCGTTTAGAAAATACAGAGGAAAAACGTTATACTTGAAGAGGACCTGAAAATAAAATGGCGAGATTAGACTACTTTCTATTATCGTCAGACTTGCAACTCTTTTTTGAAAATGCAGAAATTCACACTAGATACCGCTCCGACCATAATCCAATAAGCATAAAACTGTCTTTTGATAACCAGCCCCGAGAAAAGGCATCTGGAAGTTTAATAACAGCCTACTCAGTGATCCAGACTATGTAACTGCTATTAAATAAATTATTGCTGAAACAGTAGACCAAAAAACAAATAATAACACAGGACGTTATACTATAAATAATCAGCTTCTTTGGGAAACAGTAAAGATTATGATCAGAGGGAAAAGTATTGCATATGCCTCTTCTGTAAAACCTAAGGCAGACAAAAGGCAACAAGAAATAGAAGATCATTTAAAAGTTCTGAATACTAAACTCGACAGTGGAGATGAGTCAGTGTCAGAAGAAATGAGATCACTTGAAAACGAAATTAAAACCATTAGGGATAAAATGCTTCAGGGAATAATATTGAGAACAGAATTAAAATGGAAAATAGAAGGGGAAAAACCAACCAAGTACTTCTGCAACTTGGAAAAAAGACATTATACAGAAAAAACTATTCCCACGTTAGTAAAGGATGATGGGTCGGAAATTACTGATATACACGAGATGTTAACCGAGCAAAAATCATTTTACGAAAATTCATATTCATCAAAACTTTCTACGAATCAACCTCTTGATACAGATGATACTTTTTTGACAAAAGTATCCCCTTCCTTAACTTTTTAAGCAATGACCAAAAACTTTCTCTCGAAGGGCCATTATCACATTTGGAAGGCTTAAAAGTCCTAAAAGCAATGCAAAACAATAAAACACCCGGTTCTGACGGCTTCACCGCCGAGTTTTATAAATTCTTTTGGATAGACATTGGCATTTATCTAATAAACTCGTTAAATTGTGGTTATGAATTGGAACAAATTTCAACTACACAGAGACTTGGAATTATTACTTGTATACCAAAACAAAACAAACCTTAGCAATACATAAACAAGAGGCCCCAAGGAGCCTAAATTGTTCGCTGGCCAAAGTGGTTCAAAGAAGTATTTGGGGTCACATTCAGTTAGACATGGTTCATCAACACTACAAAGGAATGAAGTCCTGAGAGACAAATTTTATGGAACAAGGGACATGGCTTGAACAAACTTGAATCTTACCCCCCCTAAGGATGCTGCATACCAAATATCAAAAGCATTCATCTGCTGGATTTGAAAAAAAAGATTTTATAGGAAATTCCTCATTTTGAACTTAGTTATCATTCGGGCTCCCACACCACTGTGAGCCCAAATATGAACCCAGGGACTTGACTTGAACAAACTTCAATCTCACCCCCTAAGGATGCTGCATGCCAAATATCAAAACATTGCTGAAACTGAAGAAGCTTTTTAAAGAAAAATTCCTCATATTGACTAAGTTATAATTCGGGCTCCCACAGGTAGCCCAAATATGGACCCAAGGACTTGGTTTTAACAAAGTTGAATCTCACACCCCTAAGGATGCTACACACCACATATCAAACATTCCGACTGCTGGATCTGAAGAAGAAGATTTTTTAAGAAAATTCCTCATTTCGAACTAAGTTACAATTCAAGCTCCCACAGTGAGCACAAATATGGACCTAGGGACATGGCTTGAACAAACTTGAATCCCCCCCCCCTCTAAGGATGCTGCACACCAAATATCAAAACATTCCAACTGCTGGATCTGAAGAAGATTTTTAAAGAAAATTCCTCACTTTGAACTAAGTTATCATTCAGGCACCCACAGTGAGCCCAAATATGAACCCAGGGACTTGGTTTAAACAAACTTGAATCCCCCCCCCCCCCCCCCCCCAAGCATGCTACATACCCAATATCAAAAGATTCTGCCTGCAGGGTCTTGCGAAGAAGATTTTTAAAGAAATTTATCTGAAATGCACACGTTCAAATTTGGGCTCCTATACTGAGCCCAAAAATAAACCCAGGGGGCCGATTTGAACAAACTTGAATCAGATCTACCCCACAATGTTGCATACCCAATATCAAAAGATTCTGCCTGCTGGATCTTGAGAAGATTTTTAAAGAAGTTTGCCTGAAATGCACTAAGTTCAAATTTGGTCTCCTATACTGAGTAGATCTGGAGAAGATTTTTTAAGAAATTTGCCTGAAATGCACTAAGTTCAAATTCAAGCTTCTATAGTGATCCCAAATGTGAATCCAGGCGGCCGATTTGAACAAACTTGAATCAGATCTACCCCACAATGTTGCATACCAAATATCAAAAGACTCTGTCTGCTGGATCTGGAGAAGAAGATTTTTTTACAAATTAGCCTGAAATGCACTAAGTTCGAATTTGGGCTTCTATAGTCATCCCAAATATGAATCCAGAGGGCCGATTTGAACAAACTTGAATCAGATCCACCCCATAATGCTGTATACCAAATATCAAATGATTCTGCCCACTTCTGCGGGAGAAGAAGATTTTTTAGTAATTTCTCTAATATACATAGGGTGCTATCAGAGTTATGCCCCCTATGGAGCCCCAAGTGGGTATGTCCATTTCATTTGAACAAACTTGACATATGGTAATGAACATCCATACCAAGTTTCGAGCAAATCGACCTAGCGGTTTCAGAGGAGAAGTCGTTTGAAAAATGTTTACGACGCCGGACGGACGACGCCGGACGGCAGACAGCAAGTAATAAGTTTAGCTCCCTTCAGTGAGCTAAAAACTGGCGCCCGATATCCCTAATTAACGTAGATACAAAAATAGGATCCACAGCAATTGCAAGCCGAGTAAAAACAGTTCTTCCCAATTTAATTTCAGACACCCAGCTCGGTTTTATGAAAGGTCGTTATATTGGGGAGTGCACTAGATTAACTTTCGATTCAATTGCTAAATGTGAGAAACTAGACATTCCAGGCATCCTAGTTCTTATAGATTTCGAAAAGGCTTTGGATTCCCTGGAATGGATCTTTATCCAAAAAACGATGGAACTTTTAAATTTTGGACGCTCTATGATATAAGGTGGTTTCAAACCTTCTACAGAAACATTTCGAGTTGCGTACTTAATAATGGCTATTGTTCTGAAAGATTCAATATAGAACGACGTGTAAGGCAAGGTGATCCCCCATTGCCCTATCTTTTTATTCTTAGTGTGGAAATTCTTAGCGCATCTTTAAAATTTAACCCCAATATAAATGGAATAAAGATAAACAATTCTGAATACTTAATAAGTCAATACGCTGATGACTCCACTCTGTATTTAAGCGACGATGGCTACTCTTTAGACAATGCCCTGAATAGGGTTAAACAATTCTCACTAATCTCTGGCTTAAAAGTTAATTTTGATAAAACGGAAGTTATATGGATAGGCTCCAAGCGGGGTTGTGGTGAAACACCATCAACAAGAGAACAAGTCATCTGGAATCATTCCAGATCAATCAAAATTTTGGGGATTGAATAATTTAATCTATTTAGCGACAATTATCTACTAAATAATTATACTAACAAAATGCAGAGAACAGAGAAATTATTAAGTGATTGGTCATTTTGTAACTTAACAATAATCGGAAAAAGCACTATTATAAAAACTTTGGCTTTACCAATTCTGACACATTGTTTTATGGTTTTACCAGATCCACCAAAGCAGTTATTTAAGAAAATTCAAACAATTTTTTATAATTTCTTGTGGTCCGGAAAAGTTGAAAAAATTAAGCGTACAATAATTACTGGCCTTATTGAAAATGGTAGAATTAAATTTCCCCACATTGAAACTTTTAGTCATGCTTTAAAAATGATTTGGATTAAGAAATTATTGGACTCCACCTCGTTGACTGCATGGAATACCCTTGTAATTGACAAGTTAGAAATGTTCGGAACTTACAAACTTTGGCACTTAAATAAAGAAGGTTTAAAGATAGTTAGAAAACATGTGAACACTTTCTGGAAGGATATTCTTTTGGCCTGGGCTCTTCTGGGAAATAACAGCAACACAACCCCAGCAGACATATTAGGTGAAACTATTTTCTTAAATAACCAAATACAAATTAACAGACAGCTTTTTTCAATAAAACTTGGTGTAATAAAGGTATTTACTTTGTAAATGACCTAGTATCCGACAACAATGGCCTCCGAACCTTCTCTGACTTCTCCAACAAGTATAACATCAATACACCATTTACAGTTTTTCAGGGTATTATAATGCATTTCCCAAAGCTTGGAAATAAACCTTTGATTGATAAACGTCGAAACGTTACAATTTACTAATAAAGTCTCCCGAACCTTTTATTTTAAATTTTTAGAACTGTACACAACACCTCCCATTCATATGCAGAACAAATGGAATGAGGTTTTGGATATAAATCTGCACTCAGATGACTGCAATTTTATATATAAAATCCCATTTTCAATAACGGACGATACATATTTACAAAGTTTGCATTTCAAAATTGTCCACCAAATATTATATATGAATTCAAAACTTCATAAATGCAAACTCTCTGAAACGGAACTATGTACTTTCTGTTGCAATAGAAAGGAGTCAATACTTCACTTGTTCTTTGAATGTTCTGTTGTGAAAACAGTTCTTCTGAATGTTTGGGAACATTTGAAGGACAAGTGCGATGTTGAGTTTCCCTTCAACCCAGAATATATCATTTTAGGCTACAGAAATATCCTTGCTCCACCCAATAACACAACAGACTTCTATATGGTGATCTACAGAAAGTTTGTTTATTCCTGCAAAGTGAAAAATAACTTATCAACATGTACAGGATTTATTGAACAATTACGAAACTACAGAAATCTGGAACTCATGTCCAAATATACATACTCAAATAAATGTTCAAAGGAAATAAACTTAAGGTGGGATACAATCCGTTCATTGCTAACTGGTTAACCCCTTTCGCATTTTTTATATACTGTTTTGTCACGATAATCCTTTACCTAACACAACATGTACTAGATTGATATGTATGTATCACCTCGATCCCATACCAAAACACAGACGGCAGGTTCCTGCAACACAGTGCAACTACAAATGAAACGTCATATCATTTTGAATGAAAAACAAACTTTGCTTTTTCTCTTTTTGTGACATGTATAAAATCTCTTTGTAAAATTTGTTAATGGAAACTATGCTTTTGATGGTAATTGAAAACCTTAGATCTGAATAAAAATGTTGCAAAATTCCAAGGTTGGACATCAAAGTGAACTAGAATTTTCATCCAGAAACCATCGATTTTACCATTTCGACACTTTTCTTTTCAATAGGCATAACTCTGGAACGGTAACTGTTATAATGGTCAAAATTGAAGATGACTTGCATTTCACAGTAGATAGTAAAGTTTTAAAATTTTAATGTCAAACATCTTACTGAATCGGAAATTGAAAATATTTTTGCATGCCGTAAGGTATGCTCACCTGCATGAGTTCTTTGATATTTAAGAAGTTTTGAATGAGAAAGAGACATCTGTCACAAACATCACATTTTATTAATTTCTCATGTACATGAATCCTTACACCCAAGGAAGGGTGTTTTTCTGTCCTAAAGCACTGAAAGCTAAATCATATTTGAATGTTTTAACACCTATGGAAGTTCTTGGATGCTCAATGAGACTGCTTCTGACTGAAGCACTTCCCACAGTGCTCAATGAGATTAAACTTGGTTTTGAAACATTTCTCACAAAATCCACATTGATATATATCATCAGTATGAGTTCTCTGATGCCTCGAGAGACTGAACTTAAAAGGAAAACTCTTGTCACAAATATCACATTTGAAAGGATGCTCACGAGTGTGAGTTCTCAGATGTCGAAAGAGAGCGGACCGAAAAGGAAAACATTTATCACAAACATCACACCTGGATGGTCCTTCACCTGTATGAGTTTTTATATGCTGAATAAGCTTTTTCTTCTGGTAGAAACATGAAGAACAAATGTCACATGTAAATGGCTTTTCACTTGTATGAATTTTTTTATGTACATTGAGATCAGATTTTTGTTTGAAACACTTGTCACAAGTATCACATTTGAATGGCCTCTCACCTGTATGTGTTATCATATGATACCGGAAACTACTCTTCAGACTAAAACACTTATCACAACTGTCACATTTGAATGGCTTCTCACCTGTATGTGTTCTTAAATGATGGGTGAGATAATACTTTTGAATAAAAGACTTAGAACAAATGCCACATTTGAATGGTTTCTCAACTGTATGTGTACTTAAATGACGGATGAGGTGACTGTTGCGATTATATGACTTATCACAAATGCGACATGTGAATGGCTTATCACCTGTGTGTATTCTTAAATGATAGGTAAGGTGACTTTGGTGCTTAAAAGACTTATCACAAATGTCACATTTCAATTGTTTCTCATCTAAATGTATTCTCAAATGACGAAGAAGCCAAGACTTTCGAACAAATGATTGATTACATGTAGCACATTTTAATGGCTTCTTACTTGTATGAGTTCCAGGATCTGATGTTTGGTTAGATGACATTTCTGTCTGAAATACTGATCACAAATGTCACTGTTTATTGGTACTTTACTTGTATTCCTCGGCTACTTTTCGATTCCATTGAGTGAAGAACTTGTCTCCAATGTTTGAGTTGTCCGTTACCAAACACAGTGATCTTTTTTGCCAAAGCACTGGCAACGAATCGCACATTTCAATGGTTTCTTGCCTGTATCAATTCCTAAAAAAAAAGTTGTCTCAAATACTGAGCACAAATGTCACATGTCAATGGTTCATTATATATATGCTTCACATACTCAGCAAATTTAAGAATTTCACCAACTGAAAGACTTGTCTCAACGGTCTGAGTTCTTTGGTACCGAATATGATGGAAGACGTTTTAGCTAAGATATTGATAACAATGACTGTCCTAGTTCTTTGATGGCAAGTGTGATGGTAGATCTTTTAAGCCAAAGTACTGATAGCAATGAAACATTCAAATGGTTTAGCACCTTATGAATTCTTGCACACAATGTTAGATAACTTCGTAAAATCATTGCCTATGATAGATCACATGTGAATGGTTCTCAGCTATGTGAATTTGGTTCTGGATTTACATGTTTTGACTAAAACATTAATTACATGTGTCATAGTTAATGATTTCTAACCTGATAAGTTGATGATAAAGGCTTTGTTGGCACATTGATTTCCAGAAGTCACCTTCGATTGAGTTTTCACTCTTGTTTTTAACACGTTGCTGATCTAAAAAGACAAAACAATGAAAGTGTCAGTGACACTGTACATGTAGCTTGTCCGTGTGTTGTGTTTGATGAAAAGGAAAATGTTCAATGTTTATGAAATAAGACAAGAATTGTGATAAATGGGAATATGTTAATTTCTGTTCCCTGTATGCTATGTTTTTAAAAAAATAATACGAGGTGTAGACTATACTAAAGAACTTAGGGGTGGGTTAATGTGGCCCTCAGGGATAATGTATGTGGCCCTCACAGTTAATGTATGTCAACGAAAGTTACCAAGTTTCAGTGAAATTATTACAAAACGAGTCACCCTATCAAGTTACATTGAAATCCCTTCATAAATATGGCCTGCAGACAGTGCTAAAGGTTTTCAGGCTCCAGGCCTGTGTAGCCATCACAGTTGACTGATTGCAACTAAATGGGGACGACCTCATTTCAACATTTTTACTAAGCCATTCTACCAAGTTACAATGAAATCCATTCACAAATACGGCCTGTAGTCTGCACTAAAGTTTTTCAGCTCAGGCAGCCATCATGGTTGAATGATCGCGACCAAACAGGGACGTTCTCATCCAGGCATTATCTGGAGTGATCCTACGAAGTTACAATGAAATCTCTTCATAAATATGACCTGTAGACTGTGCTCAAGGTTTTCGGGCTTCAGGCCCCTGTAGCTGTCACAGTGGACCAATCACGACCAAAAGGTGAAGTCATCATCTCGGCATTTTTCGAAGTCAACCTAACAAGTTACAATGAAGTCCTTCCATAAATATGACCTATAGACTATGCTAAAGTTTTTAGGGTTGTGGGCTCGGGCCGCAATCAAAGCTGAATGATCGCGACCAAAAGGGGACGTTCTCATCTAGACATTATTTGGAGTTGTCCTACCAAGCTACAATGGAATCCCTTCATAAATTTGACCTGTAGACTGTGCTAAAGGTTTTTGGGCTTCAGGCACCTGTAGCAGTCACAGTTGCCCAGTCGCGTCCAAAAGGGGGACGTTCTCATATAGACATAATATGAAGTCAACTTACCAAGTTACAATGAAATCCCCCATAAATATGACCTGTAGACTGTAGTGCTCAAACGACTAGTGAATTCCAAAGTCGACTAGTCAATACCCAAAAGTCAAGTCGACTTCGACTAGTCATTGGTGATAACTTATCTCCTTATAACAGTGTTGGTGTTCCGGTAGAGTGCTGAAGGTCCAAATTTGGCTTCACTTGGGCATTCATATACAGCAACTTACTGGAACATTATTCTGTTAATGTGCTTCTAATTAAGCAGAGAGTGAAATTATATAGTCTTATTTAATTTGCCTTGTTGCGATTTATGGGAGAGTGCCTATAGGCACTCTCCCATAAATTGCAACAAGGCAAATTAATAACATATCCTGATAGTCCAAAATAATTTAGCACTCTACTAGTACCAGTTGAAAGAAACTACTGTCACTACTATTAGATGGCAATAGATGTATACATTGATTGCCAATATTGCTGTTCAAACTGCCTGTCAGTGGCACAGAAGGGATACTATACTCGCCCAAAAAAGAAAGTGTGCATTGCAGAAACTGATCTGATCTGAATTTCTGTTCCCTGTATGCTATGTTTTCAATAAAAGTGTCAATGACACTGTAGCTCAACTTGTGTAAGACATGTATTTGTATAGTATGTGACACAGCAATGACAAACATCTAGGTAATGACCTGATAACAAAGGTACATATAATGTATTGTAATGGTCTGTACGTAAAGGTGGGCGACAGATGCTAAACTTGAAAAGAAATCTCCGAGTCCCAGAGTGAGTCTCACTGAACTCAAAAATATTTGTTCTCATAGCACACAGATAACAAAGGCACCCCAAAACACTCGTTCCTGTCACAAGGTGATAACAAAGGTACCCCAAGAAGTTTCGTCAAGAGTGGTTCATAAATACAGACTCTAGCCCGAGCTGTATTGACATGTGCACTTACTGTGTATAAGTAGCACTAAATAAATCAAAGTTCATCTAATTTGCATAATTTCTGCATGAGAAAAAAACCTGTATTATATGTGATGTATTCCATGTTACAATACATTCATACAAAAATTCATTCAAATCAGAACTTTCATACAGAAGTTCTGTACAAAAAACTGATTGCACTAATTTTGGTACAAAATGGCTGCTGATGGCTTCTTGAATTTCGAACCGCACCCAAAAACACTCATTCTCATCCCACTGTGATAATAAAGGTATTCAAGAAGTTTCGTAAAGATCGGTTCATAAATACGGCCTCTAGTCTGAGCCATATAGAAGTTGTGTACAAAAAACTAATTAGACCGACAGTTAAAACTAGAAGTCCTGTCATGAAATGCGCACAAATAGCATGTCAATTTGTGTGTTAATCTGCACGTTATGACTATAGTTAGGCTATCAAATGCTGTACATATGGTCTGTGCACAAGCAATGTTTCAGCCAATGGACCTCCGGGCAACCCGGAGTCCATTGGTAGAAACATTGCCTGTGTTTGCTATGAGTATCCAGGAGAACCTGCCGTGCTTTGGATGTCATTCGATATGGCAATTGCGCTCAATTCCTCCTCGCAATTAAGCCTTGATAAGTGCACAGTTCATGACAGGACTTCTAGCTTTAACTGTAATTAAGGTACAAAATGGCCACTGACAGCCATTTTGAATATTGGATCTCATCCAGAAACACTTGTTCTCGTCCCCAGATGATAACAAAGGTACCCAAGAAGTTTCATTAAGATCAGTTCATAAATACAGCCTCTAGCCTGAGCCATATTGACATGTGCACTTACTGTGTATTAGTAGCACTGAATAAATCAAAGTTCATCTAATTTGCTTAATTTCTGCATGAGAAAAACCTGTATTATATGTGATGTATTCCATGTTACTAAACATTCATACAAAAATTTATTCAAATCAGAGCTTTCATACAGAAGTTCTGTACAAAAAACTGATTGTACCTAATTTTGGTACCAAATGGCCACTGGCAGCCATCTTGAATTTCGGACTGCACCCAAAAACACTCGTTCTCGTCCCAAGATGATAACAAAGGTACCCAAGAAGTTTCATGAAGATTGGTTCATAAATACAGCCTCCAGCCTTAGCTGTCTAGAAGTTGTGTACAAAAAACTGATTAGACCTGATTTGGGAACAAAATGGCCACTGGCAGCCATCTCAAATTTTGGACCACATCTAGAAACACATGTTCTCGTCCCAAGGTGATAACAAAGGTACCCAAGAAGTTTCGTGAAGATCGGTTCATAACTACAGACTCTAGCTGAGCCGTATTGACATGTTCACTTACTGTGTATAAGTAGCACTGAATAAATCAAAGTTCATCTAATTTGCATAATTTTTGCACAAGAAAAAAACCTGTATTATATGTGATGTATTCCATGTTACTAAACATTCATACAAAAATTTATTCAAATCAAAACTTTCATACAGAAGTTCTGTACAAAAAACTGATTGCACAAACTAAAGTACATGGTGGCCATCTTGAATTTTGGACAGCACCCAAAACCACTAGTTCTCGTCCCACGGTGATAACAAAGGTACCCAAGAAGTTTAGTTAAGATCGGTTCATAAATACAGCCTCTAGCCCGAGCTGTATTGGAATTTGCAGTTACAGTGCTGAAAGTAACATTAAATAAATCAAAGTTAGTCTAATTTGCATAATTTACGCATGAGAAAAAAACCCATATTATATGTGATGTATCCCATGGTACTAAACATTCAGACAAAAAAATTATTCAAATCAGCGCTTTCGTATGGAAGTTCTGAGCAAAAATCTGATTGCACCTAATTTTGTACAAAATGGCTGCCAGCGACAGTCTTGAATTTCGGACTGGACCCAAAACACTCGTTCCCATCTCACAGTGATAACAAAGGTACCCAAGAAGTTTCGTAAAGATCGGTTCATAAATACGTCCTCTAGCCCAAGCCGTGTGGACGGACAGCGGGCCGTGACAATACCTCAAATTTGGCTTTGCCAAAGTTGAGCTAATAAAATCACACAATAGATCCCCATCCACCCATCCATTCCATGCATGAATTTTCACCCCATTAAATAACTCATTCTAAAGCAAAAACAATTTATCACCCATTGTCTCAGGCAAGCTTGCCAACTGTACAAATTTGCATTGGTACAACAATTGCCATGGTAAAATGACTGCGCCCCAGCAAAACGGCATCAGACTGGGGAATGTACTCTAATGCACAACAATGCTACATTCTGAGCATCAGATTATGTCATCGATTCTAGACCTTATATGGCCATATATTAGTACAACCATCTAACCCTTACCACGGCCTACATGTAACATCTTTAAAGGGGAAAACACCTCAACAATGTACCTGTAAGTAAAAAGGCCAACTCCACTCTTGGATTTCTCTGCAGAAACCTCCAACACTGTCCAAGGGAATGCCAATAGCCTGTAATGCACTTGTAAGATCGATAATGGAATATGGAGCGATCATCTGGGACCCATATACTGAAAGCAAGAGATCACAAAACCAGAAATTAAACAACAAAGGTGTGTAAGATTCATCACAAAATGAAAGTGTCAATGACACTGTAGCTCATCTTGACAAACTTGAACTTGTTAAGTTATAAATAAAATGGCAAAATTGAAGATCCTTGGTACCAATGTTATTTGATGAAATTTCAACATAACAGCATTGTTTGTGCACAACGTCAGATTAATCCATGCATTTTTAAATGTAAACTGTAAGACTGGCTAAAGGAAGAATGTTGATACACAAATGCAGTATGTTCAGAGGTTATTGTAAATGGCAACTTTTTTCACAGAAATGAATGCTGATCAATAGCTCTTATCTAAAGGTCTTGCCTAATGAGCACACCTAGTTCAAAAACCATGCTATGATAAATGTGACCTGCAGGCCATGTCAAAGAATGTTGACTGTCAAATGCAATAAATTCAAAGATTGTTGCTAACAGCAACAGTTTTTGATGGAAATGAAAAGAAAATCAATAGCTCCTATCTTTGTCACCCTGCATAAGCTTACAAAGTTTCAAAACAACCTGATAATGAATGTGCCCTCAGAGGCATGCCAAAGGAAGATGTTAATGCACAAATGCACTAAGTAAAAGGTCATTGCTTGTCGCAATGGTTTTTGGGGTTTTTTTTATGGAAATTCATAAATATACCCTGCAGAGAGTGCAAAAGGGATAAGATGATGCACAAATGCAGTAAGTTCAAAGGCTGGTGATAACGACAATACTTTTTTATGGAAATGAAAAAAATCAATAGCTCACATCTAGAGGTCACCCCGAACACACATACCAAGTATCATAGTGATCCGATAATAAATGTCACCCCACACAAGCACACCGAGTTTGCAAGCGATCCAATCATAAATGTGCCCTGCAGGGTGTGTAAAAGGGAAATATTGATGCTCAACTGCACTAAGTTTTTACTAAGTTCATCGAAGGTCATTGCCAGTGGCAACATTTTTTGACGAAAATCGATAGCTCCAATCCAGAGGTAACCCCAAACAAGCATACAAAGTTTCAAACCGATCTGATCATAAATGTGCCCTTTATGGCGTTCCAAAGGAATATATTGATGCCTGACTAAACTAAGTTCAAAGATTGTTGCCAGCGGCAACATATTTTGACGGACGGAAAAAAAAGAAAATCAATAGCTCCCATCTAGAGGTCACCCCAAACAAGCATGCCAGGTTTCAAAGCAATCCGATCATAAATGTGCCCTGTAGGGTGTGCCAAAGGAAAATATTGAGGTCTGCTAAACTAAGTTCTAAGAACATTGGCCGCGGCAACACTTTTTGACGGAAATTGAAGAAAATCGATAGCTCCCATCTAGAGGTCACCCAAAACAAGCATGCCAGGTTTCAAAGCAATCCAATCATAAATGTGCCCTGTAGGGTGTGCCAAAGGGAAATATTGAGGTCTGACTAAACTAAGTTGTAAGAACGTTGGCCGTGGCAACATTTTTTGACGGAAATGAAAGAAAATCGATAGCTCCCATTTAGAGGTCACCCCAAACAAGCATACCAGGTTTCAAAGCAGTCCAATCATAAATGTGCCCTGTGGGGTGTGCCAAAGGGAAATATTGAGGTCTGACTAAACTAAGTTGTAAGAACGTTGGCCGTGGCAACATTTTTTGATGGAAATTTAAGAAAATCGATAGCTCCCATCTAGCGGTCACCCCAAATAAGCATACCAAGTTTCAAAACAATCCAATCATAAATGTGCCCTGTAGGGTGTGCCAAAGGGAAATACTGAGGTTTGACTAAACTAAGTTTTAAGAACATTGGCCGCGGCAACATTTTTTGACGGAAATTGAAGAAAATTGATAGCTCCCATCTAGAGGTCACCCCAAACAAGCATACCAAGTTTCAAAGCGATCCAATCATAAATGTGCCCTGTAGGGTGTGCCAAAGGGAAATATTGAGGTCAGACTAAACTAAGTTCTAAGAACGTTGGCCGCGGCAACATTTTTTGACGGAAATTGAAGAAAATCGATAGCTCCTATCTAGAGGTCACCCCAAACAAGCATATCAAGTTTCAAAGCGATCCGATCATAAATGCGACCTGTGAGGTGTGCCAAAGGAAATTGTGTACGTACGTACAGACGCTGACGGACGAGAAGTGATGGCAATAGCTCAGCTGGACTTTGTCAAGTTGAGCTAAAAACTGATTGGACCTAATTTCGGTACAAAATGGGCCACTGCAGCCATCTTGAATTTT
Organism: Pictodentalium vernedei; assembly: GCA_031216915.1. Lineage (NCBI taxonomy): Eukaryota > Metazoa > Mollusca > Scaphopoda > Dentaliida > Dentaliidae > Pictodentalium > Pictodentalium vernedei. Next base: position 356,472,678 of record CM062289.1, read on the forward strand.
GGACCACACTCAGAAACATTCGTTCTCGTCCCAAGGTGATAACAAAGGTACCCAAGAAGTTTCGTGAAATCGGTTCATAAATACAGCCTCTAGCCCGAGCCGTATTGACATGTGCACTTACAGTGTATAAGTAGGACTAAATAAATCAAAATTCATCTAATTTGCATAATTTCTGCACGAGAAAAAAACCCGTACTATATGTGATGTATTCCATTTTACTAAACATTCATACAAAAATTTATTCAAATCAGAACTTTCATACAGAAGTTCTGTACAAAAGACTGATTGCACTAATTTGGGTACAAAATATGGCTGCTGGTGGCCATCTTGAATTTCGGACCACACCCAAAACCACTCGTTCTCATCCCACGGTGATGACAAAGGTACCCAAGAAGTTTCATAAAGCTCGGTCCATAAATACGGCCTCCAGCCTGAGCCATATAGAAGTTGTGTACAAAAAACTGATTAGACCTAATTTCGATACAAAATGGCCACTGGCAGCCATCTTGAATTTTGGACCGCACACAGAAACACTCATTCTCATCCCAAGGTGATAACAGAGGTACCAAAGAACTTTCTTGAAGATCGTTTGATAAATACAGCCTCTAGCTCGAGCCGTATTGACATGTGTACTTACTGTGTGTAAGTAGCACTGAAAAAATCAAAGTTCATCTAATTTGCATAATTTCTGCGCGAGAAAAAAACCTGTATTATATGTGATGTATCCCATGGTACTAAACATTCACACAAAACTTTTTTCAAATCAGCGCTTTCATATGGAAGTTCTGTGCAAAAATCTGATTGCACCTAATTTTGTACAAAATGGCTGCCATCGGCCATCTTGAATTTCAGACCGCACCCAAAAACACTCGTTCTCGTCCCACGGTGATACCAAAGGTACCCAAGAAGTTTCGTAAAGATCGGTTTATAAATATGGCCTCCAGCCCGAGTCGTATTGGTATTTGCACTTACAGTGCAGAAAGTAAAATTAAATACATCAAAGTTAGTCTAATTTGCATAATTTACGTACGAGAAAAAAACCTGTATTATATGTGATGTATCCCATGGTACTAAACATTCCTACAAAACATTATTTAAATCTGCGCTTTCATATGGAAGTTCTGCGCAAAAATCTGATTTCACCTAAGTCTGTACAAAATGGCCCCCAGCGGCCAACTTGAATTTTGGATCGGACCCAAAAACACTCGTTCTCATCCCACGGTCATAACAAAGGTACCCAAGAAGTTTCGTAAAGATTGGTTCATAAATACGGCCCCTAGCCCGAGCCGTATTGAATTGTTGACGGACAGGTGGCCAGACGGACAACGGACGACTGGCCATGGCATAAGCTCAAATTTGGCTTTGCCAAAGTTGAGCTAAAAACTATAAATCAAGAGAAGAGGGGTGTATGACAAACAATGCTGGAGGGACTAATACTACCTTCACAATCTGGAAGGCAAAAACAGCACCTAACTTTCTTCTATAAAGTGATTGAGGGACAAATACCCACAATGACCCAGACAAATTCATCAATTTCCAGTTCCAAAAGCAACAGATCCTGACAAAAAAAACGATAACTGTATAGTCACCAACATTGTACGGTATTATCTTCAGTAAGAAACAATAGCAGATCTGTAACTGTACCAGCTTGTAAAACAGATCAACACAAACATTCGTTTTTTTGTGTACACAGCAAGCAATTGGAACATTACCACCTGCTCGAAAAATCTGTAGTAGCCACTAGTATCTACATGTAACACAATAGAGAGTTTCAAATCTGTCCAAATGAACCATAAAGATGGACCGGGTCTCTCTTCCATCATGTATTAGCCCAGCAGGGATTCTATGACATACATGCTGCTCTGGTAATTCACCCTCAGCAATCAGCAGTGCCGAGGAAAATGTCAAGAAAACTAAAAATATCCACAGCAAAAATACTGCCGAGGATGGCTTCTTCAGAAAGCCTTGTGGTGGCAGAAATCGTACACCTTCCAGGTTACACAAGGAATCAAACCGTGTGGGTTGCACTATGCTGTACTGCTAATCTTACAATTTACATTACAAATTGCAGCATAACCACTAGAAACTATGTGTTCTACTTCTGTGTTGATAACACCAGAATCTGACATCAGTTTCTGGAAAGCTTTTATCGAGCTTTCCAGAAACTGATGTCAAATTCTACTGTTATCAACATAGAATTAGTGAGATACTAAGTTTATGGTTATGCTGCATCTTATGTTCAACATTACTATGTATACGGAGAAAGTCGTCTGTTCACTTCTAAGATATTTTCTCAGCATTCACATGATTCATGATATTGGCATGATATAATTGAGTGAAAGATTCTGCATGTTGATTGTGATTATATAGACATGTATCTCGAACTACTTTCACGTGTTAAAGTTACTTAAAGTTTTCACTTCACCGCATACTACATATACATGGCAATTGAGGCTGCCCTGTCCCCTGATGATTTTTACACAATCGAACAGGCTTCACAGCAATTGCTGTAGAAGCACCCGTTTTCCACAGCAATTTTTTGGCTGAGGAAACAAGAATGAATAAAAGGCCGCTCGGCCACATGTAGCCCCAAAAAAACAAGTCAAAAAAGGGGCATAACTCTAGTAATGAAAGTGTCAATGACACTGTAGCTCAACTTGTTAAGACATGTACATGTATAGTATGTGATACAGCAATGACAAACATCTAGGTAATGACCTGGTAACAAAGGTACATATAAAGTATTGTAGCGGTCTGTACATAAATACTGACCGTAGCCTGTAATAAATGTATAGGTAAAGTACACATGTATTGTAAAGATGGGTGGCAGTCAGATGCTAAACTGGAAAAGAAATCTTTGAGTCCCAGAGTGGGTCTGACTGAACCCCAAAATATTTGTTTTTATAGCACAGTGATAACAAAGGCACCCCAAAACACACTCATTCCTGTCCCAATGTGAAAACAAAGGTACCCAAGAAGTTTCGAAAAGATCAGTTCATAAATACAAGCTGTACAGAAGTTGTGACAAAAAACTGAATGGACCTAATTTTGGTACAAAGTGACCACTGGCAGCCATATTGAATTTTGGACGCACCCTGAAACACTCGTTCTCATCCCAAGGTGATAACAAAGGTACCCAAGAAGATTTGTGAAGATCGGTTCATAAATACAGCCTCTAGCCTGAGCCGTATTGATGTGCACTTACAGTGTATAAGTACCACTGAATAAATCAAAGTTCATCTAATTTGCATAATTTCTGCACGAGAAAAAAACCTGTACTATATGTGATGTATTCCATGTTACTAAACATTCATACAAAAATTTATTCAAATCAGAACTTTCATACAGAAGTTCTGTACAAAAGACTGATTGCACTAATTTTGGTACAAAATGGCTGCTGGTGGCCATCTTGAATTTCAGACCACACCCCAAAACACTCGTTCTCGTCTCACGGTCATAACAAAGGTACCCAAGAAGTTTTGTAAAGATCGGTTCATAAATGCGGCCTCTATCCCGAGCCGTATTGAATTGTTGACGGACAGACGGACAGACAAAGTTGAGCTAAAAATGATCAGTCCGAACCCATATTCGAACTTGACCTGTATTATTTATTTATTCACTGGTGTTTAAGGTCACATATTTATGCACAATGTCTAATCATGACCGTGACCTGTATTATTATCCCTGAAAGTCACATACCAAAATTCTTTTCGATCAAATAATCCTAACTGCAGTTGTCATCCGGACACTTCAAATCTCTAAATTTCCAAGTCAAAAAAGGGGTATAACTCTAATAAAAATAATCTGGCCAAACCCATATTCGAACTTGACCTGTTGTTTTGGCTAAAAAGGTCACATACCAAAATTGGTTCCAATCAAATGATCCAAACTGGAGTTATCATGGGGACACCAAGTGGGGTCGGACGCACAGACAGACAGACACAAGCACAGACGGAGGGACACTGCTGATTTCTATAGTCCCCCAAAAATTTTTTCAGGGAACAATTACCAGGACTGTACATGTATCCATCAGACCATACACATAGAGACAGAATTAGTTTCTTTGCTGATTATAAGTCACTGGTTTTTGTTTTTATTCTCGGTTCATCTGCCATTTTTGTGACTTATTGAATATTTTGCAAGTATTGTACAGTACCTCCATGATATTCAAAAAATAAGTTGTAGGATAACCGTGGTAACATTTCCCCAGGCCTGGAATTCTTAAAAATGCAGGAGGGCTAAAAATCGCTCTCTTCACATGGACTAGGAGAATGATTAGCTCTCCTCAAGCTCACATAAGCTAAAAGTGGCAAAATGAAGTTGTACTAATAATTCTGCCTAGTGAGCTTTGTACATTTTATTTGGTCCTGCTAACAAGGTAGTCTCTGTAGGACGGCTACACTGCCCCTTCCACAAGTCTGGGCCTTGGCAAGGCCCGGAGTATGGGAAGGGCAGTCTAGCCATCTCGCAGAGACCACTAACATAGCAGAGATCAGAAAACATATGGGTTTTAGGAATAGGCTGTTGTTATCATTATTTTCTAAGGTTATCTGGTCTATTTTTTGCCCTCCTCAATTTTTTTAAGGAGAGCAGTAGTGTTATAGCCCCCATAGTATATTGAGATTGATATATCCTTAGTGGATAATCATATGAGAAAGATATTTTTTATTTCTGCATTTTCTGCTTGGTCTCCCTCATTTGCACTCAGTGACCTTGTTTACATCTTTGTTACACTGATCTACAATTATTGTACATATAGCTGTTGATTAAGTAGGTCAGGGACCTTGTTTACTTGGATTGTGACAGAATCACCTGGAAACTGATAGAAACTGATAGAACATTGTAGACATTTCATCTTCTAGGACATTCTATCTGGTTACTATATAAAGGTTTGTCAACAGAATTCAAAAACTTATTTTTAAGAAAGCCATTTCAGAAAGACTCACTTCAGTTGTTTCCATTGGAAATTATTGTTGTTTTAGAACAGTGCATTTATTATAGAAGCAGTGCTTCTTTGTGAATTTGGAAGATTGATTCCAAAGGAGAATTTTGAAGAGAATCTATTCATCTTGGAAAAGAGAATTTATACTTTCTGTGAAACAGAATAATATTATTTTGTGAAAAGCCAGGATTCTACTGGATTATTTGGAAATTACCTGTGGCGCCAATACTTCTTGGATTTTTACTCCATTTGAATTTTGCAGAGCATTTTATTATATTTTATTGGAGCCTGCTGAAATTTCTAAGTGAACATTTTATTACAAATCGACGGGATACTGTTTCCGAAGAGACATTCTTAGATTTAAAACTACCAGCTGGTAACTTTCTTCACAAGATTCTTCACCACTGGATTACTGGATTCAGTCAAACTGTACTTTGGACTAACTCAATAATTGATAAGTACCACTGTTTTTATTTTCTGTAAACCAATTAGTGTAAAAGATCTTTGTATCATTTTTTTTATATTAATTTTTTTTTTATTAAATTTTAGAATAGTTAAATTCATAGTTATTGTTGCTGATTCTCAGATTTCTTTCTGTTACCAATATCAATAATATTTCCATACCGTAACAAAAATTCGGGGCTCGTTGCCGAGATTGAATATTAGATAAAGAGAAAATTGCAAATTGCAATTATTATTTTGGCTCACTTTCAAAACATTTAAATTTTCTTAGAAAATTTCAGTATTATTATTTATATAATCTGAGAACCAGCAAACCTTTTCATCATGGTGTTTATTGTGACAGAATTTATATCTGAATTTGAAAGCTCTCCTAGTTTGGCCCTTTTAGAATCTCTTAAGAAGGAGGATTTATTCCAACTTGCTCATTATCTAAAATTACCTGCCACCCCTGGTCTGAACAGACATAAACTTAAACAGCTCATTGTTAATCATTATATGGAAGAAGGTCTTTTGCCTCAGTCTGAAACTCCCCCCTCTGAACCACAACCTACTGATGACCTTGAACTCAAGAAATTAGAATTAGAATTAAAAAAGTTAGAAATGCAACAAGAAATGAAAAGACAAGAAAATGAAATTAAATTTAAAAGAAATTCAGGCTCAAAAGGAAAATGAGGATAGGAAATTAAAATTAAGGGAAATTGAAACTCAAAAAGAAATGCACTTAAAAGAATTAGAAATTCAAAAGGAAATAAAAATAAAAGAATTGGAATCTCAACGACAAGGCTCAAATGTAATTTTACCAAGTAGATTTGATGCAACTAAATATGTTAGGCTAGTTCCCCCCTTTCAAGAAAAAGAAGTTGATAAATATTTTTTACATTTTGAAAAAGTGGCAACAAGTTTAGAATGGCCAAGGGATGTCTGGACTTTGCAAAGTGTTTTGAAAGGGAAGGCCCAAGAAATCTATTCTGCTCTATCTTCTGAGCAAAGCAATAATTATGACACTGTTAAAGAGGCTATACTTAAGGCATATGAACTTGTTCCAGAGGCCTACAGGCAGAAATTCAGAAATTATTATAAAACGAAAATCAAACTCATGTGGAATTTGCCAGAGAGAAGCAAAATTTATTATTTGACAGGTGGTGCCATTCAAAAGAAACAGGGAAAGATTTCTCTAAATTAAAAGAAATGATGCTAATTGAAGAGTTCAAAGGAAAGATACATTCAGATATAAAGACCCACCTGGATGAACAAAAAGTTGACACTCTGAACAGAGCAGCAGTACTAGCAGATGACTATGTCTTAACTCACAAAATGAGTCATAACTCTACAAATTTTTGGCTTCACAAGAATTCTTTCCAAAGTGGACCTAGACCAACTTCAGATAAAACTTATCCTTCCAGTCCTCCAAACTTTTCACCACCCAAATTTAATAGGAAGCCTAATAAGAATAAGTCATCTAATGCCAGTCCTACACCATTACGACCCAACAGTTCAAATAAAACCTGTAATTATTGTAAGAAACCAGGACATTTATTATCTGATTGCTGGCTGTTAAAAAGGAAAAATGAGTCCTCTACTTCACAGAATGCACTAGCATGTGCTCCATGCCCTGAAAATTATGTAATAAAGCAAGATGCTTTAGAAAATTATAAGCCATTTATTTCTGAAGGCTTTGTTTCCCTTGAGGGGGATAAGCACTGTTCCTTACCAATAAAAATACCGAGAGACACGGGGGCTACTCAGTCTTTAATGTTAGAAGGCATTTTGCCATTTTCTGAAGAAAGTGCTACAGGGGCACAAGTTGTAATATCGGGTATTGAGTCAAATTCTTTAAATGTCCCACTTCATAAAATAAATTTAAAAAGTAGTTTAGTAAATGGGACTGTGACAGTAGGAATCAGACCTACTCTACCTGTAAAAGGTATTTCTTTATTATTGGGAAATGACTTAGCTGGTGACAAAGTCACTGTAGAACCTCAAGTGGTGGATAAGCCGAGCACAGATGAAAGTATTATTAATTTGAAGGAATGTTTTCCTTTTGCCTTTCCAGCATGTGCTGTGACTCGGTCCATGGCAAAGAAAGCTGAGGTTGATAACAACCTCAATTGTGTTCATTTAAACTGCAAAGCTGAGGATAAGAACAGTCACAGAATTACGGATTCTGAAGATATTGATTTGTCTCAGACATTTTTGAGTCAGTGTGATGGCTCCTCTAGAAATTGCAAAGAGGCCACTACACCTGAGAGTGATAGGGGGACCTCCTTGAATGTCAATTCCCAGACATCTTTAATTCAGGAACAGGAAAGTGATCCTGACCTTGCCGAGCCATGTGAAAGGGCTCTCACAGAGGCAGAAGCCCAAAACTCGTACTCATGAGGAAATGGCGACCACCAGAAGTACCCTCCAATAGTGATTGGGAGGTTATTTATCAAATAGTTGTCCCCACTAAGTACCGGAATGAAATAATAAGCCTGGCTCATGAAAATCCAATGGCTGGACATTTGGGAGTTAGGAAAACCTACTCTCGTATTCAACAGTGTTTTTACTGGCCCAAGCTTCGACAGGATGTTGTTGAATTTTGTAAAACCTGCCACACCTGTCAAATTGTAGGAAAACCCAACCAGAAGATTCCTCCTGCTCCCCTTCAACCAATCCTTGCTTTTGAGGAGCCATTTAGTAGAATTATTATTGATTGTGTTGGCCCATTGCCTAGAACAAGATCTGGAAATGAATATCTTCTTACCATCATGTGTGCTTCTACATGATTTCCTGAGGCTATTCCTCTAAGAAATATTAAAACTAAGACTATAGTTAAGGCCTTGATAAAATTTTTCACGACTTTCGGTCTACCCAGGTCAGTGCAATCGGACCAAGGCTCAAATTTTATGTCAAACATTTTTCAGCAGGTGATGTATGAGCTCAAAATTAAGCAGTACACATCAAGTGCCTATCATCCCGAAAGTCAAGGAGCTCTAGAACACTTTCCTCAAACACTGAAGACCATGATAAAGGCCTATGGGGAGGATAATGAGAAGGATTGGGATGAAGGAGTACATCTCCTCTTATTTGCAGTCAGTGACACTGTACAGGAATCTCTGAGGTTCAGCCCTTTTGAATTAGTGTTTGGACACTCAGTGAGGAGTCCACTCACTACTTTGAAGGAGAAATGGCTCGAGGAAGAGCCACCTGAAATTTCTCTCCTGGACTATGTGTCCACTTTTAAGGAAAAATTGCACCAGGCCAGAGAAATGGCAAATAAACATTTACAAAAATCCCAGAGTCATATGAAGACCTGGTATGATAAAAAGGCGAAATTTCGCTCCTTTAAACCTGGGGACAAGGTGCTAGTATTATTCCCTGTAAAGGGCAATGCTTTACAAGCAAGATATTCAGGCCCTTATATTGTTAAGCACAAGATCAGTGATATTGATTATGTTGTTGAGACTCCTGATAGACTCAAAAATACTCAGCTGTGCCATATAAATATGTTGAAAACATATTATGAGAGAGAACCAAACTCTCTACCAGTCTCAACAGTCACTGTTACGGTATGGAAATATTATTGATATTGGTAACAGAAAGAAATCTGAGAATTAGCAACAGTAACTATGAATTTAACTATTCTGAAATTTAATTAAAAAAAATTAATATCAAAAAAATGATACAAAGATCTTTTACACTAATTGGTTTACAGAAAATAAAAACAGTGGTACTTATCAATTATCGAATTAGTCCAAAATACAGTTTGACAGAATCCAGTAATCCAGTGGTGAAGAATCTTGTGAAGAAAGTTACCAGCTGGCACATGTCGTATTAAATCCAAGAATGTCTCTTCAGAAACAGTATCCCGTACATTTGTAATAAAGTTTTCTCTTACAAATTTCAGCAGTCTCCAATAAAATAAAATAAAATGCTCAGCAAAATTCAAATGGAGTAAAAATCCAAGAAGTATTGGCGCCACAGGTAATTTCCAAATAATCCAGTAGAATCCTGGCTTTTCACAAAATGATATTATTCTGTTTCAGAGAAAGTATAAATTCTCTTTTCCAAGACGAATAGATTCTCTTCAAAATTCTTTTTTGGAATCAATCTTCCAAATTCACAAAGAAGCACTGCTTCTATAATAAATGCACTGTTCTGAAACAATAATAATCTCCAATGGAAACAACTGAAGTGAGTCTTTCTGAAATGGCTTTCTAAAAAATGAGTTTTTTTTTTTCTGTTGACAAACCTTTATATAGTAACCAGATAGAATGTCCTAGAAGATGAAATGTCTACAATTTTCTGTCAGTTTCTATCAGTCTCCAGGTGATTCTGTCTCAATCCAAGTAAACAAGGTCCCTGACCTACTTAAACAATCAACAGCTATATGCACAATTTATTAGTGTAACAAAGATGTAAACAAGGTCACTGAGTGCAAATGAGTGAGACCAGTCAGAAAATGCACTAATAAAAAATATCTTTCTCATATAATTATCTACTAAGGATATATCAATCTCAATATAATATAGGGGCTAAATAACACACTCCGCCTTAAAAGAAAAAGTTTGAAGGTACTGAAAACTTTTATATAATTTTAGCAGTCTCTGACTGGTTTACAATATACACATGATAATGTTCACAAAATATTTTTTAATAACATATATATATACACTTAAAGTGAACGGGGACCGATCATATCATTTTAAATTAGGATATTCTGGAAAGAGCATCAGCTACAACATTATCTCTTCCCGAAATATGCCTAATCTCTAAATTATGTTCTTGAAGGGCTAAACTCCACCGCAATAATCTTTGATTCTTGTTTTTCATTTTATTGATAAAAGTTAAGGGGTTATGATCGGTGTAAACTGAAATTGGGCATTGGGTGGTTCCTAGATACACATCAAAATGGGTTAAAGCCAAAATTAGAGCCAAAGTTTCTTTTTCTACTGTAGAGTAATTCTTTTGATGGTTGAGAAATTTTCTGGAGAAATAACATACAGGGTGATCAATACCTTGGGAATCTTCCTGGGCAATATACCCACCTGCTCCATTGTCACTTGCATCTATAAATAATTTGAAGGGCTTTTCATAATTGGGACTGGCCAGGACAGGGGAATTATTTAATAAAGTTTTTATTCTGTTAAAGGATTTCTGGCATTCCTCAGTCCAAACAAACCTAACCCTTTTGCTCAATAAACTGGTCAAAGGGGAGACAACATCTGAGAAATTTAAACAAAATTTTCTATAATATCCAGCCATGCCTAAGAATCTCATGAGCTCTTTTTTAGAGTTTGGTACTGGAAAATTTACAATGGCATCAACTTTTGCAGCAATCGGCCTCACCTGCCCCTGACTCTCAACATGACCTAAATAATTTACAGTTGCTTTGCCAAATTCTGATTTTACCAAGTTAATAGTTAGGTTAGCTTGGGTCACTTTGTCAAAAAATTCTTGAATATGCTTTAGCTGATCAGACCAATTTGTATCTGTGAGTATAATAACATCATCAATATAAGCTTCAATGTGATCTAGGTCTGCAATTAAGTGGTTAACCATGTGCTGGAACGTTGCCGGAGAGTTTTTCATGCCAAAAGGGGTAACTTTATATTGATACAACCCAAATGGGGTAACAAAAGCTGATATTTCTTTTGCTCTTTCTGTTAAAGGGACTTGCCAATAACCCTTTAACAATTCAAATTTTGTCACAAATTTAGCATGGCCAAGTTTGTAAATGCAGTCATCAATTCTTGGAATTGGATAATTGTCTGTTTTGGTGAGGCTGTTCACTTTATTGTAATCTGTACAAAATCGGTAACTCCCATCAGGTTTTGGGACAAGTATACAGGGCAAACTCCAGTTGCTATGGCTAGGTTCTATGATATCTTTGTCCAGCATATACTGTATTTCCTTTCTCATGATCTGAGCTTTGAAAGGGTTCAATCTATATGGATGCTGTTTGATGGGATTTGCCTCTCCTACATCAACATCATGAAAAATAACAGATGTCCTACTAGGCCGATTGCGGCAAAAGTTGATGCCATTGTAAATTTTCCAGTACCAAGCTCTAATAAAGAGCTCATGAGATTCTTAGGCATGGCTGGATATTATAGAAAATTTTGTTTAAATTTCTCAGATGTTGTCTCCCCTTTGACCAGTTTATTGAGCAAAAGGATTAGGTTTGTTTGGTCTGAGGAGTGCCAGAAATCCTTTAACAGAATAAAAAGTTAATTAAATAATTCCCCTGTCCTGGCCAGTCCCAATTATGAAAAGCCCTTCAAATTATTTATAGATGCGAGTGACAATGGAGCAGGTGGGTATATTGCCCAGGAAGATTCCCAAGGTATTGATCACCCTGTATGTTATTTCTCCAGAAAATTTCTCAAACATCAAAAGAATTACTCTACAGTAGAAAAAGAAACTTTGGCTCTAATTTTGGCATTAACCCATTTTGATGTGTATCTTGGAACCACCCAATGCCCAATTACAGTTTACACCAATCATAACCCCTTAACTTTTATCAATAAAATGAAAAGCAAGAATCAAAGATTATTGCGGTGGAGTTTAGCACTTCAAGAATATAATTTAGAGATTAGGCATATTTCGGGAAGAGATAATGTTGTAGCTGATGCTCTTTCCAGAATATCCTAATTTAAAATGATATGATTCACTTCAAGTGAAAATATGTTTATTTTAAAAAAAAAAAAAAAAAAAAAAAAAAAAATTGTGAAGATTATGGTGTGTGTGTATTGTAAACCAGTCAGAGACTGTTAAAATTATATAAAAAGTTTTCAGTACCTTCAAACTTTTTCTTTTAAGGCGGGGTGTGTTATAGCCCCCATATTATTATATCCGCATTTTAAAAAATGCGGGGATATTGTCATGATCTCCGTCCGTACGACCGTACGTCCGGTTTTGTAATTTGAAACGCTGTAACTTTCTACAGTTGTTCGATAGGGTCTGTGCAACCCAAAAATACAACTTTTAAATTTTTGTGCCACCAGGTGGCTTCTGTGGAGCCACTTAAAAAATGCGTTATTTTTTCACTTTTTTGCTGAATAGTCCCAATCTATGTAATTCGGAGTTCTAAAATTACACTAGGGTGTTGCTAAATGATCTGTAGATATGTAGGAAGGTTTCGGATTTTTCGGGTGCCACGTGGCTGTGCCACCGTAGCCACTTTTGTGTTTTCTTAGACCGTTTCCGGCAAAAGGCTCATAGGATATGTAATTCGAAATGCTAAATCCATGCTCAGATGTTGCAGTAGGGTCTATAGATGCGCACGAAGGTTTCGGATTTTTCGGGTGCCACGTGGCTGTGCCACTGTTACGGTGTGGAAATATTATAGATATTGGTAACAGAAAGAAATCTGAGAATCAGCAACAAAACTATGAATTTAACTATTCTGAAATTTAATTAAAAAAAATTAATATAAAAAAAATGATACAAAGATCTTTTACACTAATTGGGTTACAGAAAATAAAAACAATGGTACTTATCAATTATAGAATTAGTCCAAAGTACAGTTTGACAGAATCCAGTAATCCAGTGGTGAAGTATCTTCTGAAGAAAGTTACCAGCTGGTAGATGTAGTATTAAATCCAAGAATGTCTCACAGAAACAGTATCCCGTAGATTTGTAATAAAATTTTCACTTTGAAATTTCAGCAGTCTCCAATAAAATATAATAAAATGCTCCGCAAAATTCAAATGGAGTAAAAAATCCAAGAAGTGTTTGTGCCACAGGTAATTTCCAAACAATCCAGTAGAATCCTGGCTTTTCACAAAATAATATTATTCTGTTTCACAGAAAGTATAAATTCTCTTTTCCAAGACGAACAAATTCTCTTCAAAAATTCTCTTTTGGAATCAATCTTCCAGAATCACAAAGAAGCACTGCTTCTATAATAAATGCACTGTCCTAGAACAATAATAATTCTCCAATGGAAATAACTGAAGTGAGTCTTTTTGAAAGGCTTTCTAAGAATGAGTTTTTGAATTCTGTTGACAAACCTTTATATAGTAACCAGATAGAATGTCCCAGAAGAGGAAGTTTCTGCAATGTTCTATTAGTTTCTGGGGGATTCTATTAAAGTTCAAGTAAACAAGGTCATTGACCTATTTAAACAATTAAACAATCAACAGCTGTATGTACAATATATCAGTGTAACAAGGATGTAAACAAGGTCACTGAGTGCAAAAGAGTTAGACCAGTCAGAAAATGCAGAAATAAAAAAAAAATCTTTCTCACATAATTATCAACTTAAGGATATATCAATCTCAATATAATATGGGGGCTATAACACACCCCACCTTAAAAGAAAAAGTTTGAAGGTACTGAAAACTTTTTATATAACTTTAGCAGTCTCTGACTGGTTTACAATACACATGATAATCTTCACAAAAATTTTTAATAAACATATATACACTTAAAGTGAATGGGGACCGATCAGATAATTTTAAATTAGGATATTCTGGAAAGAGCATCAGCTACAACATTATCTCTTCCCGAAATATGCCTAATCTCTAAATTATATTCTTGAAGGGCTAAGCTCCACCGCAATAATCTTTGATTCTTGTTTTTCATTTTATTGATAAAAGTTAAGGGGTTATGATCGGTGTAAACTGTAATTGGGCATTGGGTGGTTCCTAGATACACATCAAAATGGGTTAATGCCAAAATTAGAGCCAAAGTTTCTTTTTCTACTGTAGAGTAATTCTTTTGATGTTTGAGAAATTTTCGAGAGAAATAACATACAGGGTGATCAATACCTTGGGAATCTTCCTGGGCAATATACCCACCTGCTCCATTGTCACTTGCATCTATAAATAATTTGAAGGGCTTTTCATAACAGGGACTGGCCAAGACAGGGGAATTATTTAATAAAGTTTTTATTCTGTTAAAAGATTTCTGGCATTCCTCAGTCCAAACAAACTTAACCCTTTTGCTCAATAAACTGGTCAAAGGGGAGACAACATCTGAAAAATTTAAACAAAATTTTCTATAATATCCAGCCATGCCTAAGAATCTCATGAGCTCTTTTTTAGAGTTTGGTACTGGAAAATTTACAATGGCATCAACTTTAGCCGCAATCGGCCTCACCTGCCCCTGCCCCACAACATGACCTAAATAATTTACAGTTGCTTTGCCAAATTCTGATTTTACCAAGTTAATAGTTAGGTTGGCTTGGGTCACTTTGTCAAAAAATTCTTGAATATGCTTTAGATGATCAGCCCAATTTGTATCTGTGTGTATAATAACATCATCAATATAAGCTTCACTGTGATCTAGGTCTGCAATTAAGTGGTTAACCATGCGCTGGAACGTTGCCGGAGAGTTTTTCATGCCAAAAGGGGTTACTTTATATTGATACAACCCAAATGGGGTAACAAAAGCAGATATTTCTTTTGCTTTTTCTGTTAAAGGGACTTGCCAATAACCCTTTAACAAGTCAAATTTTGTCACAAATTTAGCATGGCCAAGTTTGTCAATGCAGTCATCAATTCTTGGAATTGGATAATTGTCTGTTTTGGTGAGGCTGTTCACCTTTCGGTAATCCGTACAAAATCGGTAACTGCCATCAGGTTTTGGGACGAGTATACAGGGCGAACTCCAGTTGCTATGGCTAGGTTCTATGATATCATTGTCCAGCATATACTGTATTTCCTTTCGCATGATCTCAGCTTTGAAAGGGTTCAATCTGTATGGATGCTGTTTGATGGGATTTGCCTCTCCTACATCAACATCATGAAAAATAACAGATGTCCTACTAGGCACATCGGGAAATAAGTGTTGATATTTGAAAATTAAATCAACTAAATCCTTTCTTTGGTCAGGCAGTAAATAATCAGTTTTATTTTGTAGATCTCTCAGGACATCTGAGTTCTGTAACTTTAGAGGTACATTTTCGCCGCCTTCATGAATATCCTCTACAGGATTTTCCAGCTCATCCATGTGGGTGACTGTTGAGACTGGTAGAGAGTTTGGTTCTCTCTCATAATAAGTTTTCAACATATTTATATGGCACAGCTGAGTATTTTTGAGTCTATCGGGAGTCTCAACAACATAATCAGTATCACTGATCTTGTGCTTAACAATATAAGGGCCTGAATATCTTGCTTGTAAAGCATTGCCCTTTAAAGGGAATAATACTAGCACCTTGTCCCCAGCTTTAAAGGTGCGAAATTTTGCCTTTTTATCATACCACGTCTTCATATGACTCTGGGCTTTCTGTAAATGTTTATTTGCCATTTCTCTGGCCTGGTGCAATTTTTCCTTAAAAGTGGACACATAATCCAGAAGAGAAATTTCAGGTGGCTCTTCTTCGAGCCATTTCTCCTTCAAAGCTGTGAGTGGACCCCTCACTGAGTGTCCAAACACTAATTCAAAAGGGCTGAACCCCAGAGATTCCTGTACAGTCTCACGGACTGCAAATAAGAGGAGATGTACCCCTTCATCCCAATCCTTCTCATTATCCTCCCCATAGGCCTTTATCATGGTCTTCAGTGTTTGATGAAAGCGTTCTAGAGCTCCTTGACTTTCGGGATGATAGGCACTTGATGTGTACTGCTTAATTTTGAGCTCATACATCACCTGCTGAAAAATGTTTGACATAAAATTTGAGCCTTGGTCCGATTGCACTGACCTGGGTAGACCGAAAGTCGTGAAAAATTTTATCAAGGCCTTAGCTATAGTCTTAGTTTTAATATTTCTTAGAGGAATGGCCTCAGGAAATCGTGTAGAAGCACACATGATGGTAAGAAGATATTCATTTCCAGATCTTGTTCTAGGCAATGGGCCAACACAATCAATAATAATTCTACTGAATGGCTCCTCAAAAGCAGGGATTGGTTGAAGGGGAGCAGGAGGAATCTTCTGGTTGGGTTTTCCTACAATTTGACAGATGTGGCATGTTTTACAAAATTCGACAACATCCTGTCGAAGCTTGGGCCAGT
The DNA here is from genome assembly GCA_031216915.1 of Pictodentalium vernedei. NCBI lineage: Eukaryota > Metazoa > Mollusca > Scaphopoda > Dentaliida > Dentaliidae > Pictodentalium > Pictodentalium vernedei. The sequence continues at coordinate 356,489,022 of CM062289.1, forward strand.
AAAAACACTGTTGAATACGAGAGTAGGTTTTCCTAACTCCCAAATGTCCAGCCATTGGATTTTCATGAGCCAGGCTTATTATTTCATTCCGGTATTTAGTGGGGACAACTATTTGATAAATAACCTCCCAATCACTATTGGAGGGTACTTCTGGTGGTCGCCATTTCCTCATAAGCACACCAGATTTTCTGAAATAACCGACAGGGGAGTTTTGGGCTTCAGCCTGTGTTAGAGCCTTTTCACGTGGCTCGGCAAGGTCAGGATCACTTTCCTGTTCCTGAATTAAAGATGTCCGGGAAATGACATTCAAGGAGGTCCCCCTATCACTCTCAGGTGTAGTGGCCTCTTTACAATGTCTGGACGAGTCATCACTTTGACTCAAAAAGGTCTGAGACAAATCAATGTCTTCAGAATCCGTAATTCTGTGACAGTTCTTATCCTCAGCTTTGCTGTTTAAATCAACACAATTGAGGTTGTTATCAACCTCAGTTTTCTTTGCCATGGACCGAGTCACAGCACATGCTGGAAAGGCAAAAGGAAAACATTCCTTCAAATTAATAATACTTTCATCTGTGCTCGGCTTATCCACCACTTGAGGTTCTACAGTGACTTTGTCACCAGCTAAGTCATTTCCCAATAATAAAGAAATACCTTTTACAGGTAGAGTAGGTCTGATTCCTACTGTCACAGTCCCATTTACTAAGCTACTTCTTAAATTTATTTTATGAAGTGGGACCTTTAAAGAGTTTGACTCAATACCTGATATTAGAACTTGTGCCCCTGTAGCTCTTTCTTCAGAAAATGGCAAAATGCCTTCTAACATTAATGACTGAGTAGCCCCTGTGTCTCTCAGTATTTTTATTGGTAAGGAACAGTGCTTATCCCCCTCAAGGGAAACAAAGCCTTCAGAAATGAATGGCTTATAATTTTCTAAAGCATCTTGCTTTATTACATAATTTTCAGGGCATGGAGCACATGCTAGTGCATTCTGTGAAGTAGAGGACTCATTTTTCCTTTTTAACAGCCAGCAATCAGATAATAAATGACCTGCTTTCTTACAATAATTACAAGTTTTAGTTGAACTGTTGGGTCGTAAAGGTGTAGGGCTGGCATTGGATGACTTATTCTCATTAGGCTTCCGATTAAATTTAGGTGGTGAAAAGTTTGTAGGATGGGAAGGATGATTGGAAGCATGTGTTTTATCTGAAGCTGGTCTAGGTCCACTTTGGAAAGAATTCTTGTGGGGCCAAAAATTTGTGGCGTTACGACTCATTTTATGAGTTAAGGCATAGTCATCTGCCAGTACTGCTGCTCTATTTAATGTGTCAACTTTTTGTTCATCCAGGTGGGCCTTTATATCTGAATGCATCTTTCCTTTGAACTCCTCAATCAGCATCATTTCCTTTAATTTTGTAAAATCTTTCCCTATTTCTTTTGAGTGGCACCACCTGTCAAATAAATTTTGCTTTTCTCTGGCAAATTCCACATGAGTTTGATTTTCATTTTTATAATAATTTCTGAATTTCTGCCTATATGCCTCTGGAACAAGTTCATATGCCTTAAGTATTGCCTCTTTAACAGCGTCATAATTGTTGCTTTGCTCAGAAGATAGAGCGGAATAGATTTCTTGGGCCTTCCCTTTCAAAACACTTTGCAGTAGCAAAGTCCAGACATCCCTTGGCCATTCTAAACTTGTTGCCACTTTTTCAAAATGTGAAAAATATTTATCAACTTCTTTTTCTTGAAAGGGGGGAACTAGCCTAACATGTTTAGTTGCATCAAATCTACTTGGAGAAATTACATTTGAGCCTTGACGTTGAGATTCTAATTCTTTTATTTTTATTTCCTTTTGGGCCTGAATTTCTAATTCTTTTAAGTGCATTTCTTTTTGAGCTTCTATTTCCCTTAATTTTAATTCCCTATCCTCTTTTTCTTTTTGAGCCTGAATTTGTTCCCTTTCTTTTTGAGCTTCCAATTCTTTTAATTTCATTTCATTTTCCTGCCTTTTCATTTCTTGTTGCATTTCTAATCTCTTTAGTTCCAATTCTAACTTTTTAAGTTCAAGAGCATCAGTAGGTTGTGGTTCAGCGACAGGTGACCCAGACTGAGGCAAAAGACCCTCCTCAATATAATGATTAACAATGAGCTGTTTAAGTTTATGCTTGTTCAGACCAGGGGTGGCGGGTAATTTTAGATACTGAGCAAGTTGAAATAAATCCTCCTTCTTAAGAGATTCTAAAAGGGCCAAACTAGGAGATCTTTCAAATTCAGAAATAAATTCTGTCACAATAAATACCATGATGAAAAGGTTTGCTGGTTCTCAGAATATAAATAATAATACTGAAATTTTCTAAGAAAATTTAAATGTTTTGAAAGTGAGCCAAAATAATAATTGCAATTTGCAATTTTCTCGTTATCTAATATTCAATCCCAGACGAGCCCCCAATTTCTGTTACGGTGTGGAAATATTATAGATATTGGTAACAGAAAGAAATCTGAGAATCAGCAACAAAACTATGAATTTAACTATTCTGAAATTTAATTAAAAAAAATTAATATAAAAAAAATGATACAAAGATCTTTTACACTAATTGGGTTACAGAAAATAAAAACAATGGTACTTATCAATTATAGAATTAGTCCAAAGTACAGTTTGACAGAATCCAGTAATCCAGTGGTGAAGTATCTTCTGAAGAAAGTTACCAGCTGGTAGATGTAGTATTAAATCCAAGAATGTCTCACAGAAACAGTATCCCGTAGATTTGTAATAAAATTTTCACTTTGAAATTTCAGCAGTCTCCAATAAAATATAATAAAATGCTCCGCAAAATTCAAATGGAGTAAAAAATCCAAGAAGTGTTTGTGCCACAGGTAATTTCCAAACAATCCAGTAGAATCCTGGCTTTTCACAAAATAATATTATTCTGTTTCACAGAAAGTATAAATTCTCTTTTCCAAGACGAACAAATTCTCTTCAAAAATTCTCTTTTGGAATCAATCTTCCAGAATCACAAAGAAGCACTGCTTCTATAATAAATGCACTGTCCTAGAACAATAATAATTCTCCAATGGAAATAACTGAAGTGAGTCTTTTTGAAAGGCTTTCTAAGAATGAGTTTTTGAATTCTGTTGACAAACCTTTATATAGTAACCAGATAGAATGTCCCAGAAGAGGAAGTTTCTGCAATGTTCTATTAGTTTCTGGGGGATTCTATTAAAGTTCAAGTAAACAAGGTCATTGACCTATTTAAACAATTAAACAATCAACAGCTGTATGTACAATATATCAGTGTAACAAGGATGTAAACAAGGTCACTGAGTGCAAAAGAGTTAGACCAGTCAGAAAATGCAGAAATAAAAAAAAAATCTTTCTCACATAATTATCAACTTAAGGATATATCAATCTCAATATAATATGGGGGCTATAACAGCCACCGTAGCCACTTTTGTGTTTTCTTAGACCGTTTCCGGCAAAAGGCTCGTAGGATATGTAATTCGAAACGCTAAATCCATGCTCAGAAGTTGCAGTAGGGGCTATAGATGTGCAGGAAGGTTTCGGATTTTTCGGGTGCCATGTGGCTGTGCCACCGTAGCCACTTTTGTGTTTTCTTGAACCGTTTCCGGCGAAAGGCTCGTAGGGTATGTAATTCGAAATGCTAAAACCATGCTCATATGTTGCAGTAGGGTCTATAGATGCACACGAAGGTTTCAGATTTTTCGGTTGCCACATGGCTGTGCCACCATAGCCACTTTCGTGTTTTCTTAGATCGTTTCCGGCGAAAGGCTTGTAGGGAATGTAATTCGAAATGCTAAAACCATGCTCATATCTTGCAGTAGGGACTATAGATGCGCACAAAGGTTTCGGATTTTTCGGGTGCCACGTGGCTGTGCCACCGTAGCCACTTTTGTGTTTTCTTAGACCGTTTCCGGCGAAAGGCTCCTAGGGTATGTAATTCGAAATGCTAAAACCATGCTCACATGTTGCAGTGGGGTCTGTAGATGCGCACGAAGGTTTCGGATTTTCCAGGTGCCACGTGGCTGTGCCACCATTGCCACTTTTGTGTTTTCTTAGACCGTTTCCGGCAAAAGGCTCCTAGGGAATGTAATTTGAAACACTAAAACCATGCTCAAATGTTGCAGTGGGGTCTGTAGCTGTGTACGAAGGTTTCAGATTTTTCAGGTGCCACGTGGCTGTGCCACCGTTGCCACTTTTGTGTTTTCTTAGACCGTTTCCGACGAAAGGCTCCTAGGGTATGTAATTCGAAACGCTAAAACCATGCTCAAATGTTGCAGTAGGGTCTGTAGATGTGCACGAAGGTTTCCGATTTTTCAGGTGCCACGTGGCTGTGCCACCATTGCCACTTTTGTGTTTTCTTAGCCCGTTTGCGGCAAAAGGCTCCTAGGGTATGTAATTTGAAATGCTAAAACCATGCTCAAATGTTGCAGTAGGGTCTGTAGATGCGCACGAAGGTTTCGGATTTTTCAGGTGCCACGTGGCTGTGCCACTGTTGCCACTTTTGTGTTTTCTTAGACCGTTTCCGTCGAAAGGCTCCTAGGGTATGTAATTCGAAACGCTAAAACCATGCTCAAATGTTGCAGTGGGGTCTGTAGATGCGCCCAAGGTTTCGGATTTTTCAGGTGCCACGTGGCTGTGCCACCTTTGCCACTTTTGTGTTTTCTTAGACCGTTTCCGACGAAAGGCTCCTAGGGTATGTAATTCGAAATGCTAAAACCATGCTCAAATGTTGCAGTGGGGTCTGTAGATGCGCATGAAGGTTTCGGATTTTTCAGGTGCCACGTGGCTGTGCCACCGTTGCCACTTTTGTGTTTTCCTAGACCGTTTCCGACAAAAGGCTCCTAGGGTATGTAATTCGAAATGCTAAAACCATGCTCAAATGTTGCAGTGGGGTCTGTAGATGCGCACGAAGGTTTCGGATTTTTCAGCTGCCATGTGGCTGCTCCACCATTGCCACTTTCGTGTTTTTTTAGACCGTTTCCGTCGAAAGGCTCCTAGGGTATGTAATTCGAAACACTAAAACCATGCTCAAATGTTGCAGTGGGGTCTGTAGATGTGCACGAAGGTTTCCGATTTTTCAGGTGCCACGTGGCTGTGCCACCATTGCCACTTTTGTGTTTTCTTAGACCGTTTCCAGGCGAAAGGCTCCTAGGGTATGTAATTCGAAACGCTAAAACCATGCTCAAATGTTGCAGTGGGGTCTGTAGATGCGCACGAAGGCTTCGGATTTTTCAGGTGCCACGTGGCTGCGCCACCATTGCCACTTTCGTGTTTTCTTAGACCGTTTCTGGCAAAAGGCTCCTAGGGTATGTAATTCGAAACGCTAAAACCATGCTCAAATGTTGCAGTAGGGTCTCTAGATGTGCTTGAAGGTTTCAGATTTTTTAGGTGCCACGTGGCTGTGCCACCGTTGCCACTTTTGTGTTTTCTTAGACCTTTTCCGGCAAAAGGCTCCTAGGGTATGTAATTCGAAACGCTAAAACCATGCTCAAATGTTGCAGTAGGATCTGTAGATGTGCACAAAGGTTTCGGATTTTTCAGGTGCCACGTGGCTGTGCTACCATTGCCACTTTTGTGTTTTCTAAGACCGTTTCCGGCGAAAGGCTCCTAGGGTATGTAATTCAAAATGCTAAAACCATGCTCAAATGTTGCAGTGGGGTCTGTAGATGCGCACGGAGGTTTCGGATTTTTTAGCTGCCACGTGGCTGCGACACCATTGCCACTTTCGTGTTTTCTTAGACCATTTCCGGCGAAAGGCTGCAAGGGTATGTAATTCGAAATGCTAAAACCATGCTCAAATGTTGCAGTAGGGTCTGTAGATGTGCACGAAGGTTTCCAATTTTTCAGGTGCCGCGTGGCTGTGCCACCGTTGCCACTTTTGTGTTTTCTTAGACCGTTTCCGGCGAAAGGCTCCTATGGTATGTAATTCGAAACGCTAAAACCATGCTCAAATGTTGTAGTAGGATCTGTAGATGTGCACAAAGGTTTCGGATTTTTCAGGTGCCACGTGGCTGTGCTACCGTTGCCACTTTTGTGTTTTCTTAGACCGTTTCCGGCGAAAGGCTCCTAGGGTATGTAATTCGAAATGCTAAAACCATGCTCAAATGTTTCAGTGGGGTCTGTAGATGTGCACGAAGGTTTCAGATTTTTCAGCTGCCTAGTGGCTGTGCTGTTGCCACTTTCATGTTTTCTTAGACCGTTTCCGGCGAAAGGCTCCTAGGGTATGTAATTCGAAATCCTAAAACCATGCTCAAATGTTGCAGTAGGGTCTGTAGATGCGCACGAAGGTTTTGGATTTCTGGGGTGCCATGTGGCTGTGCTACCATTGCCTCTTTCATGTTCTCTTAGACCATTTCCGGCGAAAGGCTCCGACAGTATGTATTTCGAAATGGTAAAACCATGCTCAAATGTTGCAGTAGGGTCTGTAGATGTGCACAAAGATTTCGGATTTTTCAGGTGCCACGTGGCTGTGCCACCATTGCCACTTTCGTGTTTTCTTAGACCGTTTCCGGCGAAAGGCTCCTAGAGTATGTAATTCAAAACGCTAAAACCATGCTGAGATGTTGCAGTAGAGTCTGTAAATGCGTAGGAAGGTTTTGGATTTTTTGGGTGCTAAGTGGCTGTGTCACCGCTGCCACTTTTGTGTTTTTTTAGGCCGTTTCTGGCGAAAGGCTCCTAGGGTATGTAATTCGAAATGCTAAACGCATGCTTAAATGTTGCAGTAAGGTCTGTAGATGCATACAAAGGTTTCAGATTTTTCAGATGCCATGTGGCAGTGCCACCGTTTTTCTTTGGTGTTTTCTTAGATCATTTCCGGCGAAAAGCTCCCAGAGTATATAATTTGAAATGCTAAAACTATGCTCAAAAGTTGCAGTAGGGTCTGTAGATGTGCACGAAGGTTTCGGATTTTTGGGGTGCCACCGTTGCCACTCTCATGTTTTCTTAGACCGTTTCCGGTGAAAGGCTCCCAGGGTACATGTATGTAATTCGAAATGCTAAAACCATGCCCAAATGTTGCAGTGGAGTCTGTAGGTGCGCACGAAGCTGTGTCACCTGTGCCACTCAATATGATTTTAGTGTGTCCATATAATACATTTCTTCTTTGTATCAAGCATTCATACAAAGTCAAGGATGCAAATGCGGGGATACACTATAGTGTGCTTTGCACACAAGTGACACCATCTAGTATTGAGATTGATATATCCTCAGTAGATAATTATATGAGAAAGATATTTTTTATTTCTGCATTTTCTGCTTGGTCTCACTCATTTGCACTCGGTGACCTTGTTTACATCTTTGTTACACTGATCTACAATTATATTGTACATATAGCTGTTGATTGTTTAAGTAGGTCAGGGACCTGGTTTACTTGGATTGTGACAGAATCACCTGGAAAATGATAGAAACTGATAGAACATTGTAGACATTTCATCTTCTAGGACATTCTGTCTGGTTACTATATAAAGGTTTGTCAACAGAATTCAAAAACTCATTTTTTAGAAAGCCATTTCTGAAAGACTCACTTCAGTTGTTTCCATTGGAAATTATTGTTGTTTTAGAACAGTGCATTTATTATAGAAGCAGTGCTTCTTTGTGAATTTGGAAGATTGATTCCAAAAGAGAATTTTGAAGAGAATCTATTCATCTTGGAAAAGAGAATTTATACTTTCTGTGAAACAGAATATTATTTTGTGAAAAGCCAGGATTCTACTGGATTATTTGGAAATTACCTGTGGCGCCAATACTTCTTGGATTTTTACTCCATTTGAATTTTGCAGAGCATTTTATTATATTTTATTGGAGACTGCTGAAATTTCTAAGTGAACATTTTATTACAAATCAACGGGATACTGTTTCTGAAGAGACATTCTTGGATTTAAAACTACCAGCTGGTAACTTTCTTCACAAGATTCTTCACCACTGGATTACTGGATTCAGTCAAACTGTACTTTGGACTAATTCAATAATTGATAAGTACCACTGTTTTTATTTTCTGTAAACCAATTAGTGTAAAAGATCTTTGTATCATTTTTTTTATATTAATTTTTTTTTTTATTAAATTTTAGAATAGTTAAATTCATAGTTATTGTTGCTGATTCTCAGATTTCTTTCCGTTACCAATATCAATAATATTTCCATACCGTAACAAGTAGGCGAGCGAAAAAATCACTCTCCTGAAAATGCCGGGCCTGTTTCACTGCGACTACAGCTTATTTAAGGAAGCACAGTACAACTACATGTGAAATGATATGACCTAGTCTGTAAAGTAAACACAATAAAATTTTGTTATACTCCGGTTCTTTTTTTCTTTTGGGAGGGGGTGGGGGAGGGTTGTTCGTGTTATGCCTATTGTCATTTCTACTCAACTCTGAGGGGACCCGGTCATTTAACCTCAATTCAATTTCCTGTTTGCCCCCTGGGTCGGTTTGCTCCAATCCTCATTTGCCCTGGGTCATTTCACCTTACGGACAGAGGTGAGTGGTTTCGCCACACCCCAAACCCCATTTTATTTTGGTAATGGAATGTAAAATTTTCCAAAAATTACGTGTCTGGCATCCTTTAAACTGAGATTTACAAGCACAAAGATCAGTGAGATGTTGACTGATGAAGGGCCAAACAGAGAATGATAATTGGCGCCAATTTCGGGACGACTGCGTCACTGCGCATGCGCAGTAGAGGCGTACTATGGAGGTCCTTTAGGACATGATTTCTTTTTGTTTTGGATGCAAATTTTGGGGATTGGGGGGCAAAATTTGTGTTTGGCCCTGGTTTTGTTGGAGTTAGCACCAGCTAAGTCTGGGTCATTGGTACAGTATAAAAATAAACAAATTCTGGTCTGGACAATTACTCCCTATTTAAAGTACATAAATTTGACCTTGAGGTCAAGGTCACATGAAGGTCATGATGACATGTGGTCTTATTGTGATACATCCACATGTCAATCATCTAAGTCCTAGGTCAAAAAACAAAAAAGTTCTGATCTGGACAATTATTCCCTATTTGAAGTACATAAATTTGACCTTGAGGTCAGAGGTCAAGGTCACATGCAGTTCATCAAGGTAGCGGACATGCAGTTTCATGGTGGCACATCCACATGTCCAAAAAAAAAATCTGGTCTGGACAATTACTCCCTATTTAAAGTACATAAATTTGACCTTAAGGTCAAGGTCACATGAATGTCATGATTACATGTGACATGCGGTCTAACTGCGATACATCTACATGTCAAATATCTAAGTCCTAGGTCAAAAAACAAAAAAGTTCTGGTCTGGATAATTATTCCCTATTTGAAGTACATAAACTTGACCTTGAGGTCAAGGTCACATGAAGGTCACAATGGTATGCGACACACCGGCTCATGGTGATACATCCACATGTCAAATATCTAAGGCCTGGCTCAAATGACAAACAAGTTTTGGTCCGGACAAAGTTTCCTTGAAAAAAAGCACAAATCTGACCTTTAGATCAAAGGTCAAGGTCACATGAAGGTCACAATGGTATGCTACACACCGGCTCATGGTGATACATCCACAAGTCAAATATCTAAAACCTGACTCGAAATACAAACAAGAGGCCCCAAGGGGCCTGAGGGCGCTCACCTGACATGGTAGCCTAAATATCAACCCAGAGAATTGATTTCAACAAGTTGCATCTGCTCCTCCTAAGAAAAGCTTATACCAAATATCCAAAGATTCTGACCAGTGGATCTGAAAAAAAAAAGATTTTTAAAGAATATTCCTCATATTGAACTAAGTTATAATTCAGGCTCCCACAGGGAGCCCATATATGAACCCAGGGACTTGGCTATAACAAACTTGAATCTCACCCCCCTAAGATGCTGCACACCAAATATCAAAACATTCCAACTGCTGGATCTGAAGAAGAAGATTTTTAAAGAAAATTCCTCATTTTGAACTAAGTTACAATTCAAGCTCCCACAGTGAGTCCATATATGGACCTAGGGACATGGCTTGAACAAACTTAAATCTCACCCCCTAAGGATGCTGCATACCAAATTTCAAAGCATTCCGACTGATGGATCTGAAGAAGATTTTTAAAGAAAATTCCTCATTTTGAACTAAGTTATCATTCGGGCTCCCACAGTGAGTCCAAATATGGACCTAGGGACATGGCTTGAACAAACTTAAATCTCCCCCCCCCCCCCCCCCCCCCCCCCCCCAAGGATGCTGCATACCAAATATCAAAACATTCCGACTGCTGGATCTGAAGAAGATTTTTAAAGGAAATTCCTCATTTTGAACTAAGTTATAATTCGGGCTATCACAGTGAGCCCAAATATGAACCCAGGGACTTGGCTTGAACAAACTTGAATCTCACCCCCCTAAGCATGGCGCATACCCAAAATCAGAAGATTCTGCTTGCTGGATCTTGAGAAGAAGATTTTCAAAGAAATTTGCCTGAAATGCACTCCTATACTGAGCCCAAATATAAACCCAGGGGGCCAATTTGAACAAATTTGAATCAGATCCACCCCACAATGTTGCATACCAAATATCAAAAGATTCTGCCTGCTGGATCTGGAGAAGAAGATTTTTTAAGAAATTTGCCTGAAATGCATTAAGTTCAAATTTGGGCTCCTATACTGAGCCCAAATATAAACCCAGGGGGGGCGATTTGAACAAACTTGAATCAGATCCACCCCACAATGTTGCTTACCAAATATGAAAAGATTCTGCCTGCTGGATCTGGAGAAGTAGATTTTTTAAGAAATTTGCCTGAAATGCACTAAGTTCGAATTCGAGCTTCTATAGTGAGCACAAATACGAATCTAGGAAGCCAATTTGAACAAACTTGAATCAGATCCACCCCACAATGTTGCATACCAAATATCAAAAGATTCTGCCTGCTGGATCTGGAGAAGAAGATTTTTTAAGAAACTTGCCTGAAATGCACTAAGTTGAAATTTGGGCTCCTATACTGAGCCCAAATATAAACTCAGGGGGCCGATTTGAACAAACTTGAATCAGATCCACCCCACAATGTTGCATACCAAATATCAAAAGATTCTGCCTGCTGGATCTGAAGAAGAAGATTTTTTAAGAAATTTGCCTGAAATGCACTAAGTTCGAATTCGGGCTTCTACAGTAAGCCCGAATATGAATCCAGGGGGCCGATTTTAACAAACTTGAATCAGATCATCATCCACCCCACAATGTTGCATACCAAATATGAAAAGATTCTGCCTGCTGGATCTGGAGAAGATTTTTGAAGAAATTTGTCCGAAATGCACTAAGTTCGAATTCGAGCTTCTATAGTGAGCCCAAATATGAATCTAGGGAGCTGATTTGAACAAACTTGAATCAGATCCACCCCACAATGTTGCATACCAAATATCAAAAGATTCTGCCTGCTGGATCTGAAGAAGAAGATTTTTTAAGAAATTTGCCTGAAATGCACTAAGTTCGAAATCGGGCTCCTATACTGAGCCCAAATATGAACCCAGGGGGCCGATTTGAACAAACTTGAATCAGATCCTCCCCACAATGTTGCATACCAAATATCAAAAGATTCTGCCTGCTGGATCTGGAGAAGAAGATTTTTTAAGAAATTTGCCTGAAATGCACTAAGTTCGAAATCGGGCTCCTATACTGAGCCCAAATATGAACCCAGGGGGCCGATTTGAACAAACTTGAATCAGATCCACCCTACAATGTTGCATACCAAATATCAAAAGATTCTGCCTGCTGGATCTGGAGAAGATTTTTTAATGTTTTTCCTGTTGCCTACAGTGTTAAAAAGTGCTGACTCAGCACTTTTTCAAAGTCCTGAAAAAAGTACCTTGTGATCAAACCGATAGGGATTTTTTTTAACTATTCTATTCTACTGGATAAAAGGAAGCTTTATACAAAATAAGAATTCTCTGTGCCGTGTAGTTTTGGAGATATGGCAGTTTTAAGGTTTTTCCTATTTTTAGCTCCCGAGGTTCCCACAGGGCAATGAGAAAATTTCTTTTTGCATCAATCAACTACTTATGACCCATTATCATCTCATATCAAATTTGGTTCAAATCAACCTCACGGTTCAGAAAATAGAAATTTTAGGCGTGGCCAAAATTTTTGCCCCTCCCAAAACGAAGGCAAATAATGTCCAACAAACTTCTCTTGAACAAACTTGATTCTAAACCTCAAAAGGACTCTGTATACCACATATCAAGTCTCTGCTACTGGTGGTTCATCAGAAGAAGATTTTCAAAAAATTTGCCTATTTTTTCCCCACGCCTCTGCTCAATATGAGCCGAAACCTAATTTGGATAAAAATCAAAATGCCCCTATATAACCACCACTTACATGAAATTTAATTAAAATGCGGCCAGTGGTTTAGGAGAAAGAGGCTCAAACACCACCTTCACGCAGGATGACGGACGACAGACGACGGACGACGGACGAAGAGTGATAAGAAAAGCTCACCCTGACTTTCAGTCAGGTGAGCTAAAAAGTTCTGGTCCAGACAGTTTCCCTTGAAAAAGCGCATAAATGTGACCTTCAGGTCAAAGGTCAAGGTCACATGAAGGTCACTATGGTACACTGCACACCGGTTCATGGTGATACATCCACATGCCAAGTATCTAAGGTGTTGGTCAAAAAACAAAAAAGTTATGGCCCGGACAAAGTTTGTGTGATGTTTCCCTAAAAAAAACACATAAATCTGACCTTCAGGTCAAAGGTCAAGGTCACATGAAGGTCGCTATGGTACACTGCACACGGGCTCATGGTGATACATCCACATGCCAAGTATCTAAGGTGTAGGTCAAAAGACAAAAAAGTTATGGCCTGAACAATGTTTGTATGAGAAGAAGAAAATGAAGAATATGCACTAAAACAGTATGTCTCCCTTCTGAGAAGGGGAGACATAATGAAAAAGGCACAGAAAATATTTGTCAATTGTGTGTTTTTAAGTCATTGGTGAGGTGTCGGAAGTGTATGAGTTCCATTGTCCAATTTATCAGGCGCATTCAAATAGCCTCATTGATAATCACCGACATGTGACTTGTTTTAACATATGTCAGATTATCACTGATTTGTGTTTGTTCAGTTGGGCTGAATCAGATCAAAAGAGAATGCATATTTTGATTAATACAGTGTTCAAAATATTAGAAATTATGTGCGTGTCCACCCCAAAGTTGTAACCAAAATAAAGGAAAACGTTAAGACTCAACCACAGAAAATAGTGGAGAAAGAAATTGTGATGAGAGCCCAGATTTGGTCAGATTCGGTATACAGTGAGACCCCATAACAGGATAGTCGGAATTATTTAGGATTAATTGTAATCACAACCAGTTCATGTAAGTTTGAGACATTCATGTCAATGCTACCAATAAGAATTTTTTTCTGCTCTATTGTAACAACACCAATACATTCATTCAATGTAACAGGTAGTATAATTGAATTTTCTGCAGTTGTTAAGTTGTTTTCAAGATGGTAAGTGTATTGTGTCCGAATTAGTTATATGCATTTTAATGTTATTTGATGTTAGAAAAGTAATTTAAAACCATTAAAAAAATTAAAAATTAATAAAATCATCATCGTTTTTCATACCCAGATACCCAGGTCATTTAACCCCATTAAGGGGAAGGGGGGGGGGGGGGGGGGGGGGCACAAAGGGGATGGCATCATCTAGGCATTATATGGAGTCAACCTTATGGGTTACAATGAAGTCCTTCCACAAACATGACCAATAGACTATGCTAAAGGTTTTGGGTTCGGGCAGCCATAAAGGCTGAATTATCGCGACCTACAGGGGACGTTCTCATCTAGACACTATTTAGAGTCATCCTACCAAGGTACAATGAAATCCCTTCAAAAATATCACCTGTAGACCGTGCTAAAAATTTTCGGGCTTTGGGCCCCTGTAGCCAACACAGTTGTCTATTTATTTATTTATTGATGTTTAAGGTCACATATTTATGCACAATGGCTAATCATGACCATGACAGTTTTACGGGTGGAAGAAGCCGGAGTACCCGGAGAGAACCACCGAGCAACGACGAGCAGCTGCCAGCTCCACAACATCGTAACACCACACTGCAACACAGGCAGGGTTAGATTGGTTGAAGACATGCGCACCATCGACGTGCAGTACGCCTTAGTACACGGTGTCATCGTGTCCCCATGCGGACACAGTTGTCTGATGGTGTGCAAAAAGGGCTGTTCTCATCTAGACATTACATGAAGTCAACCTACCAAGTTACAATGAAATCCCTTCATAAATATGATCTGAAGACTGTGCTAAAGGTTTTCGGGCTTTAGGCTTGGGCAGCCATCATGGTTGAATGATCGCAACCAAAAGGGGACATTCTCATCTGGACATCATCTGGAGTGATCCTATGAAGTTACAATGAAATCCCTTCTTAAATATGACCTGTAGACTGTGCTCAAGATTTTCAGGCTTCGGGCACCAGTAGCCATCACAGTTGACCAACCACGACCAAAAGGGGATGTCATCATCTAGGCATTATATGGATTCAACCTAACAAGTTACAATGAAATCCTTCCATAAATATGACCTACAGACATGCTAAAGGTTTTTGGGCTCGGGCAGCCATGAAGGCTGAATTGAATGATCGTGACCAAAAGGGAACGTTCTCATCTGGACACTACTTGGAGTCATCCTACCAAGCTACAATGAAATCCCTTCATAATTATGACCTGTAAACTGTACTAAAGGTTTTAGGGCTTTGGGCCCCTGAAGCCGTCACAGTTGCCCAATTGTGTCCAAAAGGGGACGTTCTCATTTAGACATTATAGGAAGTCAACCTACCAAGTTACAATGAAATCCCTTCATAAATATGACCTGTAGACTGTGCTAAAGGTTTTCGAGCTTCGGGCTTGGGCAGCCATCATGGTTGAATGATAGCAACCGAAGGGGACAATCTCATCTGGGCATCATCTGGAGTGATCCTGCGAAGTTACAATGAAATCCCTTCATAAATATGACCTGTAGACTGTGCTCAAGGTTTTCGGGCTTCGGGCACCTGTAGCCATCACAGCTGACCAATCACGACCAAAAGGGGATGTCGTCATCTAGGCATTATATGGAGTCAACCTAACAGGTTACAATGAAATCGTTCTATAAATATAACCTTTTGCCTATGCTAAAGGTTTTTGGGCTCGGGCACCCATCAAGGCTGAATGATCACGACCAAAATGGGAAGTTCTCATCTAGACATTATTTGGAGTCATCCTACCAAGTTACAATGAAATCCCTTCATAAATATGACCTGTAGACAGTGCTAAAGGTTTTTGGGCTTCGGGCACCTTTAGCCGTCAAAGTTGCCCGATCAAGTCCA
Source organism: Pictodentalium vernedei (assembly GCA_031216915.1). NCBI lineage: Eukaryota > Metazoa > Mollusca > Scaphopoda > Dentaliida > Dentaliidae > Pictodentalium > Pictodentalium vernedei. Next base: position 356,504,345 of record CM062289.1, read on the forward strand.
AAAGGGGACGTTCTCATCTAGACATTATATGAAGTCAACCTACCAAGTTACAATGAAATCCCTTCAGAAATATGACCTGTAGACTGTGCTTAAGGTTTTCGGGCTTCAGGCTCGGGCAGCCATCATGGTTGAATGATCGCAACCAAAGGGGACAATCTCATCTGGGCATCATCTGGAGTGATCCTACAAAGTTACATTGAAATCCCTTCATAAATATGACCTGTAGACTGTGCTCATGGTTTTTGGGCTTCGGGCACTTGTAGCCATCACAGCTGACCAATCACGACCAAAAGGGGATGTCATCATCTAGGCATTATATGGAGTGAACCTAATAGGTCACAATGAAATCCTTCCATAAATATGACCTTTTACCTATGCTAAAGGTTTTTGGGCTTGGGCACCCATCAAGGCTGAATGATCGCGATCAAAATGGGACGTTCTCATCTAGATATTATTTGGAGTCATCCTACCAAGTTACAATGAAATCCCTTCATAATTATGACCTGTAGACTGTGCTAAAGGTTTTCGGGCTTCGGGCACCTTTAGACGTCACAGTTGCCCAATCATGTCCAAAAGGGGACGTTCTCATCTAGACATTATATGAAGTTAACTTACCAAGTTACAATGAAATCCCTTCATAAATATGACCTGTAGACTGTGCTAAAGGTTTTCGGGCTTGGGCAGCCATCATGGCTGAATGATCACAACCATAGGGGACAATCTCATCTGGGCATCATCTGGAGTGATCCTAAGAAGCTACAATGAAATCCCTTCATAAATGTAACCTGTAGACTGTGCTCAAGGTTTTTGGGCACTTGTAGCCATCACAACTGACCAATCACGACCAAAAGGGGATGTCATCATTTAGGCATTATATGGAGTCAACCTAACAGGTTACAATGAAATCCTTCCATAAATATGACCTTATGCCTATGCTAAAGGTTTTTGGGCTCAGGAACCCATCAAGGCTGCATGACCGCGACCAAAATGGGCTGTTCTCATCTAGACATTATTTGGAGTCATCCTACCAAGTTACAATGAAATCCCTTCATAAATATGACCTCTAGACTGTGCTAAAGGTTTTCGGGCTTCGAGCCCCTGTAGCCGTCACAGTTGCCCAATCACGTCCAAAAGGGGACTTCCTCATCTAGACATTGTATGAAGTCAACCCACCAAGTTACAATGAAATTCCTCCATAAATATGACCTGTAGACTGTGCTAAAGGTTTTCGGGTTTAGGGCTCGGGCAGTTGTCATGGTTGGCAGATCATGCCCAAATGGGGAAATTCTCATCTAGACATCATAAGGAGTCATCCTACCAAGTTACAATGAAATCCCTCCACATTAAACATGACCTGCAGACTGTGCTAAAAGTTTTTGGGTTTCGGGCTTGGGCAGCCATCGCCGGTTGATAGATCATGCCCAAAAGGAGACGTTCTCATGTAGGCATTATACAGAGGCATCCTACCAAGTTACAATGAAATCCCTTCATAAATACGACCTGTAGACTGTGCCAATGGTTTTCGGGTTTTGGGCTCGGGCAGCCATACCAGTTGCCCGATCGCGACCAAAAGTGGACGTTCTCATCTAGACATGACCCCAAACCTGCATATGAAATTTTGTGACGACCAGACAAGAACTGCGGGGTGTAGCCTGTGCTAAAGGAAAATGTGAACAGACATCACAGACTAACAGACTTCCGCACTCGTGATGGCAATAGCTTATCTTGATCAATATCTTATCAAGTTATGCTAAAAAGAGTTTCAATAACAGCCCACCACCAGCTTACGGTTCCACAAAATTTTGGAAGCAGCACTTCTTTGAAGCATTCAAAAAATGAACAATATTACATGTCACCAATTTTTTAAGTTGACCTCATTAATCAATAAACACAACAAAATAATGAGCTTTTTTCAAAAGGAAGTATTTGGTCAGAAATACCTTTCATTATTATTATTATAAACAAGAAAATACAGCAGTGCTGTGCAAAAAAAGGACGATGATAATATGCCAAAATTGATGCAGTTTTACTGAAAAGACCATCTTTAAAATAAAAAGACTGAGTATCACAAATGTAGTTTCATGTAAAACATTATGTTGAGGAAAGATCTGAGGAATAAAAACGTGACATCAACATTGACCTGCATGTTTTTATTTGTAATGAATTTTGTGTCCGCATAACGAATTTGATCAAAATCGGCCCAGTAGTTAGCCCGTTGCTAAAGGGTTCTCTCGTTGCTAGGGAAGTCACGAGACGTAAACTTTGATCTGTCTGTTTTCATTTGCAATGCATTTTGGGTCCGCAAACTGAATCTGGTCAAAATCTGCCCAGTAGTTAACCTGTCGCCAAGGGGGTGCTCTGGTTGCTAGGGAAGTCACGTGACGTCAACATTGAGCCGTCTGTTTTTATTTGCAATGCATTTTGGGTCCGTATACCAAATTTTGTCAAAATTGGTCCAGCAGTTAGCCTGTTGCTAAGGGAGCGCTCTGTTTGCTAGGGACGTCACGAGACATAAACTTTGATCTGTCTGTTTTCATTTGCAATGCATTTTGGGTCCGTATACAGAATTTGGTCAAAATCGGCCCAGTAGTTAGCCTGTTACTAGGGAAGTCACATGACGTCAACACTGATCTGTCTGTTTTCATTTGCAATGCATTTTGGGTCCGTATACCGAATATGGTCCAAATCGGCCCAGTAGTTAACCTGTTGCTAAGGGCATGCTCTGGTTGCTAGGGAAGTCACGAGACGTCAACATTGATCTGTCTGTTTTTATTTGCAAAGCATTTTGGGTCCGTATATCGAATTTGGTCAAAATCAGCCCTGCAGTTTGCCCGTTGCTAAGGGGGCGCTCTGGTTGCTAGGGAAGTCACGTGACGACACCATTGACCTGTCTGTTTTCGTTTGCAATGCATGTTGGGTCCATGTATCAAAATTGGTCAAAATTGGACCAGTAGTTTGCCCGTTGCTAGGGGCGAGCTTTAATTGCTATGGACATCACGTGACATAATCAGTGACCCATTAGCCCCCATCTCCCCCATCCTCCTCACCTAATATATTAAGGGTCCCTTGACCCAATGAGGGTGAAAGCGATGGTGGAGATCCATCACTTGTTCTAGCTTCCAAGTATCTTTGAAAAGTTAAAAAATTTATAGTAATTTATATATTTTTTATACTTACCAATGACCCAGACTTAGCTGGTGCTAACTCCACAAAAACCAGGGCCAAACACAAATTTTGCCCCCCAATCCCCAAAATTTGCATCCAAAACAAAAAGAAATCATGTCCTAAAGGACCTCCATAGTACGACTCTACTGCGCATGCGCAGTGACGCAGTCGTCCCGAAATTGGCGCCAAATATCATTCTTACTGGCAGTGCCTGGTCAGCGCTATGTACTCAGCGGGGAGGCAAGAGTTCCCAACTCAGGGAGGGCCATCCCCGTCTGGGTCATTGGTAAGTATAAAAAATATATAAATTACTATAAATTTTTTAACATTTTTATACTGTACCAATGACCCAGACTTAGCTGAATAGTAAACAGGCTGGAGGGCCTAGGACATAGAGGAAAATCCAATAAGCTCAATTATAAAATAAAGAGGTAACCCCTTAAGGAGAAAAGGAGTATTAGGCTTTACATGTATCTTTCTTATTTAATATTTAAATTAGAAAGATACACTACCCTTAATAATTGAGCACAATAACATTCATGTTCTCTATTAACATCCAGTATAACCCTTATACTAATTATTTTTAAAGCAAGCCAATAAATAAAGTAGTCCAGAGAATTGAGACTCTTTATAATCATTTAAAAGTGTCCGAGTATTGTATATTAAAGCCCGTTTGACACTTGACATATACAAATGCTTCACACCGAGCTACACTTTAAAAATAAGACATGAATGAAATTAAACATTAATATTACACTTTAAAACCATCCCGGAAGCGACTCAGAAATACTGTCTTGGAGGAGGCATTCCCTTGCTTTTCACTATAAAGCAGGTGACCTAAGGGAACACCCCCCCCCCCCCTTCCCCTTGCCCTGGGTCAAATAGCCCAGAGCGAAGAGGGCAGTCGGACGGAGTCACTGCCGGAACAGAAAGCCTGCATAACTATAGTTGCAACTGTTTAGTGGACGACATTCTGAGCAACAGATAACGGACCTAAACAATGCAGGTCTCCCGAAATGGACTCAATATTTCTGAGATAAAAATTAGTAAATGTGGAAGGCTGAGACCAATAAGCAGCCTTCATTAAATCTGTAATAGCAACACTATTAGCATAAGCCCAGGAAGTAGAAAGAGCTCTTACTTCATGAGCAGAAATCTTAAGCACAGACTGCTGAGAAGAAGATAAATCTTCATACGCAGTACGGATAGTTAACTGAATCCATCTAGCAATAGAATGGACTGAAATGTCCTTTCTATTAGGCATCAAAGACAGAAAGAAACGTTTCCGTCCCTTTCTGATGAACTGAGATCTCTGTTTATAGATACGTAGTGCTCTAACAGGACAGAGTAAAGGCCTACGCCCGTCTGAAGACGGAAGAGCCTTAATAACAATAGGTTCCGGATATTTATTAGGAGCCTGATTCTTAGCTAAAAAACCGACATTAGTAGTGAAGGTGATAGTGTTCCCAACACTACGATAATGAGAATCATCCACCGATAGTGCATGAAGCTCACTGACTCTTCTGGCAGAAGAGAAAGCTAAGAGAAAAGCTGTCTTATAAGATAAGAATTTGAAATCTACTGTCCCAAGAGGTTCAAATGGCTTTTCCTTCAATTTAAGGAGAACCCAAGCTAAATTCCACTTAGGAATTAATCTAAGAGTTCTGGGTCTATTTATCGAAAAGTTTCTAACCAATTTCGATAAAGAGACATTAGATCCAATTTGTAAACTATCATGATGTGCATAAGTATCAGATAACATAGATCTATAACCCTTTATAGTAACAGGCTGCAGTTTGATTTCGTCAAACAAGTATACTAGAAAGTTAGCAATGTCTGGTATAGAGGGATCAAATATATCTACAGAATGATCCCTACACCAACGACGGAAAACCTTCCACTTAGCCGCATAGTTTAGCGAAGAGGAGGTCCTCCTACAGTTAGAAATCGCGTCCACTGCTCGTCCTGTAAAGTGCTTGCCATGCAAGAAGGACCGCACAACGGAAAAACGTGAAGGTTGAGACCTTGCCGTTGTGATGGAGTTGGCGCGATTTCCCCTGCCAAAGAAGATCCTCTCGTGGAGGGAGCTTCTGCGGTAGGTCCCACAACAGACACCTGAGTAGATTTATCCACGGTCTCTGTGGCGACAGAGATGCTACCAACAGAATCTTGCATTGAGATTGTTTTATCTTTAGCAATACTTGTTGAATTAACGGCGCTGGAGGATACGCATATCCTATCATTCCGTCCCAAGGGATCGACAGAGCGTCTACTGCAAATGCTCTTGGATCCGGACACGGGGACACATACGTTTGCAACTGATTGTTGAGATGTGTCGCAAATAAGTCTATCATTGGCCGTTCCCATTGGTAGCAAATCTGACTGAATACTTGTTTGTTGAGAGTCCACTCCGACGGCAACAAGCGACCCTTTCGTGAAAGGGAGTCTGCTAGCACATTCAGACGACCCGGTATGTGACGGACCGAAAGAAGAACGTGATGTTCCAACGCAAACAGAAGGATTCTTTCCGTTAGATTGAACAACGGAACTGAATGAGTGCCTCCCTGATTCCGTATATACGCCACTACTGTCGTATTGTCGGATAGGATTTGGACATGAGCATCGTGAATAATGTCCATCCAGTGACGTAACGCAAGCCAAATTGACATCATTTCCTTGATGTTTATGTGCTTGCACAGGAATTGCGGATCCCAAAGACCCTGGCATCTCGAATCCGTTGGGATTAATGATGCACCCCAACCTGTTTGACTGGCATCCGTCATAATGGTAAAACTCGGATCCGGCAACTGCAGCGGAACTCCTTGAGTTAACCACTGAATGTTTGCCCAAGTCTGAATCTCTTGTTTCACTTGATCTGACAAGAGAACGTCTACATCGAGCGAATGAATTTTCACACTCCAATTCTGAGTCAGGAAAATTTGAAGAGGCCGTGTGCGTAGCCGTCCCATCGGAATGAGATCCGCGGCGGCTCCGCACAGACCTATCAGTCTCATAAATTCTCTCGCCGTGACTTTGTCTGTATTCAGACAATAGCGAGCGTAACAACTGACTAATTTCGCTCTGGTTAACGGCAGACGAACGAGATTGTTGTGCGTCTCGAAGCTCATTCCCAGATGAGTGAATGACTTGGACGGCACCAGATCCGACTTCTCCTCGTTTACTATGAAACCGAGACGTCGGAGCAATAGAAGAAGATTCTGAACATCGTTCTGAAGCGTTAACTCGTTGCCGTACCTCTGAAGAATGTCGTCCAGGTAGGCCGACGTTACCGCAGACGAATGAGCTCGGAAGTAGATCATTACCGAGTTCATTACCCGAGTGAAAGCCCAGGGTGCTAGATTCAATCCGAAGCACATGGCCCGGAACTGATACACCACTCCTAGGACTGCGAAGCGTAGATACTTTCGGAATGTCGGATGTACCATGACGTGAAAGTACGCATCTTTGAGATCTATGCTCGTTGCATAATCGTTCACCCGAATACTCGCTCTGACCGATCGAATCGTCTCCATATAAAACTTCGGAGCGACGATCAGCTTGTTTATCCAGCTCAAATCTATGACTGGACGGAACGAGCCGTCTGGTTTCGGAACCAGAAACAGATGGCTGTAGAATCCCAGCGATTCCTGGTTTTCTACGACCTCTACCGCGTTCTTCATTAAAAGAGACTGCACCTCTGATAGCAGAGCGTCTCTTTTCTGAGGATTTGACAGAAGATGAGTCCACTTTGGACTTCGAGTTAATGGAGGCTTTCGTTTGAAGGATATCTTTAGACCTTCCGAAGTCACTCCTCTCACCCACGGGTCGTCTGTAATCGACGCCCACTCTTGAGAAAAACTCGACAACCTTCCGCCAACCGGAACGCGATAGAGGTTTAAGCCATCACCTCCTGGATCTGCAAGGCCTGCGGTAGGAGAAACCACGTCTTCCACGACCCGCACCTCGCCTCGTCGACCTCGGGGCGTCCGACCGATTGTCCCGGCCTGAAGGACGTCCCGAACGAGAGTCACTATCCTGACGGTCTCTCGAATAAGAGCTAGAGGACGCACCGGAACCTCTATAGGAACCTCTCTTGGGCGCATAAGACCCAGAAGTGCCCGCCTTATTCGTGTCTGCTGTATCCGACCTTTTAGGAGCGGATCTAAACAACAGAGAATCACTAGCTTTCTTTTTAATATTATCATAAATAGCGGAAAGCTTGCCGTCAAAGAGAAGATCTCCTGAGACCGAAGCGACTCTAAGAGAGTTCTTCACCTTAGAATCCACTAGTGTGGATGTAGCCAGGGCTGCGTCACGTCTAACCAACTCCAGATTTGCCACTGAAAGGGCGGAGTTACACGTGGAATAAGCTACTGCCCTTGAAAGAAGTCTTAAGGAGGATTGTATATCCTGAAACTCTTCCCCTTGAAGACGCAGTGATAACGCCTTAGTAAGGTGATCTGCGTAAGATAAGGCATCTAAATTGGCTCTGTTAGACGCAATAGCTGTTTCCAACACTGCGGTTGGAATAGAAGCTGACGACGGTAATGATAGCTCTAAGTCTTCCGCCTCGTCGTCCATACGCAGAGGAACTCTCGGTATACCCTGACCTGCCTTGTCGAATTTATTCCTTGCATTAATGAAAGGCAGGTTGAGAGTATTTGCGGACAAGAAACCTGCTTTCCCCGTCCTGGAAGCAAGTTTAAAAATAGCGTCGTTCAATAATTCAAATGTTCTTGCAACATTATTGGACTGCGACGGAAACTCGGGAGCGATGTCCCTGAACCGCTCAAAAAAATCAGAGTCCAATGACGCTATAATTCTCCTGTCCGGAAGCGCAGCAGTCTGGCCCGACGGAACAACTTGAGGAAGAAAGTGCCGGATGAAGTCCACGGCAGCTTTGTGTTGTTCCGAAAGGGATAGCTCCAATTCATCCGTATCCCTTTCACCATCCAGTCGGACCTCCCGATGTTCCCGGTCGTCCGCCCCCGATGCTTCGGCGGAGCGTACCGACCCAGCGCCGTCGGATAATTCTCGATCCGACACCGTTTCTGTCGGCTGCTGGGATGCTGCGATAAGCTGTGCTATCTGCACTAGAATGTCCGACGTCGAGACCTGCGGAGGAGCGGTCTTTCGCTGCTTCGCCGAGGGCAGCTCCGCATCAGATGTCTCCCGCATACTTTTCCTATGCGAACGTCCGGAGTCCATCGGTCTCGAATCCCTGGCTGCCGGATGGTGTGACCTGGTCGCCGAAGAATCCTTCATCGGCGAAGCTGGCAAAATATCGGAGGTCACGCAGCCAAGGTGCGGTCGTGTGCGCCGACGAGAAGAGGAAGCCTTAACAGTCTCTGCGGACTGCTTATACAACGGAGCGCCCCGAGCGACGGACGTATGCTCCGCTAAAGACACATTTTGTACCACAACATCTGGTCCCAGATGTTGTTGTACGAGAGAGGGGCCTCTCTCGCTCGCGGCCCGGCTGGACCTGGACGAGCTAGGAACCGGACTAAAAGGCTTCCTCCGTTCTCGTTCACTATCCGCCGTCACTGGGTGTGCATCTATTATTTTTATAGTGCTCGCATCACCCAAAATTTCCTCTTGGACCGCATCGGACGAACCCGGCTGCCGAACCATTCGGTGAATGGACGCTACACCGGGCGAGCTAGCGGACGACATTTGTCTAATCTCCATGAGCACTTTTGCCGCTAGCTCTGTATTTATTTGTGACGACGGACGCACACTTGAAGAAGATAACATGGAAACATCACCCTGTTCTGGTTCCTCTGAAATAGAAACTGAGAGAGTAGAGTGACCTTGTGGAGAAAGAGCCGGCATCGCTCTTTCTCCAGAAACAACATATCGTGACACACGTTTCCAATGTTTCTCATCCCAATGTTCACATACAGGACAGGGATTAATGCGAGAACACTGACTACAATTAATACAATAATCATGAAAGTCAGAGGAAGATTTCTTCCTATTACAATTTGAACAAAGTCCCTTCATTGTGAAAGAACAACAATAAGTCCTAGTTACTCGCAAAAACCCCTGACACAAAGATACATAATAACATGATCCATTAATAAATGAAAAAACAATTGCAAAACAAAATAATTTTGAAAAAATATTTTTTCAGAGAAGCCCAAGTTGCTGAAAAGTAACGTTGAGCCCCGATGGATCCGATGGCAAAGTGTGGTCAAAAATTTTAAAATTATATAAAATAATTAATGAGACACTTTCGGATAATATAAATGTATCTTATAATGAGATAAACTACCACAAAGGCAAACAGCCCCCCTCAAAAAAGGCTGTTGCCAATGAAAACAAACAGTGTAAACACAGTAGAAAACATGACTCCAGGCACTGAAAAAACTGGCCCGGAATCAGTCATCAATTACACTCTATCTGATGCAAAACAGAGACTCCCAGGGGAGAATCTGCAGAACATCAGATGGAAGATGCAGAACACAAACGTTATACACCCATGGGTGAAAACGTAACTATGGGGAAAATAACAGAAAACATTCTGTAACCAAGCAACTCTCCCAGGGAATTTTAGAAATGAAACTTCTCAAAAATATGCCAAAAGCATGGGAGAATTGCAAGGGGGGACTTTAGAAGGCTAGGGGAGAGGAAACACTGAATAAGCAGTGCAACAATTAGCAAGAATGACAACAAGAGGCCCATGCCTCGAAAATAGGCAACTTAACATAATTTCACAAAAAATTTTAAGTACAGCCCTGATTATTTTTTGCCACTTCTTTTTTCCTCTCCTCCTTCTATCCTCCTTAGAATCACATTTTCTCCAAGAATTACGTGTCTGGCATCCTTTAAACTGAGATTTACAAGCACAAAGATCAGTGAGATGTTGACTGATGAAGGGCCAAACAGAGAAATGATATTTGGCGCCAATTTCGGGACGACTGCGTCACTGCGCATGCGCAGTAGAGTCGTACTATGGAGGTCCTTTAGGACATGATTTCTTTTTGTTTTGGATGCAAATTTTGGGGATTGGGGGGCAAAATTTGTGTTTGGCCCTGGTTTTTGTGGAGTTAGCACCAGCTAAGTCTGGGTCATTGGTACAGTATAAAAATAATGTAACCTCATTTGTCCCCGGTTCCTTTGGGAAAAATCCCTAAAAGTTTAATCAGCCAGAGTCATTCTCGTGAAGTCTCATCTCGTTAACTACTTCCTACGTTAAAAAAAAGTGTGAAATTAGTATAAAGGTTCTGCTCCACAGTTTTCCAGGCATTTCCAAATATGACATGCTATACACTCTCTTCAAATGCAAATATTCTGTAACTTAGTTATCTAACCCATGACATGCATTACATTTCCCAAATCCACAAAAACATATAACACTATCTGACTAAGTAGAAATAAACAATTTGAATGTGAGTGGAATTATTTATTGTCAAAGGCAAGACTTCAACCTGAAAAACTGCATGAAAAAATGTCGAAACCAGTCATTTTCAGCCACCTAGCTGCTTCAAAAGCAGAATTTTCCCACCAACCACCTTAGAATTTCACCCCTGTGCAATAGTGCGAAACTGTAGAGTGGAACCTTAAAGAGAAAACAAGAGTGATCTCCCCTTGGATTTCACTCAGGCAAAAGAATCTGGAGTCTATCCTGAGTTGAATGAACAAAAACCGCAAATCTCTACTTTCAACCAGTAAAAAGATACAGCATGGCCTTTCTGATTGCCGAATAGCTTTTGCAGCCAGTTTTTGCCTGATTTTCACAACCACACCACACCACCTCAACCCTCACATTTCTCTGAGCCACTTCAGGGAGCATTTTTGTTATCACCACCAGCCACATTGATTACCCAGATCCTGCCAATAGAACTGTTAAATATAATCAAAACGTACAACAATACTCCGAGGTGCCAAATAAGAGTGTCGACATGTTTATTAATTTTGCTGAAAAGTTAAAAAATTTATAGTAATTTATATATTTTTTATACTTACCAATGACCCAGACTTAGCTGGTGCTAACTCCAACAAAACCAGGGCCAAACACAAATTTTGCCCCCCAATCCCCAAAATTTGCATCCAAAACAAAAAGAAATCATGTCCTAAAGGACCTCCATAGTACGCCTCTACTGCGCATGCGCAGTGACGCAGTCATCCCGAAATTGGCGCCAATTATCATTCTTACTGGCAGTGCCTGGTCAGCGCTATGTACTCAGCGGGGAGGCAAGAGTTCCCAACTCCAGGGAGGGCCATCCCCGTCTGGGTCATTGGTAAGTATAAAAAATATATAAATTACTATAAATTTTTTAACATTTTTATACTGTACCAATGACCCAGACTTAGCTGAATAGTAAACAGGCTGGAGGGCCTAGGACATAGAGGAAAATCCAATAAGCTCAACTATATAGTAAAGAGGTAACCCCTTAAGGAGACAAGGAGTATTAGGCTTTACATGTATCTTTCTTATTTAATATTAAATTAGAAAGATACACTACCCTTAATAATTGAGCACAATAACATTCATGTTCTCTATTAACATCCAGTATAACCCTTATACTAATTATTTTTAAAGCAAGCCAATAAATAAAGTAGTCCAGAGAATTGAGACTCTTTATAATCATTTAAAAGTGTCCGAGTATTGTATATTAAAGCCCGTTTGACACTTGACATATACAAATGCTTCACACCGAGCTACACTTTAAAAATAAGACATGAATGAAATTAAACATTAATATTACACTTTAAAACCATCCCGGAAGCGACTCAGAAATACTGACTTGGAGGAGGCATTCCCTTGCTTTTCACTATAAAGCAGGTGACCTAAGGGAACACCCACCCCCCCCCCCCCCTTCCCCTTGCCCTGGGTCAAATAGCCCAGAGCGAAGAGGGCAGCCGGACGGAGTCACTGCCGGAACAGAAAGCCTGCATAACTATAGTTGCAACTGTTTAGTGGACGACATTCTGAGCAACAGATAACGGACCTAAACAATGCAGGTCTCCAGAAATGGACTCAATATTTCTGAGATAAAAATTTGTAAATGTGGATGGCTGAGACCAATAAGCAGCCTTCATTAAATCTGTAATAGCAACACTATTAGCATAAGCCCAGGAAGTAGAAAGAGCTCTTACTTCATGAGCAGAAATCTTAAGCACAGACTGCTGAGAAGAAGATAAATCTTCATAAGCAGTACGGATAGTTAACTGAATCCATCTAGCAATAGAATGGACTGAAATGTCCTTTCTATTAGGCATCAAAGACAGAAAGAAACGTTTCTGTCCCTTTCTGATAAACTGAGATCTCTGTTTATAGATACGTAGTGCTCTAACAGGACAGAGTAAAGGCCTACGCCCATCTGAAGACGGAAGAGCCTTAATAACAATAGGTTCCGGATATTTATTAGGAGCCTGATTCTTAGCTAAAAAAACCCACATTAGTAGTGAAGGTGATAGTGTTCCCAACACTACGATAATGAGAATCATCCACCGATAGTGCATGAAGCTCACTGACTCTTCTGGCAGAAGAGAAAGCTAAGAGAAAAGCTGTCTTATAAGATAAGAATTTGAAATCTACTGTCCCAAGAGGTTCAAATGGCTTTTCCTTCAATTTAAGGAGAACCCAAGCTAAATTCCACTCAGGAATTAATCTAAGAGTTCTGGGTCTATTTATCGAAAAGTTTCTAACCAACTTCGATAAAGAGACATTAGATCCAATTTGTAAACTATCATGATGTGCATAGGTATCAGATAACATAGATCTATAACCCTTTATAGTAACAGGCTGCAGTTTGATTTCGTCAAACAAGTATACTAGAAAGTTTGCAATGTCTGGTATAGAGGGATCAAATATATCTACAGAATGATCCCTACACCAACGACGAAAAACCTTCCACTTAGCCGCATAGTTTAGCGAAGAGGAGGTCCTCCTACAGTTAGAAATCGCGTCCACTGCTCGTCCTGTAAAGTGCTTGCCATGCAAGAAGGACCGCACAACGGAAAAACGTGAAGGTTGAGACCTTGCGGGTTGTGATGGAGTTGGCGCGATTTCCCCTGCGAAAGAAGATCCTCTCGTGGAGGAAGCTTCCGCGGTAGGTCCCACAACAGACACCTGAGTAGATTTATCCACGGTCTCTGTGGCGACAGAGATGCTACCAACAGAATCTTGCATTGAGATTGTTTTATCTTTAGCAATACTTGTTGAATTAACGGCGCTGGAGGATACGCATATCCTATCATTCCGTCCCAAGGGATCGACAGAGCGTCTACTGCAAATGCTCTTGGATCCGGACACGGAGACACATACGTCTGCAACTGATTGTTGAGATGTGTCGCAAATAAGTCTATCATTGGCCGTTCCCATTGGTAGCAAATCTGATTGAATACTTGTTTGTTGAGAGTCCACTCCGACGGCAACAAGCGACCCTTTCGTGAAAGGGAGTCTGCTAGCACATTCAGACGACCCGGTATGTGACGGACCGAAAGAAGAACGTGATGTTCTAACGCAAACAGAAGGATTCTTTCCGTTAGATTGAACAACGGAACTGAATGAGTGCCTCCCTGATTCCGTATATACGCCACTACTGTCGTATTGTCGGATAGGATTTGGACATGAGCATCGTGAATAATGTCCATCCAGTGACGTAACGCAAGCCAAATTGACATCATTTCCTTGATGTTTATGTGCTTGCACAGGAATTGCGGATCCCAAAGACCCTGGCATCTCGAATCCGTTGGGATTAATGATGCACCCCAACCTGTTTGACTGGCATCCGTCATAACGGTAAAACTCGGATCCGGCAACTGCAGCGGAACTCCTTGAGTTAACCACTGAATGTTTGCCCAAGTCTGAATCTCTTGTTTCACTTGATCTGACAAGAGAACGTCTACATCGAGCGAATGAATTTTCACACTCCAATTCTGAGTCAGGAAAATTTGAAGAGGACGTGTGCGTAGCCGCCCCATCGGAATGAGATCCGTGGCGACTCCGCACAGACCTATCAGTCTCATAAATTCTCTCGCCGTGACTTTGTCTGCGTGCAGACAATAGCGAGCGTAACAACTGACTAATTTCGCTCTGGTTAACGGCAGACGAACGAGATTGTTGTGCGTCTCGAAGCTCATTCCCAGATGAGTGAATGACTTGGACGGCACCAGATCCGACTTCTCCTCGTTTACTATAAAACCGAGACGTCGGAGCAATAGAAGAAGATTCTGAACATCGTTCTGAAGCGTTAACTCGTTGCCGTACCTCTGAAGAATGTCGTCCAGGTAGGCCGACGTTACCGCAGACGAATGAGCTCGGAAGTAGATCATTACCGAGTTCATTACCCGAGTGAAAGCCCAGGGTGCTAGATTCAATCCGAAGCACATGGCCCGGAACTGATACACCACTCCTAGTACTGCGAAGCGTAGATACTTTCGGAATGTCGGATGTACCATGACGTGAAAGTACGCATCTTTGAGATCTATGCTCGTTGCATAATCGTTCACCCAAATACTCGCTCTGACCGATCGAATCGTCTCCATATAAAACTTTGGAGCGACGATCAGCTTGTTTATCCAGCTCAAATCTATGACTGGACGGAACGAGCCGTCTGGTTTTGGAACCAGAAACAGATGGCTGTAGAATCCCAGAGATTCCTGGTTTTCTACGACCTCTACCGCGTTCTTCATTAAAAGAGACTGCACCTCTGATAACAGAGCGTCTCTTTTCTGTGGATTTGACGGAAGATGAGTCCACTTTGGACTTCGAGTTAATGGAGGCTTTCGTTTGAAGGATATCTTTAGACCTTCCGAAGTCACTCCTCTCACCCAAGGGTCGTCCGTAATCGACGCCCACTCTTGTGAAAAACTCGACAACCTTCCGCCAACCGGAACGCGATAGAGGTTTAAGCCATCACCTCCTGGACCTGCGAGGCCTGCGGTAGGAGAAACCACGTCTTCCACGACCCGCACCTCGCCTCGTCGACCTCGGGGCGTCCGACCGATTGTCCCGGTCTGAAGGACGGCCCGAACGAGAGTCGCTATCCTGACGGTCTCTCGAATAAGACCAAGAGGACGCACCGGAACCTCTATAGGAACCTCTCTTGGGCGCATTAGACCCAGAAGTGCCTGTCTTATTCGTGTCTGCTGTATCCGACTTTTTAGGAGCCGATCTGAACAACAGAGAATCATTAGCTTTCTTTTTAATTTTATCATAAATAGCGGAAAGCTTGCCGTCAAAGAGAAGTTCTCCTGAGACCGAAGCGACTCTAAGAGAGTTCTTCACCTTAGAATCCACTAGTGTGGATGTAGCTAGGGCTGCGTCACGTCTAACCAACTCCAGATTTGCCACTGAAAGGGCGGAGTTACAAGTGGAATAAGCTACTCCCCTTGAAAGAAGTCTTAAAGAGGATTGTATATCCTGAAACTCTTCCCCTTGAAGGCGCAGTGATAACGCCTTAGTAAGGTGATCTGCGTAAGATAAGGCATCTAAATTGGCTCTGTTAGACGCAATAGCTGTTTCCAACACCGCGGTTGGAATAGAAGCTGACGACGGTAATGATAGCTCTAAGTCTTCCGCCTCGTCGTCCATACGCAGAGGAACTCTCGGTATACCCTGTCCTGCCGTATCGAATTTATTCCTTGCATTAATGAAAGGCAGGTTAAGAGTATTAGCGGACAAGAAACCTGCTTTCCCCGTCCTGGAAGCAAGTTTAAATATAGCGTCGTTCAATAATTCAAATGTTCTTGCAACATTATTGGACTGCGACGGAAACTCGGGAGCGATGTCCCTGAACCGCTCAAAAAATTCAGAGTCCAATGACGCTATAATTCTCTTGTCCGGAAGCGCAGCAGTCTGGCCCGACGGAACAACTTGAGGGAGAAAGTGCCGGATGAAGTCCACGGCAGCTTTATGTTGTTCCGAAAGGGATAGCTCCAATTCATCCGTATCCCTTTCACCATCCGGTCGGACCTCCCGATGTTCCCGGTCGTCCGCCCCCGATGCTTCGGCGGAGCGTACCGACCCAGCGCCGTCGGATAATTCTCGATCCGACACCGTTTCTGTCGGCTGCTGGGATGCTGCGATAAGCTGTGCTATCTGCACAAGAATGTCCGACGTCGAGACCTGCGGAGGCGCAGTCTTTTGCTGCTTCGCCGAGGGCAGCTCCGCATCAGATGGCTCCCGCATACTTTTCCTATGCGAACGTCCGGAGTCCATCGGTCTCGAATCCCTGGCTGCCGGATGGTGTGACCTGGTCGCCGAAGAATCCTTCATCGGCGAAGCTGGTAAAATATCGGAGGTCACACAGCCAAGGTGCGGTCGTGTGCGCTGACGAGAAGAGAAAGCCTTAACAGTCTCTGCGGACTGCTTATACAACGGAGCGTCCCGAGCGACGGACGTATGCTCCGCTAAAGACACATTTTGTACCACAACATCTGGTCCCAGATGTTGTTGTACGAGAGAGGGACCTCTCTCGCTCGCGGCCCGGCTGGACCTGGACGAGCTAGGAACCGGACTAAAAGGCTTCCTCCGTTCTCATTTACTATCCGCCGTCACTGGGTGTGCATCTATTATGTTTATAGTGCTCGCATCACCCAAAATTTCCTCTTGGACCGCATCGGACGAACCCGGCTGCCGAACCATTCGGTGAATGGACGCTACACCGGGCGAGCTAGCAGACGACATTTGTCTAATCTCCATGAGCACTTTTGCCGCTAGCTCTGAATTCATTTGTGACGACGGACGCACACTTGAAGAAGATAACATGGAAACATCACCCTGTTCTGGTTCCTCTGAAATAGAAACTGAGAGAGTAGAGTGACCTTGTGGAGAAAGAGCCGGCATCGCTCTTTCTCCAGAAACAACATATCGTGACACACGTTTCCAATGTTTCTCATCCCAATGTTCACATATAGGACAGGGATTAATGCGAGAACACTGACTACAATTAATACAATGATCATGAAAGTCAGAGGAAGATTTCTTCCTATTACAATTTGAACAATGTCCCTTCATTGTGAAAGAACAACAATAAGTCCTAGTTACTCGCAAAAACCCCTGACACAAAGATACATAATAACATGATCCATTAATAAATGAAAAAACAATTGCAAAACAAAATAATTTTGAAAAAATATTTTTTCAGAGAAGCCCAAGTTGCTGAAAAGTAACGTTGAGCCCCGATGGATCCGATGGCAAAGTGTGGTCAAAAATTTTAAATTTATATAAAATAATTAATCAGACACTTTCGGATAATATAAATGTATCTTATAATGAGATAAACTACCACAAAGGCAAACAGCCCCCCTCAAAAAAGGCTGTTGCCAATGAAAACAAACAGTGTAAACACACTAGAAAACATGACTCCAGGCACTGAAAAAACTGGCCCGGAATCAGTCATCAATTACACTCTATCTGATGCAAAACAGAGACTCCCAGGGGAGAATCTGTAGAACATCAGATGGAAGATGCAGAACACAAACGTTATACACCCATGGGTGAAAACGTAACTATGGGGAAAATAACAGAAAACATTCTGTAACCAAGCAACTCTCCCAGGAAATTTTAGAAATGAAACTTCTCAAAAATATGCCAAAAGCATGGGAGAATTGCCAGGGGGGACTTTAGAAGGCTAGGGGAGAGGAAACACTGAATAAGCAGTGCAACAATTAGCAAGAATGACAACAAGAGGCCCATGCCTCGAAAATAGGCAACTTAACATAATTTCATCAAAAAAATTTTAAGTACAGCCCTGATTATTTTTGCCACTTCTTTTTCCTCTCCTCCTTCTATCCTCCTTAGAATCACATTTTCTCCAAAAATTACGTGTCTGGCATCCTTTAAACTGAGATTTACAAGCACAAAGATCAGTGAGATGTTGACTGATGAAGGGCCAAACAGAGAATGATAATTGGCGCCAATTTCGGGACGACTGCGTCACTGCGCATGCGCAGTAGAGGCATACTATGGAGGTCCTTTAGGACATGATTTCTTTTTGTTTTGGATGCAAATTTTGGGGATTGGGGGGCAAAATTTGTGTTTGGCCCTGGTTTTGTTGGAGTTAGCACCAGCTAAGTCTGGGTCATTGGTACAGTATAAAAATATTCCTTGCCATCACTGTTATTTGGTATTGAGACATAGAGCAAAAATGCCATCACTGTTATTATTTTCAGACCAAAATCTGAGCCATCACTGTTATTTGGCCATCACTGTTATTTGGCACCTCAGAGTAAGCAGTAATAACCATAGCTTTTGGGGGGGGGGGGGGGGGGTTGCTCTCTAGATATGAAAGCTTGAACAGCTTGACGGATGGATGACACACAGACATGACACCAATGACCAAAATGAAAAAGTAGACGCCATGACTGCAAATCTCTGGTCAAGAATAACAACCAGGCTGTCCATAACTACATATATTTGTCATGAATACAAGGCTTGGTGTTTAGGAAAGGCAGTGCTCTACCTTAATGTTTTCGAAATCTTCACGCAAATTCAAAACAAGTGCGAATTAGGCTACATCAATAAATTTCTCCAAATTTCCACTTATTTCCTTCCAGTTGTGCTGAGATATCACTTGATGAATGTTAACTACTATTAACAATAGCACACAAACCAGAAATAATTAAACATTTTTTTTTAAAAATGGTGTATTTATAACTTAAATACAAATAAGGAACTTCCTGGTTCAAGAATTGACACCAACAGCAGAATGCTCTTTGAGGCATTTCCAAATATGACATGCCATACACTCTCTTCAAATGCAAATATTCTATAACTTAGTTATCTAACCCATAACATGTATTACATTTACCAAATCGACAAAAAACATATAACACTATCTGACTTAGTTCAGCGAACTATATCTGACTAAGTAGAAATGTGGGTGGAATAATTTATTGTCAAAGGCAAGATAAGGAACTTTTTTTCACCTGAAAAATTGCATGAAAAAATGGCGAAACCAGTCATGTTCCGCCACCTAGCAGCCTCAAAAGCACTATTTTCCCCACCAACCCACCCCTGGAGCAGAGCATTCCATGTTTCTAAAATGCAAAAAAAAAATTTATATGCTTCTGTTTCATTTCTTAGTTACATGTCTGGTAACAAACCCGTGTAAAAATTACATTTTAAAAAATGGCCAGTTTTTCGAAGCCACTGTTTCCCATAATTAATCTGGTAATTTATGTATCAGACTCCAACTTTGGGACCAAAACTTCAAATTCTCTTGTCCAACAAAAAGCCTAATGTAATCATATATCTGCTACTAAAAATATATCTCAACTCAGGCGCCTCCGTCCTTTATAAAAAAAATATTAAAAAAGACAAAGAAATTAGAACACAACAAAATAATGAGCGAGCTTTTTTCAAAAAAGGAAGTAGTATTTGGTCCGAAATCACCAGCCGATTTTCGGTCCGAAGTCACCAAAATGTGCCGAAGTTACTTGGTCCGAAATAGCAGAGGTGCGATTCACTGTAATTCGATAAAAAAAAAGCTTATTTTTCTCGTCTCACTCCCATTCCCAGCTCATTTGTGAATGCAGCCTGTTGAACAAAGTTTCATCAACGAACATTACTTTCCAGTCTGTCTACAAGGTGTTTGAAACTTCAAGTTTATCATAAAGTAATAATCACCTCGTTATTCTAAAAGTTCTACCGAAAAATGATGAAAAATCTATCTACCGACGCCATTATCATTGAACAAAGAAACTTTCGCACCACTGTCAATTCGCACCAGCCGAGGGACACACTAAAAAGTGTAGTCCGTGTCCGTGTCCGTGTCGGAGAAAAAGTGTAGTCGGGAATTAAATTATCATTTTCTCCTTTATTTGTCGGTTGTTTTCTATGAAATTTGGAAAGTATACTCAGGGGACAATACGAAATATATATGCCAAAAGAGAAGTTTGTACGATGTTATTTTACGATGTTAGAAGACATTTTCTCTTTCAAACACACTAAAAAGTGTAGCTGACTCGGATCCGTGTTAGCTAATTAATTGGTTTACGCTGTGTTGGCTGTTGACACAGCAAGACGGACTGATTATCCTGGTTCTTTTTATGATTATGAGGAGATTAGTGGGGTGTGGATGAAAGAATCAACGAATAATTTAATTTTCAGTATTTTATTGGATAAATACAGGACATGAAGGATATAGCTTAGCACAAAGATATAGAGATACAGCTCAAAAATGAACAAATAACAAACATATTTATAACAAGCAAAAGTAAATTTAGTTGGTATGTCGTTCCGAGTGTTTTGTGGTTGGATTCCCTGCGACAGTGGATAAAGGTGTCGATCGTGTTTTAAAACCAGACGAAATAAGAACAAGATTTTTTTTCACCCAATTATTTATAATTCCAAAGTTTGACATCATTTCTTGGGAAGGTCTCAAGCACGGAGACCAACCTTACAAATCATGTCAAGTGTCGCGATTACCAACAAGCACGTGGAGTACGGTGGTAACGTTCGCTTGCATGGTTGCTGCTTAGTTTTGGCATCACCGTGCGGTCTCTCAAGATGAAGTGTTTCATTGCCTATATAGTGAACTAGGGCAAGTTCTGTTGATGTTGAATAATATACTATTCTTTGATGATTTTAGGGGTTATATGGGGGATATACTTCAGTGTAGGCATAGGCGTACGGGCCAAGGGGGGCTGGGCGGGCTGAACTCCCCTTGAGTCGGTCGAGGCATATATTTTGGGCATTCCATGAGAAAATGTTCCAGGGTCTCCACTACTCCACAATTTTACAAATTCCAACACCTGACATAATATCTTTGGAAACTTTCCACGAGAGCTTCCAAAGAAATAATGTCAAGTGTTGAAATTATCAACATTTGGAAAATATAAGAGAATTCAGTTTTTCAACGTCTGTCCTACATGTACAACTCCAGCTGGTATTGTAAAATTCTTATTATTTTAATTTAGTTTATTGTTTTTGTCTCCGCCCACTTCATTCTTCACTCAATGTGCAGCGTCCTAGACTTTATTTCAATGTTTGTTTCTCCGCCATTTTGGTGGAAAGTATTTTAATTATTGATTTAACAAAAAAAACCCTTTAAGGGATAATTAATTTTTTTTCGCCGGAGGTGGGGGGTGGGGGCGTGGGGGGTGGGGGTGGTATTTGAAATTCCAGAAGGATAACCAGATATTACATATATCCCCCCCCCGCACCCTATCTCCCTGAAGGCTTGATGGATGACTCCCGGATATTCAAAACTATACTGGCGGAGCTTTCTCCACTCTTTTTTTTGTAACCGCTATGGTCAATATACCGGGGCCGCTACCAAACCGGCGTTGCTGTTTGGTTTTCTTTTCTTCTCTGTCAGTCACAGTTTCATTCATTCATTCATCGCAACCGATTTGTGAAACAGAGTGAGACTGAGAGGGCGCATGAGAGAGAGAGAGAGAGAGAGAGAGAGAGAGAGAGAGAGAGGAGAGAGAGAGAGAGAGAGAGAGAGAGAGATGGAGAGAGAGAGAGAGAGAGCGTGAACGTGTAACGACCCACCAAGGACATTTAACATAATCTTATGTAAATGGAAAAAAAAGTAGTGAAAGAAAATCTATCAGTCCAATCAACACCCCACTAATCTCCTCATAATCATGTGTCAACACAGCGTAAGCCAATTAATTAGCTAACACTGCGCCGAGTCAGCTACAATTTTTAGTGTGTTTGAAAGAGAAAATGTCTTCTAACATCGTAAAATAACATCGTACAAGCTTCTCTTTTGGCATATATATTTGGTATCGTCCCCTGAGTGTACTTTCTAAATTTCATAGAAAACAACCAACAAATACAGGAGAAAATGATAATTTAATTCCCAACTACACTTTTTCTCCGACACGGACACGGACACGGACTACACTTTTTAGTGTGTCCCCCAGCCGATTCGCTCCATCTCAAAAGTCGATTCGCACAATCTCAAACTGAGGCAATTCGCTGCATCTCAAAAGTCGATTCGCACCTCAGCTTCAGAGGACCCACGCCGTGAGTTTCATGGCTCCACCATCTGTTGATTTGCACATCCGGCTTATAACGGTAGTAAAGTGTGTGTCCCACACCTTGGGTGTCCCGAATTTGAGTTACTAGTAATGTTACATATGCTTCTGGGTTTGTCAATCCGTCGATCTATGAAATGTTTTCCTTGCCTAATGCCGTCTCGGGTAAACAGGTCTGCAAGGGAAAACTCGGAAGTTTGACACCGCTCGAGTTTAAAGTCCTTTTTCATAACCATTTTAATTCTTATTGGGCACCTGTGACCTTACAACAAAAAATAAAAAATACATCTCACTCACCGCCGAAGACGACCAAGCCATAAGCAACGTTATCTACTACTATGAAGAAATAAATGAGCTTATCAAAACACACAAAACCTGCAAAGTAACATTTTTGGAAATACCTGTGTATTCTATCAAAAACTGGAACGAAAACAAAGGGCACAAAACACCGGAAATATTTCACGAACAAGACCAAAAACTAGAAAAAACAGATATACCAGCTGAACAGCAAAATGAGAGAACTAAATAAAAAAAATAACAACACTCATTCTCCATTCTTCAGTACAGGCCTAATTGTCAACTCAAAAGTTCGAAAACAGAAGGGCAAAGATAATTTCGCCAAGCGGAAGAAGTATAGCTTTTGGCTCTATTTTGATGGTATCCACCCTGGTCACCTACTATCTAAAACATGGCTAAAGAGGATCACAGAACAAGCAATCAAAGACTGTTACAGCAAAAATAGACAGTAGACAAACTTAGTAAGGATTTTCCTCGCTCATACCAAAACTAACTCTTTAGGGTTTCAAGGATATTCCTATCTACACTTTCCAACTCTACAGAAATCAACAAGTTAGCAAGGATATTCCTCGCTAACAAGTTCGGGCATCCAGGATATTCCTAGATACCCTTCATCTTAAAGCAAGTTAGTAAGGATCTTCCTTGCTAACAAGCCACACTACAGAGAAAACAACAGCAAAATGGTTGCGACGTTCAAAATCACCCTAGCATTAATATTCATAGTCATTCAAGTTAGAGACATCACTGCCAGAAATAGCATCAATAGATTGTCAACAGCTTTAAACCCTAAACTTTCGCACGTCAGGAAGAAATCCCTCAGCTTACATAAAGCAGACAAAAGAAACACCGTTGTTATCCTTGCATTATTACTTTCTGGAGATATTGAAACAAACCCTGGACCCAGATGCAAACAAGCCTCCATATTTCCATGTGGACTATGTGAACTTCCAGTGACATGGTCAAATAAAGGTGTATGTGGAACCACAAATCATGTATCGAACTATGTACTAGAGACTTCGAACTACTGGAAAGATCAAACGTCCAATGGTTATGTTGCAAATGCGAAACAATCAACGTTTCATCTTTCACATTTAGAGGCTACGAACTAAGCAGCACAAATTACTACGCGCCAATCTCAACAATAGACACATCATTTGAATCACTAAAATCGGACATGTTTAGCCCCTCAAAAACCAGCAGTCCTAAACCCCAAAATCAAACACCAAGCAGTGAAAAGAAAGATATAACAAATGATGATACGAGTGAACAAATTTACCACCTGCCACACACACACAACATCAAAATACTTACTGTCAGTTGTCGCAGTGTGCGTGATAAAAAACAAGAACTTGAAGCAGCACTGCAAGTATAAAACCAGACATTGTGTGCGACACAGAATCATGGCAAAAAGGAAAAAAACCTGGGAAAAACCCGCAAAAAGACGCAATAAAAACAATTGAAATCTTCCCGGATACATACAGCGCACATAGACACGACAGAGGTACGCTCGGAGGGGGAGTATTCATACTGATAAAAAAGAGCCTGATATCAGTGGAACAACCAGAATTCGTAACCGAATGTGAGATAGTCTGGGTAAAAATAAAACTTGTTGGACATAAGGACCTCGTCATAGGCTCATACTACATGCCACACCGAAACAAAAAGGACCTAACCGAACTGGAAATTCGCTTAGCCAAATACAGAGCACTAAACTTAAAAATCTAATACTAGCCGGAGACTTCAACTGCCCAAATATATCTTGGAAAAGCCTCGATGTGGACTCAGACGCTCAAGACAAAGATGTACAGAACATGCTAATAGACATCAGCACTACAACGCACGGGCACCTGACCCAAGTCCACGATCAGCCAACCAGGGAGAAAAATGTACTCGATTTAGTGTTCACTACAAATCCTAGCCTCATAACAGACTCGGTTAGTGTCCCAGAGATTTCAGACTATGAAATGGTAGTCACAAACCTGGACTCCAGGCCCCAGATAAATAAATCAGAACCAGGGAAATGCTACCAATACCTTAGAGCATCATGGGATGACCTAAAATCTGATTTATCAAACATATCAGACAACATCATAGAACAGTATTGGAAACAAGAAGACGTTGAATCACTCTGGCCTTCATTTAAAAATGGTATAATAGACAGCATGAATAAACACATACCAACAAAAACCATCAGATCAAATAACAAAGTCCCGTGGATAGGACCAACAGAGAAAAAAATGATCCATAAAAAACAAAGGCTCTACCAACAAGCAAAAAGAACTAATAAATGCTCAAACTATAGACACCACCAAAACGAGTGCAAAAAAAAACAACTCAGACGAGCAGAATGGAAATACATAAACACCAGCATCCCCGAAGGCCTCGAAAACAACAACAACAAGCCTTTTTGGAAATATATAAAATCTAAAAAACAAGATTCAATCGGAGTTGCACCACTCAAAAAAGCTGGCAAACTTATAAATGATAGCAAAGGGAAAGCTGAAATACTCATAGATCAATTCAAATCAGTCTTCACAATAGAAAAAAATGATACAAATCCAGATACAACAAAATATATAAAGGAAAACATCCAACCACTAACAATAAACTGTAACGGAGTCATCAAACTACTGAAATACCTAAAAACATCAAAGGCATCTGGCCCAGACCAACTACCCAACAGGATTCTTAAAGAATGCTCAGAACAAATAGCACCAGGCCTAACAAAGATCTTCCAACTATCAATCGACATGGGAAACCTCCCGTCTGACTGGAGAAATGCAAACATATCAAGCATCTTCAAAAAAGGTGACAAACATGCAGCTGAAAACTATCGACCGGTCTCGCTAACATCAGTGCCGTGCAAGCTGCTGGAGCACATTATATGCAAACACATGCTCAATCACCTAGATATGCACAAAGTTCTAACATGCCTAAACCACGGATTTAGATCGGGATACTCCTGCGAGACCCAGTTATTGATCGCGATTAACGACTTTCTACACTCTTACGACAAAGGAACACAAGTTGATGTGGCAATATTGGACTTCTCCAAAGCCTTCGACACTGTACCACACAAAGAACTCCTGCACAAAATAGATCAATACGGCATAAGAGGACCAATACACAAATGGCTCACCTCATTCCTCACTGAAAGACAAATGAGAGTAGTATAGGACGTGACCTCACCCAGAAGCGTAAAGGTCGACTCAGGTGTCCCTCAAGGCACAGTACTAGGACCACTTCTGTTCCTATGCCACATCAATGACTTGCCAGACACTGTAAAGTCACAAGTTAGATTGTTCGAAGATGACTGTCTCCTCTACAGGCCCATCTGAACCCACCAAGACCACGTCGTACTGCAGCGAGACCTAAAAAACCTAGAAAAATGGGCAGATACGTGGGGAATGCGCTTTAATGCTAAAAAGTGCTATGTCTTATCCATCCGTAAGAAGACAAACCTCTTCTACAGTCTAAACAACCACATACTAGAAGAAGTAGAAAACAACCCATAGCTGGGTCTCCAAATCTCCAACGACTTAAAATGGAGCACTCACATCAGCAATATAGCACGAAAGGCGAGCTCAACATTGGGATTCCTACGACGAAACCTAAAAAAAACTACCCACAAGAATGCAAGAAGACCGCATACATATCCCTAGTAAGATCAATCTTAGACTATGGAAGCATCATATGGGATCCCTACACAAAGTCAGACATCGATAAACTAGAGCGTATCCAACGCAGATCTGCACGCCTGATAACAGGAGATTACAAAAGCAGGGAGGAGGGTTGCGTCACCCAAATGCTAATAGCCCTACAATTACCTCCTCTTCAAACAAGAAGATGTGCCCAGCGACTAATATTTATGTACAGGATGGTTGAGGGGTTGATACCAGCATTACCACCAGAAGAAATAACATTCTCAAACAGAACAAGACGCACTACAACAAGGAAATACGCAGGATATGAAACATCAATTGTCCAATAAAACATCGTCAATAATAACCGTCCAATAAAAATCCCAACAGCAAAAAGTGAACAGTATAAACAATCATTCCTTGTTAAAACTGCAATCAACTGGAACCATCTGCCAGAAGAAGTAGTCCGTGCTTCAACTATTGAGGGATTTAGATCTGCCCTCATAAACAACCAGAAACAACAATAAGCCGCCTACATCCGTCGTACAATACCAGTAGTGGTTCTTACGACGTAACCATACAGATACAGATATTAGAAAATGTTATTTTTGTTACACGAGATACAACATTACAGGACAAACAGGATTATTATACATACCTATTCTGGCGTGGGAGTTGGGTCCTGGGATGACAGATATTATATTATATATACAGAATATTACGATAATGTGCATGTCCTGTGATTTGTATCAGATTTGTGGTGGTAATCAGAATGTGATCTCAACGAGCCGGCTTTGTCCTCGAGTTGTGATCCCATTCTGGAAACCACCGAGAATTTGATGCAAATCACAGGACATGCGCAGTATCGTGATAATTCATTTATCTAACAATTCTGTCACATAAACAAATTAAATCTTAAATTATTAATACAGTTTTGGGACATAATGTTGGGCGAGAAAAGGTTTTAAAAAAGAGCCATATTTTATGGAACAATATTGTTTTGTACTTTAACAAACAACGAGTAACGCGGTCACCGCAAATTTTCAAAATTGCGTGGTAAAGGTATCGCGGAACTAAATATTTAGTTTAGAGTGATCTGCCTTGAAATGTTGCACTCGGATATTGCATCATAGTCTAAAATAAGACTCCTAGAAAAAAACTTATTGCTTGAGAAAACTGTTAAAGCATTTTATTAGGTTTTTACAACAATACTGAATATTTCCCAAGAAAAAAGAGATTTTCTAAGGTTTTTCTGGGTCTATAAAATTCAGTTAACTATTTATGTATTTTTGTTGGGAATTCCCAGAAAAAACTGAGTTCAAGGACTGTACTTCACTTCCTGGTGCATTTTCTCTCTTATTTGTTGCATGGCCCCATGGTTTCTGGCCAGAGAAAGTTGTGTGAAGGTCTGTACTTTATGTAGGTATTTAAATATTTAATTTAAAGTGATGCGATCATATTTTTTTCCACATAAGTATTATAATGGTCGCCTATGGGAAAATATTTAGTTCTATGAGACCTAAAATTATTCACTTTCAGTGTCACTTCCTATGTTACCTTCAGTTTCCTTATGTTGCCACTGAACGCAGGCTTTTTCGGCCTCAAAGTTCAGATCTGTATCTTCATTTGACAGTCGAGTTGTACGGTTGCGCTTTTCTCCGGTCCGACAGTATAGGTTTTCATTATAGTCAAATTTTATGGTTTGGTCATTCCAGTGTTTATCTGGCCTCTTTTCAAATTCTATGAGATTTTTGGCTGATACTACTGCTTCTGGTAGGCTATTCCATATGTCGATGACTCTATTTGTGAACAAGTTTTTCCTAACGTCCGATCTGCATCTATGTTTTGTCAACTTCCAATTATGTCCTCGCGTTTGGGTGAATCCTTTATATAGTGTGAATAAATCGTTTGTTGTTTTGGGGTCATATATGCCATTCACGATCTTAAAGGAACACCACCCAAACCGCCCCCTGGACGAAACGTCCCCCGATATTTTACCCAAACCGTCCCCCGATATTTTACCCAAACCGTTCCATGAGGGGCCAACCTAAATCGTTCCCCAGATTTTTTTAGTTCATTTTTCAATTTTTCCCCCCTTATATCTTTTCATTGTTTTTGTATGAGTTCCCCCTGATCTTGTTGGATGGTTAACCAGTTGTGTAAGGTAGCAACATCTTGGACATTCCAGGAAGAGGCGGTTTTCTTCCTATGATAATACGCTCGAATTTACAAGTGTGTAATATCGTGTCGGGCGGGGGGGGGGGGGGTTGCTATTAATAGTTCTGTCGCTAGTAGTATAGCAGAAGGTTTTTGACCCTGATTACCCGAATTTTTGCCAGTGCAGCTAGTGTTAAATTCCCATAGGAACTGGATTTTGCCGGTACAACTTTTGCCGGTGTACAATGTCGGCACCATACATCTAGATCCGGTAAATGGTGTACGTAGTGATTGCATGTAGTATGCTCGGTATATATAGTGATATATGTACACCAGGGCTATGGGTATATATTATAGGTAAGTCGTGGAAAGATGATGGACAAGTTGTGTTTTATTGAAAGTTTTCCCGGCGAAACGGCTGACGTTGCTATTGACGTCGTCACGTCATGATGCGCACGCGACGTCGTAGAGACACTGACCACTGTTGTTGTCCACTACACAATCTGACATAACGTTATTTGGGTCAGGGGGTGTCGGGATTCTTGTATAGGGGTTGGAGTGATCTGGTAGCACTGGTATATAGCAATGTCGGTATAAAATTAGCCTTGGGTCTTCAAAATTATCCCATGTCTGCTATAGATAGGTCATGCAGTATGGGGGGGGGGGGGGGGG
This sequence comes from Pictodentalium vernedei, assembly GCA_031216915.1. NCBI lineage: Eukaryota > Metazoa > Mollusca > Scaphopoda > Dentaliida > Dentaliidae > Pictodentalium > Pictodentalium vernedei. The sequence continues at coordinate 356,533,225 of CM062289.1, forward strand.
GGGTAGTCCCGGGTGGTTTAGATTTGCAGTATAAGATGAATGGTCTGTTGGTGTATTACCCCCTTAGTTCTATTAACCTACCGAATCCTTTGCATTATCTTATAGCCTGCATTGGTAGTTCGTAATGCTAGGTCAGGCAGTATTATAACTGTGTTTAGAACGGGGGCTTAGGGGCGCGGTAGCTCCGTTGGTATAGGTGCAGGCTGCAAGCCGAGAGGTCCTCTGTTCGAATCCCACCTGCGGTAACCGCGTTGTGTCCTTGGGCAAGACACTTCACCCCCATTGCCGTGTGGGGGCACGGTGACGCTATGCACTAAGGCATACTGAACGTCGATGGTGCACCTGTCTTTCAACCAATGCTAAACCTGCTTGTGTTGGGGAGCTGACAGTTGCTCCCCGTTGCTCGGTTGTTCTCTCCGGGTACTCCGGTTTCATCCACTCGTAAAACTGTCGCGGTCATGATTAGCCATTGTGCAGAAATATGTGACCTTAAACACCAATGAATAATAATAATAATAACGGGGGCTTAGGATGCATGGTATATACCACTGTAGGTCCCCTGTTAGTCCTCGGTATTATTAACCAATCGATTGCTTTGTATTATTCTATGACTGGTATAGTAGTACGTTATGGCAGATGAAGTGGAATTGTGTGGTGGGGTGGGGGTAATGCCTGGTTAGTATAGAAGGACAGTATAGTATGGGCGATATATACTTCGGTGCCCCCTCCCCGAAAGCCATTGGTACTACTAATCGACTTAATGCTTTGTGTTATCCCATGACTAGTATAGGTAGTATGTAATGCGGTGGCAGGCGTTATTGTGGGATGGGTGGGTGTAATGCATGGTCGCCTAGTGTGGAAGTATAGGACGTGCGCGTTGTCCCCCTAAAGGTTCCATGTTAGCCCTTAGTACTATTAATCCACCCAATGCTTCATGTTATCCTATGACTGGTATAGGTAGTACGTTATGGCAGGTCAAGTGGCATCGTGGGGTGGGGGTAATGCCTGTTAGTATAGAATAGCGGTATATTATGGGCGATATAGACCGCTGTGCCCCCCCCCCCCCCCCCCGAAAGCCATTGGTACCACTAATCGACTTAATGCTTTATGTCATCCCATGACTAATACAGGTAGTATGTAATGCGGGACCAGACGTTATTGTGGGGTGGTGGGTGTAATGCATGTATAGGATGTACGCGTTCTCCCCTACAGGTCCCATCTTAGCCCACAGTACTATTAATCCACCTAATGCTCCATGTTATCCTATGCCTTGTATAGGTAGTATGTCATGCTAGGTCAAACGAAATGAGGAAATGAGCGCCATGAAAAAATCCCTCATTGAGGGATTTTCTCATGGCCCTCATTTCAAAAAAGGGAGTCGATAGCCACAGTCGTTTTCCAAAAAAGGGATTCCATGGAACATGAATCCCCTTTTTCCTGAAATGCGACCATGGGGGCATGAGAAAATCCGGTTCATGGGAATTTAACACTAGCTGCACCGGTGAAAATCCGGGTAATGAGGATCGAAAACCTCATGCTATACTACTGTCGCTAATTGCAAAGAATTTCGTTTTGGTTTGAAAGCGACCAGCCAAGTCGATCATCGAAACGCTCATATAATGTATTCATGCGCCTGTAATGATGGCCCTTTGCGTTCCCGGAAACGAGTCATCTATATGATACGGAATCAGAATGAGTCGTCTATATGATACGGATTCGGAACACATTATGTGATACGTACCGTTTCTCGTGGTTTTCAAGCCATAATGAATTTGATTGTGAGATAATATTTTATAATTATATTATATTACCAAAAGGCTTATTTTATTATAAATATCTGGTTCTTCTCTTCTCTTCCTTCCGGATATAATTATTATTCGTGCCTATATGTAAAACATACCTAAATATGTCCGCAGTGTAATAAGGATGTCCATGAAGTCACATGTTACCTGTAGTCATTTGTTAATTCTGATATTTTCCCCATAATTTTTGACCACACGGTCTCTTTGATGTATAAACATGAAGTTGCTGCTAGATCCATTTTTGATCATTGGGTGATCATGATCTGAATTACTGTCACAGTAAATTTCAACTGCATTACTGACACTGTGAGCCAGATAAAAAATTCTTTGTGAATGACTGAGCCTGCATATTTATTTTTTATTACATTCAAGGCAGGCCCTTTGGCCCTCATAAAATAAGGAATAAATACGATTTTTTTCAGTTTTCAGCTCCCTGAAATGTGGACAAAATTTGATATCGCCTCATATAAGTTTCGTTATGCGATTTTTTGGTTCTGAAGTGAAGGCCGCTATCACTAGTTGTTACGGCACGTTTCGACCCCAAACTACTTCGACCCGGGACGTTTCATCACAAAAAGTCAACTAGCACGATTTGTCCCAACATCTTTTTTTTCAGGATATCGAGACAATTGTTTTGAATATCAGGACGATTTGTTTCTGTATTTTCATGGTATCGGGGCAAATCGTTCTGGGAGTATTTTTTTTCGGCAGATTACATAAACTTTGATTTATAGTGAAGAGTGAAGAAAAAATATTGTGATGTCCCGAAAATTATTCTATTTTTGGCTCATTTACTAATCATATTTTTTCTTCAGTTATTCCATGGCTATTCATTCACAATAAAGGTGAATATGCATTCTTACTCTGAAAAGGTGTTATGGCATAAAACCAGAATTTAACCATAATATATGCCTATTACAAATGGGTATCATTAGAATCGGTTCGTGGGGTCGATTACAATTCTACCCATTTTTGTATGCTTTTAGTTCCAAGATATATACTAGTTTTTTGCAAGGAACAGGAATGAACCATTTTTAAAACAATCACACGTGTATGATCATTATCCCCAAAATTAATTTCTCGGATGAATCGTACCAGTTTAATAATGCATTTTAGACGAATCTTCCTGGGACGAACTGATTTTGGAACAGTTTTCAACGCTTATATTATTTTGAATGTTTATATCTAGACTACCATAACGTCCCTGCTGGTGGTGGTTGTGATTAGAAATGCATTTTGCAGCATATATAATAAAATGTCACATATAGCTGTTATAAAAGCATTCATTTTTGCTGTGGGTCGTGGGTGTGCAGCGGAAGTTCCAGGGACGTAGCAAGAGTAGGGGTGTGGAGGGGTGTCTCACCCGCCGCCAATTATCGCCTAAAATTTCAAAAGTTGTGAAACAGCCTGAGTCCCATTATAGGGCCACCATATAATAAGGCTAAGTCCTCTCTGGGATTTCCACAACTAACTCAGTAGTACCAATATCAACAACCATTTTATTTACATCTAAGTTTATATAAACATATAAACAGGAATTCTGAAATACATGAATATAAATTCATTGCAGCATTTTTAAATAGATTATCAATTCCAGTACCTGATTCCAGGGCTCAAAATAAGCGGTGTCGCGTCACTTTTTGCTATGCAAAACTTGCAAAAGGCTATACAATGTTCAATTATGTATATCATTTTGCGATACAAGATAATCAACTGCAGGCTATTAGGCTGCAGTTGATTATCTTGTATCGCAAAATGTAAATGAAAATTTGCAAACAAATTTGAAAACTAGTTCACTGGTGCTTTACTTCTGATTGTGGAACATTCCAGGCATAACTCAGATTAACTCTCCATCAAGCATCATTAGCAACTTCATATGTAAGATGAATTCTGTTGGTTTAAATTCTTCCTGTTTTTACAACATTTTGCATAAAATGTCCATTAAAAATAACTTCACGCCCATCAAATTAAAAATCCCAACTTCCATTTTGAGAACTCTATTGAACAACCAAGACGCCCTTTGAAATATCCAAGTCCATACAACCCTTAAAGGCAGTTCAGTTAAAAAAAAAACAAAGTAAATGTTTCATGTGTTGAGGTTCATTTGGAAATGCCCAGAAATGGATGGAAACTATTTTATCTACTTAGAAGAATTCAATACAAAACAGCATAACATAACTCTGGGATACAAAAATTGCTATGGAATTTTTACAAAATGCTATTCATTTTTTGGAAATGAGTAGCATTTTGCTACGCAAAGAAAAAAGTTATTTTGAGCACTGCCTGATTCTAAATAATATTCCTGGAACATAACAGCAAACAGGTTAACACATGACTAATCATAACTCTTGACTATTGGCCAAGACAATCCCCATTACTGCTATAAAACTCATGTTACAGTTATCCAGACAGTTTAGAAAGTAAACTATCAAATTACCCAATCAAAGAAATATGACAGGTAACACTGTACACTCCAACTGGCTACCGGCATTGCCTGAGCCAGGTATTCGCCTGACACAAACAATACTGGGACCCAGCAGATCTGTTCTCACAAATATCTATATGTTCATGAATACAGTTTTGATATCCCCAAGATTAAAATAAAAGCTTTAAATTAAAATATATAAACACTTTATTGCAGCCCTTAAAATCACACACACTGTATAATGATGACTTACTGATAAACAAAATCTAAATAACACTCCATCCCCATACCATTCCCACAGTGCAGTGCTGTTAATAATGCTGTAAAACAATAATCCCATAACCAATCTTGCAATCTGCTGTGAACATTATTTGTGTAATTCGTCAAAAATAAAGGTACACTGCATGAAAACAGCATAGCCCTGGGCAATGGCGGATACAGAGGGGGCGGTGGGGCGGTCGCCCCCCCCCCCCCCGCCCCCTTTAGCTCGTGTTTGTCTCGTATGTAGGGCGTAGCCAGGATTTTCATATGGGGACAATACATGAATTGAAGTAAAAACATACGACATTTATTTCCTCCATCACCATTCGCTATGGAAAACAAATATACCGTTGAAATTATGCAAAATATATCTACTGGTCGCCTCCATTTATAGCGTCACCGACACAGCATGATTTTGTGATGTTACATGCCCCTAGCCTCAGGTACCCCATGGCTATGCCAGTTATGGGTCAGGATCTTAATTGGCATAGTCATGGCGTTCCTAAGCCTAGAGGGCTGACTGCTGAAAACTTTCAAACGATGGCAGATCGCAGTGTTCTCCTGAGGTTAAGTCGGTTATGACTGTAAACAGTGTGTCCAAAATACAGTATTATGGTAAACGGATCTGAAGAGCATATTTCAAATTTTCTAATTCTGTCTTGAAACGTATGACAGAATTTGAAATTCTGAAACATGCTGTTTAAAAAGTGTTAATTAGCCGTTCAAAAATTCAAGAGGATTTCCACCCCAGAAACCACCAGAATGCCCCATTTGGTCGCTCATTTCCAAAAAATTTCCCCAGACCCCCCCCCCCCCCCCCCTACAAAAGCTCGTGCCTTCGGCACTCGCGGCAGATGCCTTCGGCATCTGCACGATCCCCCCCCCCCCCCCTTTGAGAATTCCTGTATCCGCCACTGGCCCTGGGGCTGTCTTCCTGCCATTACCATATTAAAAGATAATTAATCCTGACATCAAAATGCAAACAATTTCCATCCTTACATGATTCACAAAGGTAACTTGTAATGCATAATTATTTAATTATTTAACCCCTAGCCCAGAGCAAACAGAACACTGTTTTCACAAGAAATGCTTTTAAGTAGGATTTCCATTTATTTTGTTTATCAATCCTTTGGCTTTCAATACGCACCTCAGCGACAAGACCATGGCATTCAACGGAATGACTCAATGAGCACACTTCAGTGAGAAACCATGAGCCCCGTGCCGGAGGCAAGAACAGAAAAGAATAAAACCCGATCTGCGATATTTGCGAAAGGTGCAGCTCAGACATGGTTATTCCGGTAGGTAAGGGTGGCAAAGTATTGCAGAAATTACATTACAGAAATTGCAAAAATTGCATGGTCTGATCAACAAACCTAGATTTCAGAATGTTGAAATCTGAATGTGGACATCCAGAAGAAACGGAAGTCCAGTCGGTACATTAAGGGTTATTGAAAGGGACATCTGAATGGTATGAATTTAGAGCCTTGTCTATTATCGCCTCCTTAAATTGGTATCTATTGAAAGCCGGACTGATGGTTGAATGTCATTCCAAATCCGCGGGAAAGAATGGAACGGGAGTTCGGCTGAGAAGCCGGTTCTGGGTTTTCGTGTGCGTATATTACCGGATTGCCTTGTATTCATGTCAGATAGGTTTGTATAAATTTCATATGAGTTATCGAAGTACTCGGGTGGTATTATTAAACCAATAGTGCATGAGCAGGAGAGTATGCAGTGTATATAGGTCTCTGAATTTTAGTATACCACAGCTTTTGAAAAGGGGATCAGTGTGTGAAGTTTAGCATCGTTTCGTTATCGCTCGAATAGCTTTTTTTGCAGACCGAGAATCCTATTTGTGGTTGCAGCGTGTCCCCGCACTTGTATCCCATGTATAATAATAATAATAATAATAATAATAATAATAATAATAATAATAATAATAATAATGTCATCTGCAAAATGAGGTTCCCAGATGGTGAATTTAGTCATGCTACCCCGCGCAGCAGGGTAGCATCACTAAATTTACCCTATGTGAACCTCAATCTGAATCAGGGTCTCAAAACTAAACAGAGAGAGGTACCCAGAGGATAAATTGGCCGACTGTTTGGGATAGCATCATCAAATTCACCCGCTGGGGACCTCATTTTGCAAATGTCAGACTGCTTATTTTCAGGCCTGCAAACAGCAAACAAATACAGTAGTCGAGACGACTGGTGACAAATGCATGGATGAGTTGTTCTGCAGTTTTCCTATTAATAGTTGCCCCTATCTTACCGATATCTCTCAGGTGGGAAAAAGACGTGCGACAGATATGAATGGCATGTCTATCGCAAGTAAGATTCTCATCCAGGAAATAGCCCAAGTTCCGAACTACTTTATTGGGGTGATTGCATTGTCTTCTATACTGAGTTAAAAAAGAAAGTATAATAAACTTTTGAGAAGCATTTGTTCAGTATTATCAACTTTAATCCCAAACAAATTATTGTAAATTCATATTTCGAGTCCAGCTGTATGAATTTGTATAATTTCATGTTCTTACTGTTGCCAGTGTCATGTCAGGATGTCGCAATTCAGGCATGGGGTGAAATGAAAAGTTCACACATGCAGTCAATAGCGTATATGTCTATCGCCTGCCTCTTGGTTGGCAAGATATCGACGGCGCATGGACCTGATAAGTCTCTGGAAGTCACCCTGTGGTAATGCGTTCCACTCCTGCCTTAGAACATTACGTAAATCGCCTAACGTCTGAAGATCATGAAGTCGTACCCGACGGTCCAATTGATCCCAAAGATGCTCGACTGGCGACAAATCTGGCGAAAGTGGTGGCCAGGGAAGAAGTTCGATGCTCTGCTCCTCCAGAAAGTCACGAAAAATATGTGCCACGTGACATCGGGCATTGTCTTCCGGGAATAACTGCAATCCGACGTTAGCGTTGAACAACGGGACAACAGCAGCATTAAGAATTTCATCCCTTTTTCACTGTCCCTTCAGATTACCATCGATGAAGAGCAACTGCGTTCGATGTCCTGCCCAAACCATTACGGTCGCATTCCCCCCCACACACACACCACACTCCATCGAAAGCACTCTACCTACGTCCTTGATTGTACGGCAACTAACATTCAGCCATCCAAGGGAACACGTTGAAAGACGGTTCGCCTCACATTGAGAAGGAGGTGCCTGTCACATTTTAGCGTAACGAGCCGCCCGTTAACCCCAACGCTGCGGCTTCAAGCAGCTTTCATCCTGTGTGCACCTCTCACCTGGAATACAATGATACAGACGTGGGCAGTGAAATAACAATACGGGAATTTTGTACCTGGTCTACTCCTGTTGAGGACTCCAACTCTCAGCGTCGGTCCGTGGGAGTCTCTCTCTGAGAGCACCCCACAGAGAGGCGTCGAGGTTTGGAGTTGTCAAAGAGGGAGAAGTAGTTACTATTGACACATTTCTGCTGGTACTGTATACGACTGGACAAATGCTCGTCTCTTGACCCTTTGCCCAACGTGGCGACCGGGGCCGGCCAGCGCTATTCTCAAAAATTGCCAATCAGTTTTCATTATTTTTTTCGTTTTTTGTCTCAGGGGCATGGGTTCTGGCCCCTCATTGGAGCGAGTTCGTCGAGCTCGTTCCGGTGGGGGTTCGTGGCCTGTGTTCTTGGGAATGAAAGAATATAGTGATTCAAAAGTTTTGTTTTGTTTTTTTTTTTTTGTTTTTTTTGCAAGTGTCGTCTGCTTTTTATGTTGGGTAAGGGGTTAACTCAATGCTCGTCTCTTAACTAAATTGTGTGAGTTACACTAGCCACCAGCGACCAAGACAAAGTATAGATGAACGATTGTTGGACAGTCCGATTCCAATGTTGCATTATATAATCCTCGGGAGACGACAGGTAGACCGCCAATCTGGCTGTGCCGTCTCCCTGCGGTATACAGGTTTATTAGATTATTTTTGTTCTATAATTCTGTATGTATATTTTTTGTTCTATAATGATGCATGTATAATTTTCTGTTTTCTGTTGTATACTGCTAAATAAAGATTCATTCATTCATTCATTCATTCATTCATTCATTCATTCATTCATTCATTCATTCATTCATTCATTCATTCATTCATTCATTCATTCATTCATGATTTTCGTTTTGCGTGAACTGTGGCAAACGTTTTGCCAACAGTCACTACAAACTGTCAGGGTTTTTCTAGGAACATTGCCGATCTCAGTTATACCCTTCAGAACTCCACAAACCGTGACTGTGCACCGTAGGAGCCCCAGGCGAATACGCAGTCTCTTTTTTCCCATTGGGCATGATAAATTACAGGAATCGTGGTGCTGTTTGTGGCGAAAGACGCGACAATTATTCCCATACCACGACTGAAATTTGGATGGAAATCACTTGAGAATAAGCCGAGATACAACGTTTTGATGAAAGGATGTAATTTTGTGAATTTGGTCTTTTTCAAGCTGGAATGAAGCAGCGCAGGGATGTGCATTGACTGGCCCGCCTCTCTACCGACAAGTCCCAAATTTGTCCACAAATTTATTTATTGAGTTTTAACGAAACTTTCGACAGCCAGGATCACCTCGTGTCGGACCGTTTTATGGTTGGAGGAAGCGGGATTCCCGGAGGGTCCACCGAGCGACGGCGGGCAACTGTCAGCAATTTGTCACGAGTACACCTTTGTATAGGCCGAGGATATCGGACGACGGGTCTGTGTAACTTCCATAAAAAGTCCCGCACACGGACACCATGTATCACCATGGTAATGACGTCACAACATTGAATGAATATGAATGAAACTACACTATGTTTGCGCTAAACTCTTCCTTCCTCTTGCCAGGTGAGATATTATTTTAGTATTCTGTTTTGTAGTTTGGAATAGGCTTGTCACCAGATGGGATGGGGTAATGTCTGTCGGCACTGACATCATATCTCGTGTATTTGACGTCGTATCCCACGTGGGGCCGCGGTGGCGCAGTGTGCTAAGGCGTAATGCACTTCGATGGTGCACTTGTCTTCCGCCAATGCAAACCCAGCTTGTGTGGAGTTAGTACGTTGGGGGTCTGGCAGTTGCTCGCCGTTCCTCGGTACTTCTCTCCGGGTACTCCGGTTTCTTCCACTCGTAAAACTGTCAGATACGAGGTGACCCTGCCGCTAAATGCGTCACCCATTCGACTTTTTAGCTCCATATTTGGTTGTTGAGGTGTTTCTTCCCTCGACTTTTCTTGGGGGGGGGGGGGGGGGGGTTCAATGTAGATGCCAATTCTCTATAGGTCCGATTCGATACTTGAGGTCCGACATATAACAAACACATTTGTTCGACTTTCTGTCGTAAGTAAACGACAATTTCGCACAAAAACCATCACCATTCTCCCATTTACTTCTTTCCGTGCATGATTTTCCCGGTATGAATAGTAGCCAATGGGAGAATGGGAATGTTTTTGTGCGAAATTGTCGTTTCGATGGACGCCGTTAGCTGGAAGAGTTTTCAAGTGAAAGGTTAAAAACGTATAAACGGTAAATGTGATCACCAGAAATGAAAAAAAAAAAAATGTCAAGCCAAGAATAAAAATTGATGAAGGTATACGGTTAATATTTGAATCTGCCCTCCAGAGGCAATGGAATCTCGAGTTCTTATAATAAATCGGAGAACTGTCGCTCGTAACCCACTTTCCACTGAACAGCATCTTGTCGGACTAAATGTTTTTCGACCATTTCTGCAACTTCTCCCCGTTATTGTGAACAACTCAAGAACACCCCACAGTTGTGTAATACACCATTGTAAAGCTTGTTCTTTCTCCTTTCTACTACGTTTGTACTACGTTGTGTGAATCAAATTTGAGGGGGGGGGGGGGGGGGATTAATGAAGATGAGTACAATCGTTTTCGTAAACCTAGTTGGGTACTTTGTTAATATTTATATACCATTATGGGGGCACGCCCGCGTCGATTCAAAAATGCTATCAAATAGCATTTTTCTTTGGATTTCACGGCTTGTGCCGAGTACCTGTGAGTCAAACGTGGAATTATTCGAGGTCGTCGAGTGTATAAATTCCAGCTGTGTTGGCGATTTCGGATAGTCTGACCACTGACTCGCATAACTGTCGCTCGGTGCAGCTGTCCAATACCTGAGTCACTTTGATGGCGGTTACGTAATGCTGTAGTTCGAATGAAACGATCCTGGTCAGCAGTTGTCGCCCTTGGACGGCCTGGCCGACGGCTGTCATCAACATTGCCTGTGTGACGGTAGGGTGACCACAACCTGCTAACCACCCATTGAGTAACGTTGAGAATTTGAGCCACTACGGTCTACCTGTTGCCAGCTTCCAACATGCTAATGGCACGTAAACGTTCGTCACGTGTCAGTCTTCGCATACCTCAAAAGTTACGTTTCGACCAGAAACTTCTGATGAACGAGTTTATACCAAGAAAAGAAGGATGCGACCTCCGAAAAGGCCCGTCCAGTAGAAATGAAAATTTCAAAACGTACCCCACAGACATTAACGCGGCGCTCGTGCGAAAACCCTGCCCGAAGTTTTCGTGGGCCGGTGACTTTCGTGATCCACACTAAATTTGGTAACATATTGATTGTCCTACCGCGCGTATCCAATACCATTTTCCGAAAATATCAGCATCAGTTTGGATATCCCCTGTAGGGGGTCGAACTAAATACAGCAAGTCCCTAATAAGTCGCTAAATCCCCTCATGTACTAATTACAGCAGGTCCCTTTAAAACACGTCATTTATCATGTAAAGCACTTACAAAATTTAACCTCAGACATGAATTTGCAAAGGACTGTCAAATTTATTTATTACGTGCAATTATTAAGTATATATCCAGCATTTTCATCGATAAATTCGGAACTTTTTGGACTGTTTATAAACAAACACTTCGGAAATTCGGGTTGGCATTTTCGTTGTTTATAATTATTTATTACATTATTTACTGAAATTGTAATTTTCAAAGCATGCTTCTCAATGATGATCTTCGTAAATTATTTTCTAGATTTAATTCACAAAACATGATGAAATTAAAGCAAGCTTGCTATTCGGTGTTTGCGTTTGTTTGACCTGTTACGACATGCGTCGACTAGTTTTGCTTAAACTATTTATTTATTTATTTATTTATTTATTTATTTATTTATTTATTTATTTATTTATTTATTTATTTCTCTGCACTTTTAGCAGTCAGGGTCGGAACAGAGAGATTTAATTGTGGATGAAAGCCCGACAGAACTTGAGCACTAGCTTGTTTTGAACAGGTAAAATATTAGAGTGCTCTAGCCGGCGGACCTTCTTTAAACATGATCAATTAAACGAGAAAAAAAAAGAAATAAAAAAATAAAATAAAAAATAAAACAAGAAAGTATCAAAAAAACATTTTCAGATAACATTTCAAAAGCATTTCTTTAAAAAGTTGTACTTTTATTTTACACACATGCACGCGGCTCGGAGATCGCCGGAACTGCTGTTCAAAACAACAAAAGATTGTCAAGCATTTACAGCTTTTAAATTTGAAAAAAAAAACAAACAAATAAAAACAAAAATAAATAATCAACATGCAGTTCTATGATAAAGTCTCTAATTTTGAATTTTTGACGCTAGTAGCGGTGTGTTTTGAGGGACTTGTTGTATTTTGTATCTTAGGGGACTTCAGGACTTAGGGACTTATTAGGGACTGGCTGTATTTAGTACAACCGCTACATTTTTGAATAGTATGCTTAGTAAATTCTCTTAAAGATTCCAGGTTCTTTATTTCAATGGGAAGTGAGTTCCACTCTGAAATACGCCATGGCATGAAATAATTTTTCTATAATTCAGTGTGCATCAGAGGAATTTTGAAATTCGAACGAGCACGTGTGTTATATGGTGAGAAAAGAGTTGGTGGCATAAAGTTGGATTTCTCAAGAAACAATGCTGTCAATCCTGATTTATGTGTATCGTTAGGTTAATGTGTGGGTGGCTCTACGACCTTCATTTTGACACATGTGCGGGTAAATATATAAATTGAATATACCCATAGTATCTTGGTCTACTAAATGTTCACCATGAGTGGTGAACATTTGGTACACCAAGCTACTTTGGGTAGCTTTTATTTATACTATGATCGTCAGATTATTAAGAGTCGCTATTATTTTTTCTCGATTTTACTGAGCACCAGATGTACATACGAGCGAATCTGTTTTTGTTTACTCGAGCATCGATGGGCGATACTTCCGCTGTCAATTTTATCGTCGAAACAAAATGAAAAAAAGAAACCGAGCCTTTTCGTTTTAATAACATACTATTTCGAGTTATGCATGCGTTATTAACATGAGACAATGCATGTTTGTTAATTTTTGTCATCTTATGGGGTAAACCCATTTAAAAATTCAATAAATAATTGCCACTTCCATTTCACTCTTCGCGAAGCGACGTGAGATAAATTTAGACAAGTTTGCATTCAGGTCGACGTCATCAAAGGTCAATTGGGATGTAGTTCTACCGTAGGTGTAAATTTTTACTATTGAAATCCCATTGCTGGCGTGTTCTTCACGGTTGGCGTTTAAAGCTAAAATTTATGTCATAGGCTTTTCACGTATAGTAGAATAGGTAGTCATGGTATAAATACAATACTCAGAACATGTAATTTGTTTATTCACTACTCTGTTAGGTACGCGGGAATCCTCTTTCGGAGATCGTGGACATAATACTATCAATTCATGATTTGTCCAGTCAGACTTCTCTCCACGAAAACCATTCTCGAATAGTGTCTGAACGATTGGTCCCTGGGTACCAAAACACCGCGCTAGTTCATGGTACCTGAAGTCTCTTCCATATCTGCGATTAAGGAGCAGACACCTTTTATATTAAGACGTTAATAGGGCGCTAATCAGTAAATCTGAGTTCGCCCATCCCCTCAGAGGTTAATCTTAACCACACTTGTGAGGTTTAAGAACAACACAGGCGGTTGTCATTCCCCTTCACAGCCAAAGTATAAATTCAGCCTTTGTCTATCAAGGGAGCTAACCACTTAGATGGCTTTTGAAAATGTACATATGGTTTGTCGAATGAGCTTCATCGTTTTCCTTCCACTTTTGGTGTGGATGAACGCTGCTATAATCTGAGTAAACTTGATAACAAAAATATAAAAGTAAAAATAGATGCACTCAGTTACAGCAAAATTCAATGACGATATGATACGTATCAAGTGTTCAGGGTGCAGAGCCTTTTATTGTCCAAAGGTTATTGCAAAGTAATCTTTTGTATGTGTTCATCTCTTAAAAAGAGTAGAAATGAGGTAATGCTTAGGCTAAAAAAAAATAATGTTTTGATTCTCAGGCCCTCCCTCATTGGATTTGAACCTCTTCATTAGACATTTTTATTATGTCCTGTTTTTTTTTTTAAGAATTTGTGAAAACTTAGAATGGTCACTTTTTTACATTTCTCGATATATAATTATTTAGCTGTGTTGTCACTTTGCAGTAAATTGTTTTTTCTTGTTGCAGGAGATGGGAGAGTGCCCAGAGGCACTCTCCCATAAACTGTAACAAAGAAAATTCTGATATACTGGATTATGATTTAATTATTTATTTATTTGCTGGTGTTTAAGATCATATATTTCTGCCCAATGGCTAATCATGGCCGCAACACCAATAAAACTCAAGTTTAACCAATCATTTAGAGCCATGTTGCCCTTTTTAAAGGACTTCTATCTCAAGCATTGGTTGCTGGGGCCTATTCTAATGGATCATGATGCTTGACAGATACCATTAAAAAGAACAATAAAATACAAATCCTTTTAGCTGTAGTTCCGGCAGTTAGTTATAAAAGGTATACTATAATTACACTAAAGTACCTTTTCTCTTTTTGAAGTGGAAAGACAGCAAAAAGATTTACTGAGTATACTCAACCTTTTACACGAATAAAAAAATGAATAAAAATAAAATCCTCCCTTCCTCACTGATTTGAAAAAAAAATTGCCTGAGAATCAATTCATTTTTTTTTATTTGGCCTTATCAATGCAACTTATTCCGTGCATATAAATAATACAGAAAATTTGACTGAAAATCATGATTAGAGCACGGTCGCCGTTCACGAATGAGCAATACGGACGTAATATTATTAGATTACAAATACTAATTATAGCAATGTGGGCTCGGTGGCTCAGTGGTAGAGTGTTGGACTTCAATGCTGGAGGTCCCGAGTTCGATCTCCGTTCGGGACGACCCGCGTTGTGGCCTTGGACAAGGCACTCCCGGTTGCCAACATGGGGGGCACGAGGACGCCGTGCAGTGTACTAATGCGCACTTCCTGTCGATGGTGCACATGTCTTTAACCACTGTAACCATGCTTGAGCAGAGCTTGAGCAGAGTTAGAATGTTGAGGAGCTGGCAGTTGCTAGTCGATGTTCGGTGGTTCTCTCTGGGTTTCCGCCTGCCTCCACCCGTAAAACGATCACGATTAGCCATTGTGCATAAGTATGTTACCTCAAACACCAAAAATAATAATATAAAATTATAGGAATAATCATCTTTAACCCTTTACCTAACGTAACGGCCAAAACCTACCAGCGCTATTCTCAAAAATCGCCAATTAATTTTCATTACTTTTTTCATTTTTTGTCTCAAAAACATAGGTTATGACCCCTCGTTGGAACGAGCTCGTCGAGCTCGTTCCAGCGAGGGGTCATAACCTATGTTTTTGAGACAAAAAATGAAAAAAATTAGTTATTCAAGAATTATTTTTGCAAGTGTCGTCTGCTTTTCAGGTTAGGTAAAGGGTTAATGAAACACCTGGTTGTACCTGGTGCTTCTTTTATGAAAATTTTACTGATGATTTTTATTACCTGGTAAACACATTGGTGGACATTACTGCCCACGCGTGGATTACGACTAGTACAAGGCGACTATCCTGTGTGTACAGCCGCTACAGCGTGATAACAACCTGTCCTTGTCTTATTACATTAAACCTTTACCTAACATGAAAAGCAGTCAACACTTGTAAACAAAATTCGTGAATAACTATTTTTTTTTTAAATTTTTTGTCTCAGAAACATAGGTTTTGACCCCAAAAAGGGGTCATATTATGTTTTTGAGACAAAAATGAAAATTGATGAAAATTAATTGACGATTTTTGTGAATGGCGCTGGCCGGTTTTTGCCGTTACGTTGGGTAAAGGGTTAACACGTTCATATTTACAGTTTTTTAGTGCCAGCATATCCAATCCTTTGAGGAGGAGGCGATTGGTCTCACAAAATAAGGAGAGCAATAACGCATCCCTGGCAGGAACACTCCTTAATTAAGGAGGGGCTGTAACGGATTTCACAACCTGTTTATTTTCCTGTGACGGGTTGCCCAGTCCATAGAGTCAGGCCGAGAAATTTCTTGCGGTGAAAAAATGTGAATAAAGAATGTAATGAGTCACTGAACTATTATATATACGCTCAAAGGAATTAAACCTGGGAACACTTTCAATTAAAGTCGGAGTGCGGATCCGCAAGATACGTGCATTGGACGTTGATAGAAAAGTCGCTGCGTTTCGTCCCAGTTGGTGTGAATTCAATGACCGTGAGACCTATTCGAGTAGATGGGGGTATTGACCGGATTTCAGTGACTTAGAAAACGTTTAGAATCTCGTCGGGTACATTTTTGTATATATACTACTCAAAGTTTGCTAAGCACCAAGTATATCCAACTACCTTTGTTACGTTTTAGTTGAAATATTGTTATGAAAAGTGTATATATTTTTTATTTAATTATATCTTTAAAGACTTAAGTACAAAAATTAAGATTTTGTTTGTGTTTGACATTATTTTTTAGCTTCTGAATACGATAACCATGGAAAATGGATTTTATTGTTAAAAGAGGAATTTTTTTTCAAATTTGCCAAAAAGTTAACGGAGCGAACTGATATGGGTTCAATATCGAGTTTGAGACCCATTACTGTTAATTACAGCTTGACATGCCTTCACATGTTCCCAATCGGGTTCCTGACGGTCCTTTGTGGGAATTTGTTCCATCCTTGGACCGTCATGGCACCAAGCTCCTGGACACTTCATTCCAGACATGTTCGATTGGATTGGATCTGCTGGCCAGTCCATACGCTCAACCCCCTCCCCCTGTTGGTACTCCCGGACAGCATAGGCGACATGATGTCGGGTATTATCGTCCATCAGAATGAATCTATCACCCGCTGCACCTGCATACAATCTGACGTGGGCATCGAGGATCTCATCAATATACCGCTCTGCAGTCAATGTAACACGGTCAAGGACACAGAGCTCTGTACGTCCATCCCAGCTGATGCCACCCCCAGAATATTATTGACCCTCCACCATAGCGGTCATGTCCAGCAATAATTTTGACTGCATGGAATCGCTCTCCTGGACTTCTCCATACGCTAGAACGCCTATCTGTGTAGTCTAGGTAGTACCATGACTCTTCTGTAAAAAGGACAGGTCGCCAATCTTCTTTGGTACATCCAACATGGTCAATGGCCCATTCATATCGTGTCTGGCGGTGGTTCTGGGACAGCGGAATGCGAATACATGGCCTTCTCGATCGGAGACCACCTTCGTGCAACCTTGCCCGGATAGTCTGCGTCGAAACATTTACCCCTGATGCATTCTGAAGGTCACTGTGAGGCTGGGTTGCTGTTGCAAAGCGGTTCCTGTGGGCCAAATGGTCAAAGACCGGTTTTCAGCTGCAGATGTTGCCCTGTCTCTGCACCACCACGCCGTCTTACTGGTGTGCCATACTGCTGAAATCTTGCTCAACTCTGGTAATCAGCGTATGGTGCACACCCAGTCTTCACCAACATGACGATGCGTGCCCCGTTGCTCCATCATCCCAACGGCTCTGCGAATGCTTATATCATACTGGAATGAAATATTTATAAGCACCACGCAGTGTAAATTAGAGGGGGTCCTGTGCGGTTCTGAGGGGTTCTGGTATTTAGGGGAATCGGTTTGAGGTATTTGCTGGGCGGTATATGGATAAAGTCAGTCTCTCAACAACGTTGCAAGGGTTGGTATTGGTAAGCCTGTTACCACAGCGCCTGTCTTTAAGTGGTAGTATGTTGTGATCGTCGAAAATTCATGTTACGCCAGTGACGATTTCCGAAATTAACAAGACCAATACCGGGTCTGGACCTGCGTCGCTGCATGCAATTGATTACAGAGATGAACAGACTTCAAAGTACCGGGAAACAGGAAGTGGCTGAAAATTAGATACACGATACAACTCATCATTATGAAGCAGCAGACCAAATATAAAATCATTCCCTTTCATAGAAGCCAAGAAAACTTTGACGGAAGAAGTGTTTCGGGCGGACTGACGGACGGACTGACGGACGGAGTCGAGCGGTTACTAGACCTGCTCTGCCGCTGGCGACGCAGGGAAATAACCTGCGCCGCGTGTTGGTCATCGCTACGGATTGAGCTCTCGTTCAGAGCTTGCGGCTCGAGTTTATGCACCTAAAAATCTTTAAAAATCTCCTTTTCATGAATTACCACAGAGAATGCCTTTAGTATGAAACTTCCTTTGATGGTGGAGATTAAAATGTGTTCAAAGCAAGTTGGTAGGTCAATGTTTGGTCTCTCCATGGTAGCGTGCTAATTTGGGGATCCATCCAAAAATGTTATTTCATGAACGGATGAGTTGATTTGAACTGCATTTGGCTTGCAGTATGATTGGGTCATGACTACGTGAATTAAACCCGATTTTTTTCGCTGCTCTATGGGAACCCGAGGATCTAAAAATAGAAACAAATTCAAGCTTTCCAAGAACCGACAGAAATGAATGTCCATACATTGATTTTGGTTGTGTCATTGCAAATCAAGAAATTGCTCTTGCTCTCCTTCACTTACTGACAAACTCATCTTTTTTGACAACTTGAGCCAGTTGGGCGTTTTAGGTTCACTTCAGCCTCTAGTTTTTCTTTTCGTTTGTGGCTGGGGTTTTTTGTTGTTGTTTTTAAAGTTTTTATTTAAATAGACTGCATGTTCCAACGAGCTCCGAAGAGACTCTCACCGGCCCTGTCTAGGAAGCAATAAAGTTCCACCCCTGTAGGTTCTATTTTTCAAACGAATTCACGCTCCCCTGACACGTGAACCCACTTATCTCTGATAAACGACTTCCAAAAGTTGCGATTGATCCACAACATGTAAAATCACCGTAAAAGTAGTAAGACATTAAAGTTCATGAAATGTGCGGTATCGTAATTCGCGCGTTATTGCGATCGGATGACCTTGGTCAGAAGAATATTTTGTACCGGGTTAAGATTCGAAAAACTGAATGTTTTTACAGTATGATTGCCGTGGACTGGTCACTTTTCACGAGTGGGCAATATTTCCACGGAGGCAATATTATTAGATTCCAAACTCTAATTATAGAATTAATTATCAAAAAATGAATTAACGAAGCACCGGGCCCTATCCGATGCACCATTAATTAAAATTTTGCTTATGATGATTTTTATTACCTGGTGAACACCATTGTCCACGCCGAGTTCACGTGAACTGAACTGTAATACAAATTTAATAATAATTCTCTGGACTAGAGTAGGGTTTCCAAATTCTGCCGTGCACATCTTTCCAATCGGCTCTCCGGACAATTTTTTACAGGCAGCTAACAAACTTCTACGCATACAATGCCTCAACAACATACTGAATAAACTCTTAACCCTTTACCCAACGAATCGCCCGAATCCGCCCGCGTAATATGCAAATTCAGCAGTTGAAAAAATATTATTATTCAAACAAATTCAACAAAACCATATCATGTGACCCCTCGTTGGAACGAGCTCTTCGAGCTCGTTCCAACGAGGGGTCACATGACATGGTTTTGTTGAATTTTTTTTGAAAAATTTTGAGAAATCATACTTAAAATAATAAATTTTGATATCGCCTGCGTTGGGTAAAGGGCTAATAATAATAATAATAATAATAATAATAATAATAATAATAATAATAATAATAATAATAATAATAATAATAATAATACTAGTAATAATAATAATAATAATAATAAATCTTCGGCCTTCCGATGAGGTAGATACTTTTATTGGCTTGGGTTACAGTGTTGGAAATGTGGGTATTTAGGGATAGTTTCCTATCGATAGTTATTCCTTGGATTTAGCCTCGCCACAGGTTTAAAGTTTGCTGTTCTAGAGGTATACGGGGTATTGGGTAGCACTCGGAGGTTTTTTGTGATTAGTTTTAGGGTTTTATTTGGGTTGAGCTTGATGCGCCATTTTGCACACCGGTCTTGTAGATCCCCCATCTTGCTGCAAGTTGCAGTCAGCGCTCGATGATGTCGGGAGGCTTACTAGCAGCGAACTGTGAGATTTCGACCTTGTTTCCACCCACTTTGTGGATGTCGTTTACATAAGTAATGAACAGGAGTGGGCTCAAGACTGAGCCCTGGGTCGTGCTGACCCAGAGCTCCACTTCATCTGATACCTCGTTATTTACCCTTACTTTAATTTTTTGGTCAGTTAGGAAGAAAATAATTCGGAGTATTTTATGGGAGAGGTTCATTTTGGTAAGTTTATATCTCATGCCGTTATGCCATATTGTGTCGGAAGGCTTTTTAAACATCCATTAGAACCGCTGTCCCGATTTCTTTTTGAGACAGGGAGGTTTGCATGTAATCAATCAGCAAATATACATGCTCTATGACCTCCTTATGGTTAGCCCTTTACCTAACCTGAAAAGCAGACGACACTTGCAAAAAAAATTCTTGAATAACTAATTTTCTTCATTTTTTGTCTCAAAAAAAAAGAGGTTATGACCCCCTCATTGGAACGAGCTCGACGAGCTCGTTCCAAAGAGGGGTCATAACATATGTTTTTGAGACAAAATATGAAATATATAATGAAAATTAATTGATTTTTTGTGAATAGCGCTGGCGGTTTTGGCCGTAACGTTGGGTAAAGGGTTAAGGTAGGCTCCTTTGCCACTTATTGAAAGGGTTATTATTTCAGACCTTGACAATTCCATATTTTGATTAACCCATTAACAGACAGGTTACCCATTTTCTTGTTCATTAACCTATTCTGAAGGTTAAGTAAATTTGTTTCATTAACCTGTTGGTTAACCAACAATCCAAACACGATATGCCACACGCATATCCAGAAAGCTGTAGGTCTGCACTGGTGGGAAGGTTTGGGAGGGGAATGTAGAGTTATGCCCCTTCTGTAGGCAACATATAATGACTTCAGACGATAAAAATGTCAACGAAACAGAAATACGCAATCACTAGAAATATAGAGTTGTGCATCTTCTATCGGCAGCATTGCATATAACAGTGAAGAGGTCCAGAATTGATTTGGTTGTGGCCCCATCATACATCAGGCTGCAGTGCATTTCAATTTCTATAAACTATAATAACATGTTTCTAATTATGCTTACAGTAGTCCAATGTGGCCTGAAAGTCTGTAATATAATATTTTGGTTTTGTACGTCATTTCAAGGAAGTACAAAACCAAACAATTATATTACAGACTTTCAGGACATGTTTGGAATATGCTTACGGCTGAATAATAAGAACAAATTTATTATTTGTATGTGTACTAATTTCTGTTTAGGCTTCTAATATGCCGATCGTAAAAATGTTGGTTAGCCGATGGATCTGTTTGGTTAACCGATAGTCCGTTCGCCTCAATTTTTCTTTGTGGAAACTTAAGGGGAACGGAATGATCGATCGCCTAAATTGTCGAGGCCTGGGATTCAAGGTAGGTTCTGATTTTGTTGGTGATTGCGCGTTCAAATATTTTGCCCTGGTAGCTCAGAAGTCCGATAGGTCTGTAGCTTGATGGGTTGATGGGGCTTTTATTTGATATAGGGTTCATCACCCCTACGGCTAATTTCCAGCATTTTGGGAAATAGCGATCGGGAAGTGAGCGGTTTAGGATTTCAGTAAGTCTCTGACTGTCTCTCGATAAAGGCGAGGGAGTCTGTTTTGGGATTCAGTAAGTGATTTTATCTTCACCGGGTAAAGAAAAGTTTTTTGCATTTACGGACAATATCCATGATATCTGTGGACAGTGTTACGCCCACTTTTGCAGTAGCTCACCACTTTTGAAGTAAAACTCGACCACTATTGAAGTAGCTCACCACTTTTGAAGTAACCGTCGCCCACTTTTGAAGAAAAATGAGGTCTCCACTTTTGCATTAACCATCGCCCACTTTTGAAGTAAAAAAACACGGTCACCACTTTTGAGGTAATATTTGACCACTTTTGAAGTAAAAAGATTTCCCCTTTCCCATAGTTATTGAACTTAGAAAATGTTTACCCTATTTTTTCAATTTTTTTTTTTTTTTTGCACGAAGCGGTCTATTTGAAAATGTTGAAACTGAAACTTTCAACAGTTGTCAAGGATGGAATGATGCACGTCCTGCACCATTTTGACCCATGCAATGAAATGGAATGGAACTATATATCTATGTATCAGTTACAACTTTTCATTTTATTAGATATTTCATTTTATTAGACGGAAATTTTTACAGTTGTTGGGGATGTCATACTGAAGATCCTGCCCCTCGTTTTGACCTCTTACCTATCAATATAGCCATACAAATATGAATGTAACAGAAATATTCGAAGTCTGTTTATTTTAAGGTTGAATGTTCCAACAGTGGTTGGTTCTGTACCACTCTAGAATGCTTTGCTTATCATAGGTCTATACAAATGATATGGATGTCACAGGTATATCATTTGCCCCTTCTTCGAGCTAGTTCATCCAATCATACTGAAACTTTCACCAGCTGTTGTGGCTGTTATTCGATGATCCCTTTAACTCCTAGAACACTGGCAGTTTTTCAGAATTTTTGTCATTGCATTCATATTGCCCATGCAGCATGAACCATTTAACAAATTATATCTTGTTTGGCAGAGCTCAATGAGATCTGTCAAACAAGATATAATTTTTTAAATTGTCTGTTGCATTGTGTGAAAAATTCGCTGCTGAAAATATTTGTATTTTGACATCAGAGAGCAGAGGGTTAAATACAGTCATACATATATAGATTACCAGAAGATATATATATATACTGTTGCTTGCTCTTCTCGTCTATATGACAAATTCTCTAGTTAGCGGATAAGCCACCCCCCCCCCCCCCTCCCCTCCAGTTCCAAGCCCATGGTGGGGGGATTGTATACTATTTCAATTTTTAATAATTCTCTCAAGCCCAAATCGTGTTATCACCAGGAATTCGCCCCTATCAGGTTTACTCGTTTCCCAGACTATATGAAACGTGGACATTTTGACCGCGCAATCATTTAACTGAACAATTTACCCCGCTACCTAGAAAGGGTCACAGTGGTCTGGTCGAGTGGTATAGTCAGGGTTGAATACTGGGCCGAATGGGTAGTGGGATTTGATCTTGGGATCACATACACGAGTTAATGAGTGGTGGAACAATGGCGGGTCATGGGGAGCATAAGTGGTTGTGCCCCCTAAAACCTCACAACCCTCCTCCCTTCCCAACTTACATCATTTTCTAAACTCATGTATATTAAGTTGTATAAGAATATTAAGATTCCTATCACCACCCAGATAGCACGATTTAGTGTATATTTTTAGAAAAAACATTTCCCTCAGTAGGTCCCCAACGACCAGTCTCGGTAAGACTACTTAGCAACTTAGACCTACTTGGGCAGCGTGCCCAGGTAGGCCTACGCTCGTATGTAGCCTTACCGAGACTTGGAGTTTATGGTCAACCCGAATGAATGATTGGTGCGGTACATCGTGTATGACGGTAGGCGTTTTATGTTACTGAGACGTGTTGGATCACTGGATTGAGTCGGAAGAAGGGAGGTGTTAAATCACTAGGACAGGTCGTGCGAGTCCGTCGATGTGGATGAAGGTCTCCAAGTTCACAGCCGGGTTGTGAAGTGTCTTTGGGATGTAGATGACTGTGTTATCAGGCCCGAGGCTAATAGGGCCTGTCATGGCCACCCCAGTCGGAAATTTTGGCCTCTTTCTAGAATGCGGGTGCATTTTTCATTTTAAATTTAGGTTTTCAGGTCATTTCCCCGATATTTTCGGAAATTTTCAAAAGTCACCCCACTCTTTTCTCAGTCAATCGTCGGGAACAGCCTACCTTCGGACCCGCGTATTATACTTGGGTTGGGAAGGAATCTCTGAAAAGGGTCAATGAAACTGACCAGTGGATCAGGAAGATGATGTGATTGGGTCACTGGATTTTTGTTATATTGTTATCATCTTTAGTACGTTGGGTCTCTGGGTAGACTACTGCGTGGATCAGACTTCTTACTCAGGTAACACATGATACGAATGGTAGGGTCGTGTCATGTTGAGTCACAGTGTTGAAGGAGTTGTGTGGTGAGATCACTCTATCGCGGAGAAGACCCATAGGGTCAAACCACCTGCAAGAGCCACTATGTCGAATGAGTGAGTGGGGCAGGGTAGAAACAACGAGTTGGAAAGTAGATGTCTTGAGCACTTGATCGTGGTAATCTGTGGACTGCATCAACCTTGAAATGTGCTCTGGGGTGGAGTTTTGGGGCAAAGCTATGGCTGCTAGGTTACCGCTTCAAAACAGTTATCAAAAACGGTCATTTCGCTATCAGCGTTTGTCTTGACGTTATGAGGTATTATCTCGCCACAGCGCGATAATTAATTCGCCGCGGCGGGATAATTAATTCGCCACGGCGAGATAAATATTGGAAACCTAATGTACCTTCCACGTCGGTAATTAACTTGCCTCGGCAAGTTAATATTCTCTCGCCGCGGCGAGATATCTCGCCTCGACGAAATAATTATCTCACCGCGGCAAGTTATCTCGCAGCAGCGAAATAAATATCTCGCCGTGCATATTATTTCACCGAGGCGAGATATTATCTGGCCGTGGCGAGATAATATCGCTCTGAGGCGTGATAAATACGGCGCTTCCGTACTAACTGGCACGTGCAAGATAAAAAATAAATTTCATTTTCTTGGTTTAAACGCATATCCAACTATTCTGTCATTTATTTATTTCTTTCTTTTTTAATAACAATCGAGCATGTTAGATATTCAGCACTGAAGATATCGGCAACCGTTCTGTAATTCTTGTATTACTACAAAGCCTTGGAACTTTTATCAGCTTAAGCTTATTAAGAATTGATCAAGTTTAGCACATTCGGCCTGGTCGGCTCGTTAAGTAAGTCGTTTTAAAGCAATCATTATATTTATTTTTTAAGATTAGTACAGGGTTCAATGATTATTTGTACAGTTATACACATTTTTTAGTTACAAGTATGTAACTATAACCGTGGGGAATAACTGTCGGTGTCTCTTGTGTAACTCTGGATTTCAACTGATGACTCGGAGACAAATTAAAGATGATAACAATTTAATATTGAATCTGGTATTCCAAATGTCTAACAGCGACAAACATTTAACAACTGGTCTTGTTGGATATCCGAACAATATCACCGTAATAATAGCTCGTGGGATTTCCCAGTAAAATGAAGCAGAGTAACGTTTGGAAATCCAAACTATAACTGAATTCTTACTTGTGATCCAGGCTATATATACAATATAATAAATGCGTCATGTCATAACAAGTTTACTTGATATAAAGATTAAAGTAAGCTTTCACTGCGTCTTAATGATTTGCCTTATTAACTTAGTGAATGGAGCTTAAATAAACAATGGAGGAAAACAATGAATAGAGGCAACTTGTTAACAACTTATATGAGAGAGGCTTGCTGTCACACGATGAATGAAAAAGTATGCCAAATTTGAAACAATTGAAATTAAATTGGACAAAATGAGAATAGTAGATTGTGAATGCAATGTAATAACAGTAAATTTGTCTTTTTGTTTTGAAAGTTTATCAGGGTCTGTACACGCTCTGGTGATATCATCTCTGTCGCTCCAATTGATGCGACCCGCATCAACATATTTAAACCAAAATCGTAATGTCCCAAAATTCAGAAATACAAAAAAATTATGGTCGCTTGTACCGCCGGTGTCTCTTATGTTCTGGAGTTCCCGGTCTTGACAAAGTTGGACGAAGGCCCGGGATTCTACTCTGATTGTCCTGGATGTACTCTCGAGCTGCTTCGTCCAACTCACAGTCTTTAACCCATGAGTTATCAGCATCTGGATGGTCTCTCCATTTAATCAGATACTGAAGGCCAAATTGCACGGACCTACAATATTTGATCACAGTCTCAGTAACTCTTTGTGGCTGGGCAGTGTTTTTCGGACGGTTGTGGACGGATAGAGCTGAACACTCCTCCCGCGACGTCTGAATTGAAACGCTCTTCGTCTGAGGGGAACATTGAACAGGCGTGTCGGTGGAAGTTGGTACTGCGTTGACACTGACGTCGACTTTTAATTGGGGGTTATAATAAGTTTGAGTACTCACTGAGTCCTTGTGGATGTGTTTGTCTGTTCCTGTAAACGTACTTGAAGAACAAACACTAACTTCTGGCGATTTGTTGGAGCTCGGTGGACACTGACTGTTCTGATGTTGGTAAGTCTGTTGTTGCAGTTGTTCGATGTTTTTCCTTTTGTTATAGTCCGTCATGCGCCGCTCATCCCGTAGTTTATTTGCAGTGGATTTTTGCATTGGTTGTTTCTTCCATGACAAGGTCAACTTGGTGGAATTCTCATCAGTCTGGAGAGTCCATTGCATCTTCATTTTATCCAGAAGAAGATTATCAAGGATTGTCTGTATATTGTCTGGCAGTTTGTGGAACATCTTTATACTAACAATTGGAACGTGGTACCTGGATCGTTTGGACAAGCTAAAAAGATGTCCAGCCGCGGATTCTCTCACCAAATATAACCGTGGGGAATAACTGTCGGTGTCTCTTGTGTAACTCTGGATTTCAACTGATGACTCGGAGACAAATTAAAGATGATAACAATTTAATATTGAATCTGGTATTCCAAATGTCTAACAGCGACAAACATTTAACAACTGGTCTTGTTGGATATCCGAACAATATCACAGTAATAATAGCTCGTGGGATTTCCCAGTAAAATGAAGCAGAGTAACGTTTGGAAATCCAAACTATAACTGAATTCTTACTTGTGATCCAGGCTATATATACAATATAATAAATGCGTCATGTCATAACAAGTTTACTTGATATAAAGATTAAAGTAAGCTTTCACTGCGTCTTAATGATTTGCCTTATTAACTTAGTGAATGGAGCTTAAATAAACAATGGAGGAAAACAATGAATAGAGGCAACTTGTTAACAACTTATATGAGAGAGGCTTGCTGTCACACGATGAATGAAAAAGTATGCCAAATTTGAAACAATTGAAATTAAATTGGACAAAATGAGAATAGTAGATTGTGAATGCAATGTAATAACAGTAAATTTGTCTTTTTGTTTTGAAAGTTTATCAGGGTCTGTACACGCTCTGGTGATATAACTACAAGATGGCGCGGTGGCGTTGCGGTAACCGGTTCTCGTCAGATCACCGAAGTTGAGCAACGTAGAGCCCGGTTAGTCCTCGGATGGGTGACCGTCTGAGCGATCGATTCGGACTCCAGCGTTGTGTCCTTAGGCAGGGCACTTAACCCCCGACTGTCCACATGGAGGCACGACGACGCCGTGTACTAAGACGTACTGCACGTCGACTGTGCTCATGTCTTCAACCAATCTAACCCTGCCTGTGCTGCTGTGCGGAGTTACGATGTTGGGGAGCTGGCAGCTGCTCGTCGTTGCTCGGTAATTCTCTCCGGATACTCTGGCTTCCTCCACCCGTAAAACTGTCACCAATACGATATGACCTTGCCTCCTAAATTGTCGTTAAACCCTAATAAATAAATAAATTCTCATGTGAGCGTGGCATGAATGGGAAGGTGATCGTTTCCTAGTTCGTCATCACTGACCAGAAAGTCCAGAAAGTCGGCCACGCAGTTAATTGGGGAATAGCTTGAAATCGGGTAGAGGATATCTGAGCGGTGACGGTGTTGAAAAGTCGTCTCCGTTAGGTTCTGTTTTGTTGCAGGCGATATAATGGTGTTTAGCATCGAAATCTCCAGAGGAAGATAAAGTGTTTGTACTCTCCTGTGAATAATTCAAATACCTTTTCATTTACCATATTTCCGGGATCGCTGTACTAGGAAACTGCAGCGATCCTCTTATTATTAATTTTTACATACAATTAACAAACTTATATACATACAATACCTCAACAACGGGACTAAGTAAAATAACTTAATAGGCCTAAAAAGTTAAAATCTGTTTCTCAGACCCTCCCATATGGTCCTTTGGGCTGCCATGTGCTCTCTTTTTATAACCAATGCAAACTTAAAAAATAAAATTTAAATGGTTTATGTCTGATAATTTACCCAAGTTGATAAAATTGATAAATTTGTCCCCTGAGTGCAACAAGGTTTTGCAATGCTTTAGTATTGCAAAGCCTTGTTGCACTCAAGGGACGAAATACACCGCCACTCGTGCTATTCTGTAGATTATGAGGCCTAAAACATAAAACAAACCAAGAACATGAACCTTTGATGGCAAAGAAATAATTACAAAAAAAAATAAAATAAAAAACCGCACACCCACATGCAATTTTACCCCCCCAAAAATAGTTTGAGAAACAGAAGATCTACTTTTTGGGGCCTTAACAGCAGTTATGACAATAAAAAGTGTGTGGGATTTTTTTTACCCAATGTGTGAATCATTCCAATAGAAAATTCTTTAACCAGTATTCACAATTTGTCAAGCAAGCTAATTAGATGATGCCGACGAAAGTATCAACGAGGACATTCAAGTTATTGAACTTCAGCAATGCTGACGCTATCGGATACCAATTTAGCCAATTACACTAAAAATTTTAATTTAGCACTCAAAAGTCGTAGTTGGCTAAATTTTTTATGATCCCTTTTAGCATCAGCGACCACATCACAACCGTAGATAGCACAGACATAAAGTCAAATTCAGCCAATCGTGTATACCTGTGCTGTCCATTTTGGAGAACTTCCACCCCACCCGGCACCGCTACTATAACATGCCTAACAGCATTCATCCACCGTAGTATGTCGTCACAGGGGTCGTGCATGGGGTTCATAGAAATGGCACGAGAACCTGCTCTTCAACACAGGACAATAAAAATGTGGCACGAATGGACCAACTGACCATCGACGACTATGGTTTCCTTCCGGTGGTTATCGTACGTGAAGTGGCCTGGTCCACCTGTCCTGTACTCTGGGCTGGCCCGGTCTGCGAGATGTGCCACAAAAGTTTCTGAAATGACACAGCCAACCAACTTCTAATTAAAGACACCGAACCCCTTTAACACAGATTGGGGAATATCCAGGGTGAACCCTTTTAATATAGATTGGGGAACATTCCGGGATTCAGTAAAGGCGTCATGTAGTTTTCTCTGCCTATGGGGGCAAGTAGAGGATGTGGTCTCCATTATGGTGGTGGGGAGGGGCATGCTGACAATTTATTCTAACCCTTCACCCAACACGAATAGCAGAGTACTCTTGCAAACAGTTCCACGAAAAACCAAAAAAAAATCATCTTTTGCTACAGAAACATAGTTTATGACCACTTATTGGAACGAGGCCGTTCCAATAAGGATCATGGACTGTTTTCGAGGCAAAAAATTAAAAATTAGGAGTCCACTCTTGTGAATAGCATTGGACGTGTATGACCATTGCGTTAAGTAAAAAGTAAAAATAAAAAGTCATTAGGCTAAAAAAGTTAAAAATATATTTCTCAGGCCCTCCCGCATGGTCCTTTTGGCTGCCGCATACTCTCTTTTTATAACCAATGCAAACTTGAAAAAGTAAAAATATGTTACCCAAGTTAATAAATTAGGTGCAAGAAGGCTTTGCAATGCTTCAGTATTGCAATGCCTTCTTGCACTCAATAGTCGCAATACACCACTACCCAAGCTATTCTCTTGATTATGAGGTCTAAAACATTAAACAAACCAAGAATATGAACTTTTGATGGCAAAGAAATAATTATAAAAAATAAAATAAAAAACTGCCTGGCCGCCCGCATGCAATTTTACAAAAAATAGCTTGAGAAACAGAAGATCTACTTTGTGGGGCCTTACAGCAGTCGTATGTAATTGGGGCCATTGTGTGTGTGGGTGGGGGTGGGGGGGGGGGGGTAAACTATTTTCTGAGAACAAATGCCCCTGCACCCTCTAAAGCACTGTCACTACCGGATCTCCGTAGTCGCTGTAACACAGCCAAAATGTGTAAAGGAACAGTACGAGGCAGCAGCAACAGAGCTACAAAGAAGGGGGGGATAGTATTATGTTTAACGACACTTCGACAGCCAGGATCACCTCGTGTCGTACAGTTTTACGGATGGAGAAAACCGGAGTACAGTACCCAGAGAGAACCGGCGAGCAACTGCAGGACTCCCAAACATACTAACTGCACACAAGCGGCGTGAGCACTGGCCGAAGACAAGTGCACCATCGACTTGCATGCCTTAGTACATAGCGCCTTACCTAAGGACACAGCGCCGTTACCCACTGTTGTCTTCAAACCATGGCAACTACCGTGACCACTGAGCCACACAAAGATGGGGTACACGTTTCGGTAAACTGTTTGGAGAGTGTATACAAAGCTGTACGAATTTGCTGTACTTATTTTCCCCCAGTTTTGTACAGTCATTGCGTATAATCTGAATTTATTTTTGGAATTGTTTGCAATTAACCAGTTTGCCCATCTCATGAAGTCAAAACGTATAATTCAATCGACTTTAAAAAAAATAAATGCCAACTGAGAACTTGTCAGAGAATCCATTATCTCATACGTTCGAAATAATTAACTTTTTAACAAATTATTAAATTTATATCAATTTACAGCCTCAACTGTCGGCTTAATTGGCTGGGCAGGAATGTCAAACTTGAACTCAAGTCGGCTAGTTAAGAAGATAGTAGATTCTAATTGGATGCTTAACTCATTAAAGACGGGTATATATTCTACAGAGCAACATAAACTGGAGATATAATTAACAAATTTAATTGGGGGTTTATAGTTTATGCGTTTCCATAACATTCCGCCAACGACTAATTTGATAAGAAACTGCGAAGAAAATCGCTTGCTGTCAACAGAAGACTCACATTCAGTGCACCAATCGACCCTGCTGCCACATAACTGACACGAAACTGATACAACAGTCAAGTTTAACTCCTTGCACGCTGTTGGCCGTTATTCCTACCCAGGACCACGGGTACTCGGTACAAGCTGTGGAATCGAAACAAAAATGATATCTGATAGCATTTTTGAATAGATGCTGACGTGCCCCCAAAATGGTATACAAATATTAACAAGGTACAGAACTCGCTTTTCGAAAACGGAAGCACTCATCTTCATTATACCCCGCTTAAATTTGATTCATCCAACGTATCCAGCAGTGCCAGATGTCAGTGGAAAGGGGAATGAATAAGCTTTACAGTGGTTTAGTGTATTACACGACCGTTGGGTGTTCTTGAGTTGTTCATAATGACAGGGAGATGTCAAAGAAAAGGCTGAAAAACATTTAGTCGGACAAGATGGTCTTCAGTGGAAGATGGGTAACGAACGAGACTTTTATAATTTATATATATAGTAAAAATTCGAGGTCCCATTGTCTGTGGAGGGCAGATTCAAATATTGACTATGTACGTTGGTTGAATCAGATTTGAGGAGGATACAATGAAGATCAGTGCTATCGTTTTCGAAAAGCAAGTTGGGTACCTTGTTAATATCATTAGGTATCACGGAACTAAATATTTTGCCATAGGCGACCATTATAACGTTCAGTAAAAAGAAATATGACCGCATCACTTTAATTTTGGCATTCATTTTGGTACATATATAGCCCTTCAGACAACTTTTTCTGACCCCAAAACAGGAGGTCATGCAACAAATAAGAGAGAAAAACTGAAAGCAAGGGAAGTACTGGTCACGTGCACATATTTTTCAGGGAATTCCCTACAAAAATACACCAAACATAAATTGTAATTTTTAGGTCCGAAAGTCATCAAATCACCCTCTTTTTTATCTGGAATATTCATCAATAACACAAGATGTCAAGAGAATGCTTCAAACATTTATTGAAACAATTTATTTTCCCAAGGCTGTTTATTTTTAGAGATTGCGTCACTTCCGGCGGGAAACTCTAATTCAAAATTTAGTTCCCCGATACCATTATGGTGGCACGCCAGCGTCGATTCAAAAATGCGATGCGATGTCATTTTTCTTTTGATTTCACAGCTTGTGTCGAGTACCTGTGCCCAGGACAGGAAATACCTTACCATTAAAATAACTTTAATTTGGGGATATTTAACTTCCCGACCACCTATTTATATTTCCCCTGTAAGTTGTATAGACCTTTTAACTAATAATTTCTTGTGCCACGTTTTCAAGAATTTTTCATCAAATGTAGTCATGACAAGATTTTATTTAAAAAAATTTAAAATTTTTCAGCGGGGTAAGAGTTTACCTCTACCACCACTTACCATGTTTGTGTGTATATTATCCCGTTGATGAAATGTGATACCCCTTCACCCACAAAGATATACAGATATTTCTTCGTGTCCAAAGCGGAGATTTTCCAGTCAATAAGTATTAAATTCGCCTTGAAAACATCAGCTTGAAGATATTAACACAATAGGGGAAACAACACGGCGTATAATAAAAAAAACTACGGTTTTGGCGAGTCTTCATTCCTAATAGTAATGAAGGCTGAGCAACATTAATTTTGTTGCGTCTATTCAAAGAAAATGAATGTTTTTGTATGCTTTAGACCCAGTCATTTGGAATATTTCAATTGGTTCTAGCCAACATAGGTGATGGTCTGTTTAAGGTCCAGACTGGTTCCAGGACATAACAGTGTCGGATTTCTTACAGAATTAGTTTAAACAATATTTATTCAGCAAGACTGATATTATACATACTACGATGAAGTTCAAACACAAAATCAAAATGACTGTACATTATGGCAATTAACCCTTTACTTAACATGAAAAGCAGACGACACTTGCAAACAAAATTCTTGTGAATAACTAATTTTTTTTTTCATTTTTTGTCTCAAGAACATAGGTTATGACCCCCTCATTGGAACGAACTCGTCCCAATGAGGGGTCATAACCTATGTTTTTGAGATAAAAAAAAATTTAAAATAATGAAAATTAATAGGCAATTTTTGTGAATAGCGCTGGCAGGTTTTGGTTGTTACGTTAGGTAAAGGGTTAACAAATATGTATTATTATCAAGAAAAATGAAGAAAAATGGATATATAGGCAGGACTCAGCAAGAAGGTAAGAGCTTATTTTGTGCTGTCTCCCTAGATAAACAGAATACTTACAGAATTAGACTGGTGGCATGAGTTTGACAACTTACTTTCTACGTACTATTTTCAACCGCTCCTATTTGCGGAGCGCAAAGGACAATCAGGCTGGTTGGTAAACCAGGGGGGGGGGGGGGGGGGAGTTGGTACCTACACGAGTCCCGTAGAGCGGAAAAGCAAACTGTTGGGAACTGTCCCATGAATTTTACTCTATTCTGATTTGCATATCACGCAGGGGCGTAGCTACATGGGTGTGTGTGGGAGGGGTGTCTCCCCCAGTACTGAAGATATTTAGTTGCAGTCAGGGACGTAACTAGAAGGTTGTCAGTGTGTGTGTGTGTGGGGGGGGGGGGGGGGGTAGACCTATGAAAAGTCTATCTAGTCTAGGGATGGATAGTTAAGGGGTGTCCCCTTCTATACCCCCCCCCCCCCCCCCCCCCCCCCCCGTTGGGGAAAAGTTTCAAAATGTTAACTCCCTATGATTGTGCAGGTAGGTTTTAGGGCATTCTGAGAAGAATTACATGCAGTTTAAATGACTGCAGCTGAATATCTACATAATTTGAGGTTTTAAGATAGCAATTTCTTGTGGTACTGAAGTCTGTAAGTAGGCCCTATTTGCCTTCATTGGGCGGCATTGTGCCAGTTACATGAATGGTCATGTATGGAGAATGCTAAACAAAATCAGAATTCAACCAATATTTTATTAATTAATCATCTCAAATGTGAGGTGATGCTGAGAGTGAGCACACTCATCTGAAATGAACTCAATGACCAACAACCATTCATTATGCTTACAAAGTATGAGAAATGAGTTAGCTAACTAGCTCAGCTTATATGTCACAATATTTGTGAGATATGAATTCAACAATGCCAAATACAAATTAAAATTTTCAGTTTGGCTATATCTGTCTTTCATGAGAGTAGTACATTGCCGTGCTACAAAATAAAAGATAATTTATTTACATTTGGGACTCATTGCTTAGGTTATGCGTATCGTGTAGTCTATAACTGCAAGTTTACGCAGTGCTGTCTGTTATGCAATTTGCTAATCAAGCCCACTTAGGTATTGTTAAAACCAAGCAGCGATTTGTTTTTTCATTTGGCCAGTTATGAATCGAGATAAAAAGAAATCTGTTTGAAAATGTGTGCATTGTGCAGATAGTGCACTTCTCAGTTTCAGGCCTGGCATCCTTTAGGAATGCCAGACCTGTTTGGGACTGCCTTTAAAATCTATTATTATTTTGTCCCCTGAGTTCCAATGTGTTCCCTGTGCCTACTGGCA
Organism: Pictodentalium vernedei; assembly: GCA_031216915.1. Classification (NCBI taxonomy): domain Eukaryota; kingdom Metazoa; phylum Mollusca; class Scaphopoda; order Dentaliida; family Dentaliidae; genus Pictodentalium; species Pictodentalium vernedei. The sequence continues at coordinate 356,567,258 of CM062289.1, forward strand.
CAGAGAACACATTGGAACTCAAGGCGCGATTTGTCAACGTTGCATTGATTCGCAATAATTCATGACTCATTCAGTGTTGCATTTCGATACATTTTGAGTGTAGATACATTTTGACAGCCACATAAGAATTGAATGCAACATTTTGAATAATGAGAAGATGTGGGTACCAATTTTTCCACTATGTAGTTGAATGCAGTACAATTTTTCAGTCACAATATTAATACCTTGAAGTGAATATAACCAAAATAGCATACAAGTTCTTACATTGAAAATTACAGGTGCAATTGCACTCCCAAGCAATCAGAGGTCAACTTTTGCACTCCTTGATTTTCTAGATTGCCAGGCTTGCAGTTTAATGCAGTTTCCTGCAAAGTCTTGGCAGCATTTAGCAATGGATATTCAAGGTCCATATGAAGCAGCACCGCGTGGTATGTGTTTTTTCTTGTGAACGTAGTACGTCTGTTCAGTGAGTGGTCTGATATATTCTTTACTGACTTTTACATCCAGCAAAATGATTGACTTTCTGAAATCAAAAGTTTCAGTATGGGAATTACCAGAATCCATACTTACGGACAATGAGACTCAATTTTCCAGTCATGAGTTCACAAGATCACGCATCAGTCCAAAGTCTCTTCTGAGAGCGACAGTAATATTGATACTTTCAACTGGTCCTAGTCCTAGTCCGGCAGTGTCTGGATTAAGGTATCCATCACACCGTAGACAAACCCCTGTTTATTTGAAAGACTTTGTTTGCAGTAACGGGAGTTATATGCATTTAATTGTTCTTAACATTTATTCACTCGTGGTTACAATACACTGTTTTGCTGCAAACCTTTTATGGAGGACAAAAGTTCCCTGCTTTATCCGATTAGTGGACAATGAAAGTTCTGAGCTTGTTAGTGTGAATAAAATTTTAACGTGCATGTTTTGAAAAAAATATCAAACATTTGTGACAATTGTCGTTTGATAAGTTAAAAGATAAAAATTGGGTGGAGGTAGGTAAAAATATGCCTATTTCATTCAGTGCGAAACTGGACGGGAGTATAGGAATCACCAATTTTAAAGGCAAAAGTCACATGGCGACGTGGATTTTTTCAGTGTATTTTTTCATGAGATGGTAAACTAAATGGATAGATGGATGTTTTTGCCCAAATCAGCTTGATGAAATGGGCAGAGGAGGAAAGATTAGCACTGTCGTCATTGAAAAAAACGACAGTGTATTGTGACCTTGTGAGAGAAAATGTGGAAAAATCTGTGAAAGTCGATTCTGATCTCCGCCCGTGATTATGTTCAAACCAAGTTGAAGGGAGCTAACTCTATTTTCTCTTGCTGTTCCGTTCTCGAGAAAAAGAGAACACAGAAGTTAGATTTGGTTTATCTCGTTGTTTCAGAAATAAATCATGCAATGTCAGCCTGTTTAAATTTTCAGTAATTGGGTTCAGCAATGAGCCTGCACCTCGTTCAGATACAATAGATTTTCATCTATTGACCGATAGGTACCAGGTATTTGACACTATCGATCAGGAGATACAGACAGACTTCGAGAGGCAGTGGAAGCTCGATAAAGAGTATAGGAGCACTAATTTTCAAGGCTACCATGCTTATGTTTCCGAAGTCAATTCAGGATTACATGGAATAGTGTGACATGCGCAGTGAAGATACAGAATAGTAATCACAAGGAAACAGCAAATTGTACTTCAGTACTTCAAATGTAAACCAGAATGGAATTTGAGGAAGTGGCCCTCGCAATTTTTGTTGACGATGTTGTCAATGACAACATGGCTTCTGTTTTTGCTCATCTCATTGCCGCAGCTGTACAAAACAGCACAGCTCTCCTATGGATAGGTAGGTCAATATGACCAGATTAAAAAGAAACAAAAAATTTACAAAGAAACGCTGGCTAGAGCACTTGAGTTTTCTTATTATTTCGACTCCCCTTTTTTTCAGGGGGCATAGCCAGGATTCTATAATTGAGGGGTGGGGGTGGCTAGCCATTTTTTGTGGGGGGGGGGGGGGGCATAGCATGATATATGTAATGTGGGGGTTTCGGGGGTCCTTGCCTAGTCCAAGTTAGCACCCTTCCGGCGTTATCCCTCCTCCCACTTCCCTTCATGGAGTAACGACCGGAGGTCCTAGTTAGGACAAGGACGTGGGAGAAAGCGGGTGACGACCAGAGGGTCCTAGTTTGGACAAGGCCTCCCCGAGAAAATTTTGCAAAACTTAGTGCTCCAAGATCGAATATGAGGCAATTGTAGCATGTGTAGCTCTATATTGGAGAGCATTTGGGTCCATATTTATTTTTTATGTAGGGGTGGTGGGGGGGGGGGGGTGCTAAAGCTTTAGGTTGACATGAGCCTCCGGCCCCACCCCCACCCCTACGTGGCAACTCTGCTCGTTGACGTTATTTGAGCGAGGATTTAAAAAAAAAATTCAGTATTTGGTGTCTACTATTTGTTGGTTATGAGTATACTGAGAACCAGCAAAGCCTGTCTGTGCACTCTCACCACAGACTAGCACAGAGTTCCCGTGAACAAGAAGGTCATGAATGCACCGCCGCGTTGTTAAAGTTCTGTAACAATATCCGATCTTACCAGGGGGAAGGTGGGGGGAGGCAAAACTCGCACAGCTTGGCTGGAGCGTTATAATGGGACGGGGTGTGGTCACACCCCTCAAATTTCTAACTGGTGGGGGTGGGGTGGAGAAAGGTTTCCAGATCTTCAGTTTTCAGAATTTGGGCACTTTTGCGTGTGTTGGATTTGAGCCTTGTAACCAAGTTGGCTGTACTCCACCACCCCCACCCACCCCACCCCCTCATTTTAGGATTTCACATCCAGATGTAATGTTCTGTCACAATAATCAGGGTTTCGGGTCAAGGGGAAATAAATGAGTCAGTTATGGGCGGTCAAGAGTGGTCGCTTCGCAAAAAAAAAATGAATTCCAGGGTCCAAACAAATTCGTTTATTCAATTTGGGGGTGGGTCAACGGGCCTGTTGTTTAATTGACTCCATAGTTCTTTCTCTTTATTTTCATCAATTATTTGTGGGTATGCCAGGTATGCTATATTTATATATTTTGCTGAATTCTATGTACCTAATATATTTGTTATTGATCGCTCAAACGTTTTTGGTGAATACAACGAACAGGGAAATATTTTCCACTATTTGTTGATAATTGCGCATGTCAGGAATAAAAGGTAAACCATCTAAACCTGCTCGCGAGGTGGTTTACTCAGAATGATTCGGAATGATATTCCAGAATGACGGTTTGCAAAGAAAACAACCAGATTGATAATCCGAGTTGTCTGCGCATGCCCGGAATAAACCATGTATTCTGGAATGGACTACGGAAACATGGGCCATGGTTCGGCCCAGTGGGAGAAAAATCACATATTGGTAAATGTACCATGGAATATTCTGATCTTTTCTTTAGACGAAGATGCCGCGATGTGGTCACGGTCCTGTTCACTTACTCTACTTCATCAATCATCTTCCAACCTGAAGGTTAGCCTTTGGATTGGAAGATGATTGAAGTAGAAGAGACGGACCGAAGCGACCGAGGTTGGAATTTTTTGGCCAAATGTTAATGGATTTACAAATATTATATTGCAGGAATGGCTGTATATTGACAGGTTTGCATGCACCCATTTTAACTCGTCTCACCTCGCAACATGTCTGTGTTCCGTGGAAAAAAAGTGAAAGTGCACACAACCCCTGCCCCCCCCCCCCCCCCCCTTCCACCGTCTCCACAGACGTCACAATACACTTTTAGCTCTCGCGAGACATAAAAATACTTTAAATATAAAAGAAAATTCATCTTGCCTGCGGAGAGGAAAAGCAAATAGTTAAGAATTGTCCTGAAGATTTAACTTTCCTCTGTCTTACATATCGTGTAGTACTAGTAGTCGTACAGCAAAATGTAAGAACAGAAGGCTTATATAATATTCCTCGGACAATCCATGCCATTTCACTCTGTGGGTAGTGTTTAATCTACCCCATTGTTCAATTAAGAGGCGGCGGAGCCAGGGGGCACGTTCCCCTCCAATTTTTTCGACAGATGGTTCTATGTTTCGCAGTTACACAATTAGCTAAAATGGGTGCATGCAAACGTGTCGATATACAGGCATTCCCGTAACATTATTTGCAGCAAATGCAAACAATATTCAGCAAAAGAATTTCATTTTAGGTCGCCTCGGTCCGTTTCTTCTACTTCAACTGTCTTCCAATCCGAAGATAAAACGGACAGAACAGTGATCACACCACGGCATATTCATCTGAACGAGAGACTACAGCGAGTCGTGGTACATTTATCGATATACGATTGTAACCTTTCACACACTAGGTTGAACCATAGTAGCACTGTAAATTTGTACACCTCCACTTTTATTGAGCCTCCACCGCCCCTGAGCCCATTGCTTTATTTGACTGTGGCAATTATCACATAAATGACACGCTAGTCTCTGCTATAACCTGTGTGACAATATGTAGAGTACATTTACAGGTTCAATCCATGAAAATTGGGAAGTTGCCTTTTTGGGAGTGAGGGTCCACCCAAACTGAAAAGTTCGAGCAAACTATATCTCGTAATTTCAGAGACCCCAAAAGATCTGTAGGACTAGTGCCTTAATTTTACACTAACAAACGTGGTTGCTCAAAACTTAATCAAACGATATAATAATAGAGTGGTCAGGGGCATGACTAAAGAAGAGATGGGTGTAGGCGGATTCAGTAATTTGTTAGGCATTACAGATCTATCGAGGTGTTTGGAATTGAGGTTCATAAAGCAGACCTGTCAAATAGATCTTTCTATTAAACTGTGAAAACAATCTTCGGCTCTACGTGTAATAAGTTCTGAATTGGATTCGGGGCTCGCGGACATTTTTCCAGCGGACATTTCCCCAGACAGATGTGTAATTTAGACGTGGTGGAGACCCTGGAACACTTTCTTCTAGAATGCCCAACATACCAGTCTAAAAGAATAATATTCACTGGGAGTATAATGGGGAAGTGGGATGGGAGAATGAAGGACATGTGGTTATTGAGTGATTCAAAGGAGAGGGTTAATATCCTAATCGGAGAGATTGGGAAGAATGGAACAAGGGATGTCATCAAGCTGTTCGTCTCCGAGTGATGGGGGGAGAGAAGAAGCGTGGGAATTGGGAGGCAGTTGGGAGCACAGGGGTAATCAAGGCCTTCTCGCCCGAGAACCGCGACAAATCAGCGGCCAGCCAAAGTGTAATTATTATTTCACTACCCCATATATGGTAGGTTGACATTTCCCCAGAGGTCACTTCGCCCTGCTGTTCTTAAACCCTTTACCTAAAATGAAAAGCATACAACACTTTCAAAAGAAATTTTTGAATAACTATTTTTTTTCATTTTTTGTCTCATAAACATAGGTGATGACCCCTCGTTGGAACTAGCTCGACGAGCCCTTTCCGACGAGGGGTCATAACCTATGTTTTTGAGACAAAAAATGAAAAACTAAGTTAACTGGCGATTTTTGAGAATAGCGCTGGCCGGTTTTGGCCATTACGTTGGGTAAAGGGTCAATTTATTTTGGGTTAATTCTTTGCGTTTATATTTGTTCGGTTTTACAGCAGTTCGGATTGTATAACCCTTTGTTGGGAGTTACTCCCTTTGTTTTCGAGTCGACCTTTATGCAGATGTTAGAATTGATTGATCTGCGTGTAGCCAACAGGGTGTTTGGACCGAGTTGCATCAACGCAGAAAAAATATGCTAATCTTTCAAATTCTTGACATGACACCGGGATTTTAATAGTTTTATCAACGTAGAAAATTTAAAACATAGAGTGAATGAAATCCATACAATGAGAGCTGAAATTAGGTGAAGCGTAAAACCTTCCAAGAAATGATGACACCAAGACCTAGTTTTATCAACACAGAAGAATATAGAAAACAAGAGATTGTCACTCGGAAGTGACTATGCCCCCGACGTGGCGATGACCTTGATCTGTGACTTTGACCTCCTTCGAACCAAAAACAGTTTGTGCGCTACACCTCGTCTCCCCAGAAGCAACATGTATGCCAAGTTTCAACAAAATCCAACGAAGCATCTCAGGGTTTTGGGGCGGATATGGAAATCTTCCTGACTGACGGGCAGACGGACGGACGGACGGAATTGACAAACATATGCTCCCGAAATTTTTTTCTCGTTGAGCTCGTTCCAATGAGGGGTCACATGATATAGTTTTGTTGAAATCTTTGGGGAAAGTCTGATAAACTAATTTTGAAAATAATAAATGTTGATATCGTCTGCCTTGGGTAAAGGTTTTTCGAACCGCATCATCAAGGCGTGCTAATTCGTTCCGACTGTGATGCCTCGAGTGTCGATTGTGGTACTTGTGTTCATATATCAGAACAGTTTTCGAGATACCGGCATACCGCGGTATTTTTTGGAATACCGATACCGGTATTCCGTTTTGAATATAATATATCAGTAGTATGTAATGTGGTTTTGAGGTGTTATTTGGGGGACCTCGGAAGTGACGTCATGTCACGTGACCCAGTGACGCCATGTTGTGTTGTCATGGTAACCCGCATGAGCGGCCATCTTGTGACGTCATCCCCATAGTGATACGTGGTGTGAGTGCGCATGCGCAGCGCGTGTTGTTAGGGTGATACGTGTTTCAGTCGTCCATTTTGAATACTGGAGGCCGCCATCTTGGTTTCTATGGTAGCACGTGGTTGCTGTTACCCAATTTTTCTGTAATAGGACGGGGTATGTTCGGAGGGTATGTTCCTTGTAGAAGAGTAAATCTAATTACCACAAACAACCCGACAATCTCTCCAAATCACCAAAATCCACCTAACTTTTACTATTTCGAATTCTTTCAGAATTCTCTGCTTCTTTCTATATAGTTTTCGTCTATCTGGCCATGTTCCTTTGTTCTGGAGTATACTCCATTAGCGTAGAAGAGCCTATCAACTGAAACAGCTTTACTTATTATTACTATAATTAGCTATTCTGGTCTATTCTTGTTAGTATCTGACCCTATTCTAAGTAATCTTGTAGTATCCTTTATCTAGATCCTTTATATAGATTATAACCAAACAGATTGCTTGATTTCCCATAATCTGTATGCAGAGTTATCTCCCTTCTGTATAATAAAAGCCTATATCCAATGGCAATATCCCCGGGAACCCCAATTTCGGCACCCCTTTTTGAAAAACATATGGCTTTCGGCACCCCTTTTTGTCGTATGAGGCCATGAGGGCTATGTAAAAGCCCTCAATGAGTCCTCATTTATTATCCCTCATAGCCTCATTGAATTTTGAGGTTATGAGGACCGTGAAAAATCACTCAATGAGGTATAATTTACTACGACTCTTAGCCTCATTTCAGTATTTAACAGCCATATCCTCAGGCACCCCAATTTCGGCACCCCTTTTTGGAAAATATGGTCTTCGGTCTTTTTTGTCGTATGAGGCCATGAGGACCATGAGTAATCCCCCAAAGAGGTCTAATGTAGTCTTACCAACAGCTTCCATCTTGTCGCCAAAGCTCCAGGGCCACTACTGGTCTATGGTCTATCTGTCCTATCATTATCTTCTACAACAGTCTTGTTCCATTACGGCCTTGTACCAGAACTATTGGCTTCTGCCCCATATCTCATCCATTACTTCCTAGCTATACCTTCGCTCAAGCCTTCAAAATGTTCAATCAGATTTTCCTTGTATACATATAAGAGATTCCGTAATTGAGATTCCTAGCCGATTCCGTAAAGTTGGATTCCGTGTTTTTACATAAACCCCTGATGGTATAAATAGGGGTGAAACATCCGAATTACATTATTTCACTTCTGTCCAGAAATGGGTGAACTCAATAATTGCGACAAATGTCAGATATCCTTCATTCAGCAGAAAAAGTCTTGTTGCGTCATAATTACCATCCACGGACCTAAACGCTTCCAATGCTTCAGGTGTGGCAAAGATGTTCAAAAGAAGAGACCATCTGAGAAGACATGAGATGATCCATACAAAAAGGAGACCAAATGATCATCAGAGAGAATATGTTCCATTGCGGCCTTGTACCAGTACTATTGGCGTCTGTTATTCTGTCCCATATCTCATCCATTACTTCCTAGCTATTCCTATCTCAGTCTCGACTATAACATTGATCAAGGTTTGAATCAGATTTCCCCTGTATACATATAAAGCATTCCGTAGTCGAGATTCTTAGCCGAGTCCGTAAAATTTGGATTCCGTGTTTTAACATCAACACTCGAGTGTATGGAAAAGGATTAATAAACCCCCAATTCAACAATGACTACAAGACTCTGAATAGAGACAACCAACCACTACAAAATAACAAAGGTACAGATCCAACAGAACCAAGATCGAAGTAAACATAACAAAGTGAAAGAATGTCAAACTAGTCGGATTGATCGAACTAGTTGGACAGACTGGACAGATCTGAATTATGAACAGATACAAGACACCTGTTCGAATGAAGTCGTAGTGAACAAAGATCCAATACAATCAAGATGGATGGGAACAGACAAAGTGAACAAAGATCCAATGAAGTTATCGAAGTGAATTTGACCATAACAAAGTTTTTAACTGAATGAACTATAACCCTTAAATATAACCCAATGTTAATCCCCTTAAATTGAACAAACCTGAATGAACCCTTTGAACTGAACAAAGTTTTCAACTGAATGAACTTTATGTAATTAAAACCCCTTTGAACTGTTTGGAATGAACGATAACCCTAATGAAGGTAGTTAACCCCCTTGAACTGAATGAACCATATATAATATAAATAAATATTAACACTCCCTTTTGAACTGAACAAATTTTTTAACTTAATGAAAAGATAGCGAAAGATGATCTGAATTTTAAACTACAACCCATTGAACTAAATTCTTCCAATAGGGAGAGGGGAATACCCTCGAGTGTTGATGTTAAAACACGGAATCCAAATTTTACGGACTCGGCTAAGAATCTCAATTACAGAATGCTTTATATGTATACAGGGGAAATCTGATTCAACCTTGATCAATGTTATAGTCGAGACTGAGATAGGAATAGCTAGGAAGTAATGGATGAGATATGGGACAGAATAACAGACGCCAATAGTACTGGTACAAGGCCGCAATGGAACAAGACTACAACAAGTTGTAGAAGCTAATGATAGGACAGATAGACCATAGACCTGTAGTGGACTTGGAGCTTTGGCGACAAGATGGAAACGGAATCCCATTTGTGGAATCCCTTTTTCGAAAACGCCTGTGACTATGGAATCCCTTTTTCTGAAATAAGTCGTCGAGTCGTTCGAGGAGTCACTCGATCGAGCAATTGCTCGTTGGCTCATTTGCTCGATGGGATTCGAGTCATTCGAGCAATAGTTGCGAGTCACTCGACATAAGACGGAGTCCCACTTTTGGAATCCCTTTTGGAATCCCATTTGTGGAATCCCTTTTTTGAAAACACCTATGGCTATGGAATCCCTTTTTCTGAAATGAGTCTAAGAGTCGTTCGAGGAGTCACTCGAACGAGCAATTACTCGATAGCTAATTTGCTCGATGAGCTTCGAGTCGTTCGAGCAATTGCTCATGGAGCAATTGCTCTTAGGCTCATTTGCTCGATGAGCTTCGAGTCGATCGAGCAATTGCTCATGGAGCAATTACTCTCTTGCTCTTTAGCTTATAAGGGATATTTGGGATAGGTATGCCTTGTGATATAGGTAATAGTATCCTCAGATAAGTATCCTATAAAAGGTATCCTCGATAGGTATCCTCAAATAATACAATGCCGGGCCATAGGTATCCTCAAATACTGAAATGAGTCGAAGAGTCGTTCGAGGAGTCACTCGAACGAGCAATTACTCGATACCTCATTTGCTCGACAGTCTTCGAGTCATTCGAGCAATATGCCGAGTCACTCGATCGAGCAATTGCTCTAAGGCTCATTTGCTCGATGAGCTTCGAGTCGTTCGAGCAATGACTTATCAGTAACTGCTCGATAGATTATTGGCTTTGGGAATGATATTGGCTTTGGGAATGATATTGGCTTTTGTTGTACAGAAGGGAGATAACTCTGCATACAGGTTATGGGAAATCAAGCAATCTAATTGGTTAGTTATAATTTATATAAATGATCTAGATAAATGAAACAACAAGAGTACTTGGAATAGGGTCAGAACTAACAAGAATAGACTAGAATAGCTAAATATAGTAATAATAAGCAAAGCTGTTCCAAATAATAGGCTCTTCTACGCTACTGGAGTATACTCCAGGATAAAGGAACATGGTCAGGTAGACGAAAAGTATTGCATATATAAATAGAAGCAGAGAATTCTGGGTAATTGCCAAAGGAACGTGTCTTTTAATGGGAAAAACGTCATGGGATAGGGATCCAAAAAGGGGTTCTGGGAGAATTCTAATCCAGAACATTACTCCTGTTCAATCGAACGCACCCCTTATACACCCTTAGTACTATAGCACTACGTGCTAAGTCAATAAAACCAATAACATGGGAAATCCGTATCAAATAAAGTCAATTTCGGTGATTTTGGGTGGATTTTGGTGATTTGGGGGGATTGTCGGGTTGTTTGTGGTAATAAGATTTACCCTTCTACAAAGGAACACCCCCCGAACATACCCCTGTCTTGTTAGAAGCCATTGGTAACATAGCAATCACGTGCTACCCATAGAAACCAAGATGGCGGCCTCCAGTATACAAAATGGACGACGGAAACACGTATCACCCTAACAACACGCGCTGCGCATGCGCACTAGACAACACGTATCACATGGAGATGATCGTCACAACATGGCCCGCTCACGCGGGGTTACCATGACAACACAACATGGCGCCACTACGCCACTTGACATGACGTCACTTCCGAGGTCATCCAACCTCCACCTCATATGTACCTGACATACTACTAGCGTTCATTCAGTTTGAACAATCTAATTTTTTCTTCAGAATAACCACTCCCTCCCTCCCTCACCCCCGCCCCAATGCATTTCCAGTAACATTTTGGGGCCCAGTCCGCCCCTGGATGTTATGGGTTTTTTCTTTACCCATTTTTACGGGGCTTACGTTACGTAATGATAACGTTACAGCTGTGGAGAGTCTTCATTCATAATATTCAGTAAACAGACATGTCTACTAATAGTAATGGTTTGTCATCAAAGATTTTGTAAAATCAAGTCTCGACTGAGAAAGTATTATTTGCTTTCCAAGAAAATGAATCATCGTGATATTTTCAGATTCAATGGAGAGAATTGTTTGGTTGATTGGAAAAGCAACCCGACTGAAGCTATAAATAGTCGATGCGCTATTTAACCCTGTCTCTGCGACCACGGCCGATTAGAGTCCTTTCAGCCCGTTTCTACGTCTCTGTCTCGTTAACTCGGCGTCTCTGGCTATGTCCCTCCCGATGCCCCTATCTGCGTGCCAGACAGACAGACAGACAGACAGACAAAGGCAGCTCGAATCGACCATCGTGACAAGGACAGGGTTAAGGGTAAGATTGGTCTGCGATCATAATAGTGTTTGATTCGCTTAACCCCTTTCACAACGTACCGATGAAAAACGGCATCGCTATTCACAAACATCACCATTCAGTTTGTATTATTTTTTCATTTTTTGTCTCAAAGTCCTAGCCCATGACCCCTCATTGGAATGAATTCATTGAGCCCGTTCCAGTGAAGGGTCATAAGCTACGTTTTTGATGCAAAAAATGAAAAGAAAATTAGTTATTCAAGAATTTTATTTGCAAGTGTCGTCTGCCTTTCGTGTTAGGTAAAGGGTTAAGAATTTGAATGGTGACTTGAAAGCTTGCCCACCATCTCACCCCTTTCAACCCCAGCATGTCTATACGGACTTCGTTAGTTTCACTGCACCCCGTCCCCCCCCCCCCCCCAAGCACACCCACACACACACACTCTCTCTCTCTCTCTCTCTCTCTCTCTCTCTCTCTCTCTCTCTCTCTCTCTCTCTCTCACACACACACACACACACACACACACAGAGGAAGAGTTTTCAGGAGATGTTCTTGCAACCTCACAAATTACAGAGAACCATTTCCTGCTGTAGCAATATAACAAAACTACAGTCAGGCATTTAACAACGAAAACTGAAACGAAAATCTAAGAATCTCTCAACTGACTTCACTCATACAACACAATACATTTGCTAATAATATAATGTTCTGTTTGCGTGGATGATCGCTATATTAACCCCGTTTCAATGAGTCCAGGGTTTCTTGAAGTAATGTGAGTGAATTACTGCCATCGGTAAATGATTTCATTTCATATTACCACGACGGGTCGCGTTCCGGGAATTGCATTTTCAAATAAGTTCATTATACTGATGTATCGAATTTAATTTCTAAGAAAGCTTCAATTATGATCATTAGAAGAGAAAAAAGATTCCTTGCTCTAACGCAAGCCGTCGAGTAGTCTGCAATATATTAAATTATTCCGGCACTTGAGTGTGACCATTATACAGAATTGGTGAAACAAGAAACCCCTTGGCCCATACTTAATCGTATCAGTTTGATGAATTCCGTCCATTTCAATTTCCATGGCAGATTCTGTACCGCCCCACAGTACACTGTCGTGTTTTGTTCTCAATCTTTTTGTCAATTAGGAAGTCCAAATAAATTCTGTTAAGGAAATTGGAATAAATTCGAGACACTTTTTCCTTTATTATTCTCGGGAATTGTTCTAGTCACTTTATCATTTTCAATCCATTTCAATTTGAATGAGCGTTATCATTTTCAGTCGACTTAAATTTAACTGAACATCTTTCTTTCATCTTTCGGCTTTTGTTTTTAACCAGCCTTTGTTCCCACTGTACACTGCTGCTAGGGGGAAGGGGGGGGGGGGGGCGTATTATACGGAAGGCTGTTGTGGGGGCTCTAAGACCGAATCTGAGGCCGCTTTATCGTGTGTGGGCCAATATTAGAGACCGTTTTGGGGCTTTATGTTATATGAAACTTGTTTTAGGCCAACTGTTTGGGGTTTTTTTGGTGGTGGTTGGGGGGGGGGGGGCAGCTAAAATTTGTGGAGGCCAAGCCCCCTACGCCACTGCCACAATACAACTAGTATAGTAATTTAACCAATGCCATCTTGTGTGACAGAACTCCAGATGCGAGACAAGTCTGAATTGGCTAAATTTGCTGTTAATTATGGGAAAAAACTGCTGCTTGAAATCAGGGTTAATGCCAACGAGACACAATTGTAGGGGCGGATTCCTAGGTCTGTGTCTAAAAAGATCAGTAACTTGAAATCAGGTAGATCATCAGCCAGCCTGGGCCTAAATCCACGCAAGAATCAGACTCGATTCTCGTAAATGACCCTGGCAATGAAAACAATGAGAATCAAATTTGATTTTCGCAAAATGATTATTTGATTCTTGTCAGAGAATCAAAAGTATCCTTAAAGACCCGGAGAATTCAACTTATTTTTGTTTCTCATAATATGGTTACACTTTGGCTTTGCAGTGGTGTCTAGCGAAGTCTCGATTGCCTATGCAAGTAGCCAACACTTCACGAGAAACCACTGTCAATAAACTGTAACTTCCATCAGCAAGACCACATAAAGCCTTATGCTGTTGGATGATGTGTTCCACATGCACATGTAAGGCAGAAACTCACCAGAATTGGAACTAGGCCCTTGATGGTTAAACTCTGGAAAAGATATGCATATGAGACATGTTTCCTTACTATGGGACAGAGGCGGCGGAGCCAGGGTGGGGGGGGGGGGGGAGGGGGGGGGGGCACGGCACACATGCCACTTCACTTTTTTTCCATATTGCGTGGTTACACAATGAGTTAAAATGGGCGCATACAAACGTGCTATATACAGGCATTCCTTTAATATTATTTGCAAATCCAAACAACATTTGACAATGAATCCCACCTTCGGTCGCTTCTGTCCGTTTCTTCTATTTCGACCATCTTCCAACCCGAAGGCTAGTCTTCGGGTTGGAAGATGATTAACTGGTAGAGTGCTGGAAGCCCCCTATTTGGGCTTTACTCTGAGATGAAGGTACTGCAACTTGAAGGCTTCATACTTAGTGGATGTGCTTTGTATTATTTTTGAAGTGATATTATTTAGTCTGTAAGGATTTGTCTCGTTATAATTTATGGGAGTGTGCCTGTAGGCACTCTCCCATAAATTGTAACAAGCCAAAGATATGTGAACAAATTTTGATGGCCAAAAATAATTTAGCACTCTGCCAGTTAAATTAGAAGAAATGGACAGGACAGTGACCACACCGCCGCCTGCCCATCTAAACGAGACACTATCATAGTAGCCTTGAAAATTTGTGTATCCCCCCCCCCCCCCCACCCTCCCGTGGGATATGTACTGGTTGCACTCATGAGTGTTATAACGGTACACACATTTACTAAATTATTTTTAAGAACTGAAAATTGATTCTCGCAGCAGGAGTCATGAGAGTCAAAACCGATTCTCGCGATTCGGGACGAAATTTAAGGCCTGACCAAAGGCAATAAGAATGCCGGAGTAACAGGAATGGAAGGCCGTAGGAAAATTAGTCCCTCTGGACTATTATTCCGCGGAATTATAGTCCTAGGTCTAACATTTCTAGGAATAGTAGTCCGCCGGACTACTATTCCTAGAAATGTTAGACCTTGGACTATAATTCCGCGGAATAATGGTCCAGAGGGACTAACGTTCCTCCGGACTTCCATTCCTTTTACATCGGGATAAATTCTTTCAGTGTTAAACCTTCGGGGAAAATTTATCACCCAACTAGCAGCTGCTACTAGGTGAATACAGCAAAAATTTATCCAAGACTTTTATTGTCCGAATAAACGTCCATTTATGTGATAAAACCCAAATAAACGCATAGTGTTTTCAAGAAAAAAAATTATTCTACTCGAAGGATTAACCCTTTACCCAAAGTAACTGCCAAAACCGGCCAGCGCTATTCTCAAAAATCGCCAATTAAGTTTCATTATATTTTCATTTTTGGCCCAAAAATAGGTTATAACCCCTCTTTGGAACGAGCTCGTCGTTCAAGAATTTTGGTTGCAGGTGTCGTCTTCTTTTCATGTTAGGTAAAGGGTTAAGAATGAAACCGACTCGCCAGAGACTCGTCGGTTTCATTCTTAATCCTACTTGTTGAATATTTTTTTTACTTGAAAACATTATACATTTATTCTATATTTAACGAATCAGCACAATAACCCTGTCCTTTGCCTCACCAAATAACCACACATCCTTTATTCTCCCATCCCACTTCCTCATTTTCCTCATTATACTTCCAATGAATCGTTTTACTGTAAGACTGATATTTTGGACATTCTAAGAGGATGTGCCATAGTACCATTATTCCTAAAAACCCTTTTTGTTCCACTTATCACTGACCTTCCTGATTTTCCGCTATGCTCCTGGATCTAAACCTCTGACTGAATAGCCATCCAGATAATACTCAAAGAGTCAAACACGGTTTCTCTTTTATCAAAAAGGCTGGCCAAATACCTCTTCTTGTTTTGGCCACTTCTCGTCAGTTTTGGTTACAGAGCCCCATGATCTTTTTCTTACAATTTTTTCACACTGGGTTGCCCTCACCCCCTCTCCCTGACACCCCACCCCCTCTAGATCTGAGATCTCTATCGCTTGCTCAATCCACACTGTCTGAGTATTAGAATCCAAAAATATTCTGAAACGTTAGTTTACATAATCGGTTGTCAGGGAGATTTACCAAGATATATAGTTACGCTAACACAGATTCACCAGGTTTATCCCGTCCTTGATCCTTATTCGGTCAAGCGCACCAGTGAGTTCCAGCCCTCCGGTCAAATGCAACAACCATACAGTCCGATGAGGGTTTACACACTAAAAAGTAATCTGATACCTTTCCTGTAGACTTTCAAAACTGCGGGAATTTGATATGTTCAGTATCATCTCCTCGACCAGTCCCTTAAGTTCTTGATTTAGTACCTTATTTATTTATTTATTTATTTATTTATTTATTTATTTATTTATTTATTTATTTATTTTTGGGGGGGGGGGGGGTCTCGAAAAGGTGGCTTATGAACTTCATCAAATTGCACCTGTTCCAGTGGAGTCGTGTGCGGTATATCTCGACATAAGGGATGAAGAAAATAGTTATCCTATAACTTGTTTACCAATGTGATATAACATCCGTTTTGCATTCACTCATTCATTCTGGGTGGACGGTCGGATGAATGGATGTGTGGGTGCTTGACAGATCGAGTGTGTGGATGTGTGACTGACTTGCTGTTTGGGATAACAAATTAAAGAACCTCCACCTCGTTTATTTTTGATCAAGCGCACTTCAACGATTCATCTGATAACTTACACCCTGCGGTGCCTCTAATGCTAGTTCGTCAATTTAGCATCAATAAGATAATTTAAGATCCCCCCTCTTTATTAGTTTTAGGCTAGTTATAAATCCTTAATTATGTAGTGCTAAAGACGGGAAGCGCTATTCACCAACCCGCTATTTGCAATTTATGATTTCCTTACTTTTTGCATCGGAAATATGGCTTGTGCCCCCTCATTGGAACGAACTCGTGCCGGTGGGGGTCGTGAGCTGTGCTTCCGACACAAGGGATGCAAGACAAATTAATCTCTGAATAATTTCCTTATGAGTGTCGTCTATTGTTCGTGTTCGAATAAGGGCTGTAATGATTGATAATTGTCAGTTATTAAAGTGTACATTCCATGATGCAATTATATAATATTATTCATTAACAAATCAACTTTTAAACAGTGAAACCATTTCTTGAAGTACAGCCGACGCTAGTTCGTCAATTTAGTACCAGTGAAATAACTTTAATCCCCAATTCTCACCCGGTTGATCATTGATCAACTGCCAAGTGTAACGTCAGAACCGCCAGCGCCATTGACAACTATCCAATTTTCACAATTTTCACGATGTGTACATTTTTTTGTTGTTGTCTCGGAAATATGGCTTATGACCACTCATAATGATGATAATGAGCTTGTTCGTTCGTTCGTTCGTTCGTTCGTTCGTTCGTTCGTTCGTTCGTTCGTTCGTTCGTTCGTTCATTCTGGATGGATGGATGGATGGATGGATGGATGGATGTGGATGGATGGATGGATGGATGGATAACTGATTGATTGTGTGGGTGGATGACTGAGTGTGTGGCCGAGATGCTGTTTAGTTTCACGATTTAAGATCGGTAGACCTCATATTTGTATCAACCGCTATAAGGCATTTACATAATTCACGCTAAAAACTAAAGTGTTAAAAACTACACTTGAAGTGCTGTATTTAACACTTAATAAATGCTGAACTAGCACATTGTTGAGGTGCAGATATCACAGAACTTGACAGGTGTTGACAATAATACCACTTGACAAGTGTAATGTCGCGACACTTAAAAGGAAACAACGCAGATGACGCGGATCAGGCTCGAACTCTCGAGCCTGATCCGCGTCATCTGCGTTGTGTCCTTTTAATTATGTACCCACCAAGCGCAAATCAAATTATGGATGATTCTGTAAGAACCACCAATGCTAGACACATGGGAAGTGCCATCCATTCAAGTTTCAGATGTCTGACGATTGTAATGTCTAAGTGCTTAAAGCATTGCACTTTGAGTGTTAAAATCAAACCCTAAGAGTTAGAATGGGTTTAACACCTTGAAAGTGTCAGTTTTAACGCTTTAGTTTTTAGTGTGTTCCTGATGCTGACAGGCAACTAAATTCTCACCACAGTGCTGTGATATATACATATCACTGTGGTGTACTTGTACCCCACAAATGATCGTCATCATCAGACGCAGTGCTAGTTCGTTAAGTTAGTTCGAGCAAGATAACTTTAGCTCCCAATAGGCCCTAGTTCTCACCCGGCTATTCACCAACCCGTTGCTCTGCGTAGCGACCAAAACCGACCAACACTATCCACAAATAACCACCGAATCTTCATGATTTCTTTCTTCTTGTTGTCTTGGAGATATGGCTTATGACCCCTCATTGGACGAGCAGTTTTTTTTCTCGTAAATGTGGCTTATGACCCCTCATCAAAGCGAGCCTGTTCCAGTGGGGGTGGTGGGTGGTGTATCTCGACAAAACGGATGGGAGAAATAGCCTAGAACTTGTTTGCAAGTGTCATATAACATCTATGCTGGATAAAGGGTTATCGCATTCATTCATTCATTCATTCATTCATTCATTCATTCATTCATTCATTCATTCATTCAGTCGGGATGGGTGGATGGATGGATGGATGGATGGATGGATGGATGGATGGATGGATGATCGAGTGTGTGTGTGGGTAGGTGAGTGTGTGACTGACCTACTGTTTAGGGTAACAAATCAAAGTATCCCCACCCCATTTATTATTTATCACGCCCAATTCAACAATTCATCAGATATTTTATACCCTGCAGTGCCTCTCGCACTAGTTCGTCAACTCAGCATCAGTAAGAAAATTTAAGATCTCCCTCTTTATTCTCCTCAGTTTAGTCACTGACCCTTTACCTTATGTAGAGCCAAAACAGGGTAGCGCTATTAACCAACCCGCTATTTACAATTCACGATTTCCTTATACTTTTGCTCGGAAATTTGGCCTGTGGCCCCTCATTGGAACGAACCCTTAAAGCGCGTGCCGGTGGGGGTCGTAGGCTGTGTTTCCGACACAAGGGATGTAAGACAAATTAGTTCCTCAAGAATTAGTTTGCAGGCGTCGACTGTCGTTCGTGTTGGAATAAGGGCTGTAATGGTTGTTAATTGTCATTTATCAGGGTTAAGTTCCATGACGCTATTATATAACATTATTCATTAACAAATCAACTTTCAACAGGCAACTTATACCTTACAGTGCATCCAACTCTAGTTCGTCAATTCAGTGCGGGTAAAATAACTTTAATCTCAAATTCTCACCCGGTTAGTCATTGACCATTTATCCAATGTTACGTCAAAACCGTTAGCGCCATAGACCTCTATCCAGTTTCCACGATTTGTATACTTTTTGCCTTGGAAATATGGCTTACGACCCCCCCCCCCCCACCCCCACCCCCATTGTAATGAGCTTGTTCCAGTGGGGTTTTACAGGCTGTGCTTTCGACACGAGGGATGGAGGAAATTAGTTATTAAAGAATTTGTTTACAAGTGTCATATACCATTCGTGTTGGATTAAGGATTCATTCGACCGTCCGTCCGTCCGTCCGTCCGTCCGCCCACCCACCCGTTCGTCCGTCCATCCATCTACACCATCTAGGATGGATGGATGGATGGATGGATGGATGGATGGATGGATGGATGGATGGATGGATGGATGGATGGATGGATGGATGGATGGATGGATGGATGGATGGATGGATGGATGGATGGGGCGTGTGTGTGTGTGTGTGCGACAGAATTGCTGTCTAGGTTCACAATTTTAGATAGGTGATCTTCATTTTTTATCAAGTTCTATTATGCATCAAATGTATTCCTGTTGTAGACATGCTACTAGGGGGCGCGGTGGCTCAGTTGGTAGAGGTGCAGGCTACAAGCCGAGAGGTCCTCGATTCGAATCCCACCTGCGGCAACCGCGTTGTGTCCTTGGGCAAGACACTTCACCCCCATTGCCCACGTGGGGGCACTGTGACGCTGTGTACTAAGTCGTACTGCACGTCGATGGTGCACATGTCTTCAATTAATGCTAACCCTGCTAATGTGGAGTTAGTATGTTGGGGAGCTGACAGTTGCTCGCCGTTGCTCGGTGGTTCTCTCCGGGTACTCCGGCTTCCTCCACCCGTAAAACTGTCGTGGTCTTGATTAGCCATTGTGCAGAAATATGTGACCTTAAACACCAATAAATAAATACTAAATAATACATGCTACTAAATTCTCATCACATTATTGTGATACACATATCACTGTAGTGTACTTATAGTTAACAACTCATCTAGCCTCCCGCGCTGGTTCCATTATTAGAAAGATAACTTCAGCCCTCCGTAGTTCTCACCCGGCTATTTATTAACCCTTTCTCCTACGTAGCCTCAAAAACCGACAAGCATCTTTTACTAATATCAATAACCCAATTTTCATGATATATATTTGTTTTTCCTCATCTTTTTTTTTTTGTCTTGGAAATATGGCGTATGACCCCCCCCCCCCCCCCCCCCCCCCCCCCCCCCCCGCGGCATTGGAACAAGCTCGCCGAGCGTTTGTTTACAAATTTCGCCTGTCGTTCGTGTAGGACTAAGGGCTGAAATAACTGTCAGTAATCGAAGTGTACATTCCAAGACGTAATTATATAACGCTGTTGAAGTTCACAAATGAAGATCGGTTTCTCTTTTTTATTTTTTGTCCATTCATAATTCCTTCATTCCCCCTGTCTCCTTTCTTTTCACTCATTTCATCTCAACCTCTTCAAATGTATCCACTTATTTTCTTTTCTGCCTACTTGTTTCCATTGATTCGTCCACCTCGTCTTTTGCAAATTCACTCACCCGTTCTCTGCCCGCATTCAATCCATTGTTTTACAGTAAAGTCCTTTATTTATAAAGGTATTTGTTCAATCATTCATCCAAGATACCATATCACTGCGATGTTAGGTAGGGTGATGTTGCGCCCAACGTATTTGTATATAAACTACAGTGTTTTTATCTACTTGTGCAGGGTAATTTTGTTTCCAGACAAACTCCAAATTACAGGCTATTACTGCAATAGACTGTGACTAGAAATGAAAAAGAAATATCGTCTCAACCTCCCCAACAGTTCAACAGTGTCTGGGCCTTAACCTCCTTTTATCTTCATCTTGGAATAATATATTCTATTTATGTCTTGCATATTTGTCCAGCGAGAAAGGATAGTAGTATGTTGGTGAATAATGGCGGGTAACATTACACTCGATGAGGTGCAGGTAGACGCAGAGTACGTCTTTATACAGCTCTATAATGAGAAAGTATGTTCCTTGCCAGAAAAAGATGAATACCCATATAAAAACCGCGCAACTGACTACAAGTACTTTTCGCCTAGTGACTTTCAGTCAACTACTTGTAAAATAGACCCAGGATTCACAATATTCCATCTCAATTGCCAAAGCCTGAAGGTACCATTGGGATTCCCTCCAAAACATGCAATATAACCTACAAACAGGAAAGAACTTCTTCGACATAATAGGACTTACCGAAATATTCCAAATTCCTCCAGATATGTCGTTCAGTCTGGATGGCTATGCCCCAATTATTAAACATATGAGACCCGCGAATGGTGATGGTCGAGGAGGGGTTGGTCTATATATTAAAGAAGGAATACCCTATAGAGTTCGCAACGATATTTCATTCTTCATTCCCCATGTTTTCGAATCTCAATTTATTGAAATTAAAGATAAATACCAACCCAGAATTACTGGCGCCATCTATAGACCAAACACTCCTCCTAAAGCCGACATCAACCTCTTGTTATCGCAAATAAGTGAAATAAGGAATGTTCTGAATGCCGAAAATAAAAAGAAAAGTTTATATTGTGGGGGGTCTTAACCTAGACCTTCTAAAAGCAACTACACACTCAAAAACGGAAGAATTTGTTTATCTCATGTTCAGTCAGGGCTTTCTGCCTTATATCACCAAGCCAACGAGAGTAACCTGTCGTTCTGCTAGTCTGATAGATCATATCTTCTCTAATAACGTTTCACGAACAGCACTACCTGGAATAGTCATATCTGATATGTCAGATCATTAAGTTGGTGTTTTTATATTGAAGAAAAACCCAAACCAAAAGATACACCACACTTTACACTGAAAAGAATTATAAATGCAGAAAGAATTGTTGAATTCAAAACACTTATCTCGCAAAGTGATTTTAACCCTGTAATGCAATGGAATTGTCCCAATGAGTCATATGAAACCTTTCTAACCATCTATATAAAAGCTTATGAAATAGCATTCCCTCTCAAACGTGTTCACCAAAACAAAACGTTTATTAAAAAACAACCCTGGATGACAAGGGGGCTTGTAATATCCTCCAACAATAAAGACATATTCTACAAGAAAAAACTCAACGCTCCCGCCGAAAGGAAGTCACAAAACAATAAAAACTGTACAGTTTTCAACAAGGTAAAAAAACAATGTAAAACTACCTATTATAGAGATATCCTAAACGAAAACCAAAACAATATGCGAAGAACGTGGCAGATTTTAAACGAAGCCACCAATAAAGGAAAACGCGAAACCAGATTAGCCTTTGTTCTTCATCCAGGACAACATCGAGTTAAGAGAGCCCCATGACATCAAAGAAGAATTCAACAATTTCTTTATCAATACTGAAAAAAACACATCCAAACAGATTCAGAAATCTAATAAGTCCTACTCAGACTACATGGACAACAATGTCTCCAATAATCTTTATTTAATACCTACAAATCCTACAGAAGTCAACCGAGTAGTAAATAAAATGAAGCCAAAATTATCTAAAGACTGTGATGATATCACAACCTGTCTTCTTAAGCATACGATAAACGAAGTGTTGGATCCTCTAACTCATATAATTAACAGCTCTTTCCTAAACGGCAAAGTACCAGACAGGATGAAGATCGCGAAGGTGATGCCCATATTTAAAGCGAGCGAGGAGCACAGCTTTACAAATCACAATTACAATTCTTCCGGTATTCTCAAAAGTAATGGAAAAACTCATGGAAGTGAGACTAACTAGTTTCCTCAATTGGTTTAATATTTTATAACCTCACCAATACGGGTTCCGAAAACGACATAGCACTGGTCATCCAGCTCTTCAGCTCCTTAAAAGCATCGCAATAGAAAATAATAAACAGGAAAAAAACAGTACCTTAGCACTGTTCCTGGATTTGTCAAAGGCCTTTCACACCATAAATCACGAAATACTATTAGGTAAACTAGAAAAATATGGCATCCGGGGTGTCTCCAACAATTGGTTTAGAAATTATTTGTCCAACAGGTCTCAATATGTTATGTACGGAGAACACAAATCGAACTTAGCCAAACAGAGTTGCGGTGTACCACAGGACTCGATTTTAGGCCCTGTTCTTTTTCTTTTATATATAAATGATATAAGTAACTCAACACCACTCAATCTTTTATAATTTGCCGATGACACCACTGCACACTGCCCGAGTTCCGACAATAATCCTATTACACCGTATTTCAATGACGAGCTTCAGAACCTATTCGAATGGTGCTCTGTGAACCAGTTAATGCTGAATGGTAAGAAAACCCCGTATATCATACTTAATCCAAATAAAGGTAGGAACAATAACCTTTGTCAAGAGGTAAGAATAAATAGCCAAAACATTAACAAGGTAGAGGCCAATGAAACGGAAAAATCTGTGAAATTCTTAAGAATTAGCATTGTTGAACACTTATCCGACAAGGCTCACATATCCCGATTATACCCGAAAATAGCACGCGCAAACTATAGTCTCAACAAAGTTAAAAATATCCTCCCTCACGGAGCTCTGAAAACATTGTATTACGCCCTCATGTATAGCCATTTGGTATACGGAATCCAGGTCTGGGGCAACTCAAGAGCTATCAAAAAATAGCTGTCTTGCAAAAGCGATCATTACGAATAATTGATAACAAAAAGTACAATTCTCATACAGATCCCCTGTTTAAAGAAAACCAAATACTCAAGGTTGATGATTTTTTGAGCTGCGCGCACTACTGTTCGTGTTTGACTGGCAGAACGGCAGATTACCGGTTTCTTGCAATGATATATTTAAAATTATTGACAATCCATCTGGTAGGACAACCAGACAGTCTGGCCTCCTATACGCAGAAAAAACACGGACTCAAACTCTGGATAAACTTTCTTTATACTCCTTCCCGAAACTATGGAATGCTCTGGACGACACAACTCGTAATATTAACGACAGAAGCATGCTTAAGAACAACTTAACTTCCACATTCATTTCCTCATATTCCAGTTATGTCAGCTGCAATAATCCCCACTTCCCTGAGTGCACTTCGTAAATTTGGAAACTGTCAAAGTCATGCTCTGCGTCTTCATCTGGAATCCTCGTCTTGTGCAACCTGTTGTGCTTCCCCCTTACAGTTGTGTTATGTAAAATACTATATGTACACAATTAAGAACTTGCAAACAATAATCTAAACAAATAAATCAAAACATTCGTCGTCATACGGTGATGATGCAGGTAACGTGGACTCCACGCCCAAACATCATGACCTACCACTTTGTCGCAGTCTAAACGATACGAACTTCACGATGGGACTTGTTACCGCCCTCGGGTGTTATGATGAGTAGTGGAGGGAGTCCTATAAGCAGGTTGCTTCTTGCCAACCTTGAAGCACCATCTTTCCGCTGGCGTATATGAAGCACCAAACCTCCAATCCCAGAAAAGAAATGATTCGATCGCCATTCTCCATCATGTGTCACATAACTGGTTCTAAGTTCATTCATTTAGTCACAGTCTGTTTGCAATCACCCCATCTTTCATGGGGTGGCAGGTAGACAGCCAATCTGGATATGCCACTTTCCACGGTATACTACTCATTACATTTGTGCAATTTTTATTTGTAACCATTTTACATTTATGTGTAGCGTGAATAAAGAATCTGAATCCCTCTACTGACGAAAGCGCCGTAAACAAGGGTACAACTGACCGCCAAGTGGTCCGATGTGGTCCCTCCAACCCCAAACAGATGATCATTCACAGCAGCGATCCATAACCAGTGTAGGTACATCAACACCAGCTACAAGCACACTAAGCACACGTGTGATTCCTTGGTCACAAACATCCATTACATATTGAATTCTGGCTAGATATCACGTATTCGGAATACACCAATTCAGTTACCGATAGAAGCTATCATCGACATGACTTATATACAGAATGTAGGAGGCGAGGTGGCACAGCAGGTAGAGGTGCAGGCTGCAATCCAAGAGGTTCTCGGTTCGAATTCCACCTGCGGCAACCGAGTTGTGTCCTTCGGCAAGACACTTCACCCCCACTACCCACGCGATGGCACGGTGGCGTTGTGTACTAAGGTGTACTGCTCGTCGATGGTGCAGTTTTCTTCAACCAATTCTAACCCTGCTTGTGTGGATTTAATATGTTGGGGAGTCTGACAGTTGCTCGCCATTGCTCGGTGGTTCTCTCCGGGTACTCTGGCTTCTACAATCCGTAAAACTGTCCGACGCGAGGTGACCCTGGCTGTCGAAAGTGTCGTTAAACCCCAATAAATAAATAAATAAATAAATAAATAAATAAATATACAGAATGTACACTTTAACTGGGGTGGACATTCACCCGTGGAAGACATTTCTACCTGCGTCAAGACTGCTTACCAACAACCAGTCCACCCGCACATTGTCTGATTCTATTAGGTTTTCCTACGTCACTACCAATAATCACGAGCTACTACCCTCCGGACAATCCGTACCCGGGGCACCAGCTAGTTACCAAACCAGCTACCCAATTCATGCGCCCACCTTCAATTGAGGGTAACAAGGGTTCCTTCGGGATCGATCCCTCGTGTATCTTCCATGGGCCCCAACGAACACCAATTCATCAGCAAAGAGCCGCACTTTCAAACACGTTGGCTCATGCAGCATTAGTTTGTACTATACACAAGACGCACATCTTCATCAGGTAGTAGTTGGATTATGTTACTCCAACAGAAACATAAACAATGAGTCGGCCGACCCAACCCAACCGGCGGTACAAAATCATCCACGGCTGCACGATCAAGGAATCACCCCCGACGTACAAACAACCAGCATAGACCATGCATGTAATATAATACATATCCAAAAGAGTGCCGCACGACTACAGTTGGAACGCCATCACAACCTTACCACTTTGGCTGATACGGCTGACAAGAACATCACAAATCTTTCCACTCATACATTCAGTAACCACTAAAAATTATACTGGGTAATCGCCCGGCGTGTTGTTTACTATCACCCGCGAAAGAAAGACCTTTCCTTCTTTATAAAGAAGATATCCATTTACTTCATAATGGAAACCAACAAAAGGCATCCCTCCATTAACACCAGTGGCATTGCTCTTTCTACTTGGAGCAACATTCCTGCAAGACCGCATTAGTTGGCCATAGTATTCTGCCACTTTCACAACAACAATCTGTTCTTTAAATATTTAAGTTTTCAAGCAATCTAGCTTCTTACCGAAACACAGTACAGTATTCCAGCGACTGGAAATCTATCACAGCTTATGCCTAGCCTATGATAACCGACTCTTTTCACTGGAGGTATTTTGCGACATGGCCTATCAAAAGCATTTGATAACAGTAGTAGGAGAGGAATGAACCGGGCCTTATTGACAGGTTCTCATGCAGGGCCTCATGTGACGTCATAGTCACGTGACCCAGTGGCGCAATGTTTGGTTGTCATGGTACCCCACGTGAGCGGCCATCTTGTGACGTCATCCCAAAAGTGATACGTGGTGTTAGTGCGCAAGCGCAGCGCGTGTTGTTAGGGTGATACGTGTTTCCGTCGGCCATTTTGTATACCGGAGGCCGCCATCTTGGTTTCTATGCTAGCATGTGGTTGCTATGTTATCCAAAGGCTTCTTATAGGACAGGGGTATACTTGGAGGGTATGTTCCTTTGCACAAGAGTAATTTTCCTGAATCGCAGAATTACCACAAACAACCCGACAATCTCTCCAAATCACCAAAAACAACTTTTATTTGATATGAAACCTCATTTTATCGGCTTAGCACGTAGTGCTATGGTATCGAGAGGCACCCAGGTACCGAGAAAATTCGGTAAATTCGACTGAAGTATAGTATACTCCAGATCTGTTCAGACTAGTTCTAAACCCAATCCAAGTACTCTTGTTCTTGTTTTCCAGATAATCTAATCAGTTCATTTTACTGCAGGTAAGTAGCCGATCAGATTGCTTGATTTCCCATAATCTGTATGCAGAGTTATCTCCCCTCTGTATAACACAAGCCTATATCATTCCCAAAGCCTATATCACTCCCAAAGCCAGTAAGATATCGAGTAATTACTGAAAGGTCATTGCTCAAACGACTCGAAGCCCATCGAGCAAATGAGTTTTAGAGCAACTGCTCGATCGAGTGACTCCACATATTGCTCGAACGACTCGAATCCCATCGAGCAAATGTGCTTTAGAGCAACTGCTCGTTTGTTGTTCGAGTGACTCACACATACGACTCTCAGCCTCATTTCAGAAAAAGGGATGCCTAAGGCTATATTTCTTCGAAAAAGGGATTCCACAAGTGGGATTCCGTCTTACCTCGAGTGACTCGCACATACTGCTCGAACGACTCGAAGCCCATTGAGCAAATGAGCTTTAGAGCAATTGCTCGATCGAGTGACTCCACATATTGCTCGAACGACTCGAATCCCCTCGAGCAAATGTGCTATAGAGCAATTGCTCGTTAGAGTGACTCGCACATACGACTCTTAGCCTCATTTCAGAAAAAGGGGTGCAGAAGGCCATATGTTTTCGAAAAAGAGATTCCACAAATGGGATTCCACAAATGGGATTCCATAAGTGGGATTCCGTCTTACGTCGAGTGACTCGCACATACTGCTCGAACAACTCGAATCCCATCGAGCAAATGTGCTTTAGAGCAATTGCCCGACCGAGTGACTCACAGTCTCACACATACGACTCTTCGACTCAGTTCAAAGAAAAAAATGATTCCTTAGCCACAGACGTTTTCCAAAAAGGGATTCTCAAAAAAAGGGATTCCGTAAGTGGCATTCTTATCCTATCCCGTGACATGGGATTCCGTGATTTAACATAAACACTCGAGGGTATGGAAAGGGACTGATAACACCCATTTATTATTGCAAGACCCTGAACAGATAAAACAAGATAACGTAAACCCACTAAACAACAAAAGTACGAAAGTGAAGGAAGATCCAACACAACCTAGATCGAAGTGAACACAACAAACGTAACGAACTTTGACTTAATCTTAACGCCCAATAATTTCAATAAAGTTTTCACCTGAATGAACTTTAATCCTAAAGAAAATATAACACGCAAGAACGCAACCGAACAGACGAAACGTGAAGGAAGATCAACTGTGGACAATTAATTATGAATAGATCCAACACAACTAATATTGAACTGTTCAAATGAAGTCGTAGGGAGCGAAGATCCAATGCAACAAGATCGAAGTGAACATAACATAACAAAGTGAACGAAGATTGAACTGATCTGATCGAACACAACCAAGATGGAAGTCAACAGAACAGAGTGAACAAAGTTAAGAATGAACTCAATATAATGCAGTGTGGACCCATTTGACGATTTGAAAGAACTATATATAATATGTATAAATAATATTAACACCCTTGAACTGAACAAAGTTTAACCCTTTACCCAACGTAACGGCCAAAACCGGCCAGCGCTTTTCTCAAAAATCGCCAATTAATTTTCAAAATATTTTCATTTTTTGTCTCAAAAACATAGGTTATGACCCCTCGTTGGAACGAGCTCGTCGAGCTCGTTCCAACGAGGGGTCATAACCTATGTTTTTGAGACAAAAAATGAAAAAAATTAATTATTCAAGAATTTTTTTGGCAAGTGTCGTCTGCTTTTCATGTTCGGTAAAGGGTTAATTAACTGAATGAACCCCAAAAAGTTGTTTTGAACTATAACCATTTGAACTTATTTCTTGCAATAGGAAAGGGAAATACCCTCGAGTGTTTATGTTAAATTACGGAATCCCATGTCACGAAATCGGATAAGAATCCCACGTACGGAATCCCTTTTCGAGAATCCCTTTTTGGAAAAAGTCTGTGGTTATGAAATCCCTTTTTTCTGAAATGAGTCTAAGAGTCGTATGTGCCAGTCACTCGGTCGAGCAATTGCTCTAAAGCACATTTGCTCAATGGGATTCGAGTCGTTCGAGCAGTATATGCGAGTCGCTCGACTTAAGACGGAATCTCACTTATGGAATCCCACTTACAGAATCCCATTTGTGGAATCCCTTTTTTGAAAACATATGGCCTTCCGCACCTCTTTTTTCTGAAATGAGTCTAAGAGTCGTATGTGCAAGTCACTCGAACGAGCAATTGCTCTACAGTACATTTGCTTGATGGGATTCGAGTCGTTCAAGCAATATGCGGAGTCACTCGATCGAGCAATTGCTCTAAAACACATTTGCTCGATGGGCTTCGAGTCTTTCAAGCAATATGTGGAGTTACTCGACCGAGCAATTGCTCTAAATCTCATTTGCTCAATGGGCTTCGAGTCGTTCGAGCAGTGTGTGCAAGTCACTCGATGTAAGACGGAATCCCACTTATGGAATCCCTTTTTGAGAATCCCTTTTTCGAAAAAATATGGCCTTCGGCACCCTTTTTTCTGAAATGACGCTAAGAGTCATATATGCGAGTCACTCGAACGATGAACGAGCAATTGCTCTAAAGCATATTTGCTCGATGAGATTTGAGTCATTCGAGCAATATGTCGAGTCACTCAATCGAACAATTGCTCTAAAGCTTATTTGCTCAATGGGATTCAAGTCGTTCGAGCAGTATGTGCGAGTCACTCGAGGTAAAACAGAATCCCACCTATGGAATCCCTCTTGTGGAATCCCATTTGTGGAATCCTTTTTAAAAAAAACATGGCATTTGGCACTCTTTTTTCTGAAATGAGGCTAAGAGTCGTATGTGTGAGTCACTCCAACGACCAATTGCTATAAAGCACATTTGCTCGATGCGATTCGAGTCGTTCGAGCAATATGTGGAGTCACTCGATCGAGCAATTGCTCTAAAGCTCATTTGCCCGATGGGCTTCGGGTCGTTTGAGCAATGACTTTTCAGTAACTACTCGATAGCTTATTGCCTTTGGGAATGATATAGGCTTTGGGAATGATATAGGCTTTTGTTATACAGAGGGGAGATAACTCTGCAAACGGATTATGGGAAATCAAACAATCTGATTGGTTAGTTACCTGCAGTAAACTGAACTGATTGGATTATCTGAAAAACAAGAACAAGAGTATTTGGAATGGGTTTAGAACGAGCCTGAACAGACAAGAAAATCTAAATATAGTAACAAAACTGTTCCATTCGATAGGCTCTTCTGCTCTTCTGAAGTATACTCTAGTTCAATCGAACTTATCCCCATGGGCCTTCTCGGTACCTGGGGGCCTCTCGGTACCATAACACTACCTGCTCAGCCGATAAAATGGGGTTTCATATCAATAAAAGTTGTTTTTAGTGATTTGGAGAGATTGTCGGGTTGTTTGTAGTAATTCTACGATTCGGGAAATTACTCTTGTACAAAGAACATACCCTCCGAACATACCCCTGTCCTATAAGAAGCCTTTGGGTAATATAACAGACACGTGCTACCATAGAAACCAAGATGGCGGCCTCCGGTATACAAAATAACCGACGGAAACACGTATCACCCTAACACGCGCTGCGCATGCGCACTAACACCATGTATCACTATAGGGATGGCGTCACCAGATGGCCACTCACGTGGGCTACCATGACAACCAAATATTGCGCCACTGGGTCACGTGACTATGACGTCACATGAGATCCTGGATGAAATCCTGCCAATAAGGCCCGGTTCATCCCTCTCTTACTACTGATAATGAGTCGATTACCGTCGACAAGGAGTAATATTAAATTGTGTTTATTTTGAATATCTTCCCGTTACGTGTGGAGTACCGCTGGGATCAGTGTTAGGACCGCTTCTATTCTTGATTTACATCAATGACATTTCCGATTATATGTCCCCCGCAGATTCGTGTAGGCGGTTCGTAGACGATACGTGAAAAACAAAGAAAAATTCTGATCTGGGTCAGATCTGTTCAGATATATGAATCATGAACTTGGTGTTGTATTAGAATGGGCCCAGTTGTGGATCGCAAATTTTAACCCACCAAAAGCAAAATCTTGTTGTTTACTTGGAAAGCAGAAGCCGTGAATCCAGTTATAAGGTTTCGGGGAACATTTCTGGACCTCACAACTGAACACACACACCTCGGATTAACATTAAGGGCCGACTTGAACTGGCATACAATATTTGTAACATGTGCAAGAAAGCTAACTCCAGTTGATAAAACTTAAATTTATCCACAGCAGAACAACCCTCGAAATAATGTACAAGTCTTTTATACTTCCAATATTAAAGTGTGCAGATGTTGTATGGGCCGGAGCTCCCGAATACTTACTTTCTAAACTAGACAAAACCCACACGGAAGCCGGGAGGATAATAACGGGACTGACTAGGCCGGTGCCGCCTTCAAAAGTATTCTTCGAACTCGGCTGGGAGACCATAGAACAGCGACAAAAAGGCACAAGATGGTGACCTTTTTCAAAATCCTCCATGGGGATTCCCCGACGCACCGTTTCAGGTCTACTCACCATACAAAACACGTGCTTGTTCGATTTTCCAAATTCCTCTGTTGCACATTGAATTATAGAAAAATTCTTTCATCCCATCTTGTATTTCAGAGTGGAACTCGCTTCCCATTGAAAAAAGAACCAGGAATTGTTAAGCGCATTTACTAAGTATTTAAAAAGTGAGACCATATAGGCCACCATGGTATTTTGGGACAGGTTTGAGGAAGTTGAATATACTGCATTGCAGACTTCGTAATGCATGTAGTGACTTAAATTTTGACAAATTTCAAAATTATATTCATGGCACGCCAAACTGTTCATGTGGTAATGAAATGGAAGACGCTTCACATTACTTTTTTGTCTGTCCAAAGTATTCCAAGTAAAGATTAATACTGCAACAGGACTTGGCCAACATTACAGTCAATTCTGTTACTGACATCCTCATGGTTTCCCAAACGTGCCTCCATCAGCACACCTTTTTCCGGGTGATACAAAAGTATATCAAAGCAACCAATGATTCAATATTTTCGATAACCCAGGTAGTTAGTGCTATGTTTCCAACCCCCCTGATGTAGTACTGGTCTACGGTGGTAGAACAGTCCTGCTTCATCGGCAAAATAGGACTCGGTAGTCAATGTGTACGGTGCAAGTCGTCTAAAGTGATTAACATGATTAAAAACGACTGCAGAACCTTGACTATCCCGTACTGTGATTATGGTATACAAACATGCTGAAAATGACCCTAAATATTAATAAACAAACAAGAAACATTTGTCTTCATTGCCAGCATGAAAAACAAGGACGGGTTAGGGTTACAGATCACTTGTGATTATGTCCCCACCACATGTGTAGTTAAGCGCAGCTCACCCACTTCATATGAGATGATCAATAGCTGAACGAACCTTGCAGTGATGGTTCTCTCCTGGTGCTTTGCGGCTTGGTAAATTGGCTGGAGACAGTTTAAAACGTTCTTTGTTTTGTTTGTATTTTCCCCCCGGTGACATGGTATCAATTCCCCTCTTTTCACCTTTCTCTTTTTTCATTCTCTGGATATCCACAGCCATAATACTGTTTCAATCTCGAATAGCGTAAGTGTTCATTCTGCTGTGAATATATTGAAAAAATGCTGCATTTACTTGCTAATCGTATTCATTACTTTTTTTTTAATTTTATTTTTGCCAAAAGATATAGTACATATATGCAATATACATCTGACATACCACCCAGCATAGTATGTAGAACAGATTATATTTTAACATAAGATGTAAACAAAATTTGCAAAAAAATGAATGGGAACCAGAAAAAAAGAAAGGGGGGAGGATGGGGAAGAGTAAGGACGAGAGAGAGAGAGAGGAGAGAGAGAGAGAGAGAGAGAGAGAGAGAGAGAGAGAGGGGGGGGGGGGGGATTGAGAGAGAGGGATAGAGAGGTTCAGGGTTAAATTCATAATGTGTAATTCTAAATTGAGAAGACACATCGTCCACTGAGTTCCAATGTGTTGTATGTGCCTTCTGGCACATTGGAACTCAGGGGACAACATGTATCCCATGATGTTGCACATCGTTCAGTCGATAAAGCCCAAATAATCAAAACTATATACCTGCAAACATGTATGCAGGCCGTTGTTATTGTATCACACGGACTGGAAGCAAGAGGGACACCCAGAGAGAAGTGAAATTCCGAAGTTTAGGCTAAAAATCTTTTGATTCTCAGGCAGCGGCGCATTCATTTTTTCTGCCCACCTCGTATTTATTTCAAAGACGAAATGAAAAAAATGTAATAAACAACCATAGGGTGTGAATTTCTGTTCCCTGTATGCTATGTTTTCAATAAAAATAAGATGAGGTGTAGACTGTACTAAAGAATTGAGAGGTGGGTTAATGTAGCCCTCACAGTTAATGTATGTGGCCCTCACATTTAATATTTCAACGAAAGTTAACAAGTTACAGTGAAATTATTCCAAAACGAGTCATCCTTTCAAGTTACAATGAAATCCCTTCATAAATAGGGCCTGTTGACTGTGCTAAAGGTTTTTGGGCTTCGGGCAGTGTAGCCATCACAGTTGACCGATCGAAACCAAGCAGGGACGTCCTCATCTAGACATTATATTGAGTCATCCTACCAAGTTACAATGAAATCACTTCATAAATATGACCTGTAGTCTGTGTCTAAGTTTTTCGGGTTTTGGGCTTGGGCAGCCGTCATGGTTCAATGATCGCGAACAAAAGGGGACGATCTCATCTAGACATTATCTGAAGTCATCCTACCAAGTTACAATGAAATCCTGTAATAAATATGGCCTGTAGACTGTGCTGAAGGTTTTCGGGATTCGGGCCCCTATCGCCGTCACAGCTGACCTATCGTGACCAAAAGGGGCCGTTATCATCTAGGCATTACATGGAGTCAACCTACCAAGCTACAATGAAGTCCCTTCATAAATATGATCTGTAGACTCGGGCAGACGTCATGGTCGTGAGTGGATAAACAGACATCCTATAGTATTTTCGAATTCCTAGTACAAATATTCCGTTACCAACAGAGGTTTGTTCCTGGCTCTTATTAACAGAATATACCATTATATTGTAATGGGAGTAATCCACTTACCAATGATTTCTTGATGCCAGACTTCACCGAATTTTTCATCGGGTTGGGGCATGGCTGCTTTATTCGAAGATATATACATCTGGAACTTAATTAAGCACCCCCTGTTTTTTTCGCAGTGGAGTTAACAGAAGCTTTCATTACTCTCATGCTATCTTTCAGATGGCCAAAAGTGATTTTTTGAGGAAAGAATGGTCTATTGACAAATGAAAGACAACACATGATGAAAATATGCAATATTTTAATGGCGCTAATTACACAAGTCACTAATGTTTTTGATGGAAAAATGTTCTCCCGACATGTATGGTACTGGAACGATCCACGATGAAACAATGCCGGTAATTACTGACAAAAAATGTAACTTGTGATCTCCTGAACACAATAGCAGTGACTGACGTCAGTAGCGAGTGTATCCACCACGTGCCTGGATGACAATCTGAACCCTCCTGCTAATGCTACCAGTGAACCTTCTGATACGGTCCAGAGACAACCGTTGCCACTCCTCGTGCAATGCAGCTTCCAAATCGGCAAAATTCTGTACATGCGGATCCCTTGCTTGCACACGACATACAGGAAAGTCACAGATGTGTTCTAAGGGATCCAAATCGGGACTCATTGCAGGCCAAGGTATTGTAATAGCATTGTTCTGAAGGAATGCTCTCGCAGCATGGGAACGATGTGGCGTTGTATTGTTGTACACGAATACAGGGCGAGTAGCCAACGGGTGGTTGTCAAAATAAGACACGACAACCGGATTGAGAATTACCGGATGTACTGACAACCATTGAGATTCCCACGTATAGTCACCATATCATTGATACAAGTGGTGATGGTGGTGGTTAGCCTACAGATTGGGACTTGGAAGATGATTGAAGTGGAAGAAATCGACTGGACAATGACACGGCATCGCGACATGTACACCCAAACGAGAGACTAGCGGATAATCGTACATGAGTCGACACTATTAGGCCACACAAAATAAATTAAATGATTCTCAGGGAATTTTTTTTTCAAATCAGCGAGGGATGGAGGGTTTTATTTTTAATTTTTATTTTGCAAAAAGTGAGCAAACATGGATGGGATTTCGGTTGTCTGTTTACACACAGAAGTATAGAAAGTGCTTATGTATACAAATAAATTCATTTTTAATTTGAAAAATAAAACATTCCTCTAAATACAAACTGTAGTTACTGCATTTCAAAGGCTTCGTATTCTTTCGATGCTCTTCATATTATCTTTGAAGTAAAAGTAGTATTTAATCTATGGGGATTTGCCTCGTTACAATTTATGGGAGAGTGCCTAGGCACTCTCCCATAAATTGTAACAAGGCAAACATATTGGAGACGCAACTAAATAAATATGCATCAATCAAATAATATAAAAAGTTTCGGATCTCCCTGAGTTTGTACTAATATTGGAAGACACTGAAAGGCAATAAAAATGTCCAATGAAGGGGTTCAAATTCAATGAGGGATTGCCTGAGAATCAAAACAGTTTTTTTTAGCCTTATAACCCTTTTCTCCAACCGGGCCGAACCACAGTTGTCTTTAAAATGTGTGCCCTCCCCCACCCCCTCTTTCATAGAGCTCTTCTGTCGCCTTTGTAAATACCATATCTCGTCAATGTTACAAACTGAAATAAATAAATGTTGATTTATCTCACTCGAGTCGTTAGCATTCAGAAAGAGTTAGAACAAACAACTCATCACGTTTGGCCTTAATTGCAGTTGAACTGGTGAATTGCAAACTAGCAATTTCCTCCTGACACTGAAATAAATTCATTTTCCTATAATTTTTCTTAACGGGTTCCACAAGAATGGGTCATATTGTCTGATCGACATTGTGAATTTAGATGTAAATTAAATTATTGACCTCGTACAGGGGACATATTAACAACATCAAGCCTCAATTTGTTCAACATGCCATTATGTTTAGTGACTCTGGCGAGGGTAATGATCTGGAATAACGAACATATGTCTCAAAATGAGTTCGAGGAAATTGCTGCTTCTTGGTCAGGCAACTCTCATTATTGTTTCAGAATAACAATATTTAAAAAAAAAATATTTATGATTTCCCGGCCAAATAAAGATAATTCGGTTTGAAAATTCGAACTCTTGGGTGTGTTTTATGTTGTAGACAGAAAAATATTCCATTAGGATTGAGTGTGTTTTTTCCTCATCATCAGCCCCCAAGATGAGGATCTCCTCTTCCTCCCACCCCATCGTCGTGGACAGCTCTCAAAATACGTCAATGAACTGTCGATAGGCCCGTTATTATATTCTCTTCCGAGGGTGTAGGTACGTTGGGGAGGGGGGATACATGTCTGTCCGACCGTGAAATGAATTTTGCTCAAGAGTTCTTATATACACATAGCTTTATTTCTCTGAGAGTTATTGAGATAAAGATTTCTGTGGTGGGGTAATAATAAACCGGATTTATCCGACTGTGTTGGCTCAAGATTCGAGTGACTAATATTCCGACTACATCAAGGCATGCCTTCGTCGAAGGCATGCCTTGACGATGTAGTTAGAAAATTAGTCAGTCAGGATTATAGTTTCAAAAGAGAAATACAAGTGTCAAGCGACGACACTTGAATCGTGATGACCCCCCCCCCCCCCCCCCCCCACCACACACACACATATAGATTCAGTTGTGTTTGTATTATGGATGGAATATAATGAAATACAATATATTGGAGATAATGCTGACCTAATCTCATCCCCTCTGACAGGATGGGCAAAACGGGAGAATGCTAAGAGAGAAAACTACTCCATCCAGGGTTCCGATGTGTGTGGTATGGATGGGAAGGGTGGGGGAGAATCCATCTAGCGAGTGGAAGGATAATGGAAGTTGAAGGTCACGACACATCAGCGGATGGCCGGAAGTATTATTACATATTGCTAGTGACAGTCAGATCCTGTTATACTGCTATGTACCACTTTAAAGTGTTAAGTGGCAGCTCTTTGATGAATTCTTAGTCAGCATTAACCAATACTGTAAACAGCGCCGCATTAGCAGGGTACAATAACACATGATACTGGAGAACAAGACGGGGTATGTTTTGTACCTAAATTGCAAGACAAAAACACGTTAATATTACGAAGTCAAGAATTCACTGTTTGGGTGAAGTTCTAGTAGTAAATCCTTTGAGAAATTTCCTAGCAGTTTACTCTACCCCAGCCTATAATATTGGTGGCGGGAATTTTCTTTGTCACTTCTGAAATTTGACCCTTCACTTGAAATATTTACGGCCATTGAGAAGAGATTTGTGAAAAGTAACTAGGACTATTTGACACGACAGCATTGATTGAAAGTTAGGGAGTTAAAAAATAAAGGCTGTAGCATGTTTTAACTGGTAACCGGAAGCGAGTAAACTAGATCACACTAGGGTCTTTAACACGACTCTCTAGACCACCATTTAGTTTATTTCTGGTGCTATAAAGATCACTTTCAGCATCTATGACCAGCTCTTGACTACAAAACAAGTCACGGCCGTCAAGACTCCAGTCCAATGAAACCAGCTTTGTATGGACCATGACTTGAAATTCCCCCACCAGGCCCACCCAAGGCCTTCTGGTGCGTATTTGACATTTGTGTACCCTCCCCCCCACCCCCACCCCACACACTGCCTCTGAATTCCGCCCCCTCTGATTTAGGATGTAATAAATGATACAATAACATAAAAAATTATAGTGGTTTATTTCTCCCACATAATATACATTATTACAATGACTCTGAAATAATTTACAATGCTTTGTTTATCAATAAATAAAACAAAATTTAATGAAACGTGATTTAAGTAATTGATTAATATTACAATAACTTAGGGCATGAAATGCCCCCTGACATATACCATTACGTTCATGAAATACATCAGTTTTTGTACGCCTAAGTGGCTGTTTCAGTTCTCAGGCTAGTTGAAAGCATTTGAAATCAAGCAAATAAGAATTTGGAATGTATCCATGGTTATTACACAGCTGGTTTCTAATTTCGAGTCAATTCTTTTACTCAAAAAAAGCAACCAATCAGCCGGATTCAGCCCATTGTTTCACACATACACAATCAAGTATTTTCAATGCAGCCTTGGCTAAAAAGTTTGCACTAATTCTCTGCTAAGCCAAGACTCAACTCGGAGTCGCATCTAACATCACTGTTGTTTACTGTTTACTGAGCTGGTTTAACCCATTATCTAATGCAACAGAAATAATCAGCCAGACTTATTCAAACGTTTGATTATGGTGCCCTGTTTTGAGGATGCAGACCCCAGGCATTGGTTGCAGGTTAATAAACTAGTAGAGCAGAATTCATTTATGATAGAGAATAATCAGAGCTCCAATTTTCAGTGGTGCAAAAGGTAATCATAAGATTTGAAAGGAATGGAAAAAATACATAAAATTGTTCGGCCCCCTATACTTTTGTAAAATGACACAACTGAAGGCTAAGGATATCTACTTTAACTGAGAGAAGGTTACTATCTATGCAAGATATGCGTGTCTCATGTGAGGTTATGTGAGATAGAAATCTATCTCATATGCCCCTTTACCGGCTTATTAGCATATTTAATGAGTGCATGGACTATTTAATCATTGCACATTCTTTTGTAAACAAACAACATGGCATCACATTCCGGAAATATAGCAGACAAGCGTTTGTCGAAGAAAATAGAAATAAAAACACAGACCACAAAACCAAAGGACACTTGACTCTTTTATATGAATTTTGGGGTGAACAGCATTATGAATGTGTCAATGTTCATTTTGCTACAAATCTTTAACCCCTGTCTTGCCGGCATTGGAATTTAATTTTGTGGAATATGCAGTACTTTTGTGTGTTCTTTCTGATAAGCAAATCAGTTTTTCTCAGAAATCGACAACAAAATTGTTTGATATAGCAGCACTTGCCCCTGGATTACTTTTGATGACGTAAGAGTGTTTTGGTGGGGGGAAAAACATTATCCCTGATATGGGTGGGTGTGAAACGGGGAAATCTCACCCTCGGGTCAAGATATTTGGTCCAGACACTTGGCAAGCAAGCCTTGTGACTGGCCCAAATACCTTGCCCTTGGGTGAGAGTTCCCCATCTCACACCCTCATGCACCAGGGATAATAATATTCTCTCCAGTGACATTGGCTGCTCAAAATAAATGTGGCAAATATCATGGCAGTGCTGAAAGCCAATGTAAAAGCCAAAACGGGCCAGCGCTGTTCACAAAAATTGCCATTTAATTTTCAATATGTTTTCATTTTTTGCCTCAAAAACATAGCTTATGACCCCTCATTGGATCGAGCTTATTGAGCTTGTTCCACTGAGGGGACACAAGCTATGTTTTTGACGCCAAAAATTAAAAAAAATTAGTTATTCAATAATTTTGTTTGCAAGTGTCATCTGCTTTTCATGTTAGGTAAAAGGTTATTTATTTATTAATTTATTGGTATTTAAGGTCATATGTTTATTAAAACTCTGAAGCATTCTTAACTAGAGGTAGCCACTAGGGGGTGGCCAATCCCCCCCCCCCCTCCCCCCAAAAAATCACCCTGATACAGTAACTTTGGTAACATATTACATTAAATTAACACTGTCACTGTTGGTATTATTTACTCAAATAATACAGATAAGATTACCTGTGTTGGATGACATGTCAAGTTTTGATTTTGATCAGGACCAATAAAAGTTTAAGTTCAAGGTCACTGTGACCTTGACCTTTGGCATAATGACCTAAAAATAAATAGGTTTCTTCCTTTCATCATGCTCAACCCATAAGCCAAGTTGGGTTTCAATCGGGAAAGCAAAATTTCAATTAGAGAAGCCACCTCTGGTAAATGTTTTGTCACTGTGACCTTGACCTTTGGCACAATGACCTCAAAATAAATAGGGTTTTCCCTCACATGATGGCTAACCCACATGCCAAGTTGGGTTTCAGTTGGCCAAGTGGAACGTTAATTACAGAGTGGAAACCAACACTGATAAAAATTGAAGTTCAAGGTCATTGTGACCTTGACCTTTGGCACAATGATCCCAAAATGCATTGGGTTCTTCCTCTCATCATTCCTAACCCACATCCCAAGTATGGCTTCAATCAGTCAAGTGGAACTTTAATTACAGAGTGGAAACC
The DNA here is from genome assembly GCA_031216915.1 of Pictodentalium vernedei. Classification (NCBI taxonomy): domain Eukaryota; kingdom Metazoa; phylum Mollusca; class Scaphopoda; order Dentaliida; family Dentaliidae; genus Pictodentalium; species Pictodentalium vernedei. The sequence continues at coordinate 356,607,258 of CM062289.1, forward strand.
AACACTGATAAAAATTAAAGTTCAAGGTCACTGTTACCTTGACCTTTGGCAAAATGATCCCCAAATATATAAATAGGGTTCTTCCTCTCATCATGCCTAACCCACATGCCAAGTTTGGTTTCAGTCGACCAAAAGCCGAATTTTAGTTAGCAGAAACCAACTCCATCTACAGACTGACGGACGGACAGTGCCACGGCTATATCCCCCCGAAATTTTTTCGGGGGGAAAATATCAAGGACTTTCAAGGGTGATGCACAAATTTCAAGTACTGTCAAAGCCCTGAAACCATAGCTTTCAATTTAAGAATCTTCAGCATTTTCAAGGATCACAATGAACCCTGTATACATGTAACCAGATTCACAATGGCATTATTCTCTTTTTGTATACTGTTTATTGGAACAAACTTTGTAATAACAGTGTTGAGGAACCTTCATCATTCTGCGACTCTAATGCAAAACCATAACACAATACATGCATGTTCAGAATTTATATAAATTTTCAAGACTGCTCCACCCAAGTCTGCATGGGCTCAAGACTCAATCCTTACTGACGGTAGTTTATAGTCAAGTCTTAGCTGATTATATAAAGGGAACCAAGACGTGACAAGAAACCACTGCAGAGTTATGACTAGGCCAGGTTGGGGGGGTGCAAAAATTGGGCAAAACTGGCTAGGTTTAATCTTATGATTTTGTATTTTTTTAGAAATTAATGGTATTGTTAATGGTATTGATTATGATACCAGCTGTAATTGGTATATTATTCCCAGGATTCCTACACTCTTAAGATACAAAAATGAGAGGGCACTTCAAACAAGATATTAATTGAAAATAGAATACGTTTTTATTTTTGGAATTCACAGAAAAAAAAACTTTCCACAATCCATTCCCATGAGAGTTCATCAACTGAGTTTGAATGTTTTATGAGAATAGTACTGGCTGGTTTTGGCCATTACGATGAGTAAAGAGTTGACACAGGATGCAGATGAGATTTACATGAAGGCTGTACAGTGTACGGGGTTATTTACTTGGTTAAAAATGAATTTTTTTTTTATAAACAGAAAGTGTGACTAACCCTGTGCAATGCACAGGGTTAGTCACACTTTCTGGTTATATAAGATTGGTAACTGCTAGATCACAAACTACATGAAAATATACACTCACTAAAGCTGTAAAATGTGTATGGTAGTTGGTTACATCTTACATACGATGCAGGATTCAAGTAACTGATGGAAATACTTCTACTGGATTGTGAAATATTTTTTAATGTGAATTCCAAAAATAGAAACATAATCTATTTTCAATAAATAGTTTGTTTTAAGGAATTTTGGAAAGCAAATACATCCCAGGATCTTTACATGAAATTAATATTATTTTAAACAACTTTGATGTATATACATTTATACCACGATTGCCGTGTATATTCAACATTACCTAATACAATACCAACATTCAGAAATGTGCTAGATATGCCACCCGTCAAATCCAGCTTATGCCTAACAATGTAATGTAAGAACATATCTGATTGGTCATTATGCAACAAACTTATATTATGACATGAATGAAATGTTTTCTCACAAAACAGTATCAAGCAAGAAAGTCAACAGAAATAGACAGCTGAAAGTGATATTTTTGTTTAAACTGGACTGAAGCATGCCCCTGGACAGCACATGGACCCAGGAGGTTGAAGAGCAAACTGTGATTTGTTACTCGTACATGAGCTGTGGCTGTAAGACACATATGATGCCCTGCAAGGTCTACAATACACAATTTGTAACACAAACCACGTACCATACAGGTGAAATTCTACAAAAAAAATTGACCAGGTTCAACAACCTGTAATTTTGTGAAATATTGAAGCAAATCAAAATCCTGACAATATGCACACCTCTGGTATATGTACAAACATCCTGTGAAGTAAAAAAGTCCCAGCTTAAAAACTGAGAGGAGTTAGCAGGACAAACAATGTACCCTAGATGTGGATGTATTGTTGGACAGCAGATGGACAGGGTAAAAAAATATGCCCTGACTATTCGTCGCGGGGGCATAAAAATATTAGTTTCATTCTTCTTTAACCCTTTACCCAACGTATTGGCCAAAACCGGCCAGCGCTATTCACAAAAATCACCATCCAATTTTCATTATTTTTTTCTCTTTTTGCATCAAAATCATAGCTTATGAACCCCTCATTCGAACAAGCTCAATGAGCTCGTTCCAATGAGGGGTCATAAGCTATGTTTTTGATGCAAAAAATGAAAAAAATTATTTATTCAAGAATGTTGTTTGCAAGTGTCTTCTGCCTTTTGTTTTAGGTAAAGGGTTAATTCAGTGGTAGACTGTTGGACTTCTGTTCTAGAGGTCCTGAGTTTGATCCCCATTCGGGACGACCCACATTGTGTCCTTGGGCAAGGCACTTTATCCCGGTTGCCTACATGGGGGCACAATGACGCCGTGTACTAAAGCGTTCAATCATAATATAAATACAGAACACAACTCAGGTAGAGTTTTTCCTATATCTCACTTTCGCCTTCATCGCTTGTCAGACATTTGAAAAAACTCCAACTCTGGTTGTTGATTCCTGTTCCCCATACTCCATCCTTGCTGTGTTCTGTCTCAATCTTGGTATACGTACTAAGTTATGAAGCCTTGAACATGTATTTCAAATCAATATCAACAAATGACACCGATTCTTTAGAAGCTCTCACAGAGAGCTACCCAATAAGTTTTAGGTACGGGTTGAGGAAAAATGCATTTCTCATATCAAACACAATAGATTAAGCTAGAGCTAGTCCATTTTGAAATTTTCCATTGGTTCGGTTTTGGAAAAAAAAATCGGCTTTTGTAACACAATACATATTTTCCATATCTCATGCATTAAACTGGGACATGTGTCTGGGAGGGGGTGGGGGTATAGGCTACTACACATTTTAGCTGACATTTTGTTGATTCTACAACATCTATGGCATGCTAAATGTGAATATTCATAAGTTAAGCGAAACTGAAAATATACAGTTTTTAATCTCTTTTCAGTTTTGGTTTCCACTAAAAAACTGAGTTTCGGTTTCGGTTCAGTTAAACCGACCAACTCAACAGTAAGCTCCTTGCATGCTGCTGGCAGATATTCCTGTAGAGGACAGGATTTCTCTTGCCACTCCAATAAGTATAATTTGGCCACAATGATCAAATTTCCCTCCTGTAAATTGAATAGACCTTTTGATCAATGATTTATTGAGTTATTTATTTATTTATTTTTCTATTTATTTATTTATTTATTGGTGTTTAAGGTCACATATTTTTGCACAATGGCTAATCATGACCACAACACGAGTATCATTTCAAGACCAGGGGTGAGCGTTAATAAGCCATGTTGAACATTTTAGAGAGAGTTTGCACCTCCCAAGCATTGGTGACTGGGTCCTATTTTACCAGTAAAACATAGTCTGTTTACCACAGTGAACAGGCACTGTTTCACTTCCTGGGATTCCCGTGGGAAATTTATTGAGTTAAATATGGAAGAATTTTTCATCCAATTTAGTCATGGCTGCTTTATAGCAGCCATGACTAGATTTTATGAAGAAATAAATGTTTAAAATACTCAGTGGGTTAATCACAATGATCCACATATTGATCACAATGACCTAATATATTAATTTCAATTACTTACCATGACTTTCCCTCCAAAATTCCCAATTTTAAGCATTTAGCAAAGACCCAGAATTGCAATTTTAAAATTCAAACATTTTTAAGTACTTCCAGGGACCTCTTCAAACTTATACCAACCAATATTAATAATTAGCTTCTCAATCTACGCCATAAAGATTAATAAATATTTACTTTTATTCCATTGTTTGAAATAACATTATTTTCTATGAGCCTTTCCCAAATTCAATGATTTTCCAGAAAAGGAAAATAGAGATTCTGCTTCAAATTCCAATATTTCCCCACATTTCAAGAACAATGGGAACTCTGTAAACCTTCTGCAGAACATTCAAATTATAGAGGGTTGGATGTTACAAATTATCTCAAACTCCAGAAAAATTGTACATATGACATTAAGAGTGGCAATCTGTAACTATGAAATGAAACAGAAAAAGTGTGAACATGAAATCTTTGAAAGAACACGATAGAAATGGCACATGACATGAAAAAAGATCAACCATAAAAAAACAATTTTAACTCTTTTAAGAGAATAAAAAATTCACTTTCCAGTATTCACAATAAACTAATATTTATATTAACCACTCGGACATCCAAGGTATTAACAGTAATAAGCCAAAAATTAACAACAAATCAATCCACAGGATGAGAGTGAGGTGCTGTTCAACTGTAAATCAGTTCAATCCCTTCCAAACTTTACCTCATGTAAGTACTTTGCAAAGAACTATGCCAGCAAAGCCACAAGAGGTAGACTTTCCAAGTACAGCGGAAATGTATTAAAATCTGGCCCTTAACTATCATGGCTCTATTGAAAAGTGCTGAAAGCCACAATTGTGGCTTTACACTGTACAGGTCAGCTTATCTGCTTAGCAGCAGAAGAAAAAATGTTCATATAAAATTGTTTTTTTACCATTTATCGGAGCGTGTCAACAGGCACTCTCCAATAAATGGAAATAAAAGAATTATTTATGAAGCTTGCTAAACTAAGGTTCCCCTTGCTGGTAGCATAGTATTTTGGAAAAAAAAATACTCATGTACAAATCACCTTTGAAAAATAATCTATCACTCTACCAGTTAAGGGTTAAAGGTTGCTTTCTGTAGAGAAAAGGTGACCAGAAAAAGGGTTATGTCACACATGCTTTACATAAGCCTCCTGTGACATAAACAATGTGCCTATAATTGTTTGTTGCTGGAGGTCATAAAGTTGCTAGTAAGGTCCTGTGACATAATCAACATTAGAAAAGGGCTAAGCAGAGGTCTCAGAATAAATTGCATAACATGCATCCTAAACTTGAAAACCAATTCTAGAACATTATTTTACAGTTGAACAATAGCTTACTCCAAATGTGAACATATCCATAACATTAAAGTCCGAGAAAACATTGAGTGAACTGCAAAAAGTCTTGTATAAGATTGATTTTGACAGTTAAAACAAATTGTCTCTCAACTATTACAATGCCAGAGCCAGCTTCTGCAGCAATCCAAAAGATCTAATCTTTGTACCATGAATCCAGAATTGATTAACCATAACCATTCCACTGGCAATTAACACCCCATTATTTTTGGAGGAGAGAAAATGCATGTGCTAGGATGATGAACTGTGATAATGTGATCAGGACATAGATGGAAATATTTTATATTAGTGGATTCAGAAAATGAGAAAAACTCAGAATGTAGATATGCAAATCTTGCTCAACTCAGGATCATACACTTTTCAGAGAATCAAATTCCAGGACTTCCCCAAAACTTTTCAAAAAAATTTCATGACCGGGTTAGTTCGCACCCAAACAGAAAAGGTTCATTTTTTGCATAATTTTTGCACAAGTCGCGCATAATTTTGACACAAAATCAATCCCTTTTAACCCTTTACCCAACATAATGGTCAAAACCGGCCAGCGCTATTCACAAAAATTGCCAATTTTCATTATGTCTCAAAAACATAGGTTATGACCCCTCATTGGAACGGGCTCGTCAAGATTGTTCCAATGAGGGGTCATAACCTATATTTTTGAGACAAAAAATGAAAAAAATTTAGTTTTTTAAGAATTTTGTTTGCAAGTGTTGTCTGCTTTTCATGTTGGGTAAAGGGTTAAACCTGGTTAGGAATTCCATAACTTTTCCAAAATTTTAACCCTTCCAGTCCATTTTCCAAAACATTTCAAGGCCTTTGAATTGATTTTCAAAATTCCATGACTTTTCCAGGATTCCATGACCTGTATGAACCCTGTTAAAATATTGAAGACTGATAGAATGTAACTAATGCAAATCTTGCATAAAATACATGTACTCAGACTCCATCATGAGGCCCAAGTATTCTATGCCATATTTACAGAAGTAACATTCTGTGTATCTCCCATTGTTTGAATTCTTTAATACAAAATATTTTCACACTTCCATCTTGAGTAATCTGTTAAACGGTGGTGAAACTCATAACCAGAAAAAGCTTGTAACTGTTCTGGTACAAGTTAATCTATTAATCATTTCAACATTACTTTCTATGGCATTACTCTCATCAAATCATATTTACCAAGGTAGAGTGAGCTCAACAGTCTTTTCAACTAAGAAAAATGCGATAAAATCAGACTCAGGAAAAACCTTTCAAATTCTCACCCAATGGATAAATGTACCATGGAAAGATTTCTTCAAACTCATGAGCACTTGACCAGAAAAAGTTAGAACTTCATTTATATTCTCAAAACTAACAAATTGTTGCTTGCAAGCCTGGAAATAAGCAGACTATCATCTGCAGAATGAAGTCCCCAGAGGGTGAATTTGGCATTGTTACCCTGCACAGTAGTGTAGCATCACTAAATTTACCCTCTGTGAACCTCAATATGAATCAAGGTCTCAGGCCTAATGAGAAAGAGGTACACAGAGGATAAATAGGCCCACAGTATGGGATAGCATCAGCAAATTCACCCTCTGGGGACCTCATTCTGCAAATGACAGATTGCTTATTTCCAGGCTTGGTTGCTTGAACACATCAAGGTGCCATTTGCAGTACTTCAGCTTTTCAGATGGCATCATGATCACTCTGGGCACAAAATACAAATATACTTTTAAGAATTCTCTCACTCATTTAAACAAAGAATCCAACACAAAAATAAACTTGGACTGCCCCAATCCAAACTTGGTTGCAAACCCACAAGGTTAATTTTTTATGTGGTATGTCCTAAAGGATGTTGCCAGGTCTTGCAAAATTCACCAGACTGCCTGACACACCTGATCATTTTTCAGCTCTTCAGATGAAAAATTGAAAGAATGCAGGACCAAATGTCAATCTAACAAAAGTGTCTTGATGAGATAAAAAGCTATTGTGTCTTTGAGTTTTTTGAATGTAAAGTTAACATTTCCACACATTTGCTTATATATGTGTCTAAACAATGTGGAACAAAAATAAAAATTAACCTGGTTTAGAGTTCAATTACTGCTTCAGTACTCTCGCACGCTGGTAATATTTCCATTTTTCCCAGACTGAATGTCTTGTGAAAGTTTAGTCTGTTTTGCAAGGCCTGTGTTGCAAACCCAAAATTAACTTACAGTTATCTAGGGTTCATTTGGCCTGAGAGAAAAGATTTCCTTCAAGCACTTTCAAAGGACTTTTCTTTGAAATTTTCATGCACTTTCTGTGACTTTAGAGTGAAATAATTTTAACCAACACTGATGTATATACATGTATACACACTACATTACCAATTCTAATACCTGTATACCAAACCAATAATACCAGCACCTGACAATGATCCTTAGGAAGCTCTCTTGGAGAGCTTCCCAAAGATCAGTGTCATTTGCATATTACGTGGGTGGATGAGGCTGATTCATTGGGTAAAGGGTTAAGTATCCTGTCCAACGCACATAATATCGGTCTGTATCAAACTACTAACCCAAAACTCACAAATAGCAAAGTACATATTTTGACCACAATGAGCCAATCATTGAACTAAATGTTTTCCTGGGACTTTCCATAATCTTTTCCAATTCTTAAGGACTTTTGAGGCCATGAAAAAATTCCAGTAATTTTAAGCACCCATAAAACCCAGCATACTATCCATGTTGGAACAAGGACAGTACCAAATCATTTGAAAAATGCCGCTATAAAAATGTGCATGTCGAATAAATAATTCATCAGCATCTTTCGGCATGTGTTAAATGTTATGTATACAGATTCCTTTTTTTCCATAAAACGGACAAGAAAAAAAAATGGTCACTATATTTTCAACATGTTTGCAGTTCAAGTAATTTAATCATCTGCTGAATGACTGGTTGATGTGAATTCCTTCACCAAATCTTATTTTCAATAATCACAAGAAAGTGAAAGAATGGTTTTTCTGAGCTTTGTAAAATACTGAAATTGTGAAAAAAAAATCTTATTATTGGATCGCTGCCAAAACTGGTCCATGACATGAAAACATTTAAAATCTCCACATGGAATACATGTATAGCACAGTTTTCCAAGTCGTCTCATTTGCAACATACATTTCTCCATGATCCTCAAACACACAGGAATCTCCAGACATAATAAATATTTTAATGTGACACACCATCTGACACGTCCCATTCTAAGTGGAGGCAAACGAAAACTGTAATGTTTTCCGGAATGAAATATACAGCCTGATGCTCTCAGTTACCACACTTGTCGCAGACATATTATTCTGTACACTAGCTTTTGGCATCTCACAGTAATTGTATGAAGAATCCATGTTAACCTGCATGATTGACAACTGTAGTTATCCCTTTTGGCCACACCTACTTTTACCATATATAAAGGATCTATATATAAGGTTGTTTGTAAAGAAATTTAACCCTCAAATTATTTTCAACTTTTACACCCTCAGCAGAGATGTATTTAACATGCCATCATAAGGAGTCCTGCTGACAACAGACAATTTGCCATGGCAGTGATTTCCAGTCAAGTTTTGACTGCCTTAACAGGCAGCCAAGACTTGACTACAAATCACTGCTAAACCACTGGACATTTTGAGGCTGTGGGCTGGTGGGAATTTAGGACACTTGATCTGGCCCCCAAGGGTTAATAAAATTTCTAACATAGTTGTAATTCTACAATCTGATTAACTGTTGGAAGGTGCACTCTTAGATCTTCCCACTAGCTAATCAGATGATAATGTTAATCTGAGCATTTCGGAATGCGAAGAAGAAGTTTATAAAATAAGAGACAATAGCTATTCTTGGGAGGTTAAGAGCTAATAGCAATTCTTATTTTTGAATAACAGAACAGCCAAGTGCAGTGAAAGCCTGTTAATTGAACAGCCACTTTGGAAATGAAAAGTATTCAATTAAAAGTAATATTCAATTAAAAAGAATTTGGACAATATTCCTATATTCTACAATAAACATAGCATTTATTCTTTTGTATCTTGTTTGAGGGAGCTTTGTCAAACAAGGTATAATACAAGTCTTAACCCTTTACCTAACACGAAAAGCAGACGACACATGCAAAAAAAAATTCTTGAATAACTATTTTTTTTCATTTTTTGTCTCAAAAACATAGGTTATGACCCCTCATTGGAACGAGCTTGTCAAGCTCGTTCCAACGAGGGGTCATAGCCTCTGTTTTTGAGACAAAAAATGAAAAAATAACAAAAATTAATTGGTAATTTTTTAGAATAGCACTGGCTGGTTTTGTCCATTATGTTGGGTAAAGGGTTAAATGTATATGTTGAAGCCAAATACATGCAGACTACAAACATAAAGAACTGAGCAGTTGCAACAGCAATTCTTCGATAGATTACAAAATTTTTATTCAATTAACCCTTAAAGGCCAGAGGAATTTAATGCATTTTTGCAACACTGACAATCTCTCATGGCTTTGCATTAGTTTCTAGAGAAGTCTTGGTTGCCCCAGTGGGAAGCCCGGGAAGTGAAACAGTGATTTTTTACTGTGGTAAACAAGCTATGTTTTACTCCTAAAATAGGACCCAATCACCAATGCTTGGGGTGGAAGTCCTCTAAAATGGGCAAACTGGGTATAAACGATTGACTGAACTTGACTTTATCTCCATGTTGCAGTCACGATTAGCCATTGTGCATAAGTATGTGACCTTAAAAACAAATAAATAAATAAATACATAAATAAATAAATAAATAAATAAATAAATAAATAAATAAATAAATAAATAAATAAATAAATAAGTCTTGGCTGCCCAGAAAGACAATCAAGTCTTATGAAGAAGCAATTGCTAGGGTACTTGGAATGTAACTTGCAAGTTTACTAAAAGTCTGCATGTTTGGACACCTGTTTTGTGCATGTAATATGTATCATAAACAGAACATTACTCTATAACCAATATGCAATTTACAGACCAAATTCAAACTGAAGGTATGGTAAATGGTTTTGTGTTATTCAGTTAAGGACTATCCACTAAAGTGGGCTCCACTGCACTCAATTAATGTAGGTACACTGCATAAATTTACAGCAAAATTAATACCCAGCAAATCTGTTGTGAAGTGGTGTGTAACAAACCCCAAACCATGTTACTTCGCTGCTGGTTTATGTTCATGGTTAGCGGATTTTCATGATGCATTAACCCTCCTCGCTCTGATGTCAAAATGGCAAATATTCAGCAGCTTGATATGTAACCAAATACACCTTGTTTGAAAGAGCTCAATGGGCTCTGTCAAACAAGGTACAATTGGTTAAATTCACAGTTACACAGAGTGATTGGAGAAAATTCTGTTTCACTACGAGAGTGCTAGGGGTTAAACAGCTTCCGTAGTTTATATCAAAGTTATATTTACTGGTGTTTAGGTCACTTTCAGCATCTATGGCTCTATTTTGACCACATGATAATTATAAAGTAATCTTTGGTCACTTGTTTATAATTATTCTGCCCATTTCAGGGGACACTCATCCCATGCATTCATCACTGCATCCTAGTTTACTTTTTAAGTGAACTCCTTAACCTTCTACACTCTGATGTCAAAATGGCAAAGTTTTCAGCAGCAAATATTTCCCATAATGCAGTTTGGTATTTAACCAAATACACCTTGTTGGACAGAGTCCATTGACACAAGATATAATTGTTTAAATTCATAGTTAAACAAGAGAAAAGCAGAGTGATTGGAGAAAATTCTGTTGCACTACAAGAGTTCTAGGGGTTAATCAAAGTGTAAAAGCTTTTGTCCAATTTCCTGGGGTTACCACAAGGAAGACAATTATATCAGCAATGGAAGCCTGAGTTATTTATTATTGGTCGCTCCATAGAGAGTTCAAAACATTTGCGTTGAAAGCAAAAATAGGAATAAACTTGAATGGTCATTGTTGTATGTAGTATCTGCCAAATGTCAGTGCTTTGTTTGGTAAATGTTTGTATGTTTATTGGAGTTTAATGTCACTTTCAGCATCTTTGGTTATATCATGACTGTTATAAAGCTTAAAGAGGAGTTCAACCAATCATTAAATTTGCTACCCACTTTAAAAAACTTGCACCTTGGGCATTGGTCAAGTAAGTCCCATTATACAGTGGAACTCTATTAATTGAATAGCCACTTTGCCAGTGAAAATTATTCAATTAACAGGAGTATTCAAAACAGGGATTGTGTCACTTTCCTGTATTCTGGAAATAAACTTAGCATTTATTCTATTATATCTTGTTTGACAGTTCTCCATGAGCTCTGTCAAGCAAGATATAGTAGATTAAATGCCTGTATTGGATGCACTTAAGCCAAATAGGTCTATATACAGAGGAAAACTGGGGAGAGTGAGGGTAATTTTCGACAGGTTACAAGATTTTTTATTCAACTAACAGGAGTTTACTCTATAACCTATATTCAATTTGTACTGGAGGTATGGTAAATGGTTTTGTGTTGGAAAATTATATTCAATTAACAGGGTTATTCAGGTAAGAGATATCCAATTAAGTGGGCTCCACTGTACTCATAAAATCAACTTGTTTAGCACAGGAATTAAGCCTTATTGCCTAAATATGATTTTGAAGAATTTGTATATTCCAGAACTGGGAACCCAACCCAGAACCTCTGCATCAACTTATCAGTTAAATTCAAAGTTTACTGGCAGTGGTTCCTAGTCAAGTCATGGCTGCCTTCATTGGCTGCCAAGACTGGACTAGCAAAAACTGTAAAAACACAGGACTGAGCTTGTTAAGTGTGGCAAAAAATGTGAGGAATTGTCCATCCCTTTAAGGGTTCCCAAGGTAGGACATTCAATGAAGGGTCAAATGTTTGATCACTCATGTAACAACAGTTGCCTCACAGTATTATTGACAATCTGTTGCATAATAACACAAACAAATATTGCAATCCCAGTTTACCTCCACAAATAGAGTGAGCCCTTGACATCAAGAAAGTGTGCATTGTAATGGGTTTGGCCACGTCATATTTTGGCAGTCATGTAAGAGATGAAACAAATTTAACCCTTCACCTGATGTATTACTAAAATCTACCAACGTTCATACTCTAAATTTGCCGATCAAACCTTGTTTTCAATTTTGGCATCCAAAACAAGGCCAATTCCAATAAGTTTTTCAAAAGCTATGTTTTGGGAGGAAAAGTGAGTGATAATAAGATTATTCAAAAAAAAATACGTGGTCCTCAGGAACCTCCCTCATCACTGAAATTCTGTCTCATCACTCTTTTTTTACAAGGATATCTCTTCACTGAGACTATTTTGTACTTGCCAGACTAAAAATTTAACCAAATATATCTTGTTTGACAGAGCTTGCTGAGCACTGTCAAACAAGATATACTTGGTTAAATTTGCGAATGGGGCCGTGGTAGTGTTGCGGTAACCAGTTCTCGTCAGATCACCGAAGTTAAGCAACAAGAAGCCTGGTTAGTCCTTGGATGGGTGACTGTCTGAGCGATCGATTCAGACTCCTGTGTTGTGTCCTTGGGCAAGGCACTTAACCCCGATTGTCCACATGGGGGGATGATAACACTGTGTACTAAGGCGTAATGCATGTCGATAGTGTGCATGTCTTCAACCAATCTAACCCTGCCTGTGCTGCAGTGTGGAGTTACGATGTCGGGGAGCTGGCAGCTGCTCGTTGTTGCTCAGTGGTTCTCTCCGGCTTCCTCCACCCATAAAACTGTCACACACGATATAACCTTGGCTGCTAAAGTGCTGTTAAACCCTAATAAATAAATAAATTTGCAAATGCAGTATGGGAAATCGTGTAAGGACATAAATAATTCCACTATTTTCAGGAAGCCTCCCTCCCTCATCTAAAAACTGAGGAAAAATTACCTGAGAACCCCCGAAATTTTTTTAATAGGCCTAAGTTACATTTCTTATATTTCTATGGCCTAACCAGGCTGCTGATGCATCAGGACAATTTACATAATAGTAAGAGAATTAATTCAGTTGACAAGAAATGCCATATTCACATGATGCTATCCCACTGAGACCTATCCATAATCATTCTGTTTTAACTGACATTTGACTGCAACAAACCTTTTATTTATTTGCTTAATATGCAGGTTAACATGAATTCTGGAAGATTCCAGTCTGTGTTTGACATGGGACTCAAAAAACGATGAATTAAATAGAAGTTTAATATCCTCATCCATCAAGGAAAAGATCATACAGCTGTCGGACTAGGACTCCCATAGCCACTGGACAAATCGTCACTGATACTGTGAGCTTGTCTTTTCATTTGCGTTAATGCATTATAGTTCCCTGTGAATGCCATATTGGCAAAGACCATCCTCTCCTCATAGTCATATTCACACAAGATTTTGTTATCACAAAGATAGAATCTGTCTCCAACGCAGAACCTGAAATATAAAGATGACACAGTTTTATATTTACCAGCAAACAGCTGATATGATGTTCAAATAAAAAAAAGCAAAATACCAGTGGCATAGACATGGGCGGAGCTGAGGAGCTTCCACCAACAAATCCCCACCCCATTCCTCTAAAAATCCTTAACTCTATGTTCTGCATGAGGCGTCAACTAATGCAATTTCAAATGACATATCACATTTGATGAAAATTGACAACCTTTCGAACACTAATCTGCTTCCAGATACTGCCATTTGGCCCTTATCTTTAATAAATTTATCAGGAGAGGCAAAATCCAGTCCCACACAATTTATTTTACATATGCCTCCAGCCAACACAAATAGGGGGAGAAAGCACCTTCCATACCTTTCCCCAACTAAGGACTTTGATCTTTGCGCTATGCCTATGGCATATCCTGTTCCATTCTGGAATACATGGAATACTGAACACATGCGCAGTAGACATAGAATAGTATTCTCAAGAAAACAAGCAGTTGAAAACACGCATCAAATATATAACTGATTTCGATACTATTTTCTTTGTAGTTTAACATATGCATTACAATTTGAAGAACAAATCATCCCCTGGTTAAAAATTAAGAGCAAAACAATTAAGAGATGATGGAGAGTACTTATTTCCTAAATCTGAAGCAATTACCTATTGGGTAATTGTGGCTTGTGAAAGTTGAAACAATTTTCAATTGATCAATCTGCATCTTTCTCGCACAGATCGGCCTATTCTGTCACCTTATCACAATAATCCTTATGAGGAAAGTGTATACCTCAGAATATCACAGAAATTTAGAGGTGCGATGCCTCCTCCCTCCATCCCCACAAACGTCAGATTCCAGGAGAATTCACCCATTCTCGGGGAACAAAATTGTCAAATTAATGTTCAGCCCAACAGAAACTGGAGTTTCCCACTTTGCCTTCTTTAGTTAGTTTAAACAATATTTATTTGAAATTATGTTATTTGTATACAATACGCAATAGATACAAAGAAGAACAAGCAACACAATGTACAACAGTACACAAAATATAACAAAGGTAAATGAAGATAGATCGCTGTATATGAGAGGGATTCGACGGAAAGCTATCAGCTTATGTAAGTCGTCTCCCTCTTTCGTTTATCAATTCACTCGGCAGGTGGTGTCAGTCAGAAAAATTGTCTATTTTTCTCATGGGACCTGTAATGGATACACAAAATGTTTGGGTTTTTCAAATTTATTTCATTTATTAATTCTAAATTGTTGGATTTCATGTGCAAGCAACCATTATTTATCTCAGAGGTGTCATTTCCTAAATTCGCTGCTATATTACCCTAAATGTAATAACACTGAACTGAGCATGTCAAGAATAATAAGTAAACCTCCTCACGAGGTGGATTACTCAGAATAATTTGGAAAGATTCCAGAATAACAAACGACAATGAAAACGATCAGATTAAGAATCTGTGTTGTCTGCCCATGCCTGAAATATCACTAGTATTGTCTAATATTCCAAAATGGCCCATGGAAACGTATGCAATCTATCCTGATACATACAGATTATCACCACAGTGTGTGTCTCTGGGAATTCAGATCAAGTCGAGTTGTAGGAACAGAATAGTATATCGACGAGCCCAAAGGGCGAGTCGAAATGCGATTCTGTGCCTACAACGAGACTTGATCAGAATTTCCCGAGACACACACTGTGGTGATGATAAATTTATCTCACAAAATTTACCACAAAATGTGTTATAAAACTATTTTAAGAGGAACTTTTTCATTTGCCTTATCGATGGAAAGACACAAATTGAAAAATAGAATAGCGTTCACTGATCTCCATATTGAGGTCAGTGATGATGTTACACTTCAGAGAAATCATTGGGATTCACTTTACTGAATACTGTCTTGCGAAGTGGAGCAACTGTGTGTTTCGTCAACGTGAATTTGGTTGTTACTTTTGCAATAATTACTGGTGAATTAAATATCTCTCTTGGTGTAAAGGTTTATTATATTTTAGAATATGCCGTTCATCGTTTATTTATAGCGAAAGCTAATCCTTTAACTTCAAGAGAGAAGCCTCGACTCGAGCGTTCAGGAAAATCCCAATAATAGGCTACAAAACTGCCCAAGATGCCGAAAAGTGCACATAATTTAACTATTCGTTGAGTTAACTTCCCCAGTGACATTTTAGCATGCCGCGCATAATAAAAACATTGCATGGCATTTAGTTGGCAAATACAGTGTCATATACGGTTCAGAGAAAACAATATTAGGTTTGGCTTCGCCTCACCTAATATTGTTTTCTCTGAAGGGAAAAATGTGAAGCGATCGAAAAATGATATTAATGCCATTGATTCGGCAACAGCAGAATCACGTGCTTGTATTAGAGGCCCTTGATACGGATTCGGAACAAGGGCCCAGATACATTAAACATTTGTTGTGTAACAGTGCAAAAATGTCCCGATTGTGAGAGAAAAGCCAAATAAAATGAATGAACACAATGAATGAACATTACAGTGCACAATATACAAAATACATAAAATAATGACAAACATATGTTGAACAATATGAAAACATTTCAATGGAACATCATATCCGAAGTCCATAAAAATTTCATGATAAAAATTAATCAACTTCAATGTTGTTTTTATCACCCTTTTATTGATGTAAGTTTTATTACTGCTACACTCTCCAGGGTATTTTTTGTTTTTAAAAATTTGATTAGCAGTTTCCATCTTGGTTTCAAAAAGTGATGATAAATAGTGATTATAAGGCCAATATGAAAGAAAAATGGTTAGTATTTGGACATTTTTGTACAGCATTTTGCGATGGGAATCCAGTCATCAAATACCCTGCTCTCCCTACTCAAATCTTCTAAATATGAAAAACCCTCCTTTACATGGTGATTAGAATCATTATTGGTTGTCAAACCTCTTCAGAGTAGGCTGAAAATGCATGTTGTATATAGCACTCAAACATTCAGTATTTATTTCTATAGAAGGTCATTTTCAGCATCTACAGCTATATCATGACCACAATATAGGTATGAAGTAAAGTTTAGCTGATTGTTTATACCTATTCTGCCCACTTTAGGGGACTTCCACCTCAGGCATTGGTTACAGGGTCCTATTTTACCAGTAAAGTAGGACTTGTTCACCACAGTAGGTGAGCACTGTTCCACTTCCTGGGGTTCCTACAGGGGCATGCGGCTTAGAAAAAATGGGCATCTAAAATTATATTCTATTTTTAGCCATGGTGTTCTCATGGACAGGTATGGAAAAGAATAATGAAAATTGAATGGTGATTTTTGTGAATAGCACTGACAAGTGTTTACTGTTACACTGGGTAAAGGGTTAACTGTTTAGTTCAAGCCTGCAAATAAACAGCCTTCCATGTTCGCTGACAGAAACAACTTGTATGCTTGACAAGTGACATTTCACTTGTGCCGAAACGTAATGACAAAATTTAAATGATGAATCGCCGATTATTGGTGGTGACTCTAAAAATTGATAGTTGCAACAGCCCTAATTAGGCCTAGAAAAAAATTCTTCTTTCTCAGGTAATTTTTTTTTCAATTTTATGATGACGGAAGGATGCTCTTTTGTCTTTGGTTATCCACAAAACAGTCCTGAAAATAGTTGGAATTAGAAATTTAACTCCAAAAATTTTTCCACAGTGAAAATTTCCCATAATGCAGTTGCAAATTTGACCAGTTATATTTTGCTTGACAGGGCTCACTGAGCCCTGTCAAACAGGATATAATTGGTTAAATATTTAATCCTACAGGTCAAAAATAGTATTATCAAAGAGATTTTCCAGGTTGCAGAGTGATGATGCAGATGTTCAGTGACTTGGGAGGTGCCTGAGAAAAATGTTTTTTTTTATAATGACCTCAACTTCCAACAAATAGATTTAACTTGTGACAATCTTACTTCTTTGTCTGTGAGTGCAGTGGCTCAGTGGTTAAGGAATTGAACTTCAAACCAAAAGATCCACGATTCGATCCCCGCCAGCAGTAACTGCACCATGTCCTTGGGCAAGGCACTTCGTCTTGCTTGCTCACATGGGGGAACAGTGTCGTTGTGTATGAAGACGTACTGCATGTCGATGGTGCACTTGTCTTCAACCAATGCTAACCCTGTTTGTGCTGAGTTAGTATGTTGTGGAGTCAGGCAGTTGCTTGCCATTGCTCGGTGATTCTCTCCAGTGGCTCCGGCTTCCTCCACCTGTAAAACTGTCTGACACGAGGTGACCCTGGCTGTCAAAATTGTCGTTAAAAACCAATAAGTAAATAAATAAAAATACTTCTTTGTCTAGTATTTACCTGTGTTGGCACTGTTGACATGCAAAACATTCCAAGTGATACACATTCCCTTTAGCCCGCATAACCATTTCAAATGCTGGAATCATCTTCTCACATCTTGAACAGTTACCTGTTGTACCAAATAACCTACAAAGTGGTAATATACACATAAGAACCAGACTGCCTTGAGAAATGGTAGTCCATATTTATATTTTGGGGGTATTCAGTCAGAATAAAAAAAAAAACAAAGAAATCATAGCAAAGCTTTGTCAAAAAGGACATTGACAAAAAAAATCTTAGTTTCCAAATGAGTAAAACTACAAATGCATATGGTCGAGCCCAATTCCAACATGTTAAAATATGTATATCAAATAGAATGTGGTAAGTGAATAAATTATAATTAAGATTAATTGGTACAGAGCTATGTTATTTTAAGGTATTACATTTAGCAACTCATACAATAATGAGTAATGTTCCAATAAGACTAAAATCCTCCTCCTCTGATTGGACGAGAGCTTGCTTAGTATATTCTATGTTTACGGCTCAAGTGGTAAATGATACCATCTGATGTCACAACGTGAAATATTTTAAATGACATCACCCGTTTCATAACTGCTTCATCAACAGAGTGACTAGCAAGCCGCTTCATTTTTCTGGATGTTTCACGTGTGCAGCAGACAGTGTTCCAGATGAAGTATTGTTTAAATTACAAACCGATTTACGATTTGAACTAAGATGGAATGAGTTTAGCTGGTTTATTGATTATTTATCCAGTGCCATCATGAACACAAAAGAGGTTTATTTACTAAACCTGTGATCATTAAAAGTTGCCTTGAACAAGGCAACTTTTAATTATCACAAGTTTAGTAAATAAGCCTCTCGTGTTTCACGATGTAGGGTTTAGGCTATGAGTAGTGTCTTATTGGAACATATACATTATTGTGATGAGTTGATGGTAACATGGTCTGAGGTTTGCGGCTCAGAGCGTATGTTCAACCTCGACGCTTCGCGTCTCGTTTGAACATATGCTCCAAGCCGCAAACCTCAGACCATGTTACCACCAACTCATCACAATACTTTATAATGTAAAGAATTTTGTTCCTAAATGTTCAATAGTTCTTATCAATCTTCCGAATACAGGGATTCTTCTGTCCTCTTTGTGAAAGGTCCAAGGCCCATGCCATTGGGAAAAGTTGCGTCATTGTGGCTCCAATTGGGAATTTGTTTTGGAGGGGAAAAAACATACAAAGGCTAAGAAATTTTTCATTTGAATTGAGAAGAGAACATTAAGACTGATACCTAAGCAACTGCATGTATACTAAAAGGATGTTTTATAACAAACAGTCACATGGAATCATACTGATACAGTCTCTGCAGTCTCTATCAAACTTTTCTTTTACTACGGTGGAGCCCACTTAATTGGATATCTCTCAACTGGTAGAGAGCTAAATTTTTTCTCAGCCTCAAGATTTGTTCACACATTTTTGTCTTGTTACAATTCATGGGAGAATGCCTATAGGTACTCTCCCATAAATTGTAACAATGCAAATCGATGGAGATGAAGTAATTTTACTTACAGGATGATATGAAGGACATCCACAGAATATGAAGCCTTTAAC
This sequence comes from Pictodentalium vernedei, assembly GCA_031216915.1. Classification (NCBI taxonomy): domain Eukaryota; kingdom Metazoa; phylum Mollusca; class Scaphopoda; order Dentaliida; family Dentaliidae; genus Pictodentalium; species Pictodentalium vernedei. The sequence goes on from CM062289.1 coordinate 356,626,579, forward strand.
TGTAGGTACCTGCAGTTCAGAATAAAGCCCAAATATGGGATTCTAGCACTCTACCAGTTAATTGTATATCCCTGTTAATTGAATATAAATTCCAAACACAAAACCATTTCCCATACCTTCACTACAAATTTGACCTGTTAATTGAATATAGGTTATAGAGTAAACTCCTGTTAATTGAATAAAATATCTTATAAACCTCACTCTCCCCAGTTTTCCTATTTTTATAGACCTATTTGGTCTCAGTACATCCAATTCAGGCATTTAATCTATTATATCTTGTTTGACAGAGCTCATGGAGATCTGTCAAACAGGATATAATAGAATAAATGCTAAGTTTATCTCTAGAGTACAGGAAAATGACACAATCCCTGTTAAATGAATACTCCTGTTAATTGAATAAATTTCATTGGCAAAGTAGCTATTCAATTCACCTCCCTTGTATTAAGAACTTGTCATTAGTTTTACATGATAAGCATGGAAACGGGTTTGTGCTAACTGTCAGAAGACATTTTATTGTCCTTCATAATTGTTTGGATATGAGATTAGCAAGCATGTTTGGCATGAAAGTATATCCCAGTCCCAGTCAGCATAAGGGCAATCAGATGAACTGTCCTCAGCTAATTTAAAACACATAGCACCAATCTCAACCGATGGCTTTCCTACTTGGAAGGAAATTTGGTGATTTTAAACAAAAGACTTCATGCAACTTTCTTTTCCAACTTGGAATCTATTGGGAGAGGCTGGGAAATGGGTCCCACAATTTGTCTCATGATAATTCTGTTTTTCCCCACCCTTCTTTTTCATTCCCTCCCTTTCCAATGGCTACAGTTCTGCACCAGCATTTATGGAGTTTATTCTCCCATCTCTGCCATTTGTGCCATCAGAGGCGTTTCTGCATTTATTCTCCCACCTCTGCCATTTGTGACATTAGAGCATGGATTTGTTTTGGGGTTTTCCTGTAAATAGTTAAGTAACATCTGTCAAATAGCTGTAATCAAAAATTAGTACTTATGTAAATACCATTATCATTCAATATGTTAATAAGTCTCGAATTTGAGCTCTGACAAAACAGGTAGGGGATGGCAAAATGGAGCTGGAACATATGTAAGCTTATTAAGGGTTGCAGATCTTAAGGGGAGGGTGGGGGGGGGGGGGGGGGGGAGGTGCACAACTGTCGTAGGGACAGTGAGCACAAGGTATGTTTTATAACAAACAGTCACATGGAATCATGCCGACACACTCTCTGTGTTCTCTATCAAACTTTTCTTATACTATTAAAGAACTTGTCATTTGCCTTTGAATTTAGAAACTTTATTAGGCAAGCAATTTAAATTTAATGTACAATTTGTGTTCTGAACTGGGTGTTCATAAGGCCTCAGAAAACCAATTCTGAGGCCTTATGACTACCCAGTTCAGGACACCAATTGTGCATTAAAGTTTTGTTTGTGTGAGGATTAAGAGTGGAAAATCTGGGGTTAAGAACTGGGAAAAATCATGCCCAAAAGTCATTGGGAAAGGGCCCCACAAACGGCCCCTGTAGATACCCAAAAGAATCCCTGCAATAATCTGAAAGAATCTTTACGATGATCATACTTTAGAGCATGGTATGGGCTTCTGGCTCTCTACCAACTGACAAACGAAACATCAAAATAATTCAAAGCTAACACTGACAAAATTAATCAGCCAGTATGATACTTCAATGGCATGAATGGACATTTTACATAGAACAGAAAACTTGTGAAAAGAACACATTTTTGTTCATATGTAGCCTGAGAGTGACTTGTAGATTATGCCAATTCATTTAGTGGTTAAGAGTATATATTCTATGGAAGTGACGTAATGATTTTATGTACATATGCCATTTTCATAAAACAATAAACCTCAAAGACATTTTAAACCCTTCTTATCTATTTAGTAAGCTTTAAACTGCAAAAAAGATAGAAGTAAATTAAATTAAAAAACAACAACAGGTTCTGACTAAGCTTGAGTTTAAATGGTGGGAGTGTCTTCCTATCATAGGTGGGGCACTGGGTCAGTAACAGATATTTTTTTTAAATTAATGCTCTAAGAAACATCGGAAGTGTTCTGGGATAGATACATGAAAATTTAGACACCACTATCCCACTCCTCATCCCCAAACTTCATCTGCCACAGACCGATGAATAGATCTTTTAATTTTCAATGTTGGTGAAAGTTATATTACTGCTACACACTTTCCACACAAATCTACTAAATATGAAAAGCCCTCCTTCACATAGTGATTGGTATCATTATTGGTTGTCAAACCTCTTTTGAGTAGGTTGAAAATGTATGTTGTATATTGGGCTCAAACATTTAATATTTATTTATTTTTATACCACGCTCACCTATGTTACTACTTGTGAAAAGCCTGTATGTTAAATATAGAATAAACGTATAGTGTTTTCAAGTAAAAAATTTATTCTAGGAGTAGGATTAATTTTTTACTTGAAAACACTATACGTTTATTTTGTTTATCCCATAAATCTTTTACAAAGAAGTTGTGGCAAAATCGTGCTGTTATTCGGTAGAAAACATAGCTCAAAGTGAGGCGTACATTGGTCCATTTCGCTCGACAAGAGAACATTGTAAACAAGAGCACCGCCTAGCGGGACATTATACGTCCATTTTGTATTTTTGAAGGTTTGGGGTAAGGATGGGGGTGAGGGTGAAAATTGTTCGGACCAACCCCATATTCGAACGTGACCTGTATTTTGTTGTGATTAAACAACATACCAAGTTTGGAACCAATCGGAAAACAAATAATAAAAGTTATCATCCGGAAACCAAATATTTGATGCATTCATGTCCAACAAGGGCCATAATTCAGGGGAACTTCGAAGTTTGAACTGACCGCATATTCAAACTTGACCTGTCTTTTGTTTTGATTAAACCACATACCAAGTTTAAGAGTCAATCGAAAAAAAAATACTAAAGTTATCATCTGGAAACCAAATGTTGACGAACGGACAGACCGACAGATGGACAAAAGGATGGACAAATAGACAGACAGACAGACTGATTCCATAATTCGACGGTTTTTCAACAGGTGTATAAAAAATCAGTCAGGCCATACTAAAGTTATAATCCGGAAAACACAAAATGCACAAATTCAAGAGGAATAACTCTGGAAAGGTACATGCGATTTTGGCTGAAAGTGAACTTGAGCTGTGCTTTGTGGTCATAAACAAAATCTGAGAATTTGAAACAAATTAGTCAAGGCAAACTAAAGTTATCATCCGGAAACCACATAATTCACAAATTTGCAATCATTCAAGGGGAATAACTATGGATCGGTACATGCGATTATGGCCAAAGGTGAACTTGAGCTGTGCTTTGTGGTCAAAAGCAAAATCTGAGAATTTGAAAAAAATCGGTCAAGGCAAACTAAAGTTATCATCCGGAAACCACAAAATCCACAAATTTGCAATCATTCAAGGGGAATAACTCTGGAAAGGTATATGCGATTGTGGTCAAAAGTGAACTTGAGCTGTATTTTGTGGTCAAAAACAAAAAACTGAAAATTTGAAATAAATCGGTCAAGGCAAACTAAAGTTATCGTCCGGAAACGAGAAGTTGGGCTAAATTCTCATAAAGGTCCATAACTCTACTGCAAATGGGCCGTTAGAAACGGAAATCAAACCCACCCTGTATTTTGTCATACTAAATCCACATGCCAAATTTAACTCAGCTCAAACCATTACAACTAAAGTTATCGTCCGGAAACGAAATGTGTCCATGGACGGACAGACAGACAGACAGACGGGTGGAGAGACCATTTACAAAAAATGTCCCGTTTTTCAAACGGGCGTATAAAAACAACATCTGAAAAATTTGGTGTCAATCCGTCAAGGCGTTCGGCTTTAAATGAATGGAAACCAATTTTTTTTTTAAAATTGTGTTTTCAAAGGGCCATAACTCTGCAGTGGATGGACTGAGAAACACCAATATCGAACTTGACCTGTATTTTATTGCTGCAAACAACATATGAAAGTTTGATGTAGATCCATCAAGGCGTTCGACTTTAAATGAAGGGAAACCAATTTTTTTTTAAAGATTGTGTTTTCAAAGAGCCATAACTCTGCAGCGGATGGACTGAGAAACACCAATATCGAACTTGACCTGTATTTCATTGCTAAAAACAACATCTGAAAAATTTGGTGTCAATTCGTCAAGGCGTTCACCTTTAAATGAACGGAAACCAATTTTGTTTAGAAAAATTGTGTTTTCAAAGGGCCATATCTCTGCAGCAGATGGACTGAGAAACACCAATATCGAACTTGACCTGTATTTTATTGCTAAAAACAACTTCTGAAAGTTTGATGTCGATCCGTCAAGGCGTTCGACTTTAAATGAACGGAAAACAAATTGTTTACGGACAGACGGACAGGCTGATAACATAATACGACCATTTTTATAAACAGGCGTATAAAAATAAATAAGGCGCAGTGATACATTTCTGTCTAAAAATAATTCCCCAACAAACGTCAGCTAAACTTGCAAAATTCCTTTATTAATTAATATGAGCAATCTATATTCTTTTGTACTGGCATTGTGTAATACTTTCAAACCTTTCAAAGAAAACAACAATTGAACTGTTAGTTATGCTACATTACAATGCGTTCAAGTAGCATTGAGTGGGTGAGAGCAATTGGGCAACTTTCAAAGTAGGCCACGAATGTCAGTTCATTTTTGTATGTTGATGTTTAAAGTGCTAATGTTTATACGTCTGTGAAATAAACTATTCAATAATATGCTTGGATTCGAGAGGCCAGTATGCTGCAAATGGAAGTTGTTAATGTTAACACTTGTGCCACCATTTCGTTCTAATGAGGAAATAGTTATTGCGGTTACCCGAGATTCGTGTTTGGAAGCCATGGGTTCAACAGCATGTGATACAGGTGTGTTCAAATTATTTTGACAATGTGTGAATTCAGTTGTATTGGAATTGTGCAGAGTGCACTTCGTGTTATGTGTTGCTGTGCTGGGAGGAGAGGTAAGGTTACTCATAATTAAAGAACATCGTTCACGTTCTTTCTCTTCTGAAACACAATAATTGTTTATAGCATATGTACATCCCCAAAATCCAAATTAACACTACACCAGTCACTACTGGCATTAGGTATTTTAAAATCGAGTTTTATTTTTGAATACTTTTGTTAATTAATTATGATTATTCTTTATTGTTTGCTCGCAATGAACGTCTTTCATGCGGCATATAATGTTATACCGGTACAACTCATTTAATTGCTAAATGAGTTGTACCGGTATAACATTATACGTTTAAGTGATGATTGTCGCTTTGTTTCCACAGATTTCTGATACGTGTAAATCAGGTCAAGATACCCCGAACTTTCAAATGGAACGCAAGGGGTCAACATAGTATAGTCCATTTCCAACTCCCTACTAGGGTGATAAATTTTTCGTGTGTTAAACCTACGGGGAAAATTTATCACCCTTCTAGGTAATTAAAGCAAAAATTTATCCAAGACCTTTATTGTTCAAATAAACAGCCATTTATGGGATAAATTGTAGCTTTTTACCCCACAAGCAGTGTAAAGCTTCTACTGTGTTTAAAAGTTTTCAATGGGAATTCCATTACAAAAATTTACACCTATAGTAGGCACTACATCCAACTTGACCTCTGACATGACCCAATTTGCAGACTTCGATACATTCACATTTATTTCAATCAATAACAGCATTTTTAAAAGTTTTTGGTGTTGGTAGGATGGTAAGAGTAAATGCTGTGAAAATCGGGGAAATATGCTATGCTACAATCTAGACATTTGGATTAAACTTCTGAACAAAATTGTACAAGTCACAAGCAATGAGAAACAGCTCTATTTAGATGTAAAAACGAAACAACTCGAAAGTATTGAAAACTTAAAAAATGCTAGAAATTTTATGAACTACCAGGTACTCAGGCTTGTCAAAACTCTAAATGGATATGATAACATCATGGTGGGATAAGGTTTTAAAATCAGAAAAATAATGAAAGTGTCAATGACAGTGTAGCTCAACTTGTCAAGACATGTACATGTATAGTATGTGACACAGCAATGACAAACATCTAGGTAATGACCTGATCACAAAGGTACATACAAAGTATTGTAATGGTCTGTACATAAATACTGACCGTAGCCTGTAACAAATGTATAGGTAAAGTATTGTAAAGGTGGGTGACAGTCAGATGCTAAACTAGAAAAGAAATCTTTGAGTCCCAGAGTGGGTCTGACTGAACCCCAAAATATTTGTTCTCATAGCACAATGATAACAAAGGCACCCCAAAACACACTCGTTCCTGTCCCAAGGTGAAAACAAAGGTACCCAAGAAGTTTTGTGAAGATCAGTTCATAAATACGAGCTGTATAGAACTTGTGACAAAAAACGGATTGGACCTAATTTCGGTACAAAATGGCCACTGGCAGCAATCTTGAATTTTGGAACGTACCCAGAAACACTCATTCTCGTCCCAAGGTGATAACAAAGGTACCCAAGAAGTTTTGTGAAGATCGGTTCATAAATACAGCCTCTACCCTGAGCCGTATTGACATGTGTGCTTACATTGTTTAAGTAGCACTGAATAAATCAAAGTTCATCTAATTTGCATAATTTCTGCACGAAAAAAAAACCTTACAATATGTGAAGTATTCCATGTCACTAAACATTCATACAAAAATTTATTCAAATAAGAACTTTCATACAGAAGTTCTGTACAAAAGACTGATTGCACTAATTTTGGTACAAAATGGCTGCTGGTGGCCATTTTGAATTTCGGACCATACCCAAAAACACTCGCTCTCATCCCACGGTGATAACAAAGGTACCCAAGAAGTTTCGTAAAGATTGGTTCATAAATATGGCCTCTAGTCTGAGCTGTATAGAAGTTGTGTACAAAAAACTGATTAGACCAAATTTCGGTACAAAATGGCCACTGGCAGCCATCTTGAATTTTAGACCGCACCCAGAAACACTCGTTCTTGTCCCAAGGTGATAACAAAGGTACCCAAGACATTTCGTGAAGATCAGTTCATAAATACAGACTCTAGTCTGAGCCGTATTGACATGTGTACTTACTGTTTGTAAGTCGCACTGAAAAAAATCAAAGTTCATCTAATTTGCATAATTTCTGCACGAGAAAAAAAAAACGTATTATATGTGATGTATCCCATGGTACTAAACATTCACACACAAAATTATTCAAATCAGCGCTTTCATATGGAAGTTCTGTGCAAAAATCTGATTGCACCTAATTTTGTACAAAATGGCTGCCATCGGCCATCTTGAATTTCGGACCGGACCCAAAAACACTCGTTCTCGTCCCACAGTGATACCAAAGGTACCCAAGAAGTTTCGTAAAGATCGGTTCATAAATACGGCCTCTAGCCCGAGCCACATTGGCATTTGCACTTACAGTGCTGAAAGTAACACCAAAAAACATCAAAATTAGTCTAATTTGCACAATTTACGAGAAAAAACCCCGTATTATATGTGATGTATCCCATGGTACTAAACATTCATACAAAAAATTATTCAAATCAGAGCTTTCATATAGAAGTTCTGTACAAAAAACAGATTTCTGCATCGTCGGTACAAAATGGCGGCTGGCAGCCATCTTGAATTTTGGACCGCACCCAAAAACACTCGTTCTCGTCCCACGGTCACAACAAAGGTACCCAAGAAGTTTCGTAAAGATCGGTTCATAAATACGGCCTCTAGCCCGAGCCGTATCCAATTGTTGACTTACGGACAGACGGACGACGGGCCATGACAAAAGCTCAAATTTGGCTTCGCCAAAGTTGAGCTAAAAATGTAATTACGGGTAATGAAGCACCGGGTACAACCCAGTGCTTCATTAAAATTTTGCTGCTGTTGATTTTTATTACCTGGTAAATAAATGCGTGGACATCACTACTCACGTGTGGATTCGGACTGTACTGTATCCTAAAATACAGGAAAATAAAACAGAAAACTCACATCCATATCTTACCTTAAGTAATCTCTGCGACAAAGTAGCAAATTGGCCTTTGTGAATAATGTATTGCCCACTTCTCCCAATCGACAATCACAACAGGAACATTTCAGGCAGTCCTCATGCCAATACTGATCTAGAGCTTTCAGCATGAAACGATCAGATATATTCTTTTTACATCCTGTACATTCCTGGACAGTCCCAGACATACCAGCAGCTTCCTGAGATATCTGCATTGGGCCTAAAAATAACAAATATTTGAAATGTCGTAAGTCATCTTTAATCTCAACCAATCAAATCTGTCTGATAAATTATTGTGATCACAAAAGCCGACTCATTTCATGATCCGATTAAAATGCTCTGTTCGCTTACCTCCCACAAAACTGTAGAATCTCACATGTTAAAAAGGAAATAGGGGAACCAGGGGGAAAACTGTGTTCAAAATGCTATTTGTTCATTTTTTTTTAACTGCTAAAGTGGTCAATTATTTTTCAAGGGTGATTTGAAATCTGGGTATGTTTTTTTTCAAAGATACCTTGCTACCAGCGATATTAGCCTTAGATAAGCAAGATTTTGTTTATGGATAATTGCTTTGTTACAATTTATTGGAGAGTGAATCACAATGGGATCACTACCTGATCAAGAAAAAGCCACTATTATGATCACAGTACTGTATGTGCACAAAACTGCCTAAAGTTTTGTTTGTTTTTTTTAAAAATTTATTTCACCATACACAGAACGACACATGTGCGAATGGGTTAATCGATATGGCACGAGTGCCAGTGCAGAAGGATAAAATGAGAGACCGCAGGTATGTGCGTCGTTCTGTGTTTATTACATGCCTTCACGTCTATGAAAAACAATTATTAGAAGGATACTCAGCAATTCATTTGACAACTATCCACAAACACAACACATTTTATCACCAACCAAATTTGTGAGTGGAACCTGTGTTACTATTTCGTCCCCTGAGTTCCAATGTGTTCTATGTGCCTACTGGCAGCCTACTGGCACATAGAATGCATTGGAACTCAAGGGACGATTTTCAGCTATCAATAGCGAATCATACTGTAATTGCATTACACAATTTGTAGAAAATTCCAGTGAAATATCGCTTCTATTTAAAAATAGTCTGTCAATGATTTCTGTTCCGCACATATGTGCAGAACAGATTTTCATTTTCCACATGGTTTAGTGTTGCTGTAGATGGGGATTTCATAGAACAGGCATGTAATAAAGTCTTATGACCCCTCCTTGATTAAAATAAGCCAAGCAAGTAGGTTCCAATGAGTACTTATGTTTAAGCAACATTTTGGAGATTTAATATTTCCAGACTTGTCTGCAATTTTGTGTTGGATTAACAGGTAAAAAATTGTGGGCCCAATGACTGAAAGAAATCATATCTTTCCAATGGAATATCAATGGTCATCAATGTTGTAGATAACAAGTTGACAGCTTCTCAAACGTGTTAGGTTGGGAACTTATTTCATTACGACTTTAACTGGTTGAGTGCTGGAAGCCTGTATGCTATTGGCCCCTGTTATGATATCACAGTTGATATGTTCTTGGTTAGTAATTATAAAATTATTATTTCCTAAGAGCATTTTGAATATGAAAAAGCAGATTTTACTTGGGTTGATAACTTGTTTGCACTGAGTGACCTTTGAATGTACCTGTTACATGTTTACATAAACTGCTGCACAAGATCTGTTTTTATCTCAAAGATTGTTTATTTGGGTCACATTTGTTTACTTACTTAAAATTAGAGAGAATCATCTAGAAACTTAATGAGGTGATTTAATTGAGCCAATCCGCAATTAGTGGAACAAAGAAACACTGGAGAAATTTCTCTTTCTGGAACTTTCCCTTTGATGACTATATAAACCTCTGTCAGCATATCTGAGTCATTCATCTCATTTCATCTCATATACACAGCATTGAGAAGTGATAATTGTTTATATATTCAGCATTCATTGTCGAATATTGGGAGATTATTATTATTGGAGAGAGTGTGTTATATAGCAGCTGAGTTTATTTCGAAGAATTTTGTGATATTGGCTGTTGAGTCATTTTGTACTGGAAAAGTGTTACCAAATTGTTAAGAGAATTTCTTCTTGTGAAAACATCAGGATTGTACTAAATTATTTGAAAACTACCTGTGAACCAAATACTTGTTGGAATTTTATTTCCATTTTAATTTTGCTGAGTGCTTTATTAGAATTTATTGGACAATGCTGGATTTTGGAGAAAGAACTTTTCTGACTGAACATTTCATTACCATTTACTGGACACTTTTTCTGCAGAACAGTCTTGGATATTACAATATCAGCGGGAATTTATCATATCTGTAAATGGATTCTATTGAACTGTATTTTGGATTGACTAATAAGCATTTCTGTTTTATTTTTCTGTAAACAACACATTGCAAAAGATTTAGTACCATTTCTTTTTGAATTTTTAATTATTTTTTTTTATTTATTAACTTTCAGAATAGTCAAGTAGGAAATATTGTTGTTGGATCTCAGATTTCTTTTCTGTTACCAGAATTATTAATACACCATAACACATATTTGGTCTCTTGAGTGGAACAAGGTGCCATGTGCAATGCTGAAGCAATGCTTCAGCATTGCAGATGGTGCCTTGTTTCACTCAAGGGACGATTTGGTCTTTAGTATGAAGCGCAGATGCCGCAACTTAAATGCTTCAAATTCTGGAGATCTGCTTCATATTGTTTTTTTAAGTGAAATGATTTATTAGTCTTCATGGATTTGCCATATCACAATTTATGAGATTTATTTATTTATTTGTTGCTGTTGAAGGTCACATATTTCTGCACAATGGCTAATCATGACCACAACATGTGGATAAAGTAAAGTTTAGTCAATCATTTATACCAATGTTGCCCATTTTAGAGGACTTCAACCCAAAACATTGGTGATTTGGTCCTATTTTATCAGTAAAACTAGTGCTGCTTCACTTCCCGGGGTTCCCACAGGGTATGAGAGAGACAGCCAATAGGCACACTCCCATGAAATGTAACAAGGCAAAGAAATGAAAATAAATTTTAATGACCACAAATAATTTAACACTCTATCAATTGAGGGAAATCTAACTGCTGATCTTGGAAAGTATATGTAATGTGAACTGACCACACATATCTAAAATGTAATTTTCTTCAAGTTGGTGGTCATCACAAATTTGTACATGAAAATGAGGAGCGTAATGTTTTCTTGTTAGGAATAAGAATGTAAAGTGCTTCTACAAAGCTCCATTTAACCCCCAGGGAACAGTCTCTAATTCCCCTCCATTCCCAGTCAGATCTCAGCAAGTCATGCTTCAGTCAGTTGATGTTTCACCATTATGAAAATGCTATATACTTGCACAAGATAAAATGTTCCAATAAGACTAAAATCCCCCTCCTCTGATTGAACTAGAGTTCGCTTAGTATATTCTATGTTTATGGCTCAAGTGGCAAATGTTACCGTCTGACGTCACAATGCGAAATATTTGAAATGATGTCGCCCATTTCGTAATTGCTTCATCAAGTGACAAGCAAGCCGATTCATTGTTTCTGGATTTTTCACACGTGCAACAGAGGATGTTCCGGATAAAGTGTTGTTTAAATTACAAACTGATTTATGATGTGAACTAAGATGGAATGAGTTTATCTCGTTTATTGACTATTTATACCAATGGCAACTTTTAATGATCACAGATTTAGTAAATAAATCTCTGGTGTTTCACAATGTACGTTTTGGGCTATGGATAGTGTCTTATTGGAACATATACGTTATTGTGATAAGTTGACGGTAACATGGTCTGAGGTTTGCTGCTTGGAGCGTATGTTCAACCGAGATGCAAAGCATCTCGGTTGAACATAAGCTGCAAGCTGCAAACCTCAGACCATGTTACCATCAACTCATCACAATAACTTATAATGTTAAAATAAAATTTATCCAAACTACAAGCATGATTAGATGTTATTCTTAATTTATTTATTTATTTATTGGTGTTTAAGGTCACATACTTATGCACAATGGCTAATTATGACCATGACAATTTTACAGGTGGAGGAAGCTGGAGTACCCGGAGAGGACCACCGAGCAGCTGCCAACTCCCCAACATCGTAACTCCACACTGCAGAACAGGCAGGGTAAGATTGGTTGAAGACATGCGCACCATCGACGTGCAGTACGCCTTAGTACATGGCGTGATCATGCCGTACATGTGGACAATCAGGGTTAAGTGCCTTGCCCAAGGACACAACGGTTATTCTTAATAAGAATATGCATAATTCAAATTATCAATCAAATTAATTTAGCATTGTAAGGTACAAATTATGCACAACAATGAAAATCTGTCAGATTTCTACATGAAAACAAAGAAATGGCAGAATAGCTACTTGTCTCTTTCAATAAAACAGCTTAATTCACTTCAAATCCGATTGATTTAATTTCTAAGATCATTAAGAGAAAAATAACAACATAACAAAACATAATTAGAGAGACCAGAGTAGAAAGGTAATACTACTTTGTAACTAATTGGACTATAATCTGCTGAAGTATTTCCTTTGACCCTTAACTGGCAGAGTGCTGGAAGCCCATATTTGGGCTTTGTTCTGCAGTGTGGGTACAACAATTCAAAGGTTTCATACTCTGTGGGTGTGTTTCATATTATTATCTTTGAAGTCAAATTATTTTAACTGTATTACTTGCCTTGTTGCAATTTATGGGAGAGTGCCTTTTGCCATAAATTGCAATATGGCAAACACCGGGGAATAAATTTTGATGACCAGAAATAATTTAGTACTCTACCAGTTAACAGGCATTTCGAAGGCAGGAAGGTGTATGGTAAACTTAATGCCTGCCCAAACTTTTTTAGAGAGACAGCATGCCTGTAAAACGAGCAAAATGCGATGTTCAGAATCAGCATTTAAAGCACCCAAAGAAAACATAGCATCTATCATTTAAAACAATAGGTAGGTATAATGACTGGAAATTCCTTTTACGACTAGTGTACACTTTGGGTGGGTCTCATGAGTGTTAGGTTCTGTAATGTGGGAAGCCCAATTGCGTGATATTAAAGGTTAATTTTTGTGAATAGTGCTATAGCCGGATATGGCTATAACATAGGTGAAGGATTAAGGAGAAAATTTCGAAAATTTCATTGGAATATACTGGAATAAAAGAAGGTAACAAACAGTTTGCTGGGGGTGGGGGCAGAGCAATGAAAATTCCCCTCATGTTGTGTGAGTGTCAAAGATACATGTATAAGCACTAGCAGTAATTTTTCAAATGTATTGTGTCACTGTGACTTGAAGAACTTGGTGGTGTTAATATTCGGTTAAACCGTTACCTGACCAAATCCAACAAAAACCTGGAAATAATATTTCTTTTTTGATGCCTGCCATTCTGACAGATGCTAACAGCACTATGCATGTCATCACAAACTTGGTTGAAGGGATTAGGACCCTCTAGGATGATGAACCATTACTTTGACAATCACTATAAATTTCTGCAGAGGTGTATAGTATGGCCGCCATGGACTGGTCACTTTCCACGGGTGGGCAATATATCCATGGATGCAACAATATTAGATTCCAAACACTAATCAACAAAAATTTAATTAATGAAGCACCGGGTACAACCAGGTGCTTCATTAATTAAAAATTTTCTGATGATGATTTTTATTACCTGTGTAAGAGGGGGTGGTGAACGACTCCCCAGGGGCTAGAACCCTGGCTGAAATCTCCCTGTTGTTTTTCAGATTCGTGAGGATCTGGGTCAGCTTGCAAACCATGGATAAAATATAACTCAACTCTAGAGGTAGGATAATCATTAAGTTATGTATTGTGGTCTGGATGAATTCACAATAAAATAGAAAAACAGTTTATATGTGGTTTATTAAGAAGCCAAAAATAGTATGATATGAAATGGACATGAATATGAATATCGGAACAAAAACCACTGGTCCACTACACTTTTACCAAAAAGAGGGTTAAAATTCCACCCAGCAAGTCTATTAACTTGAATGGTTCCCACAGAACTCGAACCTGGAGAGAATCAGTGTCACAAACATTGATTCTCACCAGGGTCGAGTTGAATGAGTCCGAAAATGGCAGAACCCATTACGGTTAACCTTTTTACAGGTTACAAAGTGTCCCCATAACTAACTTCAACAGGCAGTTGTACTGGCACAGCTGAATTAGAGCTTTAATGCCAAGACGTGGGCAGCGAATTATGAGCGAGACTGCTCTTAAAAAGGATAATTTCGCGGGGAAAGATTTTGAATACTGGAATCTGATTGATCCCTCACTTTCACCTCGACGAATGAAACAGCAGCAAAATGCACTATGGCATGAACCAATAAAGAACATCGATTCATTTCGAACATGGAAATGTCTTGAAGCCAACAAAAGCAGAATTACACCTCTGTTATGAGCAGACAAATTATAACAAAGTAATTTAGAACTTTTATTGTATATTATTTTTCAACTGCTGTTACCAAATCCGTTACACCTGATAAACACAAGTGTGAACATCACTGCCCACGCATGAATTACAACCAGTCCATAGCAACTGTACTGTATGAAGTAATATTACTCTATTGGACAGTAAAACCCAATAAAAGGTAGGTTTTGATTCATTCATTCAAGATATAAGAAGTATTTTTCTAAGGTATGTGTGTGACCATAAAAGGCAAAAAAAATTACAGTCAAATTCAGATTATCACCAAGTCTTTCTGTTCCTAAATTGCCGAAGGTGAGTTCTATAATGTTATGTTCATAAAATACTTAGGGATGGTAACCACAGCTGCTGAGTAGACACTAATTTCTCCTTGTTATCATTTTTTGGAAAGCTTTCCAATAATGATAATTAGCCAAGACTTGATATTGGTAAGTGTACTAAAATCAGACTTTTTCAAGGCTCATACTGAGTTGTAAAATAATGTGTTGGTCAATATGTCGGTAAAACTGAATTGGAGCTTGTAAAATATTCAAGTTGTGCCTGTCAATGACCCTGATAGGCTACTAATTTGCAGGCTTGAATCCAACAGAACTATACACAAAAATAACCCTTCAAATTTCTTTTCCCCAACTTTTCCTCCACAAACATACAGCATATGGCTCCTCATTGGATGAGTTCAATGAATTTGTTCCAATATGTGGTCATAAGCTATTTTTTATAAACAGAAAAAAGGATTTTTTTATTTATTCAGGAAAAAGGAAAAAAAATTGTGTATACCATGGTCTTTGACTGTGATTTGTATTGTCCACATACTCCTTCGGGATGGCAATGGGCCTGTATTTTTTGAGATCCTCGTCCTCGCCAACCATGCAGTCATACTTTGTTGTTGTTCAACACCTTATATGGTTAATGTTATGTTAACCCTTTGTCAACACCCATATATAATTAAAAAAAAAAAAAAATTTGGGGTTTCTTTGGTTTTGGGTGGTTATTTTTGGCAGTTGGCCTGTGAGATTGCCATGCCTTCCACCTGTGCACTGCATGTGTTGGGTGGTCACCTTTTATTTCTCGTTGGCTGGTTTTCTTCAGGTGTGCCATTGGGGGGTGGGGGGGGGGTATCCCCTTTTGCATGGACAAGTTCACCAGTCCTTGGCTGTCTTGGTTCTTTTTGCTTTTGCAGCCATGCCACGGAAGAGGGAGCGATGTCAACTCCAGGATGGTTTGTCAGACACCTTCACTCCACAGACTACAACAAGAGCTCGGCGGCGGGCCACGGTGCCTCCTCCATCAAATACACTGCATCAGTCTACCTGTGTTTCGCCTCCTGCATCATCACAGCCGCAGCCTGGCCCATCAGCCTCTGCCACTCTCCAGGAGGAGACTTTGCCGGCTCCACCACACTCGGCTCTGCTTTCGGCTACCACCACTTCCAGCAACACAGAAAGTGGTTCCTCCACTTTGGCAGACTCCATTACCGTGACGGTCCATATTCTGTCCAATTTAGTTTCCAGTGATGCCTCACAGCTTACTCGCAAAGTTGCCGCAGCAGTGCAAGACGTCGTCTCAGTCAACAGTATGGAAGGTAACTTAGGTGCTAACACCCTCACTGGTTTAGGTTCTCAGCCAGACACTCCTTCTGATCCCCCATTGGCTCCTGGTGGGCATCCTGTAATCGATGGGTCACCGCGTCCAGAGTATCAACCGACTTCATTCATCTCGGCCTCTGTGCCTTTGACGGCTAATGTCAGCCCTAAGCTGAAGGCCCAGATTTGGGCCGACGAGTTTGTAAACTTGGGGGCCCTCTTACCACAGCACGCAGCTCATCAGAACTCATATTCTTTGTCTATTGCTGATTCACAGGGCTCCCCTTCACTAGTTTGGGTGCCGAAAACTCTACCGGCTCTGACCTCACTCAGTCAGTGGTTGAGTGCCTTCGAAGTTTTCCAGGCAGTCTATCTTGAACGTTTCCCCCACGCTGGAGGTGCCCTACTGAAATATCAGTCTAACATTAGGCACTTGTCTGCACTTGGTTTTGACTGGCCATTCTATGACCAGCAGTTTCGCTTACTTCGGCAACAACAACCCGCTCTCACTTGGGACAGTTTTCACTGGGAACTGTACATGCGTGCAGCTCCTGGTGGCTCCGCCCCCAACACCAACAAGCCTCCATGTTGATGCCTTTCTTGTCGCAATATCAGGGCTAGGCGACAGCTGTAGGCATCCACTTTGGTGTAGTTTCTGCCTACCTTTGCTCTCCATAATCAGAATTGTCATCAACATTCATTCGCATTTCAGGTTTATTAAGGGGGGGATAACTCTATTAATTAGTTCATAGGTTGTATTGGGCACACTGCCACATTTCAATATTTATGTAATTATTAAGTGTAATAAAAGCAGTGTGCCAATATGGCATTTTGTCTTTGGTTGTCTTTCGAGAAAACAAGCTCGCTGCTGTGGGTCATCTCCTTACTATTTTGAGGTCATAAATAGGAGGTCAAATACCAGGGGAATTTGACCTCATTTATGGGAACAAAATATTGTACATATTTCACTTAAAGTAAACTTGCCATCAGTATAAAGTCAGCTGTTCAATCTGGGTCCCTTCCTAAACTACACAGTTCTGCGCAATTCTCAAATGGAACAGCTCATATCAATTACACTGCAGTGAGCTACTACGTCCGGTCAGTGCAGATAAATATGTGAATACCTCTGATCGAGATGACCAGATTAAATTTCACTCCGAACTTTCTTTGTTTCAGGCGTATAATTAGTAACAACCGCGGATGTGCCAGCCTGAGCACATCCAACTATATAAGTTAAGTATTCAAGCAACGCGTCCTTTTCCACCATTTTGACGTGTCCAACCAAACTAATCAGTTCAAAAAAGTTTATTAGGCATTTTTCTGTCCCACATTCCTCCCCAGCTTCCTACCCTCAACAGTCTATGGCGTAGTTTCCGCCTACCTTTGCTCTCCATAATCAGAATTGTCATCAACATTCATTCGCATTTCAGGTTTATTAAGGGGGATAACTCTATTAATTAGTTCATAGGTTGTATCGGGCACACTGCCACATTTCAATATTTATGTAATTATTAAGTGTAAAAAAAGCAGTGTGCCAGTTTCCGCCTACCTTTGCTCTCCATAATCGGAATTGTCATCAACATTCATTTGCATTTCAGGTTTATTAAGGGGGGATAACTCTATTAATTAGTTCATAGGTTGTATCAGGCACACTGCCACATTTCAATATTTATGTAATTATTAAGTGTAATAAAAGCAGTGTGCCAGTTTCCGTCTACCTTTGCTCTCCATAATCGGAATTGTCATCAACATTCATTTGCATTTTAGGTTTATTAAGGGGGGATAACTCTATTAATTAGTTCATAGGTTGTATCGGGCACACTGCCACATTTCAATATTTATGTAATTATTAAGTGTAATAAAAGCAGTGTGCCAATATGGCAATTTCTCTTTGGTTGTCTTTCGAGCAAACAAGCTCGCTGCTGTGGGTCATCTCCTTACTATTTTGTGGTCATAAAAATGTTTATTTTTTGCTCATGGCAGGCCACACGCAAAATATAAACATTTGCCCCAGTCACACGTGATAATTTTCTGCATCCACTCAAAAACACTAGATATCCTACATTTATCCCATAATTGGACGTTTATTCGAACAATAAAAGTCTTGGATAAATTTTTGCTTTATTCGCCTAGTAGCAACTGCAAGCAGGGTGATAAATTTCCCCCGCAGGTTTAACACTGAAAGAATTTATCCCTTTAGAAGAGACAGACTTGTTGACCTCTGACCTCTTCCACATTTGTGTTGTCATGACCTGTTTTCCGTTTGTGGGAGACATAATAAACTGACGTTTATCAAACGTTGACCATCGCTGAAATGTTTAGTTTTACAATATATGACACATTTCAACTCTGTCTAACAATAAAACAATCAACAATTAACAAAGAAAACACAAAGTAAATTAACTGAAACCAAGCGTTGAAAAGCATACAAGTTCGATTGTGAAAGGCAGGGGGGCATGATGATTGATGTTTCCTTTTGCAAATTGGGAAAGTGTAAATAAACAAATGCACATGTCGTCTGCTTTGTTTTTAAACTGAAGTTGAATCGACGACGAAAAAAATAACAATAAACAATGAAAATAAGAAAGATAAACATTGTTCATTTAATAAAGTATTTTTGCAAATTTAGCTCAAGTTTGTAGGGGAATTATTTTTAGACAGAAATGTATCACTGCGTCTTGTTTATTTTTGGCAGTTTTACTTGTCGAACGAATTGGACAAATGTACTTCTCACTTCTCGCAGTGTTTTGTAGCGAGTAACAGCCTGATTTCAACACAACTGCCATGTAAATGATATATGGGATATACAAAATAAACGTATAGTGTTTTCAAGTAAAAATTTTTTTCTACTCGTAGGATTAAGAATGAAGCTGACTCGCCAGAGGCATTTTTACTTGAAAACACCATACGTTGATTCTATATATATTTCTCCCCCCCCCCCCCCCCCCCACTCCCCCCACCACCACCATGTAAATTTGCTTCTGGTGCCCCTGGCCATTAGTCGCTATCTTGGAGAATCAAGAATAGCTGTTGAATGAAAGTGAATTTACAGTTATCCTATTACCTATTTTGAGTGATGTTGTACATCTTATTTCTCATTTATACAACATTATAGAAACCTCTAAGATACTTCTAAAATTTTACTATCCACTTACCAACAAAGTGATTTTTTCTTATATATCCCTCATGAAACTTGCACTGAAGAACAGATGATTGCTTCTGAAGGCATCAATGAGATGAAAATTTGTTTTTAAAATTATGCAATTCACAACTTCGAAGTCAAACCAAGTATTCCTATTAGAAGAAACCATATAACTCAAGGAACACAGAGACAGTTAATGAAGAAAGTCACTCGGAGCTCAGCATTTGTTAAAAACTCTGAATCCTATAGGAGAGTATAATACATCAATATGCAATTTCAAATATATCACCATTTTCCATTAAAGATTGGCAGCCGGTCGACAAAATAACATCCTCTCATTTCCACGAAACAAAAAGCAATCCAATGTTATTACATTAAAATTGAGTGCATTTTCAATCATGTGAGGTAATTTTAGGCTCGCTGATTGAAAAATCGTGGGGCTGGGAGCCAATATTCTATCAAATTCGCTGATAGAGTAAGTTTTCCTGTGTTAATTTAACTCCACAGTGTCATGTTGATGACCAAATGATGTTGTGGCACAGCTAAATGGAATACTCGTGTTTACAGCATCGTTTAACCGTACGCTTGATCAATTTTAATCAACAATTTCAATTACAAGGTTTTAGTTGGAATTATCCAGGCATCTTTAGACACTGATGAGGGAGTGAGAGTATAATTAATCACACTGGGGCTAAATACACATAATTAGCTGCTCTATTTCCTGATCACTAATTACAGGGATTTGTTTCAGAGTCTGCAAATGGATTATATTGAGGGCCTCAGACAAAATTGGTCACACATTACTTCCTCCAACTCTGACAGGCAGTGGAAGAGAAATAATTTTTATTTATCCTGATAGCTGTGGCAGTGTTTTTTTTCTGCAAATAATGTCATATAAAACTTAAAATGCTGAAAACTTCAGCACAATCAAGCTGACTTATTAATTTAACAAGATTATATGTAGTTTTGAAGGGTAATTTCAAAGATGAGTTAGCTTTATTTATTTATTTATTTATTTTTTTTGGTGGGGGGTGAGGGGGGGATGGAGAAGTATTCTTTTCCAGAACTGATATCCAACATTTAACCATTTTCCTGCAGTGGTGTAACCACAAGGGGCTTCCCCATCCAAATCCCCCAGCCCCACCACTCTCTCCCCATAAAAAAGAAGTCTTCCCACACTAAAAAAATCCCTGTGCACCTCCCCCCCAACCCCCTAGAATATATACACAGAATGGCACATGTGTGTGAAAGGGTTAATCGATATGGCATGAGTGCCAGCATGGAAGGATAAAACGAGAGGCCACACATTTCTCATTTTATCCTTACGCGATGGCATAAGTGCCATATCGATTAACCCATTCACACGCACATGTGTTCAGTGTTTATTACATGCTTTCTCGTCTATAAAAACAATTATTAAAAGGGCACTCGGCAATTCAATTGACAACTATCAACAAAAAGAACACATTTTATCACCAACCAAATTTGCGAGGGCAACCTGTGTTACTATTTTGTCGCCAGAGTTCCAATGTGTTCTATGTGCCTACTGGCACATAGAACACATTGGAACTCAGGGGACGATTTTTAGCTATCGCTTGCGATTCAAATTGTAATTGTGGTGCACAATTTGAAGAAAATTGCAGTGAAATTTCGCTTCTATTCAAAAATAGTCTGTCAACGATTTTCATTCGGCACATGTGTGCAGAATGGATTTTCATTTTCTGCATGGTTTAGTGTTGCTGTAGATAGGGATTTCATAGAACAGACATGTAATAAAGATACCTAGCTCTACACACCTTTCTCCTGACAAATCAGACAACTACGTCCATAAATAATCATACAACAATTTCCAAAACGTTTGTGTTGAAGAATCCCTTGGTCCTCCAAAACTGTGCATCAAATCACCACCAAATTTTGTTTGTTTCCTTGGTCCTCCTACACCATGTATTGAATCCCCTCCAAAACTGTGTATTTGTCCCACTGGTTCAAACTTAGCATGTCTACTCAGCTCGATAGAGTCATTGAGGGTTGGGGTTTCCATACAGAAGGAACAAATGGGTGAAAGGGCATCATTTGCTGTAAGAAATCTCTTTTCTCCCACCACTAAGGTATGGAGACATATATAAAGTGGTGTGAGACAGCTGGGAGAGATATGCTTGTCTCACCCCACCCACGTGACCAACCTACATTGGCTTATTAGTATATTTAATGAGGGCAGGACTATCCAATCATCGTACGTTCTCCTGTAAACAAATGACACGGCTTCACATTTTGGAAATATTAGCAGACGAACATGTGTGGAAGAAAATAGAAATAAAAACACAGACTGCAAAACTAAAGGACATTTGACTTTTTTATCTCAATTTTTGGATGAACGCCATTATGAGTGGAGTGAGTTTCACGAAATTCCCATCGAAAAGTTATGCGAATACACTGTAGAATTCATAATATGATATCATCGGAATGTGTCAATGTTCATTTCACTGCAAATCTTTAACCACTATCTTGCCGGCGTGAGATTTAATTTTGTGGTATATACGTGTGGTATATACAGAACTTTTGTGAGCTCTTTCCGATAAGCAAACCAGTTTTCTTCAGAAATGGACCACAAAATTGTTCGATTTTGCTGCACGTGCCCCTGAATTACTTTTGATGACGTCAGTCTGTTTTGGTGGGGGAGAAAAATTATCCCTGATGGGGGTGGGTGTGTGATGGGTAAATCTCACCCTTGGGACAAGATATTTGGTCCAGACACTCGGCAAGCCTCGTGTCTGGCCCAAATATCTTGCCCTCGGGTGAGATTTCCCAATCTCACACCCTCACCCACCAGGGATAATAATATTCCCTCCTTGGACAAGTTGGGTAGATAGTTATTAGAACAGAATGAACTTTCTAAGCACATTCCAAAATAAGGCCATAAATTATGGTTTCTGCAGTCAAAATAAAATTTTTTAGTTGTTAACTGAAAGATTCACCCAACCTGACTAGGGGTTGTGACACTTGCAAAATAAATTCTTGAAAAGGTAAAAAAATTTGTCTCAAAAAAGTCACTTAAATAATATGATCAAGATAGTTGGAAATTTTTCAGGCAAAAATTCCAACAGTTGGAAATTCGAAGTATTGTTGTAATGAAGGTTTTTCCGAATGTGTTATTACATTTCTGAGAAAATTGCAACTGCCGACTCATGCAGACAGAATTCTACATCGCAAGATTTTCTGACTACTCAGTGTCTCTGAGGTTAATTCCACAACCATGGTCGTGTTACACATTTTGTTCTCCTCTATGTCTAAGTTGTAGCCCATTGGACTACTACAGTGTGCAGACATTTGTAACAACATGTACATAGGAGTTTTCATTTGGATTATTGGATAATACTTGTTTCATGTTGTAACAAGCATTATAGCAAACCGTTTCTTGAATAATATCAGAAATTGCAGAAATACAAACAAGTTGGTCAATTTGGTGCTCACAATAGTTATAGGCAGTTGATTTTTGAGGCCAGTTTTCAGGGCACATTATGAGACCAAAATGCAATGCACTCACAGACTGCAGTTTGTATTAGCCTCAAAATGTGCCCCCTGTCAGGCTGTGTCCTGGAATTTTTAAAGTTACTTCCAAAACTGCGCACAGTTTTCTTTGGCCCTGTACTCTCATGAAAAACAGATTTGGCCAGACTGAAAATTTTGATTTGTATTTGGTATTGATGAATTAATATCAAACACATATTGCAACATATTGGCTGAGTTGGTTAGATAATTCATTACTCATACTATGTGAGCATAATGAATGGCTGTTAGTCATTGAGTTCATTTCAAGATTAGTGTGCTCACTACTCAGCATGACCTCATATCTGAGATGATTAATTAATACAATATTGGTTGAATACTCATTTTTTGAGCATTCTCCATACATGTACATTCATGTAATTGACACAATACCAAATGAAGGCAGATAAGGTCTACTTATTTATTTATTGGGCTTTAATGCCACTTTTGACAGCCAGCATCACCTTGCATTGGACAGTTTCATGGGTGGAGGAAGTTGGAGTACTCGGAGAGAACCACCAAGCAACAGTGAGAAACTGTCAGACTTCCCACCATACTAACTCCACACAGGGTTAGCATTGGTTGAAGACAAATGCACCATTGACGTGCAGTATGCCTTAGTACACAATGCCACCATGCCCCACGTGGGCAATCGGGATTAAGTTTTTTGCCCAAGAATGATAGGGTCCACTTCCAGACTACAGTACCACCAGAAATTGTCATTTTGTGCTGCCTTAAAACCTCAAATTATGTATATAGATATTTAGCAGCAGTCATTTAGACTGCTTGGAAATATTCTCAGAATGCCCTACAACCGGTACAGTCACTCAGAGTCAAGATTTTGTGACCCCCCCCCCCACCCCATATAAGAGGCACCCCGTTAAGTATCCATCCCTATTTGGAATTTTCATAGATCTAACCCCCCCCCCCCCCCCCCCCCCCCCACCTCAAAAAACCTCCTAGCTATGTACCTGACCAGGAATTGATTCCAGATCCTATTTTACCACTAAAGCAGGACTTGTTTACCACAGCGAGTAAGCACTGCTCACTTTCCTGGGGTTCCCAAGGAGATGTGAGCCAATCAGATCGGCACAAGAACAGTTAACCCACAATGATGCAGAAATTTCAAAATTTCAACCTGCAAACTTTCCCATAATCAGGCCTGAGAATAAGCAGTCTAGACATTTGCAGAATGAGGTCCCCAGAGGGTGAATTTGATGATGCTATCCCATACAGTGGGCCAATTTATACTCTGGGTACCTCTTTCTGTTTAGTTTTGAGATCCTGATTCAGATTGAGGTTAACAGAGGGTAGCATAACAAAATTCACCCTCTGGGGGACTCATTTTGCAGATGACAGTCTGCTCATTTTCTGGCTTGCCCATAATGCAACTAGGAATTTAACCAATTTAATTTTGTTTGCACATGAGCTCTTCAAACAAGATTGAACTAGTGAAATTCCTAGCTGATGGTTGCCTGCAGAGGGTTAAACAATTTTCACCTTCAAATGATCAAAGAAACTAAACATCTTTTTCAGTATTATCTCTAATAACTATTCTGATGTTCCCTTGAATAAATTTTTTTGTGTGTGCTGGGAAATGAATTTCGTGAGGGTAATCTATTTTATGATACTAGTTGGCATGTTTTAAGTATTTTTTTTTCTATAAATTGTACTGACATACTTGATGTATCCCCGTTCTATCAAAACATATCAATCTGCAAATCAGTTCTCTCAGCCTCTCAAAATTAATGATGTCTAAACAACTTGTCATACCAACTAGATATTAAAAAGACGAACCTTTTTCCAGATGATTTCTATTGATTTTGTGTGATTATTAAAATACTGCCGATTTAATATCTTTGCCAAATTTTACTTAAATGAAGTTTGGAGAACTAAATAACAATTTTCTATATTTTCTTTTACCACTAAAGAAGAACACCAAATTTACATGTCATCTCGTCAGAAAGTTCAAAGAATAATTGCGCAAACTTATGAGACTAAACTTAAGATCTTCTCTTTCTATGTAAATGTGGAATATGATTCCCATCATCTTAACATGTGAGTGTTCCTCTTTCTTTCCACCACTGATTTGAAGAATTTTCAAAATATGGAGGAGCATGTAAAAGAGAAGAATGTAAATGGAAATACAGTAGAACCCTGTTAATTGAATGGCCACTTTGCCAATGAAAATTATTCAATTAACAGGAGTATTCAATTAACAAGGATATTGTCATTTTCCTGTATTTTAGAAATTATTTATTTATTTATTTATTTATTTATTTATTTATTTATTTATTTATTTATCAGTGTTTAAGGTCACATATTTTGGCACAATGGCAAATCATGACCACATCAAGACCAGGGGTGAGCGTTAATAAGCCATGTTGTCCATTTTGGAGAGGGTTTGTACCTCCCAAGCATTGGTGACTGGGTCCTATTTTACCAGTAAAACAGAGCCTGTTTACTGCAGTGAACTGTCACTGCTTCACTTCCCGGGGTACCCGAGGGGAATTCTAGAGATAAACTTAGCATTTATTCTATTATATCTTGTTTTACAGAGCTCCATGAGCTCTGTCAAACACAATATAATAGATTAAATGCCTGTATTTGATGTACTGAGGCCAAATAGGTCTGTAAACAAAGGAAAACTGGGGAGAGTCAGGGTAATTTCTCAACAGGTTACAAGATTTTTTGTTCAATTAACAGGAGTTTACTCTATAACCTATATTCAATTAACAGGTCAAATTTGTACTGGAGGTATGGTAAATGGTTTTGAGTTGGGAATTATATTCAATTAACAGGGTAATTCAGTTAAGAGATATCCAATTAAGTGGACTACACTGTGATCAAAAACTGGAAAATTCAACACGAAAAGTATGAGATGTCAGGGAAGATACTGTGTCTCTATAAGACTCATCATTACGGATCGGCTGTATTAGAATTTTGAGTTCGGTATCAGTTTTTGTATTTTTAGGGGAGGGGGTATACCTTGGTATCGGTTCGGTATTCAGTATATGACTTGACTGAGATTTGCTGATAGTACCAAAGAGGAATTCACCTCAGGAAAAACAGAAAAAGGTTGTTGTGGTATCATTCTACTTCCACGCCACAAGAATGCCACTGCCAATGAGCTCAACAGTGAAATCTTTTCCGACCACAAATCATATCTACAGTAATTTTGTGACTTGTTCTAAACAGACCTTAAAGTTCTTAGACCTATTTAAGGCTTTTGCGATCTAAAAGCATGTGCCCTGACCATGCCATCTTCAGGAGATCCTGCTGACAATAGACAAAACATCTGGGCAGTGATTTCTAATCAGGTCTTGGCTGTCTTAACAAGCAATTGGACATGTACAGGTTGTAGTTTGGTGGGAATTCATGACAGTTGCCCTGCCCATTGAGGGTTAACAAAACTGAAAAGAAAATCAGTCACTTCTTTCAGGAAAATGAACCTTTGAACTGTTATCAAGCCTCAGCAGGGACTTATAAAACGCAAAAAATGTAGGACAATTTGAAAATTCAGACGGTTTCGATATTCAATGATTGGATCGGTTCAGTTTTTTGGTATCCCGTGATATCGGTATCAGTTTGGTTTTTTGGTATATTGCCCATCTTTACTCATCATCACCTCAGGCCTAATTGTGCTCAACTGAGCCTATGTAAGGCCTGGTGTGAAGTGGAGTCTTACAGCACACATCTTGATTCACTTGTGTCAGTATCGATAGTTACAGCAGAGTAGAACAACAATGTTTTTGAAGGGGCAAAACATGTCATTGGGCAGTAATGGAGGACATAGAATGCATCACAGGAGACAAAATGAGAGGGGTTTGGGAATTTGTGGGGGAGGGGGGGATTTAATGGGTAAATACCTCCTTACACCCATGGTTTCTATGCTACGGAATAGTTAATCGGTCAAAAGAGACCAGAAATGGTAAAACGGAAAACTCACAATGTTTGAAAGTATTTTTAGATCTGGGTTCGTCGGATTGTCATATTTCAGGGCTATTGTGATGTTTCTTGAGGGATTTTGTCTGGTAGGTCTTTCTGTATAAGACAACTGTTAACACTTGAAAAATACAATTACTGATTTCCCATACTTCTCAAGAGTTGTGGCCTATTACAGGTGTTGTTTATTTGTTCATTGGGGATTTATTTATTTATTTATTGGTGTTTAAGGCCACATACTTCTGCACAATGGCTAATCATGACTGCAACATGGAGGTAAAGTCAAGTCCAGCCAATGTTACCCATTTTAGAGGACTTCCACCCCAGGCATTGGTGACCAGGCCCTATTTTACCAGTAAAACAGAGCTTGTTTACCACAGTAAACAAGCATTGCTTCACTTCCCAGGGTTCCCACAGGGAGTTCATTAGAGATTAACAACACATTCAACACTCAAGGTCACATCATGTTAGACAGTTTTATGGGTGATGTTTGAGTACCCAGAGAGAACCACTGAGCAGCAGCAAGCAACTGTCATGTTCTCCAACTTTAAATTCTTAATTTTTTTTCAGTTTTTGCTACTAAATCATACTTTTTGACCACTCAGTGGAACAAGCTGATCATCCTCATTTTTTATGGGGTCCAAATCTGAAAGTTTTTGTGATTCTCGAGAATTGGTTTTGATTCTCGTGAATAAATGCCTGAATTGTGAGAATGATTTTTTAGTTCTTAACTGATTTAGTGCTAGAATTAAGCCACTATCAGCACTTTCAAAACAATGAGAGTATGAGATCAAAAGCCAATATTTTCCATACTCATGTTTCATATTCAGTCAAATGCAAAAAATAGTTTGTTTATAAAAATTTGTTTTATTACAAATTATTGGAGAGTGCCTGTGAGCACTCTCCAATAATTTGTAATAAAACAAATTTTGATGAACAAATTAAGACCTCCAAAAATAATCTAGCCCTGAACCAGTTAAATAATTTAGAATTTGAGAATACTGTCATGCCATTGTGAGTGCAACCAGTAATAAATACTATTCCATAGTAAAAAACAAAACTCATATTTATATATTTATTAGAGCTGAACCATTATGGGCCTAGTTCCAAGTCTGGTGAGTTTTTTTACTTATATTTTCCTACATACAGGCTTTTGGGTCTTGCTGATTGAAGTTACAGTACCTTGACAGTGGGTTTTAATGAAGTTTGGCTGCGTGTGTATGCAGCCAAGACTTCACAACACACCACTGCTAAGTCAAAGTGTTACCTCATTATATGAAGGAGTAAGGGAGCACAGCAGCCCAGTAGTAACAGCACTGAACTTCAAACTGAAAGGCCCACGGTTATATCCCCGCCAGGGGTTACTGCATTGTGTCCATGGGCAAGGCATTTAATCCTGATTTCCCACGTGGAGGCACAGTGGTGTTGTGTACTAAGGCGTACTGTATATAGATGGTGCACTTGTCTTCAACCAATGTTAACCCTGAGTGTGGAGTTAGTAGGCTGGGGAGTCTGACAGTTGCTTGCTGTTGCTCGGTAGTTCTCTCCAGGTACTCCAGCTTCCTCCACCCATAAAGCTGTCCGACACGAGGTGATCCTGGCTGTCAAAAGTGTTGTTAATGCTCAATAAATAAATGGTTTAGCAAAAACATATGTAGAATTCCCCTGGCATTTAAGGACACTTTAAAATTTATGACAAAAATCAAATGAGCATCCTGCAAGAATCAAAGATAATTCTCATTATTTTTCTTGTGAGAATCATTTATGAGAATTGAGTCCAATTCTGGCAAGAATTTTAAGCCCAGGGGTCATATGCTGAGATTTGGATACACAAATGGAAATTTTTGTTAGTTATTCAGAAGGCAAATATTAACTTCTGGTATATTTTTAGATTAAGTCTTAAAAGAAAGTTATAATTACATATTTTGAACAGGGCTTCTTAAGAAAGGAAAAACATTAAACATGAATAGGGCTTCAGAAAAACAGTAATAAACAGATACTGATGGCCAGTTTTTTTAACAAACTATTGAGGACTTTTGAGAGAACACTGAGAGTGTTTTACTGGATTTTTGTATACCTTTCAAATTTACAAATCAGTCAAGGATTTCATGAACCCTTGAGCTGCCAACAAAGATTTTTCAAATGAGCCACACATTTGTAATTTCAGCTTAAATATATGTTACAAGAGTGTAATTCAATATACGCACACCAATAGAGTGAAATTTCCACACAAATAATAATAAATCAAATACCCAAGAAAATAACAGAAAAGAAAGAGCAAAGACTCTGCCGATGGCTGTTTGGGTTTGATCATCAGATCAATCAATTGATCAAAATAGGTCAAATGTCACCATAACTGTGGGAACATGTATACTTCATTTTCCTGGATTATGGGAACATGATTGGATTGTGGGGATAAAGTCAAGTCTCCATAATTATGGTGGTCCAAATTTAATAGAAAGTCTCCAAAATTCATAAATCTGATGTCTCTTTAGGTGTCCCCAGAAGATTTCCAGTACAGCTGCCACAGACTGGTCATTTTCTACGGGGTCAGCAATATTTCCATGGACACAATAATATTAGATTCCAAACATTAATTATAGGAATAATCATAAAAAATTTAATTAACGAAGCACCGGGTACAACCCGGTGCTTCATTAAGTAAAATTTTGCTGATGATGATTTTTCTTACCTGGTCAATGGATAAGTGGACATCACTGCCCATGTGTGGATTATGACCAGTCCACGGTGACTGTAATGTATGATATAAATATAATTTGACTGAATCACTGGTGGATATCACCTGAATACTTATCTCTGTCCTCACAATTACAGAGAGAGAAAAATAACTCTTCTTTCACTCTCATATTTGTTCACTTTTATTTCTCTCCTCTTTACTCCTTATTTATATTTATTTATTTATTGGTGTTTAACCCTTTACCC
Organism: Pictodentalium vernedei; assembly: GCA_031216915.1. Classification (NCBI taxonomy): domain Eukaryota; kingdom Metazoa; phylum Mollusca; class Scaphopoda; order Dentaliida; family Dentaliidae; genus Pictodentalium; species Pictodentalium vernedei. Next base: position 356,656,198 of record CM062289.1, read on the forward strand.
AATGCAGACGATATCAAAATTTATTATTTAAATATCATTTTTAAAATTTTTTAAAAACATTTCAACATGATATGGTTTTGTTGAAATTTTTCGAAAAATAATATTTTTTCAGCTGTTGAATTTGCATATTACGCGGTCGGATGCGGCCGATTCGTTGGGTAAAGGGTTAAGGTCACATATTTCTGCACAATGACTGACCATGAGCGCAACATGGAGATAAAGTCAAGCTAAGTCAACAATTTAAACCCATGTTGCACGCTTTAGTGGACTTTCACTCCAAGCATTGGTGACAAGCTCCTATTTTACCAGTAAAACAGCACTTGTTTACCCAAGTAAACAAACACTGCTTCATTTCATGGGGTTTGTTTTCAAGGCAGAAAATGAAAATTTTTCTATGGTTCAAGAATTCTTTTGCAGTTTTTGCAAGTGTTGTCTGCTATTCCTTTTAACCCTTTACCCAATGAATCGACCACATCCGCCTGCGTAATATGCAAATTCAGCAGCTGAAAAAATATTATTTTTCAAAAAATTTCAACCAAACCATTAAGTAAAACACTTGAAAGCACAAAAGGTGATATTCATATTAAGCCAACAGGAAGTTTGTTATATCAACACATACCCTTATTTGGTAAATCCATAGACACTTCGGTGCCCAACAGTTCATAATAGTCTATGTGGTGGTCCATAAACTGAAAATTAGTTTGTTAGGTCTTAAAGTTTTTTGTTATTCTAGCAAGTAAGTGTACAAAGATGTTATCCTATTTTCATGCTGTATGTGCTACCTGTTAGGGGTTGTACTTTGTAAGCTCTTTGATAATGCCATTCCTTCCACAAATGTTCTCCCCCCATCACTAAGGTACTGAGACATATATAAAGTGGTGTAAGCCCTCTGGGAGAGATATACCTGTCTCACCCAACCCACATGACAGCTATCTCACAACACCCATGTGACCAACCCATATTGGCTTATTAGCATATTTAATGAGTAAAGGACTATTCAATTATCGCACGTTCTTGTGTAAACAAACATCATGGTGTCACGTTTCGGAAATATTAGCAGACGAAAGTTTGTCAAAGAAAATAGAAATAAAAACACAGACAGCAAAACCAAAGGACAATTGACTCTTTCATATGAATTTTTGGATGAATGCCTTTATGAGTGGAGCGAGCTGCATGAAATTCCCATTGAAAAGTTATGCGAATACATTGTAGAATTCATCATATGTTGTCATCGGAATGTATCAATGTTCATTTTGCTACAAATCTTTAACCCCTGTCATGCCGGCATTCAGATTTAATTTTGTGGTATACATATATAGAACTTTTTGTGGTATACATATACAGAACTTTTTGTGGTATACATATACAGAACTTTTTGTGGTATATATATACAGAACTTTTGTGTGCTCATTTTGATAAGCAAATCAGTTTTTTCAGAAATGGACAACAAAATTGTTCGATAAAGCTACACGTGCCCCTGAATTACTTTTGATGACATCATACTGTTTTGGTGGGGGGAGAAAAATTATCCCTGATGGGGGTGGGTGTGAGATGGGAAAATCTCACCCTCAGGACAAGATTTGTCTGTCCCAAAAATCTTGCCCTCTTCCCCATCTCACACCCTCACCCACCTGGGATAATAATAATCTCACATGTCACTTTATGTAAACGTCAACATCATGAGCATTGTTAGGGTGCATCCTGGAATTTTTTCCGTCGCTTCAATACCTTCAATGGTAGAGTGCTTGCTAACTTATAAATTGGTTCAAGAGTCTTTGTCTTGTTACAATCTATGGGAGAGTGCCTACAGGCACTCTCCCATAGATTGTAACAAGGCAACTTCTTACAGACTAAATAATTTTGCTGAGTTTAGTTTAAATATATTTTATTCGTCATAAATAAAGCAGAACTGGATTGGAATGCAAGTTATTCAACTTATTAACAACTCCTCTCCAAACATATCAACATAATTATCAAACAATGTTGGCAACAAGCTAGTTGTGTGAAAGAAAAACAAGAAAAAAGAACAAAAAATGGTCCAAAAATCATGAGTTAAAATTCACTGAGGTTGCTTTCATCAAAGCTACTATCTAAAGGAGACCAACAACGAGCAACAAGTAACACTGATCAGAATGGTTATGCAAACCTCCCACTGGATGTAATAAATAACTGAGTTTTTTTAAAATTAGTTTATTTTGTTGCTCAGTGGACGCTGGTTTTCCATTTAGGACATCTTCTATAGAACCAATCTCCAGCATGTGCAGACTGTTTAGAAAATGTTAGTCTCAGACCACTATAATGGGGGTATAGAATAATTTTGTTTCCAAGATATTACAAAATAAACCCACTGAGTATGATGTCGGGGTACCTGTACTCAGAATGATACCCAAATTATGCTTCTTGCACTCTACCAGTTAATGCCTGCCTCCTGTCAGGTACAAATATCTTTCCCTTTTGTGGAGATTCTCCCAACCCACACCCATCGAGGAAAATAATAATCTTCCATCCTCCCTTGGCAACCTTGGTAATAACTGTGAGAAAATACATTATGCCTAATCAGGTTCCAATAACCAATAAAACAAAATGGACATCTTCAATAAACAATAAAAATTATAGCCATTAGAGCATACAGCTGCACAATGTGATATATGTGTGTTTTACATGAAAGCACTCGGCACACATTAGCTGGCTTCTCAGAGAACTGTTCAGATTGAAGAGGACCACTCATTGTGCAGTGAATAGCAATTGCGGTATACCTCCTGTCATATACCATGTACAAAATTAAGTGCCTGACACTGCATTCTGATAAATTTATAATAGGACAGAGAAGATATCAGCAAATGTTTACTTTCATATAATTATTTGCTAATGCACAAAGTAACAATTTTACTTCTATTTATAATCTGTAAAGGAATTATTCAAAATCATTAACCCATTATCCGGTGTAATGGCTACATACAAACTGTGCAATTCACAAAAATCACCCATTAACCTCTAACCCTTACCCAAAGCACACAATATCACTATTCATTATTTTATCCCTTTGCCTAACACGCAAGGCAGACGACACCTTGAGACAAAATTCTTGAATAACTAATTTTTTTTCATTTTTTGGTGTTAAAAACATTGCTTATGACACTTCATTGGAATGCGCTCAACGAGCTCCTTCCAATGACTGGTCATATGCTATATTTTTGAGACAAATAATTAAAAAACAAGAGGCCCCAAAGGGCCTGAAGTGCACACGTTGAACAGAACACAATATAAACAGACCAAGAATGAATCTACATTGAACAATCAATCTCCATAGGACACATTGTCAATCCTTGAGCTCCTCAGGAGTGACATAAATTGTCCATGCATCATGCCTTTTCTTCAGTTGATCATAATGTAAAATGTGGAGCTCCGGTTAAGGGGTGTTAACTGCGAGCCTTTAGCAATCGGTTAACACCACTTCACCATGAGTGGTGAACATTTGGTACACCACGCTACTTTGGGTATATTTTATTTATACCATGATCATCAGATTATTAAGAGGGGCTATTATTTTTTCTTGATTTTATTACTGAGCAGAGGACGACGTACATATGAGCAAATCTTTTTTTATTTTGTTTACATGAGCACTGGTGGGTGGTACTTCCGATGTCAATTTTATCGCTGAAATGAAATGGATAAAGAAACATGCAAATTACTAGGCCTTTTTAATTTGAATAACACAATAACATACTATTTCAAGTTATGAATGGTTTATTAACATGAGACAACTCATGTTTGTTAATTTTTGGTATCTTCTGAGGTAAACTCTTTTAAAATGTAATAAAAAATTAGAGCGTTAAATTTAGACAAGTTTGCATTCAGGTCGAGGTCACCAAAGGTCAACTTGATGTAGTTCCACTGTAAGTGTAAATTTTAACAACTGAAATCCCATTGCTGGCGTGTTCACCACGGTTGGTGTGTAAAGCTAAAATTTATGTCACAGGCTTATTGTATACAGAAGAATAGGTAATCATGGCATAAATTCATATGTGTGATGTTTCTTACTGATCGTCGTGCAGAGCGACACTTAATCCTGATTGCCCATGTGGGAGCATGGTGGCACTGGGTACTAAGGTGTACTGCACGTCAATGGTGCACTTGTCCTCAACCAATGCTAACCCTGCTTGTGCGGAGTGGTTCTCTCCAGGTACTCCAGCTTCCTCCACCCTGAAACTGTCTGATACGAGGTGATACTGGCTGTCAAAAGTATCGTTAAACCCAATAAATATTTTTTAAACTATTGAATGTCATGCGTAAATTACATTTAAATAGGATTTCGGCTTCAGACCAGGAAACTAATGAACTTACATATGTAAATGTTCAGTTCAAGGAAGAGAACAAATAATATGGGTGAAAGGCTATAAATAGAGGCTTCAAACTTTAAGCATTTGTGTTTTTTTAAAGAAAAAGGCTGAAAAGCATTTGAAACATGAAAGAGATGGCAAGAAACAAAAATAGCAGTGCATTTCTCTTCCATCAGGCCACAACAAGGTGCATCTTTATTTGCTGTTGTGCCCAAATCAGACTAATCTAAAGGATCTGCATTAGAGATCCTCTATTACTGATATAACCAATAGACTGAATAGGGTCAGCAAGCCAACACATAAACAGCCTGTCAACTTCAATGACAGGTACAATTTGAATGTCCGACAGACATCTGTTCACTTGTGCCTGTCATGAGTAGCATTACTGTAACAGTTTCTTGAAACTCGATGTAAGTTTTTCATAATTTTGGTTTGCTTCATCAAATTCTTAACTTGTCAAAATTTATTAGAAAGCTCTATTATAGAGAGCTATCCAATAAATAATAACAAGACAAGATTTTGATGAGATCTACATGTGTAATTAAAATGTTGATTATGTACAATTAACATAGATCTGTTGCTATGAGCATAGACTGCTCTATGGACAAAAAATTTCGAGCTCACTTCTAAGCTGCGATGGATGGTAAAAATGAAACAAATTCCAAATCCATCCTGGCAATTATTCTGACAAAAATACTCTGAATAATACCTGTATTTTAGTTTAACCCTTTACTTAACGTATCGGCTGCATCCGTCCACGTAATTTACAAATTAAGCAGTAAAAAAAAATACATTTTTTCAAAAAATTTCAACAAAACCACATCATGTGACCCCTCATTGGAACGAGCTCATTGAGATCATTCCAATGAGGTGTCAGATGACATGGTTTTTATTGAATTTCTTTTAAACATTTAAAAAATCAGTAATTAAAATAATAAATTTTGATATCGTCCGCATTGGGTAAAGGGTTAAACAATACATATATAAATATAAACAGTAGCAATACATTTACCACATAGAGTTGTGGATTTGGCATGTAAGCTTATATATAAGCTTATAATAACCATCTCTACACAGAAGACAAAATACATGTCACACACTACATTTTTTTTTTTTTTAAACAATATTTTTATTTCCTCAATGAAATGGGGTTTGGCAAACAGGCAATGCCTATATTAACGCCGTACCCTACAGAGAAATACAATACAATACAATGGTGCAGGTGCAACTGTACATAAAACAGAAACTGATCCAATGAATTGGAAAAAAAGAGAAAGTACCATACTATATCCCACCATCTCCTTTAAATAATTTACCTATCTATTGGGTGTGGAGGCAATCTACTTTCATTTATATGATAGGCCCACTAAAATCTCTCTCACCCAATACAGCAAAGGTCATTGTCAGGGTTCTTTTCCACTGGAAATAAACCATTCACTGGAATCTCATTGTTTCCCTAATATATTCTTGAACCGCACTAAATATACTGGTGTTTTCCAAGGCAGTTTTCTCCGTATCCCCATATAGCATAAGAGTGATATTAGTGGTGCGGCCCAATTTGGCCACACACTACATGACGAAGACGGGTAGTATTGTATTTAGTTTAAACAATATTTAATATGATTTACAATAAGGGAAAGAAACAAATATAATTATGAAGCAGTGAATCCAGTATAGAGAAACAATACTAGTTAAATCACAAAAATGAAGGGATTCGACAGAAAGCTTGTTGCTTATGATGGTCGTCTCCCCAGGCCTTTGAGTTACAAAATAAGTATTACCGGAACTTCTGGCAGAGTACCAAACGCATGTTGTTTAAGCTGTGGGATGAATGATATTTAAGTATATAAATAGATACTGTAAATGAAGAAAGGAATTAGAATGATAAGATAAAATATAAGATAGTATAAGAGAAAGCTAACATTGTATTTAGTAGTTCTTAGGGTTCATTCCCACAAGACCAATTCCCCTTAGACCAACTCGCACTAGAACAAATTCCCAAAAGACCAATTCCCCTTAGGCCAACTGATATGTTCTACTTTTAAAATAATTTTATATCAATAATTTGATATATTTATAAATGTATTTAATGTTATAGATTTTTTATAGATGTTGGGCTCATTTTTCATATTATTTATTTATTGGTGTTTAAGGTCACATACTTATGCACAAAAGCTAATCGTGACCATGACAGTTTTACAGGTGGAGGAAGCCGGAGTACCCAGAGAGAAACACACAGCATCGATGAGCAACTGTCAGCTCCTTAACATTCTAACTCTGTTCAAGCTCCGCTCATGCAGGGGTTACAGCGGTTGAAGACATGTGCACCATCGACATTCAGTACGCCTTAAAACATGGCATCATCGTGCCCCCATGTAGGCAACTGGGATAAAACACCTTGCCCAAGGACACAACATGGGTCTAAGGAGAATTGGTCTTTTGGGAATTGGTCTTTTGGGACTTGGCCTAGTGGGAGTTGGTCTAAAGGGAATTAGTCTAGTGGGAAAACACCCTTCTTAGCTGAGATAGTGGCAGTGTAAATGGAAGTAAACGACATCAATCAAGGACCTGAGAAGGCACCCACGATTGCTACCGTTTACTGGTGCCAGATAGTTACTTTCATAGTGGCAACACCAAGAAGAGTAGTATGTAGATATGGATTCATTCCCGAGAATGTGTCGCATCGATTCGTATTTTAAAAGCTACCGAGTTTACAATCTTGTTGGTCAAAGACCGACAGAGTGACAGCCAATCCCACATGTGGAACTGCTTGTCGCAGCTAAGAATACGCAGGTTTCTCTGAATAATGGTACACCACTCTCTTGGATTGTAATCCTTGTGATAGATACTGAGTACAGGATGACAAGGCAAAAACTGTTGGTACCAGTCACCATGACGGACATCCCCACCCAGCTTCAAACAATATAATTGCAGGCTTGTACACAGATAACCTTTTCCAGCAACATGAAAGCTATCATAAGATATGAAAGGGTTACAGAAAAGTAAACTACAAACCTTGCCTGCACTCAATTCTCCTCTTGTCTAAATGATCAGGAAAAAACTTACTGAGCTTCATAAGAATGTATGTAATAACCTCTGTGTATATCTCAGTCTGATTTGCTCCATCAATGCAATTATTTTCAGTTCCCTATGTGTCAAAACAACAGCAATTAAACTTCCTGATCTTAATTAACTGGGCTAATAAGAGAAACTTTCTGTGTATAATCAACAGTCTAAAGACCTGACAACCATTAATAAAGTTTACTTTTGTGATTAATTCGATGTATGTGCATTTTAATTATAGAATTCCAAACACAGGTAATTAAATGACCTATAATTAGAAAATGCTGCAAATATAATTGGATTTCTACAGATATGTAACAATTTTCAATTATACTAATTACCTTGTTATACCAGGAAAACAGTGGTACAGCAAAGTGGAAACTAAATGGCAAAGACTGCTTTCTGGAGAAAGCATTTAATTTTCTTATTAACACTGTGTCATCCCAGATAGATGCTGTTCAACTGGCCTCCACAAATTGGGCAAATACACAGAACAACACACACATGTGAATGGGATAATCGATATGGCACAAGTGTCAGCTTGGAAGGATAAAGCGAGAGGCCACAGGCCTTGAGTTTTATGCTTCCACGATGGCACAAGTGCCATATCAATTAACCTATTCACACGCATGTTGTTCTGTGTTTATTACATGCCTTCACATCTATAAAAACCATTAGGACACTCAGCAATTCATTTGACAACTATCAACAAAAAGAACACATTTTATCGCCAACAAAATTTGCGAGGAGAACCTGTGTTGCTGTTTCATCCAACTGGCACATAGAACACATTGGAACTCAGGGGACGATGTTTAGCTATCACTAGCAATTCAAATTGTAATTGCGGTGTATGATTTATGGACAATTCCAGTGAAATTTCACTTCTTTATAAAAATAGTCTGTCAACGATTTCTGTTCCGCACATATGCGCAGAACAGATTTTCTTTTTCTGCATGGTTTAGTGTTGCTGTAGATAGGGATATCATAGAACAAACATGTAATAAATGATAGTGTTGTTCACCTATCATTTCCCTTAAAAGAAAAACTGAGAATCAATATTTTGTTTGCCTCGATTCATAGACTTCAGACAAAAAGGAAAACAAAATCTCGAACTGCTCTTGATATTTACTTGTACTAGTTTTGTAGGGATCTATACACCTCAAATTTTAAGTCGAATTGAATCAGGCACATTATTCTGATTAAAATTGAATCTCGAAATGAATTGCGAATTGAATCTCACTGCTTTTCAAGTTGCAGATATTGCACATCATTCCAGTCTTGGATTATAGGAATATCGTCATCCTCCTTTCAAACTTTGTACGCAGCTATAGATTTCATTCCAGCTTGATGCGTGCCAGACAGACAGGTATCAGCAGCTTCCCAGATAGACAGGTTACCTAATTTAGATGCTTCCCAGTTAGACACCACACAATATGAAAGCAACTAAATATAGACCACATACCCTCTAGAGCTATTTGTTTCAACTGAATTTTTCATCATTTTTTTGTTTGTATTCTCGGATAGAAGCTTTCCAAAGACAGGTCTGAGCAAGATGCTTGCCTAACAGACATCAGCTTCTCAGATAGATGGGTCTCAGATACAAGCTTCCCATGTAGACAAGCCTCAGCTATAGTTTCTTACCGGACGGACAGGCCTCAGATACTTCCCAGATAGGTAAGTCTAAGATAAATACCACCTAATTTAGATTCTTCCCAGTTAGATGCCACACAATATAAAAGCAACAAAATATAGACTCTTCTCAATATTCATTTGTTTTAACAGAATTTTTCATTATTTTGGGGTTTGTAATTTTAAAAAATTTTCTATTTGTGTTTTGTTTTATAATTACTTGCTGAATTATTCACCTGGTTTTTAAATTTGAACTGGAGGTTTGAAATGTACCTGGGACCAGACTCTATCTGGGTCCTGTCTATCTGGGAAATAAGGAGTGTGGTAGCTGATTGGTGAGCTGTTAAGATTGCTGGAAGCCCATATTTGGGCTTTAATATGAAGTGCAGGTACCACAATTCAAATGCTTCATATTTTGTGGATGTAATTCATATTATCTTTGAAGTGAAATTATTTCATTTGTATGAATTTGCCTTAATACAATTTATGGGGGAATGCCTGTTGGCACTCGCCTATACATTGTAACGAGGCAAAGACATTTGAACAAATTTTTCTGACCAAATATAACTTCGCACGCTACCAGTTAAGAGTATGAGCCTTCAGATTGTAAGTTTGTAGATTTGATCTCAACCCACTTGGCACTATATACAAAAATTCAACTTTTCCACTTTATTATTACCAAAACATAGCTTATGGTCCTTCAATGGAATAAGTCCACAGAGCTCGTTCCAATAAGGGGGGTGGGGGGTCATAACTACATTTTGGAGATAAAAGTTCCACTTCAGTACCGAAATGGTTAACCGAATAATTGGTTTGAAACCAGTTAGCTACCTAACCGATCAGAAAAACCGTCAACTGGTTATCCGAAATATCGATAGTGATCGTCATTCCACGTTTAAAACGTAGTAAATCTGCTGCTTCTCCTTTGTGATAGAATACACCTCGAAGCTGCATTGGATAAACGACTTTGGTGTTTAAGATTTCGTTAATGATCGGCAGTTTCCATGAGAACTGAGTAATCGCAGAAACTATTACATAGTATGTATACAAACGAGTGTTGTCGAGTACTCGACAATGGTCGTTTGTATACACACTACGGAATAGTTTGAGAATACTGCTTTCCAATTCTTATAGTTTTGATCTCATATCCAGAATGGCCATGGATAACCGGATATTATCCAGTTATAGCTCTAGGTTAGTCGGTTATGAAAACGAGCCAACCATTTCGGCCCTATTCTACTTTTAGTCATACAGAAAGAAAATAATTGCACTATCAGTAATCAAAGGGTTTATACACATTAAGCTCATATTCAAACACTCCAGAAACTCTGCACACAGCCATTGAATGTTTGAAAGCATATAGAGATAATGGAATACAATTTTGATTGTTGCTGCAGGGCAGTTCATTAAAACCTAATTGATATGGATTCAAGTAATATATTCTCTTGGAATACAAAGTAAGTTACCCAAATCAATGTGTTAACCATATGCTGTTTGCCAAAGGGAACTAATTTTTCGGTCTCGAACAATGAGATACAATAGTAGATGAATTTAGTTGTTGAGTAACTGTAAGAAATTTTATCCTGATTTCTGCATAAGACCTTGACACTGAATGTTGGAGGTGTTCTAAGAATCAACATTGGTATTTGAAGAATCACTGTTAGTGGATGGTACAGTGGAACCCTGTTAAATGAACTGCCACTTTTCCAATGAAAATTATTCAACTAACAAAAGTATTCAATTAACAGGGATCTGGTCACTTTCCTATATTCTATAAGAGAATGAAGATTTATTCTATTATTCCTTGTTTGACATAGCTCATGGAGCATCTAGATTAAATGCATTATAGACCTATTTGTACTGAGGACAAATAGGTCTATAAACAAGGAGAATTGATAGTCAGGGTAATTTATTGACGTCTTACAAGATTTCTTACTGAATGAACAGAATTTTACTCTATAACCTATATGCAATTAACAGATCAAATCTGTACTGAAGGGATGGTAAATGGTTTTGTGTTTGGAAGTAATATTCAGTTAACAGGATTATTCAGTTAGTAAATATCTGATTAAGTGGGATCCACTATTACCAGTTGAGATTAAAAATAAATTTTTCAAGGTTGTCAAGCCCATCACCACAAGAACTACAATACAGCTGGACAGTATAATGAAAATAACATTTGGTATTGGTATCATGCCATACCAATTTCACATACGAAGAAATGAAAACACCCAAACTTTGATATTGAAAAATACTCCTGGTGATAGCTAAAAATAGTTGAGACAACAGAACCCAAACTATGGACAATAAGAGCATGTAGACTACTTATTTGTACAGGAACTTGCCTCCAGTAATTTGATGAAATAAACAAGGATTGCGCATTGTCGATGCGGGGGTCGAGTTGGGTTGCACCTGTAAGGCTTGTCGTTATAAGAAAATCAAATCCACTGATATTTGTTCAAGTTACCTAACTAACAAATGAGCTGAAAAAAGTCAAAAATTAACTAATTAAGGGCCACAACTCCTCTCAATATGGCCAAACCACAGTGTAATGTGATTTGGCGGTACACATTTGAGTGACAAAATGACATGAATGAAGTGCACAAAAGAGTGTCAAAAAAGAATGTAAACAGACCACTAAAGGGGATGTTTTTCTTTAAAAATATCAGCTTCCTTCACTGAATTCAAGTTTTACCCTTTGAACACAAGAGGCCGTTTTTTCAGCCAGGACATAAGCTACGACAAAATGTCATTAAGGGGGATGGCTATAAGGTAAAATGTGTGGTGTAGACCAATCAATATTTTCAATGTGCAGCCCTAAGGCTGATGGCGCATAATACGCCCATACTTCCAGAAATTATAAAACATTATACGGGCATATAAAAAAGTCTGGAAAATGGTAAAAATTCTAAGTTCAAGGACAGTAACTCCACCAAAAATCAACCAAGTGGAATGAAATTCGAACTTGATCTGTAAGTATCCACAACAAAGCTATATACCCAAAATTTTCTCAATATGTCCAACCATAACGAAAAAAATCCGGAAAATTAAAAAAAATCTGGAAAACTCTAAAATTTCTAAGTGCAAGGGCAGTAACTCCACCAAAAATCAACCGAGTGGAATGAATTTAGAACTTAATCTCTAAGTATCCATAACAAAGCTACATATAAAACTTTTTCTCAATATGTCAATCTATAACGAAAAAAAAGTCCGGAAAGCGGTAACTAAGTTCAAGGGCAGTAACTCCACCAAAAATTAACGAAATTCAAATTTGATCTGTAAGTATCCATAACAAAGCTGATACCAAAAATTTTCTCAATATGTCCATCCGTAACAAAAAAAGTCTGGAAAACAATTCCGGACAGATGGACGGATGCCAATGCTATCACATAATACAACCGTTTTTTTAATACAGGCGTATAAAAAATATATGATAAAAAATATAACTTTGAAAGTGTTGTTATTATCTCATAATGTCTCTCTTTCTATGAGGAAATATCTGGAGTAATGACTGCCCACACAGGGGTAATGTCTGCCCACACCGGGGAAATGTCTGCCAGGGAAATGCCCAGGATTCAAAAAGTTATCAGAAAGAGAAATACCTGTTCTGTCAGTTGTAAAAACAAAATTTTCCACTTATAGAACTCTCTCAATGTAATGAAACTGGGCATTACTCTCCCTCAACCTCCATGCATGGCGACAGTACCTCTGAGAGCTGTTGTTGTTATAACATTTCCACTTCAAAAGTGAGTCTGATAAACAGATGGCCTTTGATGGAGTAATTTGTCTAACATTACAGTAATTAAGCCATCACAGAGAAAATGAGAGATCTGTGCTAAATGGAAAAGTTTGACATTTCCTATGTTCTGATGATCTCATGCTGAACCAGTCGCCTCCCTCACATAAAACAAGTCACAGATCTGTCAAAATTAATCCCTATATAATCCCACTTCTAGTGCAAATGAAATCACTAGAAACTGTTCTGGGAAAATACCACAGACAGTGATTATTGTAAGATGTGCCTGCAACTTATTGCAGACTTGTAAGACCTTCCAAAGGAAACTGAAATATAATTTATCCATTTTTCTTACAAGATTGGTCTTTGATAAAACAGTCTGCACCACTGACTCAGATATATTTTGGCCCATGGATGTTTAGACATGGATGCTTGGGGCCTGGTCATTTTGAAGTTCTCAAATTAACCCTATGTACACTGATATCAAAATACTGATGTCTGAACCCACAAGTTTTTCCCATCATGCAACTAGAAATTTAACCAATTCAATCTTGTCTGACAGAGCTCAATGAGATCTGTCAAAACATGATTGAATTGGTTAAATTTCTAGCTGCATTATGGGAAAGGTTTGCTGTTTGAAATTTTAGTGTTTTGACATCAGTGTGCACAAGCTAAGAAGAGTAATTATATTGGAAGAACGTTCAGTGTTTTCATATTGTGTTTTTTTCCATCTCATTTCTTATTTTTATTATCTTTTTTCAATTTACTGAGTCATTTATTTTCCAATGTTTAAACCAACCAATATGGTTATTATAGCGAGCTTGTTCCAATGACATCCATATTTATCTGCTTGTTTTGCCAAAGGTTTGACAAAGATGAAGCAACATTTAGATACATGACATTCATTGGAACATTTATTGACATTTAGAACACAGTGCCACCATGTTCCCACATGGAAATCAAGATTATAGGTGTCTTGCCCAGACACGATGCAGTTATTGTTGGTCAGGATCAAGCCATGAACCTTTTGGTTTGAAATCCAATGATCTGTCTACTGAGCTATTGCATTCCCTTGCCTGTGGTATTCCTACAAATGTATGCATGAAAATTTTTGTTTGTAATACACAATTATTTCTCTGACAGAACTTTTTTGATAGTTCAGTTTATAGAGGTGAGAAAAGGGCAAATCAACTGCCCCAGCCTTCTTGCACTATATATATTGAAGCAAAGACACAAAGTGCAATCCAAGAACAGTACACATTAAAACTAGATTCATTTGTTATGGAGACCATCAATGGGTCTGTGCAAATGATCCCAGGCAGAGCCCCAAAACTGTGCTTAGGCTGGAACACCCAGTGACCTTGAATTTAGACCTTCAAAGAGATCCATTCCTGTTCATAACAGTGTACCTAAGAAGTCTCATGATCCTAGTCCAAAGCACTATCAAGTTATTGTCTGGAAACAGTTGTCTAGTTATTGATCATCCTGTTGCCTTGACTTTTTCACCCCCACATCGATACAGTTCTTCACTTTCAGCAAGGTAGCGTACTTGTAGAATTTCATGATCCTATGCCAAAGACTTGTCAAGTTAGGGACAGAAACCATTTTTAGGTTAGAGTATCATGTGACCTTAAGCTTAGTCCTTTTAACCCCAAATCTACAGGGCTCATCCCTTTCTCCTTGGCAGTGTACCTGTGAAGTCTGATGATCCTCGGCAAAAGTATTGTGAAATTAAAGTGCTGAACCTGTTTACCAGTTAGAGCAAACTGTGATTGTGACCTTTGCATTCCCAAATCAGCAGGGTTCATCCCTTTCTCCTTGGCACTGAGCCAGGGTACCTGTGAAATTTCATAAGCCACGGCCAAAGCACTGTCAAGTTAGAACCTGGAAGCCAAATTGGAATCATCATGTGACCTTGACCTTTTGGCTTGCAAATTAGTTGGGTTCATCTCTTTCCCGTAAGCAGTATATCTGTGAAGTTTCATCATCATAGGCCAAATATTGTCATATTAGTATCTCAAAATCAAATCAGACAAAATAAACAGAGTGATAACTAGGGCTCTACTTACAAGGCCCTAATAAGTTGAAAGATAGTTACAACAAAATTTCACTCTATATTCATTGATTGAAATTACATAATACAGTAGAACCCTGATAATTGAATAGCCACTTTGCCAATGAAAATTATTCAATTAACAGGAGTATTCAATTAACAGGGATTGTGTCACTTTCCTGTATTCTAGAGATAAACTAGATTGCAAGATTATTTTATTCAATTAACAGGAGTTTACTCTATAACTTATATTCAATTAACAGGTCAAATTTGTACTGGAGGTATGGTAAATGGTTTTGTATTGGGAAATTATATTCGATTAACAGGGTTATTCAGTTAAGAGATATACAATTAAGTGGGCTCCACTGTACTTGGAAATCTTTGTCAAAGAGCTTCCCAGCAATCAGTGCCAGAGGCTGGTACTGTCAGAGAGGAAAAAAAAAGAGAGAAGAATTCTTGTGTCAAACACATAACTTATACCCTCTGTTACAAGACATTTAATTTTACAAAATATTTCAATCAACAGAATTCTGGATGACGGAACATCCGTGTTAACTAAATATTTTTGGCTAACAAAATGACAACAGTTAAGTGGGATCCAATGTATGTGCTAAGTGCACTTTAAAAGTTTTGTTTGGAGCCAATTAGCTTGACTAATGGTAGCTTCATTGGATGATGGTAACTAGCTTAACATAGAGAGGAAATACATTTTCCATTAGACCTGGGAAGATTTACAACTTTAAGACTACCAGGAAAATGATTCAGAGTGTGACATGTTCCTTACGACAATCAAAATGCATTAGTGCATAGTTCCAGTACTTTACACCCTGCATTACAGCTGTTGTCACAGTCTGAAATTTTTGCCACTCTTTTCTCACCTTGCAGTATGGCGATTCACCTTGCAGTATGGAGATTATGTGACAAATGATATTCTTGCCTTGTCATAAAACAAAGATAAGTACAGATTATTATGAGCCCAATGTGTTTAACTATAACCCAAATAATGATTTGTTATTTTAAAACCTTTGTACCAGGTGCAGGAAGGAGTTTGGCTTTGTGATGGTCCTGAGCCTAACCTTAGACAGGCTTTGGCCATCACTGGCTGCCAAAGTCAGAAGGAAGGGAAAACATAGAAAATGTGTTCACTGTTGCTGGGAGGCCCTGGAGTACCCAGAGTGAACCACTGAGCAGCTACATTTTTGATGCAAAAAATGAACATTTTCAATTGTTCATGATTTTTGTTGTTGTCTGCTATTCCAGTTAGGTAAAGGTTTAAACTAACGATATACTATTATGTAAAACACTGTTTGAAAGGGACAGGGAATTGTTTCTTGCAATATGTCACAAAACATCATTCATCAGCAAAAATAAGATGCTCTTTAACTCTTTATCTAACATACCAGAAAAACAAACCTGAAGTGGCAAACATAAAATGTATCATTCAAACAGTTTTTCACTTTTGAAAGTTAGCTCTCAACTACTCCAGAGAAACAAGCTCATTCAGGGGGAATTTTGTCATATTATGTTTCTCGAAAGATGAACTTTAGTGTGGGGTCCACCCAGTCTGCCCATTCGTAAATTCGGCCCAGGCCCCAGAAAATGTTGGAAAAATTACCTCTCTCAGATGCATTTTTGGTGCTACTTCTTTAGTATTCCAACTGCTTCTGAAGTGGTTGGAATACTAAAGAAGTAGCCCTAAAATCTTCTTACGTTAACTGGTCATTAATAGCCGCCACTGTGTGCAGAATATTAAAGAAACAAGACGATCTATGCACGAAGTATTTTCGGATATCTGCCAGCTTTAATGATTTTTCATGGGAAATCAGCCATGTCAACAGTTAACAGTTAAACAAATTAGAAAATAACACATAATTATACTATTCCTTAATACTGAGCTGTCGATCACAAAAATATCATGATCGGCAAAATTTTTGCCCCGACCTTGGTCAGGGTGGTTGGGGCGGGGCCCCTAATACAATAAAAAAACCTTCCAAGTGATCAGTAAGAACTGATTTGTAAGTCTCAATATTGGAAGGATTTGAACCTTTCATTCTGTTTATTGAGGTCTGAGGTCACTTCCAGCTTCTATGACAATATCACAACCACAGCTCAACCAGGGCTTGAAAAGTTCACAAATTTCTGCCTGTCTCAAGAGACAGGTTGTTTTTATTTCTACCTGTCTCCACCTGAACATTTTGAAATGCCCAAAGGCTGAATACATGAGTTGGGGATGAGTATGGGCAGGTGTGTCTCCATTTCCATCAATGGAGGTTTGGGACACTCCTGAAGAAAATTATGTTAATTCCATGCCTTAAAATTAATTCTGGTGCCAAAATTGAAGGTTCAGTAATACCATGTTTTATGGCATGAATATCTAAATTTTATAGTAAATTTCCTTTCTTATTATACCTACCACAATTGTTTACTACAGGCTTGCACTACAGTGGAAGTCCCTAACTCGGATAAAATACTCTCTATTTTAGTCTTTCCCAAGCAAGTTGGGAAAGAAAAGTGGTGCAAAAGCACCAATAAAAATAAGCCAAAACTGGGTCGAGTGCAACCGGCGCAGACCCAGTACGGGACGCTCTCTCCCAAGTACAACTCCACGACTTCCGTTGCCAGTGCGCATACCGTCTCTAAAGACTCATTCTTTTTGAATCCGTAAATGTTAGAGTTATGTGATCAGCGGGGAGGAAAGATTCTTTACCCGTAAAGAAGACGGGAGGGCCTCCATGTAAACAATTGTGGTAGGTATAATAAGAAAGGAAATTTACTATAAAATTTAGATTTCTTATCAACCTACTCACAATTGTTTACTACAGGCTGAATAGACAAAAGGCTGGAGGGAATCGCATAACCAACCCCCACATAACCCTAGTGCACTGGAACCGTGAAGCAGAAGGAAGAGGTCCCGAGGCTTATCAACCAGAATGTCGCAATCATTGGTAAAGGACAATGAAAAGAGACATATGAGCCTGTGTGACACACAGACAGAAAAAAGGGCAGTAACAGCACAAGGCTGAAACTGACCTTCAAGAAGCCTAATGGCTATGGCAGACGACAGCCTGAGCAGAAGAAAGAGGACCCAAGGCAAAAAGGTCCTCCGACTGCTCCTGCAACTGGCGTAAATAAAAGGTGGAGAAAGTAGAAGCATTTCTCCAGTAGGCTGCCTGCATAACATCCGACAACTTGACGGAGTTAGAATAAGCCCAAGAGGTAGACAGTGCCCGCACCTCGTGGGCAGAAATACGATTGGTAATACAATCGCCAGCTGCTAAACGACTATAAGCCGTACGAATAGCAAGACAAATCCATCGAGAAATGGATTGAGGAGAGATCTTCTGTCGACCCGGAATGAGAGACAGAAAAAACCGTTTTCTGCCCTTCCGTATGAAGCGTGTCCGATCAAGATAAATGCGAATAGCACGGACCGGACAGAGCAAAGGGCGAGTACCCTCAACAGAGGGAAGAGCCCTGATACAGATAGGAGGAGGAGTAGTATCTGGTAACTGATTCTTAGCCAAAAAGGAGCAATCAGTGGTAAAAGTAACACTGTTGGGAGAACTCCTAAAAAAGGCCGGGTCAACCGAGAGGGCGTGAAGCTCACTAACCCGTCTGGCCGAAGCAAATGCCATCAGAAAAGCCGTCTTGTATGTGAGAAATTGCATATCCACCTGGGATAAAGGTTCGAACGGCGCCCCCCCCCCCCCAAGCAAAGCAGCACCCACGAAAGATTCCATCGTGGAGTAAGCTGCAAAGTCCGAGGCCTTTTCAAAGAAAAGTGCCGAACAAGCTTGGAGAGGTAAGGATTAGTGCCGATACGACGCTTCCCCACATAAGAAAAAGTCTCTGAAAGCATAGACCTGTAACCCTTGATGGTAACAGGCTGGAGACCCCGAGAATCAAACAGATATACCAGAAACTCCGCAATCTGTGAAATCGAAGGATTGGCATAATCAACAGAGCGATCAGCACACCATCGACAGAAGACCTTCCATTTAGCTGCATAAGCTAAACCAGTGGAGTGCCTCCTTGAAGAAGAAATGCACTCCACTGCTCGTCTCGAAAAACCTCTACGGAGGAGACAGGACCTGACAAAAGATATGCGTGAAGGCACAATGAAGTCGGGTCGACGTGAAACCTCCTCGGGCGACCTTGACAAAGAAGGTCGCGACGTAGCGGGAGACGTGCCGGAACCGCCGCCATCAGCGAGCGGAGCTGATTGATCCACACCCGCTGAGGCGACAGGGGAGCGATCAGAATGATTCGACAACTGCAGGTTCGAATTTTGGCGAGAACCTGAGGAAGAATCGGAACCGGCGGGAAGGCGTAGCCGACTAGACCGTTCCAATCGAGTGACAGAGCGTCCACGGCAAAAGCCAGAGGATCTGGACACGGGGACACGAAAGTGTCCACCTGATGGTTCCAACGAGTCGCAAAGAGATCGATGTGGGGACGTCCCCAGAGATCGCAAAGCGACTGGAACACTGCCCTGTGAAGCATCCACTCGGTGGAAATAACCCTGCCCTGTCGGGACAGGGAGTCGGCTAGGACGTTCAGACGACCGGGAATGTGACGAACAACCACCCCGGCGTGAACCTCCTGAGCGAGCAGTAAAAGATCCCGAGCTAACTCGTACATCGGAAGCGAGTGCGTGCCGCCCTGGTTCCGAATGTAAGCAACCACTGTCGAATTGTCGGATAGTAGAAGGACCTGGCGATTCGACAAGTGAGGGATCCACTGCCTGAAACTCAGAAGAAGAGCAAGAAGCTCCTTCTGGTTGATGTGTAGAGCTGCTTGATCCTGGTCCCACAGCCCGTGTAGGGAAAGACCGAGAGGATCCAACGTCGCACCCCATCCGAGATCGCTGGCATCTGCCGTCAGGATGCGATCGGACGTGGGTAAGTCCAGCGGAACACCCTGCGTAATCCACTGAACATCTGTCCAGGGAAGAAGGTGAGGATACAGAGAGTCCGGAAACGGAAGCACCTGATCCAGAGAATCTACATTCGGTCTCCAACGACTGAGCAGAAAGTGTTGGAGAGGTCTGACACGCAGCCGACCTAGAGGAATGAGATCCGTCACCGAACCGCAGAGACCGATCAGCCGGAGAAAACTCCGAGCGGTCGCGGACCTGGACTGGGACAGAGTCAGAGCAAAAGCTGAGAGAATCACAGCCTTGGCCTGGGGAACAGCCACCAAATTGAATTTGGTTTGGAAAGACATCCCCAGATGACAAAACGACTGAGAAGGGACCAGGTCCGACTTCTCCTCGTTGACTCTGAATCCTAGCGACGTGAGCAAGCTCAACAGAGTGGCGACATCCGATTCCAGTAAGGCAGCATTGGAATGCCTCTGGAGGATATCGTCCAGATATGCCGAAGTAGTCACCCTGGACTGTGTGCGATGGAACGCTATCACATGCGACATCAGTCTGGTGAACGCCCAAGGAGCCAGGTTGAGGCCGAAAGGCAGGGCCTTGAACTGGTAAACTCGCCCCAGAAAAGCGAACCTGAGATACTTCCGTGACGCCCGATGCATCGGAACGTGGAAGTAAGCGTCTCGCAGGTCGATGCTGGCGGTGAAATCTCCCTGGTGAATTGAATGGCGGACCGACCTGAAAGTCTCCATGCTGAACTTGGGAGCAATGATAGACTGGTTCAGGATGCTCAGATCGATAACCGGTCGGAGTCGGCCGTCCTTCTTCGGCACCAAGAACAGGCGGGAATAGAAACCCACTCACTGAACGTTCTTGACGACCTCGATCGCCCCCTTTGCCAGGAGATTGGCAATCTCCATGGACAAAAGTTCCCGACGTAAAACGTCTGAATGAACTGTGGTTGGAAGAGGCACCCTTGACAGAGTGGGGTGCCGTCGGAAGGATATGCGCAGCCCGGACCGAACAACATATAACACCCATGGATCGGATGTGATGGTGGTCCAATGGTCTGCAAACTCTGCTATCCTTCCTCCAACCTGGGACGAGTCGAGGTGAGGACCTTCATTTCGAGCCCCGACGAGGCCCGCGAGAGGAGAAACCACCTCCTCTGCTAAATGAAGAATCCTGAGACTTCCCTCGATTCTGCCGACCCCTACCTTTACCCCGTGAGTAAGAAGCAGAGGCGGCGGCAGAAGGACCAGCCTTTTGCTTCACAGAGGAAGCAGAAGGGTACTTGTTAGGCTTGGAACGGCCCTTGCCTCCCCGAGAAGGCTGATCAAGCTGACGAAACAGCAGCTGATCTTTGGAATGACGTAGGACGTCATCCCGGACCGTCGACACGGAACCATGGAAAAGTTGCGGACCTGCCAAAGAAGCAGATCGAAGAGTAGCACGCTGCTCCTCGGGAAGGGATCGTCCTGTGTCCAGCACAGCGTCCCTTCGAACTAATTCCAAATTGGCCATGTTACAGGCATGCGTGTGAGTAAGGTGCATAAGCGCCTTGGACAGCACACGCAAAGGAGCCTGTACCTCATCAAACTTATCTGGAGGCAGATAAGCAGCCAAAGCTGAGACGACGTGATCTGAGAGAGAAAGCATGCCAAGCATCTCTCTAGATAAGCCCAACGTGGACTCCAGAGTCGTCATTGGAATGACGGCAGACTTGGGCTTGGAAAGCCCGAGGGAAGTGGAGTCCTGATCCAGAACCGTCAAAGTCTGGCAGACTGACGGATTGGCGGAATCGAAGGAACGATAACGCACAGGAGGCAAAAAGGTGTCAACCCTGGTGAAGAACGAAGTCTTCAAAGCCTTGGAATTCAGCTTGGCATCCAATGCTGAAAAGGCTTCAACCACCTGTACCGACTGGCACGGTCGAAGGCGCCCAGAAGCAGGTTGCTCCATAGGCTGTTGGCGCGCGACCGAAGATCGCGGCCAGGCTGACACTGTCGGCTGGTTAGCAGGTTTGAGCTCAGGCAGAAACCCAAACACAAAGTCAAGAGCCGCCCCCAAGTCCGAAGACTGCTGGCCCTCGACCTCAAGCATGTCGGACTCCTCCCCAGAGTCGGAAGACACATAGCCCATCGTGGGCAAACCAGCCGACGCCTCCCATGGTGTCGGGACACCAGAGGAATCGGAAACCGGCCTGTTTCCAATCCCGGGAGGCGGCGCCATAGGAGGCGCCTGGAAACCACCCATAGCCTCGCTGGAAGCAACAGGAAGGCTCTTTGAGAGAACCTGAGTGAGTAAGGAGAGGGCCTCCCTAAGCTCACTGCCTGTACCGACCGGTTCGACAGGGGAGCGAACCGGCAAAGTGGCTTCACCTCTGACCCTCTTAACCAGCGAAGGGTCACGATCCTCCAAAACACCCGACGCGGGACGACGGGCGGCAGCCGAAACATCTGAAGGCAGACGTGTATAGGGGTACGATGCACCCCGAGGATCAATATTGCGAGAACTCATGAGAGTCACCGCGGACCTCTGCGGGGCAGAAGGTCCAGGCTGCACAAAAGGCGTTGGTCCCCCAAAACTGGTCGTGTGACCAGAGTGAGCGGACGGAAACGCCACGGAGTTCATAGTGTTTCCACTATGAACATCCGAATCCAAAGACACAACTGTGATACTCGACGGCGACGAGACCACAGCGATGGGCTCGGCCGGCAGCCCCTTCCGACTTCGCCGAGTTGAAGTCAGGGAAGGCTGGGGCCGATATCCCACGTCTACAGTATCGGACAGTTCTGCAGTCCCCTGCAGCGAAAAGCCGAGGCCGGCTGAAACAGACAACGAAGCAGACGGACCAGCAGCAGTAGTAGATACGTCGAGAGTCGTTGAGGCTGGTGAAATAATGGAGAGAGCACACCGGCTCGGCTCCGAAGGAGGAGTCACAACCCTAGTGACAGCCTCAGATGTCGACTGGAGGGGGACCGTAGTCCCGGAACCAGGCATCTCTACACCAGAACACTCAACGGCTCCCGCAGTATCCACCACAGGAAAAGACTGCACATCCCCCACGGAGGAGGAATAACTCTCACCAGACAGAGTCGGCTCGGGAGGCCCCGAACGACCACGTTCTCCTTTCCCGCGGGAGCGGGAGGCACGGCCACGAGAACGAACGACACGATTTACAGACGCCCAAAAGGTGGAAGACCATGTTCCACAGACACCACACGGCCGCTCGGCCGAACACCCATTACAGGAGGCACACGACGAATGTACATCGTCCACATGCTTAGGCAGCAGACACTGCCCACAAGGAATTGTCCTAGGCATGAAAGAGGTGAGAGGAGCAGAGAAGGTGAGATCAGAAAACAGAACACCCCCAAAGAGAGAAAGGTGACAGAAACAAAGACCCCAGACGGCCGACCGGGAACCACCCAACAGGAAGACTACTCTCAACAGAAAGAAGAAACACTGTAGGAGTGGTACCCCGCTGACACCTAACTCTAACACAATTAAAAAATTTTGCAAAAAAAGCATTAACAATAATTGTGAAATAATCTAAGTCCGAACCGCGTGGCCCGCGAAATTCGCGCGCGACTCGAGAGAGAGCAAATAAATATACATGATGGACATATAATAGAAAAAAGAGAATATAAAACACTGTTCCTGAGAATACAAAGGATACACTGTGGTATAATGAATCAGGAATCATCAAACATCGAGTTGGTGGAACACTGATAAGCGTGCAAAAACATCTCGACACGAAGCGGATTTTAAAAAGAATGAGTCCCGTACTGGGTCTGCGCCGGTTGCACTCGACCCAGTTTTGGCTTATTTTTATTGGTGCTTTTGCACCACTTTTCTTTCCCAACTTGCTTGGGAAAGACTAAAATAGAGAGTATTTTATCCGAGTTAGGGACTTCCACTGTAGTGCAAGCCTGTAGTAAACAATTGTGAGTAGGTTGATAAGAAATAGGCTGGTACAAATCGTATGTGTCACAAGCGACAGGTATTTATTTATTAAGGTTTAACACCACTTTAACAGCCAGGGTCATATTGTGTCGGTGATGGTTTTACATGTGGAGGAAGCCAGAGTACCTGGAGAGAATCACCGATCAATGACGAGCAGGTGCCAGCTCACCAACATCGTAACTCCGCACTACAGCACAGGCATGGTTTGATTGGTTGAAGACATGCGCACCATCAACATGCAGTATGCCTTAGTACACGGCGTCATCGTGCCCCATGAGGACAATCAGGGTTAAGTGCATTGCCCAAGGACACAATGTGGGGGTCCGAATCGATGGCTCAGACGGTCACCCATCCAAGGACTAACCGGGCTCGACGTTGCTTAACTTCGGAAATCTGATGAGAACCCAAGCGACAGGTGAAAAGAATTCTAGTCTGTCACAAAGAAATTCTACTTGTCTGAGACAGGTGTACATTTCGAGCCCTGAACACATAAAGTTAAGTTTAACTAATCATTTAACCCATATTTTGATATTTCAAAATTTCATGCTGCAAATGTGCCCAATGCTACCAGGAACTTGACCAATCCAATCTTGTTTGACAGAGCTCATTGAGCTCTGTTAAACTAGACTGAATTGGTTGAATTGTGGGTAAAATGCAAGCATTGTTTACTGGATCCTATTATTTCAGAGCAGCAAAACTTGTCTACTGCAGTAAACAAGTACTATTCCACTTCCAGTTTTTCTACAGGGAATTTATTCTCTAAGAAAAAGTGATAATTGAAAAGTGATCACTTAAGGAAACTCTCACCCCAAACATTGTTTACTGGATCCTGTTATTCCAGAGAAGCAAAACTAGTCTACTGCAGTAACCAAGTACTTCTCCACTTCATGTTTTCCTACAGGGAATTTATTCTCTAAGAAAAAGTGATAAATGAAAAAAGGCAAACTCACCTCAGAAAACTATGAAGATCAACCAGCAATCTCTGAACATTAATATTAGAAATGCAACAAATTTAACTCATGAGTACTGTTTGAACTAGCTCCAGTAAAAAGGTTATAAAAAAACAGAAAGCAACTTCTTATACATTAATGCTGTCTGATGTGCCAGAGGAGATTGGCTCATTAGCGTGCATGCAGTGTGCATAAACGAGAGGCAATTACCAGTGTAACATAGCCATTGCTATCAGCGAAATGGAGTCGCATATACTTGCCATATTCCCTGAGAAGTGGAGAACCAAAAACTAAAACCTTAAAAGCTTGTAATAATGGGCCAAAGTCAATTAAGTGTAACTCGTTTTTAATGTTCGAACTAATAGCTTCATATATACTTAATAGTAAAAGCCTGTTTGGCGCACTTATCCCATTTCGGTTGTCAATAAAATGCGGATAGGAACATGCATTACCATTCAATATGTTTGTGTCTTGATTACGCTGAAGTTTTTAGTCGTAATGGCTGAATGGGAGAGTTTATCATAAAGCCAATTAGAGCTAATCCACTGAACCGCTTTTACAGCCATGGCTGGAATAATTTCACATTTAAACTGGGAAAAAGAAAAAAATACAATCAATTTTTAACTAGCTTTTATCAACACATTATCAGCTACAGTTAAAGACAAATAGATTGATGTATTTAAAGGCAACACCATCAAGCTGATTATCTGATCAAAAGATTGAAAATTCACTCTTAACCAGCCAAGTATTTATTTGAATGCTTTCACAACTGTAACCCTTCACATCACATAACAAGCAAAAATGGCTATTGCCATTTCAATGTCATTATTTATTTATTGGAGAGGGGGGGGGGGGGGGTGGGCTCAGCTGGTACAGCTGGTAGGTTGCAAGCTGAGAGGTTCTCAGTTGGAATCCCACCAGTGGCAACCACCTTGTGTCCTTGGGCAAGACACATCACCCCATTCCCATGTGGGGGTGCGGTAGTGTCGTGTACTAAGGCATACTGCACGTCGATGGTGCACTTGTCTTCAACCAATTCTAACTCTGCTTGTGTGGAGTTAGGATGTTGGGGAGCCTGACAGTTACCCGCCATTGCTTGATGGTTCTCTCTGGGTACTCCGGCTTCCTCCACCCGTAAAGCTGTCCGACACAAGGTGACCCCAGCTGTCAAAAGTGTCAATAAACCCCAATAAATAAATTTATTTATTGGTGTTTAACTCTTAACCTGAGGAATAATTTGAAAATATTTTTCATCAAATCTAGTCCTGGCTGCCTCACAGCAATCATGACTAGATTTTATGAAAAATTCATGAAAATTTGACATGAGGAAGCAATGGTGCATACTTTAGAGGATTCCCACCTTAGGTGTTTTTTATTTAATATTATTTGTTTCACAAGGATTGGCGAACAAGTTATGCAACTTATATTATTAATGCCTCTCCTTGGCCCAATCACGCAGGTGTGTGGGATAACCTTCGTAGCAGCAACTTTGTGGCCTCGCTCTTCTTGAATACCATGAATGGATCTTTAGCCTGCACACTCTCTCCACACAGAGGGCAGCCATTTTATGTCCCCACCTGATAGGACGGCACGCTGTGACAGCATCAACCACATAATTGATGCAGACAGAGAGTGTTCAGACACCTCGGGAAATTTCCCTGACCAGGGATTGATCCCGGGACCTCTGGCTTGAGACTCAGTGAATCCACTCGGCCACCCCAGGTGTTGGCTCCAGGTCCTATTTTACCAGTAAAGCTGAACTTTAAACAAACACTGTTCCACTTTATAGGGTTACTAAGGGCAAATGTAATTATTTGTTTAAATTTTTCCTTTTGCCTAAAAAAAATGGCTTATGTCACCTGAATGGATTGAGACAAGGATTATGTCACATGGCTGTAATAATGCCTGGGCTAATTAATATAGGCCAATTTTTAACTTCTTATATAACAGGTTTGGGCATCACAGATTTATGCATTCACAAAAGAAATGGAATTAAGTTAACCCTCTGCCTATGATATTATCCAAATCAGCCAAATCCACCATAGCTATGCATTAAAATCATTGTTTACATTTTGTAATTTTTTTCCATTTTTGCATCTAAAACAATTAGTTTAACCCTTACCTAATGAATCAGCTGTTATCTACCTGTTTAATCACAAACTGAGCAGTTGAAAAAAAAAACTTGTGAAAAAATATCGACAAAATCATATCATGTTACCCCTCATTGAAATGCATGATATAGTTTTGTAGAAATTTCTTGGAAAATTTGAAAAAAAAAAACAAAAAATTTAAATAAAAAATCATGAAATCGTCTCTCTGAGGTAAAGGGTTTACTCTTTTACAAAACATAAGAGGCTGTATAGAGTTAGAAAGTTATTAAGCCTGCAGTGGCAGAGGTAGGGGGGGCAGGGGGCACTGCCCCCACCCCAAAGGTTACTCTGCCCCGCCCCACCACCCACCCACCCCCCCCCCCCCCCCCCCCCCCCCCCCCAAAAAAAAAAAAAAAAAAAAAAAAAAAAATTATATCAAGACTGTGTTGGCAATTGCATGCATAAGCCTAAATATTTGTTTCCAATTCTGTCCAATACATCCATGAAATAGCTAACTCTATAAAACTTTAAATGACCAACATTTTATTAAATAAACATTCGGGGGTGGAGGGAGGTAGGGAGCAAGGGTATAAATGCCATCAGAGAGAAGATATGGCCTGATAGCAAATTCTTCAGCTAATCCTTTTGTAACATACGAATCACCTGATATCGATATCAAACTTTGGCCACTTATTATCAATGAGGAATGCCATCTTGCCAACTCGCCATGGGCAGCAGGATTTTGACGATGTGCAATGAGATTCACCACCAAATTGGCACCAATAAGATGATTTATTACTTAGATGCAACCAAACGTGACATCCCGTTCCCACAAGAGAGACCCCGTTCTGTGGCATTTCTGGAGATCATTTATTATCTCAACGTCAGACTAGAAAATTTTACTACAGATCTAACCAAACAAACACAGTAAGAAACCTTCACCATACAGATTAGCCAATTATCAAAATTAGAATACAGGTTATTTATTTTCTTCAAAAATCTTTTCAGCAGACGAGAAATAGTCTCAGAATCACTCTCAATGCATCAAAATTTAAAAATTTTACTGGAGAGACCCAACAGACCCCCACCTATAGGAGAGGCACATCCCACCTATAGGAGAGGCACACCCCTCCTATATCCTGCCCCAACTCAAGCCTTTAGCTTTCGGGATATGCCTCAGCATATCGTGTTATGACTTTGAAATTTGCTATGGCCCACGATCCCAAAATTCACTGTGCCCTCCACCTCCCCCCCCCCCAATTTGGAATCCTGGCTCCACCCCTGGAAGCCTGACAGTTGCTTGACCTGCTCAGTTCTTACTGGGTACTCTGACTTTCCCCACCCATAAAACTGTTTGGCATGATATGACCTTGACTGCTGAAAGTGTCATTAAACACCACTAAAACCAAACAAGGTATGTCCTTAAACTCTGGCCATGCCACCATTTATAATGATAAAACTAATGCAATATTACCCTAATTGCTGAAGATGTCATTAAAACCCACTAAAATCAATAAAGCCAATTTGCATGATTCTCCTGTACATTATTCTAAAGAACACTTGCACTCCCGACATGTATTGATCTTGTCTTTTGTACAACACCGTAGCTTTTAGTGCAAGACAAACATTTTTTTGAAACAAGCAGTTCATTTCTGTTTTCCTGTTTTTCTGAGTGCTGTTACTTAAACCTTTTAACTTATGTCATTACTTGAATTTAAATCATCCCTTGGGTGACTATGTAAATATTCCTGCCAGTGTGATAATAAGCTAACCTGACAGGTCTGTTCAATATTCTACAGGTTCTGTGTACAAATTATTTTCTTCAATTTTAAACTTATGAGTGAATTTCAGTTTAAATTAACCTTGCTCTGAGTTTCCCTTGAAGGCAAATATACAATGCAATTTGCATACTAATGAGAATATCTTAACTCTTACCAGTTATGTTCCATGTAGGTACCCTAGGATCAGGCTTTAACTGGTAGATTGAAGGAAGCGAATATTTGAGCTTTATTCTGAAGTGCCGACACCGCAATTTAAAGGCTTCATATTCTGTGGCTATGCTTCATATTATCTTTGAAGTGATATTATTTTATCTGTTATGATTTGCCTTGTTACAATTTTTGGGAGAGTGCCTACTGGCACTCTCCCACAAATTGTAACAATGTAAAGATGCACAAAGAATTTTAAAGACCAACAAATTATTTAGTACTCTACCAGTTAACTATAGACTGAAATTAGAGAGATGTGACTAAATTTTGGCTTACAAAACTAGAGGCATACAAAACTAGAGGCATAACTGTCCCAATGAAAAAAAGTCCAGTTAGGACAATAATTCTGCCAAAATGACTCAAAGCAAACTCATACGCACAGGTATGCATATGCTGGGTAAACTTAATCCAAAGCTTCCAAACAAATGACTGTTAATTGAAGGACAACCATAACATTGTATATGATGGTATAAGTTGAAAAAGGTAGAAAACTCTGCCAAAAAAGTCCTAGAGATCTTAAAATAGTAGGTGTGCAGCTACTGATGCTGTTTAATGTTGCTGCTAAGTTTAACTGACTGGAAAATTGAGAACCCGATTAAAAATATGTGGACTGCCAAAATACTATAAGTCGAGAAAGGGCAAAAACTCTGTCAAAATTAGGTCGACCAATTTCAAAGATGCAGGAGCATAGGCTCCCATACTGGTCAACCTCCTTCCAAGAATTAAAAAAAATGAATGGAAAATAAAGGACTATAAACTCCGACAAAGTTGTGTTGAGAAATGAATGGACAGACAGATAAAAAAGCTGATTTTTATACACCTGTTCTATGAAATCCCCATCTACAGTAACAATAAACCATGCGGAAAATGAAAATCTGTTCCACACATATATGTGGAACGGAAATCATTGAGGGGCTATTTTTAAACAGAAGCAGAATTTCACTGGTCAAATCGTGCACCGCAATTACAATAGCTAATAAAAAAAGTAACACAGGTTCTCCTCACAAATGCAGTTGACGATAAAATGTGTTCTTGTTGTTGATAGTTGTCCACTGAGCTCCATTGTGTTCTATGTGTCTACTGGCACATAGAACACGGAACTCAGGGGACGGTTTATCAGATGAATTGTTGGGAGTCCTTCTAATAATTGCTTTAGATGTGAAGGCATGTAATAAACACAGAATGACACACATGTGTGAATGGATTAATCGATATCGCACTTGTGACATCGTGGAAGGATAAACCTCAAGGCCCACTGCCTCTTGTTTTACCGTTCTGCACTGCCACTCATGCCATATCAATTAACCCATTCACACGCATGTGTCATTCTGTGTATTTCCAGTATACCCCCCATCCCCAAGTCTGTTGCATGGAGGGGGGGGGGGTGCACTTAACCCTTAACTAGTCATGCCTACCTGTACCATATATGTGAGGAAGTTTAATAAAAATTATACCACAACTGTTACACTGCTATCATCTGATTAATTGTCACTTTCCAATAAACAGTCGCATGGTACTGTTCATCTACAAATGTAAAAACATACAGAACATCATAATGATATACTGGCCAACAGTCATGATTATCAGGATAAAGATTAACCAATGAAATTTCTGTATGTTTTCCCCACAATACTCATCCAAATGATTTCCATCCACATGGTCAATGATGCAGTTCTGGAAAGAGGGTACCTTTACAATTTTACGAACTAAATTCATGAACTTTCAAAAACAATTAGAGACCTTCTGTGGAAAGAAATAAAATTGGCAATGTTTGCAGATGGAAGTGCACTGTTAGCATTCCTTTTAATAGTTCTACTGCTTGTAGAATCTCCTTGACACTAACATGAAAACATCAACTATTTCTAATGTGACTTGCTCTTCATATAAGTTGTGGGGAATATACTTGAAAAGATCATATTGATGAGAAAACTCATAATGTTTAGATTTCTTATCAGACATTGTACATGACATGCAGTTACATCAACAGCACAATGGACAATATCAGTCAGACAGGCATAATCATGAATCACTGAATGGAATAAATCCTAAAATGTTGGCCATTCCCAAGTTCACAGAAAATTTAGAAATGTTAACTTTTGGTATGGCAACTTTTCCATTCCTGTTAGCATTTCCGAATTTAGGTTGTGTGTGAGACAAAATGAGTTGATTTACTGCCAATTCATATTCTACAAGGTGTTATTTAACCCTTTACCCAATGTAACGACCAAAACCAACCAGCTCTATTCACAATGAAAGTGTCAATGACACTGTAGTTTAACTTGTCTGTGTGTTGAGTTTGATGAAAAGGATAATGTCCAATGTTTATGAAAGGATTATGAAATAAGACAAGAATTGTGATAATTGGGAATATGTTAATTTCTGTTCCCTGTATGCTAAGTTTTCAATAAAAACAAGCAAATTCAGTGAGTTCATGTCTCCCACTGGGCAGCAGTTTCAAGGGGAATTAATGCATCTAGTGGAATATAGTTGTGTTGCAAGTGGAAGTTATTTAGAAGAGACAGAACAGACAGTGCTTCAGACAGTGGTTATCAGATTTATTTTCACGGTGGTCACTGTCAAAGCAAGTAAAGTGATGTGGAGTATAACTGTGAGAATCACTAAAAATTAAGACTGTATGATAAGACATATTACATTAAACTGATGTGAAAAGTAATCCACATATGAAATTTCACTGAAATTGACTCTAAGGAAAGTTAGAGTCTGGAAACCATCAGCAAATCAAATTTAAGATCCTAATTAAATATGCACGGAAAATGCCCATGTTCGAACTTGGCCCCACAATTGATGAAAGTGATCTACTACCCAAATTTCATCGAAATTGATTGACTGAAAGGAAAGTTAGAGTCTGGAAACGAAAAACACGGAAGGTGTGCACTTACTGTGTATTAGTAGTAGCACTGAATAAATCAATGTTTCCCTAGTTTGCATAATTTTGGCATGAGAACAAAATGTATGTGATGTATTGCATGTTACTAAACATTCATACAAAAATTTATTCAAATATTATAGAAGTTCTGTACAAAAAACTGATTACACCCAATTTCGGAACAAAATGGCTGCTGGCCCAAAACACACATTCTGGACCCACACTGATAACAAAGAGACCCAAGAAGTTTCATGAAGATCGGTTCATAAATATGGCTTTTAGTCCGAGGTGCATCGACGCACGGGGCAGACGGATAGGCAGACGGACAGATTTTGGGTACAAAATTTCCCACATTCGAACTTGACCTAGGTATTGATAAAAAAGTAATCCATATATGAAATTTCATCAAAATCGGTTGGTTTTAAGGAAAGTTAAGAGTCTGGAAACTGTCAGCCAATCAAATTTCAGCAACCTAATTAAATATGCGAAGAAAATGCCCATATTCGAACTTGGACCCACAATTGATGAAAGTGATCTACTACCCAAATTTCATCGAAATCCGGTCACTGTAAGGAAAGTTAGAGTCGGGAAACGAAAAACACGGAAGGACGGAAGGACACCCCAAATTTAATATCTCCCGTTTTTTTCAAAAAGCGGGAGACAATAATATGAGGTGTAGACTGTACTAAATAACTGAGGGGTGGGTTAATGTGGCCCACACAGTTAATGTATGTGGCCCTCACAGTTAATGTATGTCAACGAAAGTTACAAGTTACAGTGAAATTATTCCGAAAGGAGTCATCCTATCAAGTTACAATGAAATCCCTTCATAAATAGGGCCTGTAGAGACTGTGCTAAAGGTTTTTGGGCTTTGGGCCTGGGTAGCCATCAGGGTTGACCGATCGCAACCAAAAGGGGACGTCCTAATCTCGACATTATACTGAGTCATCCTACCAAATTACAATGAAATCCGTTCATAAATATGTCCTGTCAAAGTTTTTTGGGTTTTGGGCCTGGGCAGCCATCATGGTTGACTGATCGTGACCTAAAGGGGACGTTCTCATCTGGGCATTATCTGGAGTGATCCCACCAAGTTATAATGAATCCCTTCAAAAATATAACCTGTACACTGTGCTAAACGTTTTCGTGCTCCGGGCCCCCGCAGACGTCACCACTGACCAATCACGACCAAAAGGGGACGCTCTCATCTAGACATTATATGGAATCAACCTACCAAGTTACAATGAAATCCCATAAATACCACCTGTAGACTGTGCTACAGGTTTTCAGGTTTTGGGCTCGGGCAGTCATCACGGATGACAGATCGCGACCAAATGGGGAACTTCTCATCTAGACATCATACGGAGTCATCCTACCAAGTTACAATGAAATCCCTCCATATTAAATATGACCTGCAGACTGTGCTAAAAGTTTTTGGGTTTCGGGATTGGGCAGCCATCACGGTTTACAGATCATGACTAAAAGGAGACGTTCTCATCTAGATATACAGATGCATCCTACCAAGTTACAATGAAATCCCTTCATAAACACAACCTGTAGATTTTCGGGTTTTGGGCTCAGACAGCCATCACGGTTGACCGATGGTGACCAAAAGGGGACGTTCTCATCTAGACACAACCCCAAACCTGCATATGAAATTTCATGATGATCGGACAAGAACTACAGGGTGTAGCCTATGCTAAAGGAAAATGTTCACAGACTCACAGACTTCCGCACGTGTGATGGCAATAGCTTATCTTGACTTTGTCAAGTTAAGCTAAAAATCACCATCCAATTTTATTTTTTCACTTTTTGTCTCAAAAACATAGCTTATGACCCCTCATTGGAAAGAGCTCAATGGCCCTGTTCCAATGAGGGGTCATAAGCTATGTTTTTAATGCAAAAAATTAAAAAAATTAGTTATTCAAGAATTTTATTTTTAAGTGTTGTCTGCCTTTCGTGTTAGGTAAAAGGGTTAAATCATTAATGTAATCATCACCTTTGAATGGTGTTGCCAAAATTTTTAATAATTTGGGTTTTATGGACCATCAATGACTGAAGGTCAGTCCAAACTTCGACCCAAATACTGTAATATGATTGTTTAGGTTGATACGTCCCATCAACATGGCGTACCACACCAAACAATATTACAGACTTTGGGTTCCAAGTTTGGTGTAACAGAATTAGGGATCATGGTGGCTCAGTGGTTACGGCACTGGACTTCAAACTGAAAGGCCTATATTTCGATCCCTGCCAGAGGTAACTGCGTTGTGTACTTGTGCAAGGCACTTAATCCTAATTGCCCATGTGGGGGCACAGTGTAATAAAGCATATTGCATGTTGATGGTGCATTTGTCTTCAACCAATGCTAACCGTGCTTGTTCGGAGTTAGTATGTTGGGGAGTCTGACAGTTGCTCGCCGTTGCTTGCCAGCTCTCGGTGGTTCTCTCCGGGTACTCTGTCTTCCTCCACCCATAAAACTGTCCAACACAAGGTGACCGTGGTTGTCAAGAGTGTTGTTAAACCCAAATAAATAAATAAATAAACCGAAAGTCATCTGAGAAGATGGGGATACAGGGTACCTCCCCAGGAAAAGTTTTGAAAATTCAAGCTCATGAGAGTGGGTCAGTGGCCCCGATGCATTTTTTAAGGAATTTTCAGGGAGCAAATTTGGTTCACTAAAATAAACTTCAGCGGGTTTTCTACAGTATACTAGGAGACCTTAACTCAATATCTAGCTTTTTAAAATTTGGGGAGTTATATAAATATTCCAACCCTTTCATTGTTTAAAGAATGAATAGCCTTTATCTAATTTTTGGAGTAACTTTAATTTGTCTCGACTGACTTTTTCATTTGAATTGCTACATCAAGTTCTTTAAAAAGCTTATTTTCATATCTCTCATTCCATAGCCATCTTGAGGTACAAAATATGGGGAAAATACTGTTGAGGAGACATAAAGGAGTTCACATTTCTTGATCGGACATTATACAGGACTTTCAGTAACATGGATTGCACAATGGACAATAAAACATTACAAAAGTTATGAAAACTGAACATTTAATGTTCCCAACTAAACTGTACTGATTTCCAACACCAGTTGAAAAATCTGTCAAAACTCTGGCTGAATCCTTGTAGAGAAAAAAAGCCCCTCTAAAAATCACATCACTAAACATTAAACAATGCATTTTACTTCATCAAAATGGTGAATGTATTTCTTCCAGTATGCAGTAGTTAAAGGGTGAATTCCATCAATTAACTGTCGCAGTAAGGTAATTTCCCATTTTAATAAGTCAGAGCTTAAGGCGAATATTCCCTGTAATTATGTAAATTACACCAGAGTTGGATCACACTAATGAATTAGCTGAAGTGAAAAAAATATTAAAGGTTATCTCCCTTAACACATACCTGAGGCTTTCGTAACAAAGAGCTCAAATTAAGAACTATCTAATTGAGACATCCCGAGTAATGAGCTTCTCTTTAAAACCTGATCCAATCAAATCAACTCCAGGGTGCAATGAATAAGAAATATTTGATTTGGAAATGCAATAACTCAAAATAACACTGCTGCATTTAACAAGAGAAAATTAACATGCTGGTAATGAATCTTGTTCCAGTTTGACCGAAAATTAGAAAGGAAAAGAAAAAATTGCCACAGAATCATTCAATTTGAACTTAGCTGGAGTTAATCAGTGGTTTTGATTCACAAAGCGACAGAATAAGCCTGATTACTAATATCAGGCTTCCAGGTTATTAGTCTCAATGGTTTCTGATTTCTTCCATGTATATAATACAGTTGGAGCCAACGTCAATTCACTTTATAGGTGGTAAGCAAGTTTTCATTAACTGGTAGATGGAAAATTCAGTGAGTGATGGTTTATTGCTCAGCACACTGAATTTCAGACTGCAAGCTCCTGGATTCGATCTGACTCATGTCGTCTGCATTGTATTCTTGGGCATGACACTTAATCCCAATAAAGTGGGTACATGGTGGCATTCTGAGCTTTGGTGTGTTGTATCTTGATCATACACATAGATTCAACTGATGCTTCCACCATGTTAGTAATTTGGTGAGCCTGACAATTACTTGCCACTGCCCAGTGATTCTCTCCAGATATGCTGGCTTCCACCACCTATAACCCTTTAGAACCAGGAGTTTGTATAAATATTTCGTTACACTCTGACAGTCTACAAACTGTGGCTTTTCAGTTGTCTTAGGCAGGTCTTGGCTGCCTATATAGGCAGCCAAGACATGTCAAAAAACAACTGCCAAAAACTTTAGAATTTAGCTAGTGAGTTAACCCAGAGACAGCATGTTGGGGCACCTGTTCTGTTGCAGTAAAAATGGTCAAAGTCGGATTTAGGCCCTTAAGGGATAAAACAGTCTGACAAAATATAAATTTGGCTATTGGAAGAGTCATTGAACCTCAATAAAAAATAAACAAGTGGCCCCATGGGGCCTGAAGCACTCACCTTGAACAAAACATGATACAAACAGAGTCCAAGAATGAGTCTACATTAAGCAATCCATCTCCATAGGATACATTGTCAATCCTTGAACCCCTCAGGAGTGACAAAAACAGTCTGATCATCGTGCCTTTTCTACAGTTGATCATAATGTAAAATGTGGAGCTCCTCTATGCAGCCCCTTGATACAACCTATGTGGATTAATCTTAGTTCCACACCTCAAGAGGCTACTGAATACAAAATTTCTAATTCTTCAGTGGCATGGCCAATCTGTACGGGAGCCCAAATATTAACCCAGGCTCTTGATTTGAACAAAGTTGAATCTGACCTCCCTAGAGATGTTGTATACCAAATATGAAAGCATTCTGACTGTTGGATCTGAAGAAGATTTTTAAAGAAATTTCCTCATATTGCACAAAGTTAAATTTCAGGTTCCCATATAGAGCCCAAATATTAACCCAGGCACTCAAAGGGAACAAACTTGAATCTGACTCCCCTAGAGATGTTGTATACAAAATATGAAAGCATTCCTACTGGTGGATCTGAAGAAGATTTTTGAAGAAATTCCCTCATATTGACTCTGTTAAAATTTGGGCTACCATAGCGAGCCCAAATATATACCTAGGGATCCGATTTGAACAAACTTGAATCTGACCCCCCCTAGAGATGTTGTATACCAAATATGAAAGCATTCTCCTGGCTGGTGGATCTGAAGAAGATTTTTAAAAATTATCCCCCATATTGAACTAAGTTAAAATTTGGGCTTCCATAGGAAGCCAAAATATTAACCTAGGGACTTGGTTTGAACAATCTTGAATCTGACCCTCATAACAATGATGTATACCAAACATTAAAACATTCTGACTGGTGGTTCTGAAGAAGAAGATTTTTAAAGAATATTCCCCATATTGCCCCAAGTTAAAAATTTGGGCTCCTGTATTGGCTTTATTTTAACAAACTTGTTTCTGACCTCCCTATGGATGCTGTATAAAGAATATCAAAAGATTCTGACCATTGGTTCTGGAGAAAAGATTTTTTAAAATTTTTGCAAATATGCTGACTCAGCATTTTTTCGATGCCCTCTGCAGATCACCCTAACATAACCGATGGCTATTTTCTTTTACCATTCAATTCTACTGGTCCTAAGGATGCTTCATACCAAATAACAGTTCTCTGTTCCGTGTGGTTTGGGAAATATGGGTGTTTGAAAATATTTCGATTTTTGGCTCCTGGGCTTCCCATGGGGATTTTTTTTTGCATGAGTTAAGTACTTATGACTCAATAATACCACATACCAAATTTGGTTCAAATTGGACCATCGGTTCAGAAAATATAAATTTTGGGCGGGGCCAAAAATCTTACCCCTGCCCTTACAAAGCCAAATACTGCTTCACGAACT
Source organism: Pictodentalium vernedei (assembly GCA_031216915.1). Lineage (NCBI taxonomy): Eukaryota > Metazoa > Mollusca > Scaphopoda > Dentaliida > Dentaliidae > Pictodentalium > Pictodentalium vernedei. The sequence continues at coordinate 356,693,647 of CM062289.1, forward strand.
TCGTTTGAACAAACTTGAATCTACACCTCAAAAGGAAGCTCCTTAACAGATATCAAGACATTGTACCCACTGGTTCATGAGAAGAAGATTTTAAAAATATTTTGGAGCATTTTCCCTCACCCCCTCCCTATGGGGCTGGGCATGCTGAGTTGAACAAAAATGCAATGCAGGGATTTCCACTGCAGAAAGAAGTGTTGCTTCACTTTCTGGTTCAAAGAACCTACACGTTTCAATGCAGCAAAACATGTGCCCTCCAACAGTGAGCACTTTAGTAAATCTAACCAGGGGTACCCTAATTTCTACTGAAAAGTTGCAAAAAGTCACTATGGTGGCTTAATAGCCTTTGTATATGGTTCACTGCCCACTATTAGTGTTGAGTTAATAGGGTTGAACCCAGAGGTCCCTTGGCTAAAACTGTGCTTGTCCCTTTCATGCATTACCACAGGAATCGACTGTTATTGTTTGGGTGAAACTTCACTTCATGAGTGTTTTAGTGGTAATTCACTCTCCACGTATTGTATATGTGATGCTAGTAGAGGCAAAATCCAGCATGTCCTTCTTTTTAACCCTTTACATGATGCTGGAAGAAATATCCCTGTAAATTAAATAAAATCATTTCCTGAATGATTTCAGTCATTCATTTGTTTGAATTTTTCATCAAATCAAGTCATGACTCCTTTGTCGTGAACTTTATGAAAAAATAAAAAAAACACATGGCTGGTTAAGATATTCCTGTAAATTGGATCGGTCAGTTTATTAATGATTTATATTCATTTATTGGTGTTTAAAGTCACATATTTCTGAACAATGGCTAATCATGACCATGACAATTTTATGGGTGGAGGAAGCCGGAGTACCCGGAGAGAACCACCGAGCAATGGCGAGCAACTGTCAGCTCCCCAACAAACTAACTACATGAAGACAGGTGCACCATCGACGTTCAGTACGCCTCAATACACAACGCCACCGTGCCCCCACATGGGCAATGGGGGTGAAGTGTCTTGCCCAAGGAGTCTATGCGATTGCTGCATGTGGGATTCTAACTGAGGACCTTTCAGCTTGCAGCCTGCACCACTACCTGAGCCACCATGCCCACTTATTAATGAATTCTTGACTTCAACTTTCTTAACCCTTTGAACTCGAGGGGCCGTTTTTTCAACCTAGGTACATGACGCGTCATAATTTCATTAAGTAGGTGGCTTCTTAGTGAATGTGTGTGGTAGACCCATTAATATTTCCAACATGCAGGTCCAAGGCTGCACGTTGAAAATATTAATTGGTCTACCCTCAAATAATGAATATGAACTCTTCCAATTGCTGCCAATGAACTGACTTGGAATATACCACCAGAGTTGAAAGGGTTAAATTTAAATCAAATCCAGTCACGGATGCTTTATATAGCATTTGTGCTGTTACATTTGTATATGGGAAGTGCCATTGGCATGAACTAATTTCTCACACAGGTCAATTGTTTTGTATCTTTTTGACACACTCTTTACTCCACCTGCTAGTAGCAATCTACCCATCAAACGAAAAATTCTCATGCTGGAAAACTCAATATTACATAGAATTATGGATGTCCTACCCAGATTGTAACGTTTGCAGGCAGGATGGGGATGACCAGGCCATTGGACTTCACAAGTGGTCGCATAGTGGAAATTCCATAACACTGACCCGCTTTAAAAGGTAAAAAATTCTACAAGTCTGACCAGGCCTTAAAAGTAAAAAAGTCTTTGATGAAGCTAGATAAGAAAACACTTGTTTTTGACACTAACACTCCTATCGACCAAACCAATAAATAATATATAACAAGGACAAGGATTAAAGCTACATGCTCTTGCCTCTAGTGATGGGAAATCCAGGTTGGAAGAAATTAGATGTCTCCAAATAAATGAGAGTAATTTGGGAATGCAATAACTTTCATTTCCTCAATTGAAATCTGAGATATCGACGTTGGCTGATATTTTCCCCTTTTTCCATTAAATTCAGCCAGTAACAGACATATGAGGCCAAAAGATTCCCCTAGAGAGAAATTAACAAATTACGAGAGAGTGTGCATTTTACTTTAATATCATCCAATCTAAGGAAAAACGCTCTTTACCCCAACTTTTATCCAATTTAACAAATATATTTGGTTGTCGTTCAATTTAGATGATTGATCGTGGCCGAATACCATCTTCCATAAACTCATTCCATTTTCATTTCTGCATTTTCTTCATTCATTCTTATTAGAGTATTGAAAGAGTGGTTTTTGATAAAAACCATAGACCAATTTAACTTCATAAACGTCAAATTCTGATCAAAGAGACTATTTTGCATTATTTCCTTGACAGTTGTGGGAAGAAAAATAGCTTTGACAAATGAACAGACAGAACTAGTGAATTAATTCCTTCGATAAGGCTCTGTTGTCAGGAGAGTGACAATAGATTATAGCCTCCATAAAATGAATTTGATAGTTGAACTAATACTTTCTGGAAAGAAATTCTCTTGTGTCAGCTACATTTATTTCTCTTCCAATGTGAGATGAATATTGTAGTGTGAAATGACTGAGTGGTAACCATTGGGATCAGTAGCTATCAACATTATGTGCTGAGATAATTTAGGTATCAAAAGCTGTCAACACAGACTACACCATCTGAATCAGTAGCTAATCAACAGAACAAGATACCACTTGTAGGAGTAGTCATCTGTGTGCAAGATTGAAAATAAGCAGGCTTACTATATTGACAATGATTTCGTTGTGCTGTGATGGATCCATAGAATCTATACACATCTCAAGTTTGGAGCGGAGACCTTTGCAGCCAACAGCATCAAAAGCAATTCATTCTTTGCCCTCCTCTTTGTGGAAATTTGGGATCTTTCTGTGTTCTTGCCTTCATGTATCTCTGATATGCTATGAGCTAAGGACCCACAAGCATGCAAACTTAGAGCCCATACCTTGAGGGTTTCTGATTGAGAGTAATGCCTATAATACCTGACTTACCATTGCCATATCTCATAAATGTAGTCTCTATGAACATGTCACTCCATAACCCATTCCAAAGACCCTAAAACGCTTGTTTTCAAAACAAAATAGCGTTTTTTGGCAAACATGCACTTATTTATGCATTGAATAATTCATTTGTGTCTATATGAGTAAAATTTCTAGATTTTTTCTATAAAATGCCGATTATATGAGAATTTTAGCACTAGAACTGAAATTGGGTACCCGAATATCTCAAATTGCTCAATGCTGTCAGACATCCAGTAAACTTTTTCTGAATCAGGAGATGTCCCTCCATCAGAAACCACTGAGAACAAAACTTCGGACGTGACTTTGAGTTTAAGCAGAAAGTTGGCATTTGGTGGCCGGATTATAGGATGAGCACCAGTAGCTATAGATACATGATTCATGAGGCTCTCTGCATGTGAAGCAATTCATTTCTTTATTTATTTATTGGTGTTTAAGGTCACATGTTTCTGCGCAGTGGCTAATCATGACCACAACATGGATATAAAGTCGAGTTGCCCATTTTAGAGGACTTCCAGTGGTGACCGGTGCCTATTTTACCAGTAAAACAGAGCTTGTTTACTGCAGTAACCAAGCACTGCTTTACTTCTTGGGGTTCCCACAGGGAATGCGTAGCTATTAGAAATACTAGCATCAGTACTCGCAGTATACACAGATATGATCAGCACCAACAGCTATCAGTATAACAATATTCAACTGATATAGTTATCAAGGTACCGAATACACAACTCAATAGCTATCAAGGTACTGAATACACAAAATCAGTACTAAGCAGAACACACAGATACGATCAGTACCAAAAGTTGTTGGTATACCTTCAGAGACCAATACAATGCAGCCCACTTAATTGGATATCTCTTAACTGAATAACCCTGTTAATTGAATATAATTTCCCAACACAAAATCATTTGCCATACCTCCAGTACACATTTGATCTGTTAATTGAATCTAGGTTATAGAGTAAACTCCTGTTAATTGAATAAAAAGTCATGTAACCTGTCGAGAAATTACCCTGACTCTTCCCAGTTTTCCTTGTTTATAGACATATTTGCCCTCAATACATCCAATACAGGCATTTAATCTATTATATCTTGTTTGACTGAGCTCCTGGAGCTCTGTCAAACAAGATATAATAGAATAAATGCTAAGTTTATCTCTAGAATACAGAAAAGTGACCGAATCCCTGTTAATTAAATATCCTGTTAATTGAATAATTTTCATTGGCAATTCATTTAACAGGGTTCCACTGTACTATATATAAATCATTTATTTATTTAAATTTATTCATTAATTTATTTCAAGAATACGGGTCCATTACCTACTGGGTAAAGCTCTCCGGCCACCAGTCTAATTCTGTTAGGAATACAATGCTGTTATGGGTTGATTGTTCACCCACTTTTTGTGGAGTTTGTGTGCAGACTGTCACTGATGTAATGTGATGTTCTTCGGTTATTGATATATTCAGATTCCAGTTACAGATATTCTGATGACTCTGCATAAGATCCGGTTTGTATAAAAAACATGAATACGTTTTGATTGTGATATCTAGGTAGCAAGGATTATTTGGACTGTGTATCATGTAATGGTTAAAATAAATCCATACTCAAGTAGATGAAAACATAGCAAGACAATCAATTTTGTCTTATACTGTACATGCAATCAAGCCTGAAACGTGACACACCAGCTTACGTGTAATAATAGTGCCTGGAAACAAATTGCCTTGATTAACTCATTAAATTTGTATAACCAAATCATTTGATTTTTGGGAGAACTCATTTGATTTGTATAATCAATCTGTATTACTCTCTGATTGATTCGTTAATTCTGTATTGTTGAAATAATTAAAAACCCAAGACTTTCCTTGCTATCAAACAAGGATGTGCATGCAGATACGAATGCACTTGTTTTACCTGTGACTTTCTGTTTTTCTAATTTTCTGAACTCAGGGTGAATGATAGGTGAATTTTGAGTAATCTATACTAAACAAACATACTGAATGCAGACTGTGGGCAAATCAACCTGGACAAAGTAACTATGTGTACAGTTGAGTTGAAGACAGTGCAAGGTATGTTGGGCCACACAATTTGAGCCTGATATTGTAGGATTTTTCTGGCTCACCAAATAAATTCCTATAATTAGATTCTGACATTATAATAGTGACCATAGATCATAGTCATTGGTTGACCCTTTATCAACACAGATGATATCCAAATTTGATGTTTTAAATATTTTTCTTCTCAAATTCTCAAATTTTCCAAAAATTCCAACAAAACCATATCATGTTTTCTCCTCATTGGAACGAGCTTGTTCCAATGAGGGGGTTACATGATATGTTTTTTTTCAACTGCTCAATTTGTATATAAAGATGATGGATGTGGACATCATGTGGTTGATCCATGAGGTAAAGTGTTAAATTAACCCCCCTTCACTGATATAAAGCTTTAAAAATGCTCTATATCACACTTTTACGGTATTTTACATAAGAATGCAAGCAATAATATTTCATATATTTGTTAGCTTTTTATTAAGACCCCCCACACCCCGCCCCCCCCTCCTTCGTTTCCTTTGCTCTTACTGTTCAACTTTCACTCCTTCATCTATTCTCTCTCAGGACATAGGACAATCCCCAATATTTATCTAACATGGCATACAAAGATTTAACACGAACTGAACACTCATCGAGTAGCCTAGTAATCTTGCAAGAAATTCGCTGTGTGCTTTTCTTCCTCCCATGCTTTCCTCGTTCAGAGCTTGCTTCAGAATACCGGTTATGGGATAAGAAAAGTCTATACAGGAAAAATAGAGTGCCACCCCTACCCTTGCCTCACTTACTCAGCCATCTTGGGGTAAGCAACCCAACATCGTGTATCTACCTGTATCCTTATTAGGCGTGGATTGTATCTTACGTCCCACACCGCCTTGACTTCTCTTTTTCTTTCCATTAGTTTAAATAATTTCCAATAATATACTAAATTGCTCAAAGCCTCCAGTTAATTAACTTGTGTAACTATTATCTTACTAGGGAGACGACTCACAAAAGCTCCATGCTTACTGGGGAATCCCTAATATATAAGTTGTGTGCTTTTTGTCCTCTCATGCTTTCCTCGTTCGACGCTTGCTTCAGAATACCGGTTATGAGATAAGGAAAGTCTATACAGGAAAAATAGAGTGCCACCCCTACCCTTGCCTCACTTCATGACTTCCCAGCCATCTTGGGGTAAGCAACCCAACATCGTGTATCTACCTGTATCCTTATTAGGCGTGGATTGTATCTTACGTCCCACACCGCCTTGACTTCTCTTTTTCTTTCCATTAGTTTAAACAATTTCCAATAATATACAAAATTGCTCAAAGCCTCCAGTTAATTAACTTGTGTAACTATTATCTTACTAGGGAGACGACTCACAAAAGCTCCAAGCTTACTGTCGAATCCCTTACATATAAGTTATTCTCTTTGTTATTTAATGTTCAATTATCTTAGTTTCGGTTTGTTTCATCTTTCTTTTCGAACATGCGTAGCACATTTACACTCTGTTTGGCCTTTGTTTTTTGGGGTAATAACTCAAGAAATAGAAAGAAACAAATGATCATTCCTTATAATCAAAGTTGAGGATTTAAACACCCTCTACTTTGAGGAGTTAAAATAAAAACCAGTTCGCATCATGCTTCCTAGTGATAACTGAATAAAAAAAAAGGCATAGTTTTCTAAAATTCTGTTTGAAATAATGATACATTTCAGTAAAACATGTTCTTGTGTCATTAAAAATTTTACTGACCAATGAATTGTGTAAGTTAAAATGAACATCATAGGCCACGCCCTCACAAAAAACATCAATCTCCTTTTCCACTTGACGGGACGTTGCTGTCATTCAAAGCAACACTGAGTTAAATTTAATTCTGATTTTGACCATTTCCTGAGAAACTGAAAACACAGTTTGTAAATGTGGAGTTCGATATAAACCCAGATGACATGAAGTTGGTTGAACTTTGTCTCAGAAAGTGTTCATTCTGACTATTTGGAAATTGGAAAGTTTTGTTTGCATGAATTTCATTTGTGGACCGGCTATTGTTTACATTTTGGGTAAAATGATGAATGCAGATGATCACCCATTGCATATAAAAATGAAAGTGTCAATGACACTGTAGCTCAACTTGACAAACTTGAACTTGGTAAGTTATAAATGAAATGGCAAAATTGAAGATCATTGGTACCAATGTCATTTTTTTTGCCAGTGGCAACATTTTTTGACAGAAACCGAAGAAAATTGATAGCTCCGATCTAGAGGCCTCCCCAAACAAGCATGCCAGGTTTCAAAGCAATCCGATCATAAATGTGCCCTGTAGGGTGTACAAAAGGGAAATATTGTGGTCTGACTAGACTAAATTCTAAGAACGTTGGCCGTGGCAACATTTTTTGACGGAAATGGAAGAAAATCGATAGCTCCCATCTAGAGGTCACCCTAAATAAGCATACCAGGTTTCAAAGCAATCTAATCATAAATGTGCCCTGTAGGGTGAGCCAAAGGGAAATATCGTGGTCTGACTAAACTAAGTTCTAAGAATGTTGGCTGCGGCAACATTTTTTGATGGAAATTTAAGAAAATCGATAGCTCCCATCTAGAGGTCACCCCAAATAAGCATGCCAGGTTTCAAAGCAATCCGATGATAAATGTGTCCTGTAGGGTGTGCCAAAGGGAAATATTGTGGTCTGACTAAACTGAGTTCTAAAAATGTTGCCCGCGGCAACATTTTTTGACAGAAACCGAAGAAAATTGATAGCTCCCATCTAGAGGCCTCCCCAAACAAGCATGCCAGGTTTCAAAGCAATCCGATCATAAATGTGCCCTGTAGGGTGTACAAAAGGGAAATATTGTGGTCTGACTAGACTAAATTCTAAGAACGTTGGCCGTGGCAACATTTTTTGACGGAAATGGAAGAAAATCGATAGCTCCCATCTAGAGGTCACCCTAAATAAGCATACCAGGTTTCAAAGCAATCAAATCATAAATGTGCCCTGTAGGGTGTGCCAAAGGGAAATATTGTGGTTTGACTAAACTAAGTTCTAAGAACGTTGGCTGCGGCAACATTTTTCGACGGAAATTGAAGAAAATCGATAGCTCCCATCTAGAGGTCACCCCAAACAAGCATGCCAGGTTTCAAAGCAATCCGATCATAAATGTGCCCTGTAGGGTGTGCCAAAGGGAAATATTGAGTCTTCTGACTAAACTAAGTTCTAAGAACGTTGGCCGCGGCAATATTTTTTGACAGAAATTGAGGAAAATCGATAGCTCCCATCTAGAGGTCTCCCCAAACAAGCATACCAGGTTTCAAAGCAATCTGATCATAAATGGGCCCTGTAGGGTGTGCCAAAGGGAAATATTGAGGTTTGACTAAACTAAGTTCTATGAACGTTGGCCGTGGCTACATTTTTTGCCGGAAATTGAAGAAAATCGATAGCTCCCATCTAGAGGTCACCCTAAATAAGCATACCAGGTTTCAAAGCAATCAAATCATAAATGTGCCCTGTAGGGTGTGCCAAAGGGAAATATTGTGGTTTGACTAAACTAAGTTCTAAGAACGTTGGCTGCGGCAACATTTTTCGACGGAAATTGAAGAAAACCGATAGCTCCCATCTAGAGGTCACCCCAAACAGGCATGCCAGGTTTCAAAGCAATCCGATCATAAATGTACCCTGTAGGGTGTGCCAAAGGGAAATATTGAGTCTTCTGACTAAACTAAGTTCTAAGAACGTTGGCCGCGGCAATATTTTTTGACAGAAATTGAAGAAAATCGATAGCTCCCATCTAGAGGTCTCCCCAAACAAGCATACCAGGTTTCAAAGCAATCTGATCATAAATGTGCCCTGTAGGGTGAGCCAAAGGGAAATATCGTGGTCTGACTAAACTAAGTTCTAAGAATGTTGGCTGCGGCAACATTTTTTGATGGAAATTTAAGAAAATCGATAGCTCCCATCTAGAGGTCACCCCAAACAAGCATGCCAGGTTTCAAAGCAATCCGATCATAAATGTGTCCTGTAGGGTGTGCCAAAGGGAAATATTGTGGTCTGACTAAACTGAGTTCTAAAAATGTTGGCCGCGGCAACATTTTTTGACAGAAACCGAAGAAAATTGATAGCTCCCATCTAGAGGCCTCCCCAAACAAGCATGCCAGGTTTCAAAGCAATCCGATCATAAATGTGCCCTGTAGGGTGTACAAAAGGGAAATATTGTGGTCTGACTAGACTAAATTCTAAGAACGTTGGCCGTGGCAACATTTTTTGACGGAAATGGAAGAAAATCGATAGCTCCCATCTAGAGGTCACCCTAAATAAGCATACCAGGTTTCAAAGCAATCAAATCATAAATGTGCCCTGTAGGGTGTGCCAAAGGGAAATATTGTGGTTTGACTAAACTAAGTTCTAAGAACGTTGGCTGCGGCAACATTTTTCGACGGAAATTGAAGAAAATCGATAGCTCCCATCTAGAGGTCACCCCAAACAAGCATGCCAGGTTTCAAAGCAATCCGATCATAAATGTGCCCTGTAGGGTGTGCCAAAGGGAAATATTGAGTCTTCTGACTAAACTAAGTTCTAAGAACGTTGGCCGCGGCAATATTTTTTGACAGAAATTGAGGAAAATCGATAGCTCCCATCTAGAGGTCTCCCCAAACAAGCATACCAGGTTTCAAAGCAATCTGATCATAAATGGGCCCTGTAGGGTGTGCCAAAGGGAAATATTGAGGTTTGACTAAACTAAGTTCTATGAACGTTGGCCGTGGCTACATTTTTTGCCGGAAATTGAAGAAAATCGATAGCTCCCATCTAGAGGTCACCCTAAATAAGCATACCAGGTTTCAAAGCAATCAAATCATAAATGTGCCCTGTAGGGTGTGCCAAAGGGAAATATTGTGGTTTGACTAAACTAAGTTCTAAGAACGTTGGCTGCGGCAACATTTTTCGACGGAAATTGAAGAAAACCGATAGCTCCCATCTAGAGGTCACCCCAAACAAGCATGCCAGGTTTCAAAGCAATCCGATCATAAATGTACCCTGTAGGGTGTGCCAAAGGGAAATATTGAGTCTTCTGACTAAACTAAGTTCTAAGAACGTTGGCCGCGGCAATATTTTTTGACAGAAATTGAAGAAAATCGATAGCTCCCATCTAGAGGTCTCCCCAAACAAGCATACCAGGTTTCAAAGCAATCTGATCATAAATGTGCCCTGTAGGGTGTGCCAAAGGGAAATATTGAGGTCTGACTAAACTAAGTTCTACAAACGTTGGCCGTGGCAACATTTTTTGCCGGAAATTGAAGAAAATCGATAGCTCCCATCTAGATGTCACCCTAAATAAGCATACCAGGTTTCAAAGCAATCAAATCATAAATGTGCCCTGTAGGGTGTGCCAAAGGGAAATATTGTGGTTTGACTAAACTAAGTTCTAAGAACATTGGCCGCGGCAACATTTTTTGACGGAAATTGAAGAAAATCGATAGCTCCCATCTAGAGGTCACCCCAAACAAGCATACCAAGTTTCAAAGTAATCTAATCATAAATGCGATCTGTGAGGTGTGCCAAAGGAAATTGTGGACGTATGTACTAACGTACTAACATACTAACGTACGTACGTACGTATGTACGTACGTACGTACGCCGACGGACGAGAAGTGATGGCAATAGCTCAGCTTGACTTTGTCAAGTTGAGCTAAAAATTGAACACAACAAAAAGCATGATAAGGATTTCATTGTTTATTAAATTTTATTTTGAAAGTCTTTTTTAATATGATGAGATAAATATTAATTACTTTTCATTTTGAAACAATATGAGCGTGTTGGGGTTCATTTCCATTCACATTGTGCAACGTAATTTTTAAAGCAGACATTGGGGCATGGTTTTGGGTGGGCCTAAAAGAGTTTTCATCGGTTCATTGTGTTATGAAAAAAAAAGAAAGAAATACTTTAGCCAATCATTTTGCCTGAAAATGCATGAACAGAAAAAAAGGTTTAATTATAATATTGTTTAAACTACTAATACCTTGTTTGAAATGAAAGTGTCAATGACACTGTAGCTCAACTTGTCAAGACAAAGACATGTACATGTATAGTATGTGACACAGCAATGACAAACATCTAGGTAATGACCTGATAACAAAGGTACATATAAAGTATTGTAACGGTCTGTACATAAATACTGACCGTTGCCTGTAACAAATGTATAGGTAAAGTATTGTAAAGGTGGGTGACAGTCAGATGCTGAACTAGAAAAAATCTTTGAGTCCCAGAGTGGGTCTGACTGAACCCCAAAATATTTGTTCTCATAGCACAGTGATAACAAAGGCACCCCAAAACACACTCTTTCCTGTCCCAAGGTGAAAACAAAAGTACTCAAGAAGTTTTGTGAAGATCAGTTCATAAATACGAGCTGTATAGAACTTGTGACAAAAAACCGATTGGACCTAATTTCGGTACAAAATGGCCACTGGCAGCCATCTTGAATTTTGGACCGTACCCAGAAACACTCATTCTCATCCCAAGGAGATAACAAAGGTACCCAAGAAGTTTTGTGAAGATCGGTTCATAAATACAGCCTCTACCCTGAGCCGTATTGACATGTGTGCTTACATTGTGTAAGTAGCACTGAATAAATCAAAGTTCATCTAATTTGCATAATTTCTGCACGAAAAAAAACCCCTTACAATATGTGATGTATTCCATGTTACTAAACATTCATACAAAAATTTATTCAAATCAGAACTTTCATACAGAAGTTCTATACAAAAGACTGATTGCACTAATTTTGGTACAAAATGGCTGCTGGTGGCCATCTTGAATTTCGGACCACACCCAAAAACACTCGCTCTCATCCCACGGTGATAACAAAGGTACCCAAGAAGTTTCGTAAAGATTGGTTCATAAATATGGCCTCTAGTCTGAGCTGTATAGAAGATGTGTACAAAAAACTGATTAGACCTAATTTCGGTACAAAATGGCCACTGGCAGCCATCTTGAATTTTAGACCACACCCAGAAACACTCGTTCTCGTCCCAAGGTGATAACAAAGGTACCCAAGACATTTCGTGAAGATCAGTTCATAAATACAGACTCTAGTCTGAGCCGTATTGACATGTGTACTTACTGTGTGTAAGTCGCACTGAAAAAATCAAAGTTCATCTAATTTGCATAATTTCTGCACGAGAAAAAAACCCGTATTATATGTGATGCATCCCATGGTACTAAACATTCACACAAAAAAATTATTCAAATCAGGGCTTTCATATGGAAGTTCTGTGCAAAAATCTGATTGCACCTAATTTTGTACAAAATGGCTGCCATCGGCCATCTTGAATTTCGGACCGGACCCCAAAACACTCGTTCTCGTCCCACGGTGATACCAAAGGTACCCAAGAAGTTTCGTAAAGATCGGTTCATAAATACGGCCTCTAGCCCGAGCCGTATTGGCATTTGCACTTACAGTGCTGAAAGTAACCCCAAAAAACATCAAAATTAGTCTAATTTGCACAATTTACGTACGAGAAAAAAACCTGTATTATATGTGATGTATCCCATGGTACTAAACATTCATACAAAAAAATTATTCAAATCAGAGCTTTCATATGGAAGTTCTGTACAAAAAACAGATTTCTGCACCATCGGTACAAAATGGCGGCTGGCAGCCATCTTGAATTTCGGACCGCACCCAAAAACACTCGTTCTCGTCCCACGGTCATAACAAAGGTACCCAAGAAGTTTCGTAAAGATCGGTTCATAAATACGGCCTCTAGCCCGAGCCATAGCAGCTTGGCACTTACAGCTCTGAAAGTAACACTAAATAAATCAAAGTCAGTCTAATTTGCATAATTTACGCACGAGAAAAAAACCTGTATTATATGTGATGTATCCCATGGTACTAAACATTTATACAAAACTTTATTCAAATCAGAACTTTCATACAGAAGTTCTGTACAAAAAACTGATTTTTGCATCATCGGTACAAAATGGCCACTGGCAGCCATCTTGAATTTCGGACCACACCTAGAAACATTCGTTCCCGGCCCAGGGTCATAACAAAGGTACACAAGAAGTTTCGTAAAGATCGGTTCATAAATACGACCTCTAGCCCGAGCCATAGCCAATTGTTGACGTATGGACAGACGGACAGATGGCCAGACGGACAGACGGACGGATGGACAGACGGACGACGGGCCATGACAATAGCTCAAATTTGACTTTGTCAAAGTTGAGCTAAAAATAAGGAAAAGTGAAATTTGTGATTTTAAAGTTCGGTTCATCTGCTCAGTTAATTGAATAAGTTTTTGCTTTCAAAGGCACTCACCATAACTAGTGTTCAACCGATGATCGGAACCGGCCACCACAAACGACCGATTGTGGGCAATCGAATGACAACTGCAACAGCTCCTGGAACAACGATTCAACCGTTTGTTGACAAGCATTTTATAATGATTCATAAACCGTTTTTTATTATCTTCTGCAATTGTTCATTTGTTAATGTAAAATGATGTCAGTGATACCACTCAATAAAGTCGAAAAACCACCACACTGTGTATTCATAATCTCTCTACATGCACCTTTACAGGATATACAAGTTAAACGACATTTAAAGCTTACAACTGAGCGTACTTGCTGCAATCGGCAGTTCATACAGGAAAAGTGAAGGCTGCACTCCATTGACTCAGGTCGCAGTAAAAATTACCAGTTGCATCCACTTGAGTGGCAAACGTGGCACTGAGAGCCGCGTTTACCGCCCAAGTGTGCGCGACTGGTAATTTTACTGAACTTGAGTCAACAGAGTTTAAAACTGTAAAATATGTTCAATTTAAATTAGTTCTTTGTGAGCCATGACTTGTGTAGTAGTGCACAGTGTTACAATCGGAATCGGTATCAGAATCGGCCAATACTGAGCTCAAATAACCAGTAATTGTTCTGCGGCCAATTTTGGTAATCGGTTATACACTAACCATAACCTCTCCAAATTGTCACAAATGCATTCCAACCTAAACTTTAGGTAACCTAAACTTTAGGCAACCATTTCAATGGTTCAGTAAAATGATAAAAATATTTAAGGTTTTAAATTGTCTTTTGGATTCAATTTAACACTAAACTGCATAATGTCCATCATTACTCCAGGATTGGCTTTTTCCATGAATAAATTTTTAGTCTCAATTTCACCTGCTACTGAAAATGACAAAAGGTATGAAGCTGAACTGAGTCTATGATTTGTGCCCCTGTCTGTTTTATAGCAGGAAATAGGCTATGACAATTAGAGAGAAGTATTAAATATGGTTCACATTTGAATTAGATTGTTTGTATCACTATAACCACAAGACATGAGCTGATGCTACTATCTGAACCTGTTAATTTGCAAAAATCCAAGATGGCCACTATAATCTTAAACCAGAGGTACTGTGAACAAGCTCACAAAGTGATACCCCCCATGCCTGAAATGTATAAGTTAGATTATCTCCCCTTGGAAATGTCAGAACGGAATTATATTGCTTCACGCACATCTTCATATGGAGTTCTTCCATTGTGTAAAGTTTCATGAAAATTCTTCAAAAGGTTTAGGAGGAGTTGTGCTTATAAGAATGGACAGACAGACAGACAGACAGACAGACAGACAGACAGACAGACAGACAGACAGACAGACAGACAGACAGACAGACAGACAGACAGACAGATGTCTGACAGACAGACAGACAGACAGACAGACAGACAGACAGACAGACAGACAGACAGACAGACAGACAGACAGACAGACAGACAGACAGACAGACAGACAGACAGACAGACAGGCAGGCTGATTCCTATATACCCCCCCAAACTTTGTTTGCGAGGGGTATAATAAATAGTCATATCTTCACATTAAAATACTGTTATGCAAGAAAATAAACAACTGCCAAAGGTGATATTTTTCTTTAAAATCTAAGCTGATATGAGCAACATAATGAGGTTGACTTAGATTTACAGTGTGCAAAATTTAAAAAATGACTCGAACCGACTGACCGTTCACATAGTTTGGGGATTGCTAACCGAACGTTCGGCTGCATAAAAATTCTTGGGGAAACTGCTTCTTTATAATTAACAAGTATTCATATATTGCATAGAATTGAAGTTCTAAAAATCTTATCAAGACACAAGAAAGGCTGGTTAACTGGTAGAGTGCAAGAAGCCCATATTTGGGCTTTACTCGGAACCACAGGTACCTAAAGTTAAAGAAGTTATATTCTGTGGATGTCCTTCATATTATCTTGGAAGTAAAATTACTTCATTTCGATCGATTTGCATTGTTACAATTTATGGGAGAGTGCCAATAGGCACTATCCCATAAAAGGTAACAAGACAAAAACGTTTGAACAAATCTTGAGGCTGAGAAAAAAATTTAGCACCCTACCAATTAAGTTACTCTGACTTTACTATTCAAGATGCAATATTTGGCTAACTGGTAATCTGTTCGCGTAGATTTAAATTTGCATAACCACCATGCAAACGAAATGAGCTTTCTCATCAAATCTTGCACACTGGACTTACCTAACAAGAGTTAAACATCCAATGAATGTACATATACTGCGTGCCTGCTAACTAAACTCTTACTGTCAGAATAGTGACACAAGAAAGCATTATACATGGTATGGTCAATCAACTAACGACTGGCCGTCGACTCATACACACACACAAATGAAATACATGTCAGCAAAAACAGATCAAATCAAATATTGATTAACCAGAACAATTCATTATTATTTCCTCCCATTCGAAAATTAATCAGCAAATTAAACAGAAATTAATAACAAAACTTGTTAAACAGAATAAATTAAGCCCCTCTCAAGCATGTAATAAAGTAATTTACCAAACAATACCAATCTTACTGCCGTTGCCAATTAAGTGGTAGAATTCTAATATCATACCCAATACCAATCAAATTACAGAAGGGCAATTTTTATTGCACGGCTCCGATCTCATTCAAGTAATATTTCTCAGTCCTTCTGTAATGAAAAATACTTCTTTTTTCCAAGGCATGTCATCACGCCGACGTGTTTGCTTTTAGCCAGTTTTGAAATTATATCCAAACAGAGAGCTTTCAGTTATGAAATAGAGGATAATTTTTTTTCATTAATTTAGATAATATTTTGATTAATACCTCAACATGATTGACTGAATGTAAACTAATTAGATTGCTGAAAGAAGAGTGGGAGAAAAAAAAGCCTTTCAGGATATTGTATTTTGCAATAAATGATTGGAGTGGTTCAAGTTATTAACTGGACCACAGATAAAGAAGGACAATAATTAATGAAAAACAGGGAATTGTGGTGCAAAACAAATATTATGATTAACCAGACAAGAGCAGAACTCATCTTATTAGTTAGTCATGACCAAATTAACCCAAAAAGCTTATGTTAATCTCTCAGGCCACCAGTCTAATTCCATAAGGAATCTGACGCTGTCATGAACTGTTTGTTCATCTAGTTGTCAGAGATTGCACGCAGACTACCGTTGATTTAACTGGTAGAGTGTCAAATTATTTTTGATTGTCAGAATTTGTTCCCAGAGTCTTTGTCTCGTTAAAATTTATGAGGGATTGCCTGTAGGCACTCTCCCATAAATTGTAACAAGAGGCCCCAGATGGCCTGAGGGCGCTCACCTGACATGGTAGCCTAAATATCAACCCAGGGAATTGATTTCAACAAGTTGCATCTGCCCCTCCTAAGAAAAGCTTACTAAATATCCAAAGATTCTGACCAGTGGATTTAAAAAAAAAAGATTTTTAAAGAATATTCCTCAAATTGAACTAAGAAATAATTTTTAAATGTGAACCCAGGGACTTGGCTTTAACAAACTTGAATCTCACCCTCCCAAGGATGCTGCACACCAAATATCAAAACATTCCGACTGCTGGATCTGAAGAAGAAGATTTTTTAAGAAAATTACTCATTTTGAACTAAGTTACAATTCGAGCTCCTACAGTGAGCCCAAATATTGACCTAGGGACATGGCTTGAACAAACCTGAATCTCACCCCCCCCACCTCCCCCCTCCCACCCCTAAGGATGCTGTATACCAAATATCAAAACATTCCAACTGCTGGATCCGAAGAAGAAGATTTTTCAAGAAAATTCCTCATTTTGAACTAAGTTACAATTCGAGCTCCCACAGTGAGCCCAAAAATGAACCCAGGGACTTCGCTTGAACAAACTTGAATCTCACCCCCCTAAGCATGCTGCATACCAAGTATCAAAAGATTCTGATTGGTAGATCTGAAGAAGAAGATTTTTAAAGAATATTCCTTATACTGCACTAATTAAACATTTGGGCTCCCATAGAGAGCCCAAATATTAACCCAGGGAATTGATTTCACAATACACATGTGAAACAATCTTCCAAAGATGTTATATGTGAAATTTGAAAGCTTTTGGAGCAGTGGTTTGGGAGAAAAGTAGTCTTAAATGTTTTTCCCATTACCCACAGAGTTAAAAAATGCTGACTCAGCACTTTTTCAAAATCCCCAAAAAGTACCCCATGATAAAACCGATAGCAGTTTTTTTTACCATTCCATTCTTTTGGTCCTAAGAAAGCTTCACACTATATAAGAATTCCCAGTACCGTGTAGTTTTGGAGATATGGGCGTTTCAAATTTTTTTCTCTTTTTAGCTCCTGCGGTTCCCATGGGACAATGGGGGAAAAAACTGGGCATAAATTAAGTACTTATGACCCAATGAGCCCTCATATCAAATTTGGTTAAAATCTGCCTCTCGGTTTGGAAAATATAAATTTTGGGTGGGGCAAAAATTCTTGCCCCTCCCATAATGAAGGTAAGTATAGTTCCTCGAACTTCTCTTGAACAAATCTGAGTCTACACCTCAAAAGGAAGCTGCACACCAAATATCAAGTCTCTGCTACTACTGGTTCATGAGAAGAAGATTTTTTAAGATTTAAGCACACTTTTTGGGCGTGGCCCTACCGAGGGGCAAGGCAACTTGATTTGAACAAAATCAAATTGCGATGTCATAACAAACTATTATCTCAAATATCAATTAAATTGGTTCAGCAGTTTGGGAGGAGAAGACACAAACACCATGTTCACGGACAACGGACGTCGAGTGATCACTATAGCTCTCATTACTGAAAGTCAGGTGAGCTAACAAGGCCAATCCTTGCAGACAAAATAACTGAACTTCAAAGAAAATAAGAAACACCTCCACAGAATATGGAGACTTTAATCTGTGGAGCCAGCACTTTAGAATATAGCCCAAATATGGACTTTCAGAACTCTACCAGTTAATGTTGCATCCCTTTATTCACAAAGATATATATATATATATATTCTTTCATGCACCAGTTATAGATATTCCAACAATAAATCTTTATTTTGCCTTGAAAACATCGAAATATTAACATAATTTGTAGAACTATGTGGCATAATCATAAATCTACAGCCATGGTGAGTCTTCATTCATAAGCATGTAGTTTACAAATATATCTACAAGTATTGTAATGTTAATAAAGATGCAGTCAAATCAATTCTCGATTGAGAAACATTTCTGAAATATCCAGATGAGGTAATGGACTATTTAAGGGCTAGACTGGTTACAGGCCATAACAGAATCAAAGTCCTTACATACCTTTACTGATGACTTGGGGGCTTGAGCTTTGGATGTACACCCCATACCATATACTGGGGGTGGTGGTTGGTGGGGGTGGTGGTTGGTGGGGGTGGGTGGGTGGGTGAACTTATTGTGTTTGTTTGTTTCAACTGAAGTACATGATCAACAGCCAAGGAGATTTTCATGTCAGTTATGAAGGTTGCAGAAATCAGTTTTTTCAGAAGGAATTGGTGAGCTGTGGTAAATGAGTGCTGCTAAACTCTGGGTCATCTTCTTGCAGTAAAGAAGAACTGGTGTAGTACAAAGCATAGAAAAGCACTACTTCACTTCTGTCTCACATCTATCCTCTATATGTACTTATTTTCACAAAAGAAAAATCCACAAAAGTGAACCATTAACTGGTAGAGTGTACAAAAATTATGTGCAAAGGTGATTTGTAACACTGAGTGGGGTTTTTTCTTTAGATACCATGCTAGCAGCAAGGGGTGCCTTAATTTACCAACATTGTGTTCATAAATACTTGCTTTGTTACAAGTTATTGGAGAGTAGTTTTTGCAACTCTCCATTAATTTAGAACAAAAGCATCTTACCTGAACATTTTATTTCTACGCTGGGAATTGGAAAAACCAAGCCACAGCACACTGTGGGGATGGGGGTGGGGGTAGTTGCTTCTAGAACTTAGCTAACTAACCTCCACCCCCAATTCTGGCCCAAGGCAATATGAAACTGTGCCTGGAGTGCAACAAGGCACCATCTGAAAAGCTTTAGAACCCAAAGGTTATATATATTTAACACAAGAGCAGAGGATACATTCAAATTTTCTCAGAATTTAGAAATCCACAGGCAGCAGGTGGAAAATTTTCACTCAATAGGGGCAGGGGAATTTTCACTCAAGAGGGACTGGAGAGGGGGGGGGGGGTGGAGACAGGGGTGTTGTACAGTTGGAAATTCAGAGGGAGCCATCCCTCGAACCAAGATCCTGTAGCCAAATAACTAAAGACCTTCTGTCATCCAAGATTTGTTTTTATTAATTCATGTATTCAGGGACATTATTTAGGATTCATATCTCAATGATGGCTATTCTATGGAATAATGAGGTATTAAATCAATATGGTTCTGACAATGTTGCTAATCAGCCATAATATTTAACTCCCTTCAGTATCAATGTGCTGACATAAAGACCCAGTCACCTACAAACCACTCAGACACACTCTTTTCACACTCAATCCTCTAACACAGAGCATTCATTTACCCTGAAAAACCAAAAAAAAATTAGAATTTTGTAACAGAAAGGATTCATTTATTGTGAAAACACCCCCACACCCAAAATAGAATTTTCATGAATTTTCCTGAAATTAACTTTATTATGCCACATGTTTATATATATTTACAAGGCTACAATTATTTCAAACCAATAGCATCGGAACTGGAAGCAGGAGTGAAGTAACAGTAATGAAGTGGTGGGTGGAGGGGAAAATATTTTTCTGCTGCTAATGCTTGGGGGAATACAATGACCCAGATCAACTGGCTTTTGTAATAAAAGGGTTTCCGCTTGGGAGGCTGAAGGTCTGCTTGGTGGCCTTGTTGCCTAAAGCAAGTTTACCCCTATTACACAGTTATCTCTTATAATAACCATTGTTTTTAATTTAGCAGTGGCTATTGTTTTCTGGGGGGGGGGGGGACACAGAGAAATCACAAATGTATTAATACGTCTTCCTGCAGGTAATGTTTTGTAGCTGCGCGCAGCTGCAAAACATTTCCCATGGGAAGACGTATTAATTCCTGGTGGTTCTGCAAGAGAAAGCTCAAGATTTGCTGATCTGGTAGCCAAGGAAGTACACCGAGAGATTTCATTCCGCGAGAGCAGCTAATTGATAAAAACTCTAAAAAATGATGAGGCAATCTGTTGATACACTGTTTAAAAATGCCCCTCGAGTGAGAGAACTGAGTTATCCAGGATATATTCCACAGTAGTATTCTCTTTTTGAGAGCCATGGTAATGAATATGTTCTTGCGTTTTCATCTCCGAAACGGCCCCATCGTTTTTGATCTAGTGAAAACACTGGTAATAATATGTATTATGTAAGAAATAGCACAGAAAATTTGCATTCATATTGACTGATAATTATGAAACTCATCGCAAATGCCAAAGGGACACAATTCTGGGAACACACAAGTGACTAGCTACAAAATCAAGCATGTCTGCAATTTATCATTGTGAATAACTTATTATTAAAAATCCTTTTACCTGATGTAATGGCAGGGGTGGATTGGGCCAAGAAAAGTTACCAGGAAATGAACCCAGGCAGACCTCGGACTCTGATCATCTGCAGTTTCACATAGAGGACATCTTGATAGCATTTTTGTACCATCTTCATCACTCATTTGGCAAGAATGGTATCACCAGGGCACAAAACTATCGGGCTGACCATAGTTTGGCCAAATGGGAATAAATTTTGATTTTCCAAATTAAAAGAACACTGTTTCCTTGCATCTGAGCTGTTAGTGGCAGACTAGACTGCTGATATATCGAAATGTTCTCTATGTGGACTGCCAGAGAGAACATTCCAATATACCAGCAACCTATGCAATCAGATCCATTTCACCTGTTGGGTGTTTTCAGGAAATTTTGGGCACCAACGGGTGTTGTGCTACACCAATACGACCGGCCCGCCTCTGTGTAATGGCTATATCCAATCGGCACTATATGAAAAAAATTACCATTCAAATTTCCTTTTTTTTTCATTTCTTGTCTCCAAAACATACGTTATGACCGCTCATTAGAATGAGCAGTTGACATTGTTCCAATGCTTGCTAGCTCATTAGCTCTGTTTTGGGGGGAAAAAATGAAAATGTTTAAATATTGAATATTTTGCAAGTGTCCTCTTCTATTTTTTTCAGTTCAATGGGTTGACTTTATTGAGTTTATCCCCTCTCCCATCCTCTTTTAATGTTTTTGCTTGCTGGCAAGAACAGTATGAGAACTTTCAAATTCACAATCTTCAAGTTTATCATATGATTTCACAATTTTCCAGGCTTATTAACGTTTCATATTCAATACATATTAATGCTTCATAACACCTTCAGTTGATTTGATTGGTCAATTTAAAAAAAATGCTTTATGATTGGTTATCACTGAAAAGATCTGTGCCAAATTACTGCGGTTATGACATATGACTGCATGCAGCTGTGACGCATCACAGTCAAACGCATGACGTTCAAGGTGAAATTCCATTCTTTAACCCTTCTTTTCTATCTAAAAGATTAGTATTTTGGTAACTGTGGTGTCATATGATAAACAGAATATGAAATTCGTGTTTTGGTCACACTCTATTTATGAAATTGGTCTACGAATCTTCCATTTTGCCGAGACAGAGGCTCGGCAAAATGGAAAATTCTTAGACTCATTTCATAAATAGAGCATGTCCAAAATATTCATTCCATATCCTCTATATATGGTATGGGTATTTTCTCTCTTTCAGATAGCAGTCAATAGCCCTATGGTAAGACGTCAGGGTGTCGGTCTCATACTCAGAATTGTCTGCTTTTCTTACTGAAAGGATGAGTGAACCGATATGACTATTCCAGTGTTTCAATTGGGCGGGGCTGAATTTTTTTGGTATAAGAAATTTGTAAATGCTCTCATAACCCTGCGTCTTTTTCACTGTGTTTGTATTGTGCTCAACTTTCTCATTATCTTCAAAATTTATAGCAAGAGCACACAGTTAGCCATTTTGAATTGTACCAACTTTGGTTGAGACCAAATGATCCAAACTGGAGTTATCGGTCAGAAACCAAAAATGTTAACAGACGGTCATATTCTAAGTTGAAAAAGTGCTGTAACTCATGTAAAAATAATTGGACGGAACCCTTATTCAAAGTAGCCCTGTATTACTAGCCAGGTAATACACATATGTCAGCTTTGGTTGAGATCAAATAATCTGAACTGGAGTTATTGGTCGGAAACCCAAAATGTTAACGGACAGACAGGCAGACAGGCAGACTGACAGACAGATGGACAGACAGACAGACTGATTACATAATACAACCATTTTTCAAATGGGCATATAAAAATCGGTGCCGCTGAATTTGAATATATGTCACAGATGTTCACTGGTTCAGGGACAACAAGGTTTCCTGAACTAATAACATTCTTATTTACAGTTCCACCACCTGTCTTTCACCCCAATGACACAAGGCAGTTCCATAATTCAGTAAATTTTCACTTCAAGTGTCTAAACATGTTGTGTAATGTCTTCATTCATATCTCGAACAATTTCATTTAAATCATCACTCTTGAATAAATTGATCAGAACATCAAAGGGTGTTTGGTCCTGGTCCAAATCACAGTTTTCCGTTTTAAATTAAATAAAGCCACAAATAAATGGTATGCAGCCAACTTGGAATCCAGATGATTTGGAACCCGGCTGACACGGAACCCAACCAACTCAGAACTGTAGCTGAGATGGGCCCCGGCTGACTTGGAACTGTGGCTTATTGGGACCCCAGCTGACTTAGAACTGGGGCTTACTGCAACCCCGGCCAACTCAGAACTGTGGCTTACTCAGATCCATGGGATACTTTGGAATATTTTTATCTGTTTGAGGTATACAGTGGAACCCTGCTAATTGGATAGTCACTTTTTCAATGGAAATTATTCAATTAACAGGAGTATTCAATTAACAGGGATTGTGTCACTTTCCTATGTTCTAGAGATAAACTTAGCATTTATTGTATTATATCTTGTTTGACAGAGCTCCCTGAGCTCTGTCAAACAAGATATAATAGATTAAATGCCTGTATTGGATTTACTGAGGCCAAATAGGTCTATAAACAAAGGATGGGGAGAGTCAGGGTAATTTCTTAACAGGAGTTTACTCTATAACCTATATTCAATTAACAGGTCAAATTTGTACTGGAGGTATGATAAATGGTTTTGTTTTGGGAAATTACACTCAATTAACAGGGTAATTCAGTTAAGAGATATACAGATACTTGGGATCCACTGAGAACAAAATTATTATTATACTTCCAAAGCTATGTTTTTGTTTGATCTGTACAATGTTAGTTAATCTTGTTCAACAATTGCCTTTTCTGACAAATCACCTTTGATGTTTGATTCTAACCAACGCTAATTTGGTTGAATAATTGTTTTTATTTTCGGACAAAAAAAAACCTTCGATGGTTCATTCAATGTTAATCTTTTTCAACAATTGTTTCCCTGTCTTATTGTTAATTGTTTTTCTGTCAAAACACTCTTTGATGCTCAGTTCTAATCAATGTTAATCTCATCTCATTAAAGAATTTGTTTTTACTGTGAAAACACACTCATAGGTCATGGAAAGGAACAGCGTTGTTTCTAGAAGGCCCCAAGTAAGTATAAATTGTTGCCCAAATTGTTCGCTTACACACCCATGACATCCTAACCTCCCGGTAAGGATTGGTGGATAACCCCAGACCTTCAAAAATTCTACAAGAGTTTTCTCTTATCCTATTTTTGTAACCATTCAGGAATTTTATGCTGGGGCCACTCCCAAGCTGGCATTACTGCTGGGATTTCTTTCTTTTCTCTTCGTTTCGCTTGTCCTGTTCTGGCAGAGTTAAAATCACCCTTTGATGCTCGGCCTAAACCGACGAAGGCTCCAGGTAATCCTGGAACATTGACTGGTTTAGGGAGCATCTAATCTTTGGCACTTGTGACCCTCTCGTGAGCTGGATGTGTGCTTCGGTGACAGCAGACCTCACTGAGTCGGAGACAGACTGTGCTTGTCTAGGAAGGCATGTTTTGGGACGAACTACAATAACAAGTGGCATACTTGCCTGAAGAACACCAAAGATTACCCCAAGAAACATCTTTAACTTCTGGAGACAGACTAAACTTGTCAATGAAGGAATTGGTTCTTCTCAATGAGCCATATTATATAAGTGGCAGGCTCTACATGCTTGAAAAACAACCTAAAACCACCTGCTATAACCGGCGGGGTGGTGGAACTGCATCCTGGTGGCTTTTCTGGCTCCTTTGCTTCTCCTCTGCAGCTGTTGGATGTGGTACCATTGTACTGCTAAAGGAGTTGGCTTCCCCCACCCCATCACTGCACGCCTTCTACTTACTTTATACTTACACACCTTCCTTCGATTATGAACTGAAACACATGTCTGACTGTGTTTCTTGTCGAGATATTATCTGTCTACGATTTTTCTAAATTGTTGTCATCAGTGCAGGAAAGGTGAAAGGTGTTTATTTCTTATTGGTTTATTTTATTTTTATTGTCATACATCAAACTTACAATTTTGATGCGTGTGTTATGTTAATATGTGCTTTTATTATATACTAGCCTGTGAATTATCGCAGACTATCTAAAAGATATTTCTTGATATCCATCGACTCGATGGATATCGAGGAATATCCCTCAGTGGCTTCCTAAATGACATCATGCTTCGCTGCATCACGTTGCATTGAAGGAACGATCAGCTGATCTTTGTTATTGTTTTGAAACATACGCATTTCTCGTCGAATTGGGCTGAATATTGAGCAATAAAATGTTTCGTACCATATAATAAAAAAGAAAATCTACTCTATTTTTGTCACTATCTGGAATAAACTGATGAGTGTGGACCTGAAAGTACTTTCAGCTCCACACGAATAAGATAATTCCCAATATTCACTAAAACAGCGTAGATATCCTCTATATTTTTGTGATCTTGTATTTCGAAAATAATCAAAATAAAATATAAAAAATACTCTGGACTCTTGTCTTTGTTCAAGTACACTCCGTGGGTCCAAGTAAGCCACTTTTCAAAGTTAGCAAGAGTCCGAGTAAAATGCAGCTTAGAGTCAGCCAGGGTCCAAGTCAGCCACAGCTCCTCCAAGTTGGTTGGTTTCAGAGTCAGTCGAGTTGCGAGTTAGCAGCCATTCAAATAAACAATCTTTTTGCGTTTTTGTGTGTACCGAAGTGGAAATATCAAAAGCAGACAATGTTTACATTGTATCAAGTTTAGGATTTTAACCCTTTGCAACTGCCAGTCAAAATAACAAAATTTCAATGCAACTAGGAATTTAACTAATTCATTCTGTGTTGGTTAAATTTATAGCCGCACTGTGGTAAAAAATTGCTGCTTTAAATTTTAATATTTCGCTATCAGTGTGCAGAGGGTTAATGTGATGAAGACTTTTACATTGTTTTGGTTCAATTCAGCCAAATTCAGTTTTTTTTGTAATACAGTGGTTCGACAGTATTCAAATCTAATAATTACGTTCTTAAAATTCTAATCAATTCAGCTTCAATTTGTCAGGGTCAATATTTAATCATTAATTTTGACATTAGTGGTATGCTGGTTGATTCTGTATTCTATTTTTGAAAATAGAAAAATGTGCCGAGTGACATTTTCTATAGGTTGAATCGAGTCAATGTATCCTTGCGTGAGTCAAATCGGAGAACATTTGTTCAAGTTATTGCACTAATGAGCTCAAAATTTGTAAAAATTGACAAATTAAGGCCCATAACTGTAACGAAACATCAGACTGGAGCCAGTTTTCGAACTCACTTCAGATATTATTGCAAAAGACCTGTATTGCAAATATAAGTCAAATTGTAGAACGTTTTTTCAAGTTATTACACTAACAGTGTGAAGTTGCCTGGACACCTGTCCTCTTGGATGCACACCAACCATCGCCAAACCCTAGGTCTCAGGTTGTTAACACAACTCGACCAAAAATACCTAGAAATACTCAGTCGGTCAAGAGTTAAACCGATGAGAAAACATATTGGACCATATTGTTGTAATTAATATTCTGTTGGGTGATGTCATTCAGGAATTCAGTGTTGAAAGTGTTAACTGGTGAAGTGCTAAATTATTTTTCAATGGTGATTTGAAACATGACAATTTTTTTTCAAGGGTACCATGCTACCAGCAAAGGGAGCCCTATTTTAGCAAGAATTTGTTCATAAACAAGTGTTTTACAGTAGAACCTGTCTTGAGAGACCGCCCTTTGGGCCATACAAAAGTGGTCTCTCAAGACAAGTGGTCTCTCATAACAGGTTTCAGATTTTCTCAAGTCAGTGAATAACCAACCACAAAATTCAGAAATGGAGATGAATGGATTTTTGTAATTACTTTGTAGTTGTTCTTTTTTATGAAATTTTGTAACAAATTGAAATGGACTGTTATAAAAATTATAAAAATAAATTAGTGTTGAAAATCTTCATTGAAGATTTTCAACACTAATTTAATTTTATAATTTTTATAACAGTCCATTTCAATTTGTTACAAAAAGATTTTCAACACAAATTTATTTTTATTCCTATCTGTCACATTTCAGGTATGTATGAAATTGTTTATTCAGCAATAATCCTAATCTTTTCACATGGGTCTTATAAAAACATTGCAATCTGTAATGAGTTAGCAATTGAAACCCAATTAAGAGCTTTTAATACTTTTAATTATGTTAGTATAACCACAATGGATTTTCCAACTCCAGAACAGATAAAAAGTTTTAGTCATGGTTTCAGTCTTCAAAGGGGCGGTCTCTCAAGACAGGTCCATTATGGCATAAAAATACAAGTTGGTACCAGGTCACAGTGGTCTCTCAAGACAGGTGGTCTCCCATAGCAGGTCCATTATAGAGTAAAACCAATCGGTGCCTGGAAGGTGTGGTCTCTCAAGACAGGTGGTCTCTCAAGACAGTGGTCTCTCAAGACAGGTTTTACTGTATTACAATTTTTTGGAGTGCCCACTGGTACTCTCCAATAAATTTTAATAAAGCAATTTTGCACAAACATTTTTGTGTTCTCTGCTGCTGAGCAAACAAGCTAATGAATATGGTGTAAAGCCACTAAAGTGGCTTTCAGCAATTTTCACTAGAGACATGATAGTGACTTCTAGCACTCAACCGGTTAATAAAACGTGATATATCACTCAACGGCTTTGACAAATATTCTGCAGGTAAAACTGAGATATAATACTAAACAGGAATCTCACATAGAAACTGTAATACCTATTAGTTCCAGCCCATTTATCACTCTGTGAATGTTTGGAGAAAAAATTGTGTGTACCACATAACAGAAATTAGACAAGCTTTTAAGAAGATTGTCTATGTCTTTAAAGTCAATATGGAGTGAATGCAAAATGGATTGGAAACAAGTTTTAATTTCCTTGACATTATATTTCAATTGGCATCTGAATGGTCTTTCATATTCTATCCAATAATTCTATGATATAATGATAGAAGATAACAGTGTCGGGCACTGCATAAAAGTTTCATATCCACAATATATAATTGGGAAGAGTATGTAATATTATTGATTGGAAGAAAAAAGGGGAGCTTAATTTGATATTGGGGCTGGAAAATTAATGAAAATTGATTTATATTCAAGCGATCCATTCAGAGGACTACACAGGCAATGTATTTCCGTTTCATTTTACCATGTACAATCAAGGTAATGCTATTTGACTGTATACTCATTTCCTACATGGTGTCTCCAGCACTTGGCTTTTGGATATTAAATGGTAAAACTGTGTCCTCTTAAAACAGATTTCTTGTTAAACTGAAGAACGTTTACCGAAAAGTCAGTTAATATTGTCAATACGCTTTTGGAAACTTCCGATTACTTTCGCGAACCTCATGAAAATTATCAATTTTGTTCCACAGTCTTGAGTTTTCTTAATTATTTATGATTGTAAGTTAAAATTAAACATGGGTTTGTACTCACAAAAAAGTAGTTTAAATCAACCAACCGATTATGAATTCACCAATCAATAGTCCATTAGAAAGTGAAGCAATTATTAGATAATTTACCAATGTAATATCGAATGGATAAATTAAGTTTTTCCAATGTGTAGCAGATTAAAATTTGTCGCAACCTAAACACCATGAAGATAATGACAGCATTTCAATGTTCAGATTATTTGATTGTTGTTGAGGAAATGACTAAAGGCCATTTTATGGTTTAAAATATAATTTGAAAGCCTTGAATTGAATATTTCAATTCTAGCTAAATTATTTCTCACTTAACGTCACTCATGGAACAAGAAGATGTGCATTATCAAAATACTATTGATTTTTATATGGAAATGGGAATTTTTCTAAACAACAAGCAGTGTTGTTCAAGATAAAAGATGCACTAATACACATTGCACCTAAAATATACAAAAATGCTTAGAAAGACAGATTTATCCATTCGATCTGCAAACAATACATAGAAATTTTCATTTGATAGCCAGAGGCAACAGTACTTGCCTAAAGTGTATTTCTGTGGGGGTTTTGCTCCTTGTGTTTTTGGTTTTCTCTTGTTTGTTTGTTTGTTTTGGGAGGGTTGGGGGGTTGGGGGTGGAAATAGCAGTGTGCTGGGGGTCCCTTCCAGTTAGAAGAAATATAAATTTTATAGTAAATTTCCTTTCTTATTATACCTACCGCAATTGTTTACTACAGGCTTGCACTACAGTGGAAGAACCTAACTCAGATAAAATACTCTCTATTTTAATCTTTCCCAAGAGATTTGGGAAAGAAAAGTGGTGTAAAAACACCACGAAAAAATAAGCCAAAACTGGGTCGAGCGCCATCGGCGCACACCCAGTATGGGACGCTCTTCCATAGTACAAATCCACGAGTACCGTAAAACAGTGCGCAGTGCGTCAATTTGTCATTCTTTTGATTCCGACAACACAGGAGTTATGTGATCAGCGGGGAGGAAGGATTCTTACCCGAATAAGAAGACGGGAGGGCCTGCATGTAAACAATTGTGGTAGGTATAATAAGAAAGGAAATTTACTATAAAATTTATACTTCTTATCAACCTACCTCAATTGTTTACTACAGGCTGA
Organism: Pictodentalium vernedei; assembly: GCA_031216915.1. Classification (NCBI taxonomy): domain Eukaryota; kingdom Metazoa; phylum Mollusca; class Scaphopoda; order Dentaliida; family Dentaliidae; genus Pictodentalium; species Pictodentalium vernedei. The sequence goes on from CM062289.1 coordinate 356,723,089, forward strand.
ATAGACAAAAGGATGGAGGGAATCACATAACCAACCCACACATAACTCAATAGCACTGGAACCGTGGACAGAGGAAGAGATCCCTAGACCTATCAAATCATAGCATCACAAACATTAGAAAAGACAATGAAAGATGAGGCGTATGGTGAAGTGCGACGCACAGACAGACAGGGCAGTAACAGCACAGAGCTGGAACTGACCCTGAAAAAATCTGAAAGGCTGGGATAGACAACAGCCTGGGCTGAAGAAAGTGGGCCCCAAGGACCAAGGTCCTCTATCGGCTCCTGCAACTGTCACAGATAAAAGGAGAATGTAGCATTTCTCCAGTAGGCTGCCAGTATAACATCCGTCATCCGACAACATGACAGAGTTATTAAAAGAGGAAGACAATGCATGCACCTCGTGGCAGAAAAAACAATTGGTAATACAATCACCAGTAGCTAGATGAGTGGAATCTGCACGAATAGCAAGACAAATCCCTCGAGAAATGGATGCAGGAGAGATCTGGCATGTGAGAAAACGCATATTCATCCAAGATAAAGGCGCGAATGCCCCCCACCCACAAGCAGAGCAGCGCCCAAGAAAGTGACCATCTTGGAGTAAACTGCAAAGTCCTAGGCCTTTTCAAGGGAAAGAGCTGAACAAGCTTGGAGAGGCAAGGATGAGTGTCGAAACAATGCGGTACCACATATGAAAAAAGATCTCCGAAGCATGGACTTGTACCCATTGCTGGAGACCCCCAGAAACAAACATAAACCAGAAACTCCACAAGCGGTGTGATCGAAGGAGTGACAGAAGCAACAGAGTGATCGCACACCATCGACAGAAGAACCTTCCACTTAGCCACAGAGGCTAAACCAGTGGAGTGAGTGCCTCCTTTGTAGAAGAAAAGCAACTCCACTGTGTGTCTCGAAAAACCACTACGGAGGAGGCAGGACCCGATAAAAGTCATGTGCGACGGCACAATGAAGTCGGGTCAACTTGAAACCTCCTCGGGCGACTTTGGCAAAGAAAATCGCGATGTAGAGGGAGACATGCCGAAACCACCGCTAACAGAGAGCGGAGCAGATTGATCCACACCCACCGAGGCGACGGGTGTGATCGAAAGGATTCCACGACTGCAGGTTCATATCTGGGAGAGAACCTGAGGCGGAATCGGAACCGGCAGGAAGGCGTAGCCGACAAGACCGTCCCAAAGGAGGACCAGAGCGTCCACGGCGAAAGCCAGAGCATCTGGACACGGGAACACGAAAGTGTCCACCTGATGCTTCCAACGAGTCGCAAAGAGAACGATGGAACCTGCCATGTGGAGCATCCACTCGGTGGAAAAGAACCTGCCACGTCTGGTCAGGGAGTCAGCTAGGACGTTCAGACGACCGGAAATGTGACGAACAACCACCCCGGCATTGACATCCTGAGCGAGCAGTAGAAGATCCCGAGCCAAATCGTACATTGGAACCGAGTGCGTTCCGCCCTGGTCCCGAATGTAAGCAACCACTGTTGAATTGTCGAACAACAGAAGGACCTGACGATTCGACAGGTGAGGGACCCACTGCCGGAAACTTAGAAGAAGAGCAAGAAGCTCTGCTGGCTGATGTGTAGAGATGCCCGATCCTGTTCCCACATCCCGTGAAGGGAAAGTCCTAGAGGATCCAACATCGCACCCCATCCGAGATCGGACGTGGGTAAGTCCAACAGGACACCCTGCGTGATCCACTCAACATTCGTCCAGTGGAGAAGGTGAGGATAAGAGAATCTGGTAACTGAAGCACCAGATCCAGAGAATCGACATTCAGCCTCCAACGAATGTAGCAGAAAGTGTTGGAGAGGTCGGACACGCAGCCGACCTAGAGGAATGAGATCCGTCACCGAACCGCAGAGACCGATCAGCCGGAGAATACTCCGTGCCGTCGCGGATGTGGACTGGGACAGAGTCAGAGCAAAAGCTGAGAGAATCACAGCCTTGGCCTGGGGAACCGCCACCAAATTGAATTGGGAGCGGAAAGCCATCCCCAGATGACAAAACGACTGAAAAGGGACCAGGTCCGACCTCTCCTCGTTGATTCTGAATCCTAGCGATGTGAGCAAGCTCAACAGAGTGGCGAAATCTGACTCCAGTAAGGCAGCATTGGAATGCCTCTGGAGGATATCGTCCAGATATGCCGAAGTTGCCACCCTGGACTGTGTGCGATGGAAAGCTATCACATGCGACATCAGTCTGGTGAAGGCCCAAGGATCCAGGTTGAGGCCGAAAGGCATGGCCTTGAACTGGTAAACTCGCCCCAGAAAAGCAAACCTGAGATTCTTCCGTGACGCCCGATGAATCGGAACGTGAAAGTAAGCGTCTCGCAGTTCGAAGCTGGAAGCGAAATCTCCCTGGTGAACTGAACGGCGGACCGACCTGAAAGTCTCCATGCTGAACTTGGGAGCAATGATAGACTGGTTCAGGATACTCAGATCAATAACTGGTCAGAGTCGGCTGTCCTTCTTCGGCACCAAGAACAGGCGGGAATAGAACCCCACTGACTGAATGTTCTTGACGACCTTGATCGCCCCCTTTGTCAGGAGATTGTCTATCTCTGTGGACAAAAAGTTCCCGACGTAAAACGTCCGAAGGAACTGTGGTTGGAAGAGGCACCCTGGACAGAGTGGGGTGCCTTCGGAAGAATGTTCGCAGCCCGGACCGAACAACATCTAACACCCAAGGATCGGATGTGATGGTGGCCCAATGGTCTGCGAACTCTGCTATCCTTCCTCCAACCTGGGACGAGTCGAGGTGAGGACCTTCATTTCGAGCCCCGATGAGGCCCGCGAGAGGAGAAACCACCTCCTCAACTGAATGAAGAATCCTGATACTTCCCCCTAGTCTACCGATGCTTACCCTTATCCCTTGAGTAAGAAGAAGCGGTGGCAGAAGGATCAGCCTTTTGCTTCGCAGAGGAAGCAGAAGTGTACTGGTTAGGCTTGGAACGGCCCCTGCCTCCCCTTGAAGGCTGATCAGGCTGAAGAAACGGCAGCTGATCTTTGGAATGGTGAAGGACGTCATCCTGGAACGTCGACACGGAACCATGGAAAAGTTGCGGACCTGCCAAAGAAGCGGATCGAAGAATAGCGTGCTGCTCCTCAGGAAGAGATCAGCCTGTGTCCAGCACAGAGTCCCTTCGAACTAATTCCAGATTAGCCGTGTTACAGGCATGTGTGTGAGTAAGATGCATGAGCACCTTGGACAGCACGCACAAAGGAGCCTGTACCTCGGCAAACTTATCTGGAGGCAGATAAGCAGCTAAAGCTGAGACAAAATGATCTGAGAGAGAAAGCGTACCAAGCATCTCTCTCGATAAGCCCAACATGGACTCCAGAGTCGTCATTGGAATGATGGCAGACTTGGGCTTGGAAAGCCTGAGGGAATTGGAGTCCTGATCCAAAACCATCAGAGTCTGGCAGACTGACGGATTGGCGGAATCGTAGTAACGATAACGCGCCAGAGGCAAAAGGGTGTCAACCCTGGTGAAGAACGGAGCCTTCATAGCCTTAGAACTCAGCTTAGAGTTCAAGGCTGAAAATGCTTCAACCAACTGTACCGACTGGCACGGTCGAAGATGCCCAGAAGCAGGTTGCTCCATAGGCTGTTGGCGCACGACCGATGATCGCGGCCTGGCTGACACTGTCGGCTGGTTTGATGGTTTGTGATCCGGAAGGAACCCAAACACGAAATCAAGAGCTGCCCCCAAGTCCGAAGACTGCTGACTCTCGACATCAAGCATGTCTGACTCTTCCCCTGAGTCGGAAGACACATAGCCCATCGTGGGCAAACCAGCCGATGCCTCCCATGGTGTCGGAACACCAGGGGGATCAGAAAGCGGCCTGTTTCCAATCCCGGGAGGCGGCGCCATAGGGGGTGCCTGGAAACCACTCGCTGCCTCGCTGGAAAGCAACGGGAAGGCTCTTTGACAGAACCTGAGTGAGTAAGGAGAGGGCCTCCCTAAACTCACTGTCCGTAATGGCCGGTTCGACAGGGGAACGAACCGGCAAAGTGGCTTTACCTCTGACCCTCTAAACCAGCGAAGGGTCACGCTCCTCCAAAACACCCGACGCAGGGCGACGGGCGGCAGCCAAAACGTCTGAAGGCAGACGTGTATAGGGGTATGACACACCCCAAGGATCAACATAGCGGGAACTCATGAGAGTCACCGCGGACCTCTGCGGGGCAGAAGGTCCAGGCTGCACAAAACTGGTCGTGTGGCCAGAATGAGTGGACAGAAATGCCACGGAATTCATAGTGTCCCCACAAAGAACATCCGAATCCAATAACACAACTGTGGTGCTCGACGTCGCCGGCAGCCACTTCCAACTTCGCCGAGTTGAGGTCAGGGAAGGCTGAGGCCGATACCCCCACGTCTACACTCCCAGACACCACAGCAGACCACTGCAGGTATAAAACTACTGTGCTCAACGGCTGAGAGGACACAGCAGGGGGTTCAGTCGGCAGGCACTTCCGACTTTGCTGAGTTGAAGTCGGGGAAGGCTGAGGCCGATACCCCACAACCACACAACAGACATCCCTGCAGACCCTTGAGGGATAAGCCGAGACGGCTAAAAATGGTGCCCAATGACGTAGTAGATGGAACAGCAGTAGCAGCAGATACGACAGGAGCTGTTGGAACTGGCGGAAAAGCGGAGAGAGCCACCTAGCTCAGCCTCCAAATGAGGAGTCACAACCCTAGTGACAGCCTCAGATGTCGACTGGAGAGGGCACATAGTCCCGGAACCAAGCATCTCTTCACCAGAAATCCAACAGCTCCTGCAGTATCCATGTACTGCACATTCCCCATGGAAGGGAATAACTCACCAGACATGGTCGAGTTGGGAAGCCCCTAAATGACAGCATTCCCCACCCCCCACTGGTGCGGGAGGAGCTGCACATGACCCACAGAGGGGGAGCAATTCTCACCAGACGTGGTCGAGTTGGGCAGCCCCGAAACGACATCGTTCCACCCCCCCCCCCCCCCCCATGGGAGCGGGAGGAGCTGCACATCCCCCATGGAGGGGTCAAACTCATACCAGACGTGGTCGAGTCGGGGGCCCGAAACGACACTCTTCCCCCACCCCCTCTCCTGGGGCGGGAGGAGCTGCACATCCCCCACGGAGGGGTAAACTCACACCAGACGTGGTCAAGTCGGGAAGCTCCCGAAACGACAGCGTTCCACACCACCCACGGGTGCGGAAGAAACGGCCACGAGAACGCACCAAGGCGAGGGCAAAAGGAATTGCCTGAAAGGAACCGAACTGGAAATAACAGAGGTGAGAGCAGTAGAAGAAAAAGGTGAACCCAACAGAAACAGAAAGTAGAAGAACACCCTCAACTACGAGAGAAGGTGGCAGAACAAAAACCGGTGGGTACACGACAGAACCCAGACGGTCGACAGGGACCAAAAAAACAGAAATTCAGCCCTCAACAGAGTGAAGAAATCCTGTCCAGACAGTCCCTGATTGACACCTAACTCCAATAACAATTAAATTCATCAATCGAAAAAATCATTGTCGAATTGCGATGACACAATGTCGAAAACAAAACAGTCGCGAAAATGGAATAGTAAATAATATACAATGAGAATGCGGTTGAAAATATAAACGAGAATATATAAAACACAGTCCTGTTATTATACGAACCTCAGATCCATAATTCCAGTCACAGGAAAACCATTATCGACGAGATAAAATTTCACTGTTACGGAGCAAGATGGCACACATCCACCACATGTGCGGATAATCAAAAGAATGACGAATTGATGCACTGCGCACTGTTTTACGGTAGTCGTGGATTTGTACTATGGAAGAGCATCCCATACTGGGTGTGCGCCGATGGCGCTCGACCCAGTTTTGGCTTATTTTTTCGTGGTGTTTTTACACCACTTTTCTTTCCCAAATCTCTTGGGAAAGATTAAAATAGAGAGTATTTTATCCAAGTTAGGTTCTTCCACTGTAGTGCAAGCCTGTAGTAAACAATTGAGGTAGGTTGATAAGAAATTGGAAATTGGTAGCTTTTTCTGTGGTGGGGAGATACAATAAAATTTCTGACAGAAATTGGATGTCATGCATACAGATTATTCCAACAGCCAGTTGATCTGGGTCGTAGGATTCCATCAAGTTGACGAGGCCAGATTGGCCAGATCAAACAGGGTGCTCTAGGCATCATGTTTGATCTAGTCCCACAATACGAGAGAATATGACAATCCTGATCACTTTTGACTCTCGTAATAATTCTGCCTGCTGGATCTGGAGAAGAAGATTTTTGAAGAAATTTGCCTGAAATGCACTAAGTTCGAATTTGAGCTTCTATAGTGAGCCCAAATATGAATCTAGGGAGCCGATTTGAACAAACTTGAATCAGTTCCACCCCACAATGTTGCATACCAAATATCAAAAGATTCTGCCTGCTGGATCTGTAGAAGAAGATTTTTTAAGAAATTTGCCTGAAATGCACTAAGTTCGAAATCGGCTCGTATACTGAGCCCAAATATGAACCCAGGGGGCCGATTTGAACAAACTTGAATCAGATCCACCCTACAATGTTGCATACCAAATATCAAAAGATTCTGCCTGCTGGATCTGGAGAAGATTTTTTAATCTTTTTCCCATTGCCTACAGTGTTAAAAAGTGCTGACTCAGCACTTTTTCAAAGTTCTGAAAAAAGTACCTTGTGATCAAACCGATAGGGATTTTTTTAACCATTCTATTCTACTGGATAAAAGTAAGCTTTATACAAAATAAGAATTCTCTGTGCCGTGTAGTTTTGAAGATATGGCAGTTTTAAGGTTTTTCCTATTTTTAGCTCCCGAGGTTCCCACGGGGCAATGAGAAAATTTTTTTTTGCATCAATCAACTACTTATGACCCATTATCATCTCATCAAATTTGGTTCAAATCAACCTCACGGTTCTGAATATAGAAATTTTAGGCGTGGCCAAAGTTTTTTGCCCAGATTAAGGCACTCAATTTTTTATTTTGCATTTTTATAATTGCTGCTTCCAAAATATACTAACACCAGTGATCTCACAAGAAGACATTTTGAGACAGGCATTTATTTATTATTTATTTATTGGTGTTTAAGATCACATACTTATGCACAATGGCTAATCGTGACCGTGACAGTTTTATGGGTTGAGGAAGCTGGAGTACCCAGAGAGAGCCACCAAGCATCGACGAGCAACTGTCAGATTCTCAACATTCTAACTCTGTTCAAGCAGGGTTACAGCAGTTGAAGACATGCGCACCATCGACGTGCAGTATGCCTTAGTATACGCATCATCATGCCCACTTGTAGGCAACTGGGATAAAGTGCCTTGCCCAAGGACACAACACGGGTCATCCCGGATGGGTATTGAACTCGGGACCTCTAGGATAGAAGTCCAACAGTCTACCACTGAGCCACCTCGCTCCCGCGACAGGCATTTTACAGATCTGGAAAAGTTGTGACTCTTGTTTTCTGGTGAGCCAGAATTGATATGCAAATTACTTCGGTATTGAGGGCATGTTTGTCGCAGTTGTATAAGAAATTGTTAATCTGTCAGAAATGTGATCATTTGTACCCCCTTATTAACCCTTTATCCAACGTAATGAGATCAAAATCGGCCAGCACTATTCACAGAAATTACCATTAAATTTTCATTTTTTGTCTCAAAAACATAGCTGGTTCCAAAAGGGGTCATAAGCTATGTTTTTAACGCAAACTAGGGGTGTGACTGTCCCAGAGGGGCCTGTCAATACCTCACCGCCACACTCTAAGATGAAAAGGGGCATAACTCTGGCAAAAAAGCCCAATCAAAACTATAATCGCAGGTGCAAAGGTTCCCATGGTGGTGAACATTCATATCAAGTTTCAAATTAATCAACCCATAAACGTCTGAGAAAATCTCTGGACCAAATTATGTCTATGGACGGACAGATAGACAGATGGATGAACAGATAGATGGATGGATGGACAGACAGATGGATGGATGGACAGACAATTGGAAGGACACTCGTAAAATCAGGGTTTATGTGGCTAAAATATTTGAGGTGTTTACAATGCATGGACAAACACTAAAAACTCTTTTTTAAGTTTTATTTCTTGATGGTAGAAAACCCTAACTCTTTCACCTTACTGACCCTAACACTACCCCTTACCCTTGCCCTAACATAAAATCCCTGAAAATACAATACCCACTTTTCAGTCGCATAAACCATTCTAGCCACATAACCCACTTTTTAGACACATAAACACCACTTGTTAGTTCAACTTTATGTGGCTAGTCACATAAATCAGTCCAGACACTAGTCCAAACTTGGACCCACAGTCCGTGATATAATTTTTGGTGTTGGTACGGCCTGTAGGTCCAACGCTCTCGATCTCCGTGGTGTACTATATGACCAGCAAACGATTTACTTGCTGGTCTATCTCGCTTCATGAGAACAATATGGCATGTCCTGAAGCTTTGTGTTAGTAATACGAGCCCGTTCCGTTTTATGTGTCCAGTATTCCATTAGTCAAACACTCTCCCGAAGATCTCAATTTAAACATGGCGACCTCCATTGTTGATCAGCTGACGAATTTCGAGCGAAAATACGTTTTAGAATTTACACGTTTTTATATAGATGTAATTGCTCAGTAAATATTCTTTTTTCGATCACATACTAACACAAAGCTTCAGGATATGCCATATTGTTCTCACGAGGCGAGACAGACCAGCAAGTAAATCGTTTACTGGTCATATAGTACACCACGGAGATCGAGAGCGTTGGACCTACAGGCCGTACCAACGCCAAAAATTATATTACGGACTGTGGGTCCAAGTTTGGACTTATTTATTTATTTATTTATTTATTGGTGTTTAAGGTCACATACTTATGCACGATGGCTAATCGTGACCGTGACAGTTTTACGGGTGGAGGAAGCCGGAGTACCCGGAGAGAACCACCGAGCAACGACGAGCAGCTGTCAGCTCTCCAACATCGTAACTGTGAACTCTGCACCGCAGCACAGGCAGGGTTAGATTGGTTGAAGACATGCGCACCATCGACGTGCAGTACGCCTCAGTACACAGCGTCATCGTGCCCCCATTTAGGCAATTGGGGTGAAGTGTCTTGCCCAAGGACACAACGCGGTTGCCGCAGGTGGGATTCGAACCGAGGACCTCTCGGCTTGCAGCCTGCACCTCTACCAACTGAGCCACCGCGCCCCCCTTGGACTATCTAGACACATAACAGTGCTGTGTACCAACAACTAGGCACATAAACCTGATTCATTGGTCGGACAGATGGATGGACAGACAAGGTGATTCCAGTATAATTCTTCCCCCCCCCACACACACACAATTTGTTATGGGGGTATAAAAATGAAAAAAAAATAGTTATTCAAGAATTTTGTTTGCAAGTGTTATCTGCCTTTCATGTTAGGTTAAATGTTAACAAAGGGTGTTTTCTCACCTAACATGCCATACAATTTCTCAAGAAGTGTAATACCATGGGCTGTCTAATCCACTGCCACCTACATCCAACAAGGGCAATAACTGATGAAGAAATACTTGGACACAGTTGGTTCACAGTCCGACTGATGATATTATCTCCAAAGGCTCTATATTAAATTTTCAAAAATCGTTTGGAAATGTTTTCCAAAATGTGATAAGAAATGAGGGAAGAACAGACGGACTGAAAACTGGATGGAAGAAAAGATGGGTGGATGGAAGGATGGGCAGATCTCATTCCCATATCCCCTTCCCAGAACATGGTGAGGGATAATATGGCATTTCAACAGAAAATTGACCCTCATTCTTCTGGACTTAGTATTTATAAACAGCACTAATTAAATAATGCTTAATCTGTTAAGTAACAAATAGGCTGCAACATCCAACATGATTTACAAATTGAGAAGTTGAAAAAAATATTTTTTCAAAAACTTTCAACAAAACCATTTCATGTGGCCCCCTTATTGGAATGGACTCCTTGATCTCATTCCAAGGAGGGATCACATGATATGATATAGTTTTGTTGAAATGGTTTGAAAAAACTGAAAAAAAAATAAAGAACAGAAAGAATTCTGAAATTGTTTATGTAGGGTAAAAGTTAATATAGTGTTCAGCTGATCACATTTAGCCACTTGCATGACAAGATTTTCCCAACACAGAGGGCAACAATTTAAGTGCCTAGGAAAAGGGTAGTATGAGAGCTCTCCTATGCCGCCAACCAACAGTCACTGGTATTTTATTGACCAATCAATTAAGCTTTAGAATTAAAACAGTTGAAATTCCAGCTTCGAAAGTAATTTATTCATGCTTTGCAGAATGGGTCATTAACTCTTAAGTTGCTGAGTATTTCAAGACATTTTTCATCAAATCTAGTCATGGCTGCTATGAAGCAGCCATGAATAGATTTGATGAAAAAATAATCTTAGCATAACACAAGAAATCATTGAAGAAAAAAGCCATTCAATTTACATGGGGAAAATGTGATTAAATGTGCCCAAATTCTATTGAATCAGATTTCAATGACAAAAGAAACCCTGTGCTGGGCAGGAATATCCACCAGAGGGGGGGGGGGGGGAAGGGGAGGGGAGAGCGAGGTGGCTCAGAAGGTAGAGGTGCAGGCTGCAAGCCGAGAGGTCCTCGGTTCAAATCCCACCTGTGTCAATTGCATTGTGTCCTTGGGCAAGACACTTCACCCCCATTGCCCACATGGGGGTATGGTGGCATTGTACTGCACATCGATGGTGCACTTTTCTTCAACCAATGCTAACCCTGCTTGTGTGGAGTTAGTATACTGGGGAGCCTGACAGTTGCTCGCTGTTGCTCGGTGGTTCTCTCCGGGTACTCCAGCTTCCTCCACCCTTAAAACTGTCTGACACGAGGTGACCCTGGCTGTCAAAAATGTCATAAAACCCCATATTTATTTATTGATGTTTAAGGTCAATTTCAGCATCTATGGCTACATCAAGATCACAACACAGGTATGGAGTCAATTGTTTCCAATCTTTTATAACTGTAGGGCCCACTTTAGAGGATATCTACATCAGGGTGTGGGTGACTGGTCCTATTTTACCAGTAAAACAGAACTTGTTTACCACAATAAAGAAGCACTACCCCTCTTCACAGGGTTCAGCAGACAGGGAAGAATTTGGTTTCTAGAAAGGCACCTGTTCAGGGTTCCTGCAGCTAATTAGTAAGTGGATTCAAGGCTTTTCAAGGCCATTTCCATGCCATATTTAAGGTTTTTCAAAGCTTCATAGAAGTAAAATTCAAGGTTTTTCAAGGTTATCGACTAAAATTCGAGAGTACAGAACCAGCGGAAATAAGTTGTAGGATAATCACAGGAAAATTTTGATGGTTTTTTATATTTTGAAAGATTGTTTTTTCCAGGCCACTTTTGGAGTTTGGGGGAAATTCAATGACTTTCCAGGCCTTGAAAATTGATTTTCAAATTCAAGGCTTTTCAAGGCCCACAGGAACCCTACTGTTAATGTTTTACAAAACATGAATGACACCTGCTAAAAAAGTTTCCAAATAAGTAGAAAATTAAATTTTTTGAGGGGCCTAAAAAGTATAGCTTATGCATTCCCCCAATTGGTGCTGGCTGAATATGGCTGTTAGACAAAGTGTTAAGAGAAATGGTCTGCAGACAGCAAGACTTAACATGCCCATCAACATTAAAATGTCTAAGCTAGAATATTGGCTTACCAGTGGCAATCCTGGTAATGGACAATACACAGGAAATAGGATTATCAGAAAATAATTGGACACATAATGGAAGCAATTTAATAAAATGGATTGTTCATACTTGGCTCTCCATGCAGCAAGGTCTTGGGTAGATTATCTGTTTATTCCGTATTTCATCACAAATTCAAATTGCTTGTTAGCTTCTTTGCAGAAACATCAGTTTCAACTCAATCTATATCCCCCCCCCCCCAACCCCCATGAGGGCATCAAGGCGATCAACACATGTAACTCATCCCATCAGTGACGTTGATAATGTGACAGCTGTTAAGCTGTGACTTTGGTGTTTACTGAACTACACGCATGAAAAGCAGTATTAAGTTTTCAATATCAGCAAAGTGTTTTGTCAACAACTAAAATGTGCTGTAAGTATTCAATTTGCATTGCTTTGAAAATTGTGCACATCATAAACTTATTTGTTTTTCATAGACATCAAACTATATTCTTTAAAAAGCAACTGGCGATTGCATGGCATTCAGAAACTGAACATTTTCAAGAAATTTTTGTTGAGCATTGTTTGTCTAAAGGAACAAATGCACTCCCCCCACCTCCCACCCAAGATGAAGAAATCTGGGACAATTGTGTTCATACTTTTTTTTTTTTCTGGGGGGGGGGGGGGGGGGGGGGGGGTGTTTAACTCTTAACCCACTGAGTATTTTTAAAAATATCTCTATTAACAGCAGCCATGACTAGATTTGATGAAAATATTTGAGAAATTAACTCAAGAAATAGACAGAATGGCATTCACGTTTGAACTGTCATTTTATATCACACAAGATCGATTTGGGTGGAAGGATAATAGCGGGGGAGGAATTCGTCACATACAGGTGAATTGTGCACTTGGTGATACCTTCTTGAAATTTGGCACACTGTTAGTGTAGGCTATGAGGTTCTCAAAAACGATCGGCTACAAGTTGACACCGACCGGTGGCGACCAGTAGCGGCACAATCCAAAATGGCCGCCAGCGGCTGAAGGGAACCTCCTTTTCGACGGTCTACCGACTATACATCCGATTGTAAGGGCGCGAAAGTGAACTCTGATCCACGCACGTGTTGGAAACAGACGTGGGAGATGATGTAGAATAAAACGAGATTCTCTATACGGACGCATCAATTTCTTGGAACTTGAAAAGAGCGTTGTTTCTCCGGGATCAGCGTCATTCAGGCAAACCTGAATGACGCTGATCCCGGAGAAACAACGCTCTTTATGAAGCAGTCTCTTTGCCATACAATCTCTTGTTTGGCGTAATTCCGCAAGCAATTCTGATTTGTCTGTCGAAATTAATTCGAGAACGCGATTGTTCACAAAAATCATTCACAGAATGAGTGAGAATCCTCTTCGTGTACGGACTAGTACTGACTGGGAACGTTGTTGCTTTTGCCAGCAAGACAGTTCCAAGAAATTGATGTGTCCGTATAGAGAATCTCGTTTTCATGACGCCTATAAAGCTATTGAGGAAGACATAACGCGCTTCCTAGATAATGGCGTTGAGCTTCCATATAATTTGACCATTGATTGTTTGATGAGAGAGAGTGATGAGTGTATGTCGATGTCACTGTTGACGAATAAGGCAATATATCATAAGACATGCCGTGACAGTATTCGGACTCACATCGTACAGCGCGTGCTACACAAGCGAGAGCGAAATGAGGCAGTGGCATCCTGCTCCACGCTGAGTCCTAAAAGAACACGGACAAGTTTTGAATCTGGCTGTGACAGGAAACTGCCCCAGTGTGTTTATTGTCACAAACGCGAAGGTGACAGCAGTGAGCCTATTTGCAGATCAATGTCTGATAACAATAAACTCAAAATTATGGCAAAGGAAGCCGAGAACTGGGTCGTTTTTTCTCGGGTCAATGCAGCATTTGATTCCGCTGCTAGTGATCTTTACTATCACAAAACCTGTTATTGTAAGCTTGCCAATGAAGCACGAGCGGCTAAATCTAAAAAGTCGAAGAACGCCGAACATTCCGCGTCAGGCCTGCCCTATGACCCTCTCGTTATGGCAGAGCTCATAACATTTGTTGAACACAACGATTCCGCGATGAAGCTTGTCGATCTCAAGAATCTGTACAGTCGGAGGTTGAAGCAAGTCGGTTCTGATTGGCTTAGTGAAGAAATACATTCCACTCGATTCAAAGAACATTTGTTGCAGAAATTGGGCGATGGCTGGGACGCCTTCACACAGGGTAGAGATGTGTTTATTTCAAGTAGGTTTCGAGTTGGCTCCTTGTTGTCCGAATCTTTAACTCGTATAGTGTCTGAGGAAGAGGCAAAAAAGATAGTTGATGTGGGTCTTCTTCTGCGTAAACACATACTCATATCTCAAGCTCCTTTCACGGGATCATTTTCATCTTATTGCTTGAGCGAGCCTGTACCCAACTCACTCCTGACTCTTCTTAGAGTTCTACTTGAGGGCACATGTAGTATACAGAACTTAGGCGATGATGAGACTGTTAATGCCAAGACTCGAGTGGCTTGTACTATTTCACAGATGTTGATCAGCAATTCAGCGAAACGCTCCGAACATGCACAAAATGTTCACCAGAGACGTGACAGAGAAACTCCAATGCCTCTTTATGTGGGTTTGAAGTTGCATGCCCATGATCGTATGAAAAATCTTATCAGAGATTTTCATCAAATGGGACTCTCTGTCTCTTATGATCGCGTAATGGATGTTCGCAGGAGTTTCGCGAGAGCTGTTTCACTGCGGTTCAAGAACGAAGGTGTTGTAGTCCCAGCTAACTGCAAACGTAATGTTTTCTCGATAGGAACCACTGATAACATTGATGTATCTGGTAGATCTGATATGCATGGTACGTCCATCACACTCATTGGTCAACTGAGCAGGGACAATGTGGGTACTGATCCCCCACCACTGAGTTTAGATGTTCCAGAAGACACACAAATTGAACTCCCAGACGACTATGCATTTGTTCCTTTCGTTGAAGACTTTGGTGGGGACATCAGGCTTGAATCTCCAGATGAATGTAATGTACGGCCCAATGAATATGCAGATTTGAACGTGGGAGAGAATGACTGGTTGTCTCATGTGTCACAGATCAGCAATAAAGGGAAGGTTGATGGCAGCTGGCAGCTTGATGAAGTCCCTGTGACCTTTTCAGGCTTCTTTTCAAAACATGAAGATCAAGACAATGTCAAACCTCGTGCAGTTATTGGGGTATTCCCTGTTTTCAGTGAGCAGAAAGCGGACTCACTCAGTATGCAGAAGCATGCTATGTATGTGGTCAGGGAAGCTACTGCTTTCGTAAACCCCGGCCAGATACCTGTCATTGAAGGTGACTGTCCGTTGTATGCCAGGCAGAAAAAATGTCAATGGCTGTTCCCAGAGGAGATAGGTGAGGATCGAATGGTGTGTATGATTGGATTCCTGCATCTTGAAATGTGCACCCAAGAAGCTGGTGGTAAGCTTATGGGTGGTTCTGGTTGGGAGCGAATGTTTCACCTCGCAAAGATATTCACACCCGGTGTAGCATCATCCCTACTTGGTGGGAAACATGTCAAGAGGACGCGACAGGCATATCTTCTCACTCTAGCTTGGCTTGAGATCCTCAGAAAGAATGCTTATGAGATTTACTGTCAGCAGACTGGGCCCCATGAGTCATTTGAAATGTGGGAACAGAGGATTCTTTCACAATCTCCAACTGCGCGCTATTGGGGTGAAATCGTTCGGAACTTTCTCTTGACAAGCTGTCAATTCGTTCGGAACCAACGAATCGGTAACTGGCCTGGTACACTGTGTTCTATCGATGAGTTGTGCAGTTACTTTTTTGCCCTAGGACATACAAATTATTGTCGGTGGGTCCCCGTATTTCTGAGAGACATGTCTCAGCTACCCAGGCGGCATCCTTCAATCCACAACAAATTCATGGAAGGCCATTTTGTGGTCCAGCGTAGTGAGAGGAAGTTCAGTATGATGGGTTTAGATCAGAGCCAAGAACATAGTATCCAACTACTCAAAGAAGACAGTGGTCCAAAAGGTCTCTATGGCCAGGCTGAAGAGAAAGTCGTTATTGAGCTTTCAAGGTCAGAAGTTCTGCGTGTTATAGATGAGTATGAATATGCAAGTTTCCACACAACATCATCAGATAACACGGAACACCCGGAAAGTTCGGTATCAGAGCAGAAAAAATTTCTGAATCAATTGAAATCTCTCCTCGATCTGGTGAATCAGGGACTCATTATCAACCCTTATGATGAAACTAGTGGTCAGCTGGTGACATTAGATACTGGTGAATATATGGACCCCGAAGTTAGTAAGAGTTTACGGTCATTACCCGAAAGGGGCAAGCATTTATATTCCACTTTCTTGAAGGAAAGGCTTGTGGAATGCACCGTACCCCTGAATGATGTTATTCCCAAGGCAAATATATATACCTTCCTTAACCCACCCCCAGCCAACCTGGACAAAGGCCGAGACAAACTCATGTCAAGTAAAGCAACTGCCGCAATAGTTACCCAGATGTTCGTTTCACTGCAAGCCCGGCCTGATTCAAACATGGATGAGTTTTTCATGCACGAGAATGCACGTGATCCGCCAGCATTATCCGATAGAGGTAAGCTACGGAGTGGGACAAAATCTCAAATTCTCAATTGTTTACCAGCTATTCCTGCACAAGGGAAGAATTCAGCAGCTAGACAAGCTTCAGTTGTCATCTTGGATATGCCTGCTGTAGTCCATGTAATCAAACCACAGAAAGCGGATCTGTTTGGAGAATATGCTCGATTGCAATTATTGCCATACATCGAATCTCTGATTAACACGAACACCACAAGGGTTGATGCGATCTATGACTGTTACCCCGAAGGCAGTTTGAAGAATCAGACGCGAGCAAAACGCCTCGGTGAGACAGCAGTTAGGTTGATACGGGTGTCCGAGAACGTCCCTTTACCTAAAGGGAAGAATTGGCAGGCATTCTTGAAAGTTAGTGAGAATAAAGACGAATTTTTCAAGTTCCTGTCTGCTGAACTGCTGAAATTAACATCAACATCCGAGTACCAGTTGTTAACGACATCAGGAGAATATGTACTATGCAATAAGGATGTTAGCTTATGTGACATATCTCCATCGAACCACGAGGAAGCAGACACGCGCATGATGCTTCATCTCAACCATGCAGTCTCACAAGGTCACAAAATAGCTTTTCTTCGCACGGTTGATTCTGATGTCGTCATTCTGTCTTTGCACCATTTCGCAACATTCCGTGACCTTGGACTCAGTGAGCTGTGGATTGGGTTTGGAATTGGAAAGGCATATAAAGATATGCCAATTCATGAGATAGCTTCACAACTTGGACCTGATTACTGTAAGGCCCTGACTTTCTTCCACGCCTTCACAGGTTGTGATGTAACATCCAGCATGCTCGGCATTGGGAAGAAGACAGGATGGAATGCATGGATGAATTTTCCCGCATCAACTGAAATGATGATAGAATTGACTGAGAATCCGCAAGTCTTTTCAGAGGATTCCCCTCATATGCAGCATATCGAAAAACTCACCATACAGATGTACAGTAACAGTTGTGTCAGTACACGTGTCAATGATGCGAGACGGCATATGTTCACACATGGCCTTAAGTCTATGGAAAACATCCCGCCCACCAAAGCAGCTCTGTATCAACATGTAAAAAGGGTAATTCTTGTGTCATCTTTCATTTGGCATCGTGCTCTGCAGAAACACTTATGTGTGCCAGACCCATCACAGTACGGATGGGAGTGGAATCCACGTCTCAATATTCTGGTCCCATTTTGGACTCACCTAGGAGACGCAAGTGCTGCATGTGCACTGATGCTCCACTGTAGTTGTGCCAAGGCCTGCAAGGGCAATTGCAAATGCTTGAAAGCTGGATTAAGGTGCACACCTTTGTGTAAGTGTGAAGGTGGCTGTTGTAACAATATTGAGTAGTATACTGTCATGTTAGGACCAGTCATCTCCTATTCTGGTATTTTTTTTTCCATTTTCGGCCAGTTAACACATGTCATGTTTCTAGTTGAGTTGATTTTGCTAACAAATGTTCATCCCATGTGGCTTGCTACATTGTCCGGGGTATAGGAATACAGTTTTAGATTTCGGAAAATAGTCTGTTATTTACTGCACAAGACGGTGTTAATTCATGCATAGCATGATACAATATCCCCAACTATTTTGCCTCTGTACAACAGTTGATACCTTCGTTCACCCGTGTGTTCATCTATGGTATCCTTGTCTTTCTCTGGCCATAGGCCACATGTGACTAGTCAGTTCCTACTCCATAGCAAATCAACTTGGAAATCCTTCATCTTGTAGCGCACTCATGTCTCAATGAATCCATACCTGAGTTGATCTAATAAATCTAACGTAAGGTATCAAATTGCCATACCGGATCATATTTCGATAAGTTATTCGCTAAAACATTTCGACCACTCATCGACATCAAAGGTCATGTTTTGGCTCCCAGTGGTGGCTATATCTCTATATCCCTGGTAAAGTAGCATACCATGAGGGATGGGCATTAAGTGTCGGCAACATTAATCCTGACTTGGAACACACCACATCTTAACTGGCCGAAAATGAAGAATACTACTTGTAGTCAAAAAATATTCCTGTACCTCGAATGACTGCAAACATACACTCACCCCTTCTAGTCCCATTTTGCCAATGTTCTATACTGGCAAGATAACATTGTATAATTAACAACGGGAACTAATGCATCCCGAGTTCATTCCAGCACTGCCCTTGCTGGCAGACGTGTCGCTATGGTGTTGAGATTGAACCAGAACTCCTCTAGAAATTTGATAGTTTTATTTTCTTAGAAAATAAATCTATCGAAAATGCCGGAAGTTGAGAATAGACTGTCACTTTAATTGGATTATCAAATGTCCAAGTATCCCCACTGCTGCATACTATCGAGTACCCTTGTTCATGTGTTGACAGGAATCTCTCATACCATGTTCATTTGACCATTGCATTCCCGAGAAACATTCAACACTAATTTATCTACGGACGGACGATCATACTGACAGTCAGACACACAGACGCACACATCGACGGAAATTCTGATCCCATTATCCATTAATCTTCCCCCCAACTTGTTCCAAGGGCTTCACTCCATCATTCACATCAATTACAGCACATGTATGGTGTTAGGTTTGGAGCTTCAGTTGTGCGATCGGCGAAAATAGCTTTTTTTCGATCCGCTTGGCGGCCATTTTGGATTTCGCTGCTAGTGGTGGCTAGAGGATGGTGCCAACTTGTAGCCGATCGATTTTGAAATCTCTGATGCCTACCCTTACATCATGCCAAATTTCAGGAAGGTATCACCAAGTGCACAATTCTAGCGAATTCCTCCCCCGCTATAATACTGAATGAGAAGCCAAAGGCTTCGAGTTCAATATTATCCCTCAGCCAAAATCGATCGAGTGCGGGAAAAAATTACAGTTCAAATGCGTTTGCTGTTCTGTATTTATTGCACGCTTACAGTTTACTAAAAAAAATATTAAAAACACAAATTACTGCCCAAAATAACCCAAACGTAAAAAAAAGAAATAGTTAAAATAGTCTGTGCACATGATCCATATTGTTCAAGGACAAAACAAAAAAAAATTTATTGTTCACTTCAGTTTTTGCAGTAAAAGCATGTATTTTATGAAAATAAAAGCATAGAAGTGCAATAAATCATTTGTCAAAAAGTTGATTAAATTTACGCGGGAATATTAAATTAATAAAAATTTAACTCAAGAAGTCAAACAGTTCATTCAATTTCCAGGAAAAAGTTTTGTTAAAGGTGTCCAAATTACACTTATTTTAATGACAAGAGATTTCCTGTCATGGGAAGGAACATCTGCCAGCAGCGTGCAAGGAGTTAAGGTCACTTTTAGCATCTATGGCTAGTATAAATCAATCATAGATACCTATATGGCCCAATGTAGAGGACATCCACACTAGGCATTAGTTATCCAATCCCATTTTACCAGTAAAACGTACCTTGCTTACCACAGTATTTAACCATTTGATACTTTTGTACGTCTTATGACGTACGAATTCAAACAGCGAGTTGATACTTTGTGGTAATTTGTTTTGTTATTATTTTTTGATTTTTTAAAAGTTTTAACCTCAATTCCTATTTTCTCCCAAATAGTGCTCAGTGACAACCATTGAGCCAAATGTTATCGCAGCTTAAAATACTTATATAATCCTGCTGTCAAAACTTCTTAACTGGTTGACTGCTAGAAGCCACTATCAGGGCTTTCAAAAAATGAGGATTCTAGAGCAAAAGCCAACACTTTCCTTGCTAAAATTTCATATACAGGAAAACACAAATAATATTTTGTTTATAGAAATTTGTTTTATTACAAATTATTAGAGAGTGTCTGTGGGCACTCTCTAATAATTTGTAACAAAACAAGTTTGGAATAACAAATTCAGACCACAAAAATTATCTCGCCCTCAACCAGATAATCACTAATGTGAAAAATATTTTGTTACTTGCACTTTCCAACGTTTGACGTCACATTTTGAAATACAATGAAGAAACTGAATTCCCAGTGACGTTTGAACGTCAGGATAATTAAAGTCTCAAAGTGTTAAGCATTGCTCCACTTCTCAGAGTACCAAAGGGGGAATTAAGCCATGCTTGTTTACTGTTGTAAACAAGCTCTGTTTTACTAGTAAAATAGGACCCATCCACAAATACTCTGGGTAGAAGTCCTCTAAAATGTGCAACATGGGTATAAATGATTGACTAAACTTGATTTTATCTTCATGCTGCAGTCACGATTAGCCATTGTGCAGGAATATGAGACCTTAAACACCCATACAGTACGTGGAGAGTGTATTATCATTAAATCACCTGCAGAGCGGAGATTCCACCCGAGCAATAATTGCAAATTTGTTGCAAAGCATAACCATCACAAGCAAAGTTCCAGCCAATGGACCTCCGGGTTAAACCCGGAGGTCCATTGGCTGAAACTTTGCTTGTGTTTTTTGCCCATATGTACAGAATTTGAAAGTGATACTGTGGGTGATACTCCACTCCATGGGTGTTTTAGTTACAATCCACTCTCCACGTACTGTAAATAAATAAGTACCCAAGAGGAAGGTAAATGGTTAAAAATAAAAAGTAATACATTTAAACATACAAACTTCGACACAGCTATTTAATAATTAGTTCACAGCAATAGTACATGTTCACTATGCATATCAAAATATTAAATTCATACCTTTATGACAATTTTAATTTATAATTAATGTTTCAAATTTTCTAAAGGGTCTTTTTTATCTGGAGCTCTAAATCTGGCAAAGAATCTGTGCTGTACCCTTGTTATACACCATATATTATACACTCAACTGTAAACTATTGAGAAAATGTTGAAGTTGTAAAACTTGATATATTCCAAGTAGGAGCAACTTAGACTCACAGCACTGCGACATTTGGAATCAAAATGTCATGCTAAATAAATTGTTCAGATGGCGCCTTTCATAACAAAATAAAACGGTTTAACTTCACTTTTTAATTCTTATTTAAAAACAATTTTGATTAACTTCTGAATGTTGTCAAAGAAAAGTTGAAAAAAACTGGGTGAAAGATGCAGCCTGCAGGTTGTGCTAATGGAATTGTTGGCAATTCATATGCCAAATCCAAGATGTTGCTGGCGGCCATATTTTTTTTAACGAAATTCAGAAAAATTTGATAGCTCCCATCAAGACATAACACCAAAGCAAAATATGAATTTAAAATATCAGGTGAGAGATGCGGCTAGTAGGGTGTAATAATGGAATTATTGACAATTTATATGCCAAATCCAAGTTGGCCACTGCCAGCCATGTTTTTCAACAAAATTCCGAAAAATTTGATAGCTCCCATCTAGACATCCCACCACCAAATCTGCATATGAAATTTGAAAAAGATCAGGTGAGAGATGCGGCCTGTAGGGTGTGCTAATGGAATTGTTGACAACTTATATGCCAAATCTAAGATGGCCACTGGCGGCCATGTTTTTCAATAAAATTAGGAAAAATTTGATAAGTCCCATCTAGACATTGCCCCAAAGCTACATATGGAATTTGGGACTCATTGGGTGAGAGCTGTGGCCTGTAGGGTGTGCTAAAGGAATTGTTTGACAATTTATATCCAAATCCAAGATGGCCTCTGGTGGCCATGTTTTTCAACCCATCCCAATAGCTCCTACTTGACGTCAAGTTGAGCTAAAAATTATTATTTCCTGACAAAATGTATTCTATTGATTTGATTGGCTGACAGATACGATGTAAATAATACCATCACCACTTGAAATATTTACACACTGTTTTAGCCCAGTGTGAAAACATGAATATGCAGGCAAAGTGATTTTTTTTTAAAAGTTCATAAAAATAGTTTTTGATAATAATATTAAATTATATGTATCGTATGCAAAACTTTTTGTGTGAATGAAAAATTTGGTGTGGACAAGCAGACAATAATATAATGAACATCAAACTGGTATCGAGGATCAGTAATTTATTTATTTATTGGAGTTTTATTGACAATTAAGACAGCCAGGGTCACCTCATGTTGGACAGTTTTACAGGTGGAGGAATCCGAAGTACCCTGAAAGAACCACTGAGCAATGGCAAGCAACTGTCAGTTTCCCCAACATACTCCACACAAGCAGGGATTGCATTGGCTGAAGACAGGTGCGCCATCGACTGTGCAGTACGCCTTAGAACAGAGTGCCACTGTGCCCAAGTGCTGTGCCCACGGACCAGGGGATCAAACTGTGAACCACTTGGTTTAAAGTTCAATGCCGTAACCATTGAGCCACCATACTCCCGAGGATCAGTGAGAATTTAATCATACAGCTCTACAGAGCTTTAGGATTAAATTATTACTGAACCTCGCTACAAATGCTGAATGGATTTGACCAAGTTGCCGTAAATAGTATTATATGAGATGATACCATCCAGGGTGCCAGCGGCGCAAAAAGTGTTAAATAAAAGAATCTTGTGGTTTAATCCTGACAAATATCATGATAGATTTCCCAACATTTGGAATTATTACTGAAAGTGGTCAAGTTGGCAGAAAAGCACAGGCAGAGCAAACAATTCAAGAAAATAGAAAACCTGTAAGAAAAACATAACTTACGTAGGAATAGGGCAAAAGTACCACGTAATTATGAAGCAAGATGTGGCTAGAGATAAAGAGAGTGTTGATCAGATCTCACCTAATAATCACATCCAACATCCAAACATTTGTCACTGAATCAGAAAATAATCACAAACACCACCATCTTCTCATTTCTCAATTCAAGACCTCCAGTTCCATAATTACAGGCTTCGTGCTAGCAGATTGACGTATCGCCTTGTGCTTGTGGCAGTAGTTGAGCCCCTGATTATAAATCTCTCACTCTTTCATCCCAATAAAGATTCATTCACACTCACTTGATGTAATTACACATACAAAGGACTCAATCATTCTATGGGATGGATTAGCCCACTATTTAGATGCAATTCAGGATGAGCTATTATATGGAAACATTATATTTTAGAGGTTGACATGTTTTAATTTATTTTTTCAGGCTCTATTACCCACGAAAATTCACTTTCCTGTTCACAAACTGGTAATTTTCTTTGAGCATTCAAGAGGCAATATTCTGTAATGTTGTTCACAAACCTGACCCTAGTTCAATCATCTTTCATATTTGAAGTAAATCTAATCTCAACGCTTTTGATTCCCAAGTTTAATTATAATAATAATTGTAATGAAAATGTAATGAAATTACATTAATCAACACACTGGAGAGGTAATCAACATACGAAAATTGAAAAAAAGTGGAGGAAATTAACTTCATGCTTCTATTTCCTCCTTTTCTTCCACAGTCATATGTCTCCTATACAATCAAGCAGGCAGGAGTCAAAAGTATAGTTTGCCCCTCTGATTAAAGTTACTGGTAATAAATATCCCAAACTTTAATGAGAATTCTTGTGAAATCTATTTCGCTATCTTACAAATTTCTGTTGAGTAAATAGACTTCAATTACTCCACCGAAGAACCAGTTGCGAATGTACCAAACACGACACATAATGATGTTTTGGCATGCAATTACTACTGGCAGAGATTGGATTAGGTAAATGAAATTTTGATTAAAAATTTAACTACTCATTGGGACTGCGAAGATTTAATATTACTTTCATTACTGGAGGCCAAAAAATATACGAAGCTGGGAAATGAAGAGTTGATAGGATTTCGTATTAATTGACAAGCGATATTATCAGGACTGACTGCGAAATTAAACTTCATACGAATTACTGCTTTGTATAACACTATTAATTGGGTTTTTCTATTCAGCTCAACTACACACTTTCTCATGTAAGTTTTCTTATTGTGGTCAAGTAATAATTTATTGATGTCCAAGAAAAATAACTGATTGTGTGATGATAGATTAAACATCACATACAAACCTTTTCACTAATATAGCAGCATTGAACAGACAGACAGAGACTATTATTTTTTCCCACCACAAAGGTACCGAGACACATATAAAGTTGTGTGAGACAGCTGGGAGAGATATGCCTGTCTCATCCCACCCATGTGACAACTATCTCACTCCACCCTTGTGACCAACCTATATTGGCTTATTAGCATATTTCATGAGCGCAGGTCTGTTCAATCATCGCACGTTCTTCTGTAAACAAACAACATGTTGTCATGTTTCGGAAATATTAGCTGACGGACGTTTGTTGAAGAAAATAGAAATAAAAACACAGACAGCAAAACCAAAAGACACTTGACTCTTTTATATGAATTTCTGGATGAATGGCATTATGAGTGGAGAGAGTTGCACAAAATTCCTGTTGAAAAGTTATGCGAATACATTGCAGAATTCATAATATGACGTCATCGGAATGTGTCAATGTTCATTTCACTAGAAATCTTTAACCCCTGTCTTGCCGGTGTTGCTATTTAATTTTGTGGTATATACCTGTGGTACAGAACTTTTGTGCGCTCTTTCTGATTAGCAAATTAGTTTTCTTCAGAAATGGACAACAAAATTGTTCCCTATAGCTGCACGCGCACCTGAATTACTTTTGATGACGTCAGGCCCGTTTTGGTGGGTGGAGAAAAATTATCCCTGACGGGGGCGGGTGTGAGATGGGGAACTCTCACCCTTGGGACAAGATATTTGGTCCAGACACTCGGCAAGCCTCATGTCTGGCCCGAATATCTTACCCTCGAGTGAGATTTCTCCATCTCAAACCTTCATTCACCATGGATAATAATAATCCACGATGAGTATTTGGGTGGGATGGGGAAATCTCACCTGAGGGGAAAGATATTTGAGCCAGACATGAGGCGTGCCGAGTGTCTGGCTCAAATATCTTGCCCCGAGGGTGAGATTTACCCATCCCACCCAGATACCCATCAGGGATGATCTTTCTCCCACCATTATAGGGATGCAATGCCATTAATAAGAAAATACCATATTTTTCAGGAAAAAATCATTCTTTGTGCATTCATTCTAGGAGAAAACCAATAGGATATTTGGAAAGCTTGCTATATACCAAAGGTATATACTTCAAAACACACAGACTAGCACCACATGCTGAGGGTTAATGCACTGAAGCGACCTCAGATAAAATCGACATGCCTGAACACGTCATTTCTAGACTTATGCTTCAGTTTGACAGGGCACAATGATATCAGATGTATATTTCTCTCCGATAAACTGATAGAGCAATTTGAGGTGTGCTGAGGTTTTTCTTTGGGCCTTCCGGTTTCGATTTTCGTTTATGAAGTCAAGTCGTACTTATGGAAGCAAAATAGCAATTTTGTTTGTTTATACATATGCAGACGTGATTTGCGATTATTAAATAGTTCTGGGGCCAATTAAATATGGAAATAGGTTGGTCACGTGGGTGGGGTGAGATAGCTGTCACATGGGTGAGGTGAGACAGGCATATCTTTCACAGCTGTCCCGCATGACTTTATATATATCTCAGTAACTTAGTGGTGGGAGAAAGTAATGTCTTCATGTCATGAAAGCCATAAAAATACACAGACTGAGTCTCCTCTTCAGGTCCCTTCATGAGTTACCACCCCCTTCCTGAGAGGTGAGTGGTAATTTGTAAGCATTTTATTTTTGCCCAAATGATTTTTAGGTGAGCTCTATATGACGTGCCTTGACTGTATCTCCTTTTCAATCCATGGTAGCATTATGTTCCAGTAAGATTAAAATCATCCTCCTCTGATTGGTCGAGAGCTCGCTTAGTATATCTTACATTTATGGCTCAAGTGGCAAATGTTACCATCTGATGCCACAATGCAAAATATTTGAAATGACGCCACGTGTTTCATAACTGCTTCATCAGCAGAGTGACTAGCAAGCTGCTTCATTTTTCTGGATGTTTCACATGTGCAGCAGAAGTGTTCTGAATGAAGTGTTGTTTAAATTACAAACAATTTGAACTAAGATGGAATGAGTTTATCTGGTTTATTGATTATTTATTTACTGCTTTCGTGGGGTACACAAGAGGTTTATTTACTAAACTTGTAATCGTTAAAAGTTGCCTTGAACAAGGTAACTTTTAACGATCACAAGTTCAGTAAATAAGCCTCTCGTGTTTCACGATGTAAGTTTTAGGCTGTGGGTAGGGTCATATTGGAACATATATGTTATTGTGATGAATGGACAGTAACATGCTCTGAGGTTTGCGGCACAGAGCATATGTTCAACCTCGATGCTTCACGTCTCGGTTGAACATAAGCTCTGAGCCGCAAACCTCAGACCATATTACCGTCAATTCATCACAATAACTTATAATGTTCATTAAATGCAAAAAGGTACCATCTTAAATGTCAGAGCATTACAGATGCTTATTATGGTATTTTTGGGAGATCTGATTAGAGTTACTACCCCTGAATTGCAGCCTCATTCTTGTTTCTTGAGGAACAACACTGGCAGAATGTCAACTCTGCATTCACTGTCTTTCGCACAGTATGGCTGTGACTTGATGTGCTCTTCCTGCACGTTTATACAGTAAATGAAAAATAAATGCAATCAGTTGGCCTTCAGATTGGCTGAATTTGTGGATATTGGGACTGGCTCAATTTGGGGACAATGGAGCCACCAATTGTGGGATACCAATGCCTCCAAATTCAGCTAATTTTAAAGGTACTGAAGTTTTTTTATAACATCCAAGGGGAAGTGCAGTGGCTCATTAGTTAATGCCTTAGACTTCAGAATGAAAGGTCAACCGTTCGATTCTGACTTGTGTCCTTGGGCAAGACACTTCATCCTCACTGTCCAAGTGGGCACATGGTGGCATGGAGTGCTAGGGTATAGGGCACAGTGATGGTACACTTGCCTTCAAATGATACTAACTACATCAAGGGTATTCCAATTCCGTCAGTGTAGGTGCAAAATATATTTCGGAAGGGTCTGAAATAAGTAGGTCCGAATTCACTCTTTTGGGTCCAAAGTCACCAAATTAGGTCAATGTCACTCAAATCTGAAACTGCAGAACTCTGAAGTCAATGGATCTCAATGTGACATTTTTTTCATTCTTTACTGAACATCAAATGCTTAAGAGAATTATATTGGGGTTTTGGGGTTCACTTTGCATCTGATTACAACTGAGTTTCTGTACAACTGAGAACAAATGCAATCAGCATATTAAATTTGTGTGTAAGGTGGCCAATCCATATTTTGTGTGACTACTTTTAATTAACAATCAAAACTGTATTTTCCTTTCAAGTTCATGATACATTTATCAGAAAATTCAAACAAGGTGGAGGGTATAAAACTGGCCTGTTTGATGGCATTGTATGTCCACAATTCTCATCAATCAACCTCACCAAAATGCATGATTCCATTGTATCAGATGACAGGATATGAACTAATAAAATAAAAGAAAGCGCCTCTGTTCCACAGCACACACCAAGAAGATTTTATTAAATCCTTTTTTTCCCCATGGACTATCCTCAACATTTATTTAAATCTGTACAAAGAGGCACAGGTGTTTTTGTGGGAGGCAGTGGGAAGGTGGGGGGTGGGTGACCCTATAATATAATCATGTTGCATCCCAAAACAGCTTGAAATTAGATGCATGCACTGTCAGCAACCTGTGGGAACCACTTTTCAGAGTTTCCTGTCACCCTGTGCTTCAATCTGAAGGAATGCCGGTGTCCCACGGTATCTCCCCCCCCCCCAGAGGGGAAGATACACTAGTGCATCATCCCCCCCCCCCCTTGCAGGGAAAGACACACTAGTGTATCTTCCCCCCCCCCCCTGTGTATCTCCCCCCCCCCCTCTAATTTTTTTTCAACATGGATTTGAGTACCCTAACCACATTTATTATTTATATGACATTCAGTAGAAGATACACGGAGTGGGGAAGATACCCTAGTGTTGATATAGGGCGCTGGGGGGAATCCATAGATTTGAGTACCCTAACCACATTTATTATTTTTTTTTTATGACATTCAGTGGAAGATACAGAGTGGGGGGGGGGGGGAGATCCCCAGTGCATCTCCCCCCCCCACCCCCAGGAGAGAAGATACCCAGGGGTGAGCTGTGCATAGAGGGGGGGGGGGGGGGGTTCTCCCCCCCCCCCCCCCCCCCACCCCCCATATTTTTTGAAAGTTGAAAATTACGTTTTTTTAACAGCATGTTTCAAAAATTCAAATTTAATTCTCAATCTGTCTCACCAACAATGGCAACACTGTTAACCGTTTAGCGTTACTTGATTTGAATGGCCTGGAGAGTAATAAAACAGTATGAAATGAATTTCAGTGGAAGTTACACAGAGTGGGAGGGGGGGAGATAACCTAATGCATCCCCCCCCCACCCAGGGGGGGGGGGGGAAGATACCCTGTTACATCGGATTTAATCTAAGCCCTCTGAGAGTCCAAATTCTGCCCATTTGCATTTCAATGATGGGTCATAAGCTGAGTTTGAATGCTTTTTGAGAACAGTACCAGTTAGTTTTGGCCATTATATGTTGGGTAAAGGGTTGATATAGATGAGATTTACACTCAGGTTGTATAGTACACTGGGTTAATTACTTAGTAAAATTAATAAAAACTTTCTATCACCAGAATGAAATGCACAGGGTTAGTCACACTTTCTGGTTATAAAAATTGGTTTACGGTCATTATCACCCACTACATGAAAATATACACTGTCTAAGGCTGTAAAATGCAAAAGATTAGTTGGTTACATGTTACATAGGGTGCAGGATTCAAGGAACTGATGGAAATACTTTTATTGGATTGTAGAAATTTTTTTAAAGTGAATTCCAAAAATGAAAACACACTCTAATTTCATTTAACAGCTTATTATGCATACACTGCATACATGTATGCAAGCCTACAAATAATATTTTGGGACGTGTCTGTCATTATGACAGATACCAACAGTTTTGTGCCTGTCATCTTAACTTGGTATCTATCACAGGGGTTGAGTCCCAAATAGTGTGCTGAACCATTACCGATTCAATGCACTGGTCCGATAACATCCATACTGATATAATTCTCTTGATTGGAAATTTGAACCCCAGCGGCCCTTTTTTCGGCCAGGAATATGATACATCCTAATGCCATTAAATAGGATGGCTGTTCAGTAAACGTGTGGGGTAGACCAATCAATATTTTCAATGTGCAGCCTTGGGGCTGCATGTTGATAATATTGATTGGTCTACCCCAAATAATGAATATGGACTCTTCCAATTGCTGCCATTGAACTGGCCATGGATGATACCACTTGAGTTCATAGGGTTAAGTTTATAATATGCACATGTATGTTAATTGTATATGGAGATCTGACAATAATGTTGTCTTGTTAACACTTATTGGAAAGCTCTCTGTAATAACACTTTCTGATAAATGATAATAAGCCAAGAATTTGGTAATGGTAAAGCCTGCTAAAATCATAAATGTTTTTTTCTGACAAATTCATATATTCAATTCTAAGAAATTATATCACATAATCACCATTAGATAGCTCATTGCGGAAAATATCGTTCACAACATGTCTAATATGGGAATGCTGTCAGAAATCAACGTGGCAATGTTGTGAGTTAGTTTCGGAAGTAGAAATGAATTAATCTTCTCTTCTTTTTCATTACCTAATACAAAGAGCAGACAACATTAGCATAAAACATTTCACGAATAAGTAAATATTTCCATTTTTGTCTCAAAAACATAGCTGATGACTCCTTATTGGAACAAGCTGAATGAACTCGTACCAGTGAGGGTCATAAGCTATGTTTTTGAAGCAAAAATTAAAAACAAATGAAAGTGTCAATGACACTGCAGCTTAACTTGACTGTGTGTAGTACTAGTGTTAGAACAGTGCTGGTAAGTTTTAGTCAGTACATTAGCTAAAAGGTTAAGTTACGCATTATGTGAAAATAAGAATCTCGAATTCATCACGATTTGACATGGAATTTCTGAACCTCGTTCACTAAAATCGATCTGAGCCTCGGTAAACCTCAGCTCAGAGTGAAGTCGGTACAGAAAATTTCATACGAAATTGCAACTCATTTGAGATTCTCAGTGTACTGGCCATCATGTCATGCAAAAGTGAATTAAATGAAAGCGTCAATGACACTGTAGCTCAACTTGTCAAGACAAAGACATGTACATGTATAGTATGTGACACAGCAATGACAAACATCTAGGTAATGACCTGATAACAAAGGTACATATAAAGTATTGTAACGGTCTGTACATAAATACTGACCGTTGCCTGTAACAAATGTATAGGTAAAGTATTGTAAAGGTGGGTGACAGTCAGATGCTAAACTAGAAAAAAATCTTTGAGTCCCAGAGTGGGTTTGACTGAACCCCAAAATATTTGTTCTCATAGCACAGTGATAACAAAGGCACCCCAAAACACACTCATTCCTGTCCCAAGGTGAAAACAAAGGTACCCAAGAAGTTTCGTGAAGATCAGTTCACAAATATGAGCTGTGTAGAAGTTGTGACAAAAAACTGATTGGACCTAATTTTGGTACAAAATGGCCACTGGCAGCCATCTTGAATTTTGGACCGCACCCAGAAACACTCATTCTCATCCCACGGTGATAACAAAGGTACCCAAGAAGTTTCGTAAAGATCGGTTCATAAATACGGTCTCTAGCCTGATCCGTATAGAAGTTGTGTACAAACAAGAGGCCCCACGGGGCCTGAAGCGCTCATCTTGTACAGAACACAATTTAAACAGAGTCCAAGAATGAGTCTACATTAAGCAAGCCATCTCCATAGGCTACACTGTCAATCCTTGAGTCCCTCAGGAGTGACAAAAATAATCTGGGCATCATGCCTTTTCTTCAGTTGATCATAAGTAAAATGTAGAGCTCTCCTATGAAGCCCCTTGATACAACCTATGTGGATTAATCTTAGTACCTCTAGAGGGTACTGAATACAAAATTTTTAATTATTCAGCAAGATGGCCAATTCCGGCTCCCATAGAGAGCCCAAATATTAACCCATGGTTTTTGATGTGAACACAGTTAAATCTGACTGCCCTAGAGATGTTCTGTACCGAATATGAAAGCATTCTGACTGTTGGATCTGAAGAAGAGAAATTGTAAAGAAATTTCTTCGAATTGCACTAAGTTCAAATTTGGGCTACCATAGCGAGCCCAAATATTGACCTATGGATCCGATTTGAACAAACTTGAATCTGACCCCCCTAGAGATGTTGTATACCAAATGTGAAAGCATTCTGTCAAGTGAATCTGAAGAACAAGATTTTGGAAGAAATTCCCTCATATTGTACTAAGTTAAATTTCATGTTCCCATATGGAGCCCAAATATTAACCTACGCACTCGAATTGAACAACCTGGAATCTCACCCCCCCCCCCCCTCCCCCTAGAGATGTTGTATACCAAAAATAAAAGCATTCCGACTGGTGGATCTGAAGAAGAAGATTTTTAAAGAAATTTTCTCATATTGCACTAAGTAAAAAAATTTGGGCTACCATAGTGAGCCCAAATATATACCTAGGGATCTGATTTGAACAAACTTGAATCTGACCCCCATAAAGATGTTGCATACCAAATATCAAAGCATTCTGACTGATGGATCTGAAGAAGAAGATTTTTTTTAAATTACCCTCCATATTGAACAAAGATAAAATGTGGGCTTCCATAGGAAGCCCAAATATTAACCTAGGGACTTGGTTTGAACAATCTAGAATCTGACCCTCATAACAATGATGTATACCAAATATTAAAAGATTCTGACTGGTGGTTCTGAAGAAGAAGATTTTTAAAGAATATTCCCCATATTACCCTATGTTAAAACTTCGGGCTCCTGTCGAGAGCCCAAATATGAACCAATGAGCTTTATTTCAACAAACTTTTATCTGACCCCCCTATGAATGCTGTATACCATATATCAAAAGATTCTGATGATTGGTTCTGGAGAAAAGATTTTTTTAAATTTTTGCAAATATGCTGACTCAGCATTTTTTTGATGCCCATTACAGAACACCCTAACATAACCGATGGCAATTTTTTTTTACCATTCAATTCTACTGGTCATAAGGATACTTCATATCAAATAAAAGCTCTCTGTTCCGTGGGGTTTGGGAAATATGGGCATTTGAAAATATTTCTATTTTTAGCTCCCAGGGTTCCCATGGGGATGCGGGAATTTTTTTTTTGCATGGGTCAAGTACTTATGACCCAATACTACCACAAACCAAATTTGGTTCATACCGGACCATCGGTTCAGAAAATAGAAATTTTGGGCGGGGCCAAAAATCTTACCCCTCCTATTACAAAGCCAAATATTACTTCACGGACTTCGTTTGAACAAACTTGATTCTACACCTCATATGGAAGCTCCATAGCAAATATCAAGTCATTGTACACACTGGTTCTTGAGAAGAAGATTTTTAAAATATTTTGGAGCATTTTCCTCCACTCCCTCTCTATGGGGCTGGGCATGCTGAGTTGAACAAAAATGAAATGCCCCTTCGGGACCATCACTCACACAAACTTTCACTTGAATTGGCCTAGTGGCTTTGGAGGAGAAGACCAAAACATGTTGTTGACGGACGACGGACGGATGGATGGACGATGGATGGAGAGTGATGGGATTAGCTCAACTTGACTTTGTCAAGAGGAGCTAAAAATTTAATTAATGAAGATGGGGTACAACCCAGTGCTTCATTAATTAAAATTTTGCTCCTGATGATTTTTATTACCTGGTAAATGCATACGTGGCCATCAATGCCCTTGAGTAGACAACGACGCCATGGCAACTGTACTGTAGGCACTGAAAGCACCACAATTCTCAGGCCCCCAACAAATCTTTTGGGACTCCTGGAAGTATGACAAAGTTTGTTCAAATTTCACATGCTTCGATCACCATAGTGGATCCTCCATCTCTAAAAGGGCCCCTTTCAAACTTCCATGGATTGAAACTGGAATGGAACTGAAAAAAGTATGCTTGTGGTGTGAGTTATGCTTCTATTTACCACACTACAACAGCACACAAGCACCACACAACTTGTCACAGTTTCTAGAGAAAGAAGAAATGAAAAACCCATAATGGGAAACAGTTGTTTCTAATAACATTTATTCAGAACCATCACATTAGATGTGATACAATTATTACAAAGTTAGTGACTTTCTAAGGTGATTAAGAAAATGAAAAATTTCTCCAAAATTTTCAATTAATTTTCTTTTTTTCATTTTCCTTGCTAGAATAATATTGTAATCTAGTGTTTCATGTTGAATATTAAAGGTGGAACTATGGATCAATAACTTTGCAATTCATCAAATGGATTTAGAGTAGATAGTATCTAAAGTAATTTTGAAATCACCAATCATGGGATAGACACTCGACAGAATGCAATTCACCATTCAATCATACTAACAGATGAAAGGACATCTTAAAGATTCAATATGAATTTCTTTATTGCGACTCACTAATTCCGCAATAAAGCCGACTGACTAATGAAACCTGAAAGAAGATAGCTTCTAGTTCAATTAGGCCAGTGCTTCCATTGTGCCTCTGTGATGAAAACTTAATCCACAAATTGCAAATTTTGATTGTTTTCATAATAATAACACTCTTCTCTACGACAATCATCAGCTTATACTGCGATGGCAATTGTCATTATTTCTGCAAGCCTGGGACAATTAAAGGCTGCGGCACAGTTATTATAGTGATAGGAAGGAAATGAAATCATAAGAATGAATTTATATTGCCAGAAATTGAAGTGGTTTTCTAATTTCCTATTACATGTCTGTGCGGCTTCGACTATTCTCATCAATCATTGAGGAGTTGACCTCCAAGCCATTTCCAAATGTTCCCACCAAAACTTAATTACCACATATCTACAGACTTATTTCTCAACAAAAGCAGGTTGACGAGAAAATGTTCGTCAACAAAAGACCACACTGTAATTGTCAATTTACAAATAACAAAACAATTAACCCTATTATCTTGAAAAGATCCCTCTAACATCTGTACATGAATCAATATCACTGAATGATATTAACTGGCTGAGTGCTAGAAACCGCCTTCATGGCTCTATTGAAAAGTGCTGAAAGCCTCTCCTATGGCCTTACCCTGTGTTCATTAGCTTGTTTACAGAGCAGTAGAAAAGTAATGAAAGTGTCAATGACACTGCAGCTTAACTTGACTGTGTGTAGTGTTTGATGAATGTTCAATGTTTATGAAAGGGTTATGAAATAAGACAAGAATTGTGATAATTGAAAATATGTTAAGTTCTGTACCCTACATGCTATGTTTTCAACAGCAATAATTTGAGGTGTAGACTGTACTAAAGAATTGAGGCCTGAGTTGATGTGGCCATCACAGTTAATGTATGTCAACCAAAGTTATCAAGTTACAGTAAAATCATTCCAAAATGAGTCATCCTACCAAGTTACAATGACATCCCTTCATAAATACGACCTGTAGACAGTGTTAAAGGAATCTAGGTCATGTGCCCAAGTGGCGGTAATGGCTAACCGATCGTGACCAAAATACAAGTCTTATCTAGACATCATACCAAGTCATCCTACCTAGTTACAATGAAATTGCTTCATAAATATATACTGTGCTAAACAAATCTAGGTAAACATGCCCTGGGGCCATCATGGTTAATCGATCACAACCACAAATAGGACGTTCTCATCTGGACATTATACTGAGTCATCCTACCAATTTACAATGAAATCCCTTCATAAATGCAACCTGTAGACTGTGCTAAAGGAATCTAGGTCATGTGCCCCTGCGGTTGTCACAGTGCTGAACCTGACCAAAATACGACATTCTCATCTTGACATTATACAGAGTCATCCTACCAAGTTATAATGAAATCCCTTCATAAATACTACCTGTAGACTGTTCTAAAGGTTTTCGGGTTTTGAACCCATGCAGACATCACGATTGACTGATCGTTACCAGAATAAGACCTTCTCATCTAGACATGACCGCAAACATCCATAGGAAATTTAGTGATGATCGGAGAACTATGGGGTGTAGCCTATGCTAATGAAAATGTGAACAGACTAACAGACTACCAGACTTCCACATGCATGATGGCAATAGCTTATCTTGACTTTGTTGAGTTCAGTTAAAAATGTTTATACAAAATGGCTTTGTTACAATTTATTGGAGAGTGCCAAGATGCACTCTCCAATAAATCATAACTGAACAATTATTTATAAACAAAATCTGCAAAACTGAGGCTC
Organism: Pictodentalium vernedei; assembly: GCA_031216915.1. Classification (NCBI taxonomy): domain Eukaryota; kingdom Metazoa; phylum Mollusca; class Scaphopoda; order Dentaliida; family Dentaliidae; genus Pictodentalium; species Pictodentalium vernedei. The sequence continues at coordinate 356,758,529 of CM062289.1, forward strand.
CTCTTGCTGGTAATATGGTATCCTTTAAAAAATACTCAAACAATGTACTAAATTCCTAGTTGCATTATGGGAAAGTTTTGCAGATTGAAATTTTGATATTCAGTCATCAGTGTGAAGGTGGTGCCTTTCTATGCAGTATGTTAATAAGAATAATATGCATGTGTCAGTCATGTACACAAAGCATCTATTCATTAAACTGAAGTATACAAGGCATCCTCATTTCATTCTCAGCAGCTTACATACTGGGGTAAATATCACTCTCCAACTTATTGACATGGCATGAGCAGGGTTAGCATTGGATGAAGCAAGTGAATCGTCAACATGCCCTATGCTTTAGTACACAGCACCATCCTGGGCACAGGGTTCCTGCAGTTCTAAGGCAATCCAAGGCCATTTCTCGAAATAATTTCATGATCTTAAAGGCTCTCTCAGGCCAAACTTTTAGGTCATTCAAGGCCTTTCACAGAGAATTCACATTATAATGCAGTTATTTCATTGGCTGTAAAGATGAGTGCATGTGCATCACCACCATAATCTATGTAACAGTTAGAAAATCTAAGTAACGTTGTCCTAATTATTCCTGGAATTACTTCCCATAATTATGTATACATGGGGATACATTGCATCACCATGTATACATAAATAAAGGAAGTAAAACAAACTGTAAATTTTTTAAGATGCGAATAATCAATAACGATCAGAAACATTCAGAGTTCAAGACTCTAACAAGACTTTTCAAAGCCACATGTTGAAAACCTCAGCTATTCCAGGCCTTGAATGATAATTTTCTAATTCAAGGCCATTCAAGACTTTTAATGTCCCGTGGGAACCCTGTGGGTAATCAGAATCAAAAATCTTGTATCTTGCCCAAAGAGACAATGTCGATGAAGCAGGCCAGGGTGGAACCATCGACCTTTTGATCTCAAGTCTAATGAGGTAATCATTGAGGCATGCACTCCCCTAGATGAACCTTGCTGAAGGGTAATAATTTGGATTGAAACTGTAGTGACAATGGAAAATGTCAGATCCAGCACAATATTTTATACTCATGGAATAACAGTGCAAATTGCACTCTGTGCATTATTAGCTCAGCTGGTAACATTCTGAGTAAATCAATTATTTGTGGCATTCATAAAACAGCTAAAATAATTGTATTGTCTAATCATCACCAGCATAACATCAAAACAACCCTTTTTTCAACAATAAATCCCAGGCAGAAAATAACAATCTTCATCTCTGAAAATATGCCATTGGTTATTTAAAATTAATAATGGGGAATTAATACCCTGAGCTGTCAAATTAAAAAGACCAATTAGATGAAGGAACTGCTGATGAAAATGTGCAGACTTTTTTTATAATTACGTTGTGCAACAAGATTAAATAGTTCATTTCTAATATTGGATATAAATAATCGAGAGATCAGGTAATAATTCCAATCAAAATTACATCATTAATGAATAAACCTTCCGCAGTCTACAGTTACTGTCAAATTAAATTTCGTATCTAAATGAGAATAAGTCTGGGAAACGAGATTTAATTTATTAACTCTTTCAACAGGGTATCCATACATTTTTGTGCAAACGAAAAATTTGCCGCTCAACGCCAAGACAAAACAATAAACGACAAATCGTAAGGAGATCAGTAATAATTTAATTCTACAGCCCACAGGGACTGTAGAAATACATTATTACTGCACCTCCTTTCGAAGACAAATATAATTTATTCCGTTTGACCAATTAGGGAATTAGAGCGAAATTAATTTCTCCTTTTTGCGGGTGCCACCAGAGGGCAGTATATTTGAGTTGTACATGAGTTGTTTTGGTCATTCAGCACAACACCACAGTGACCACTACATTAATTTTTGCATGAATGTTTTTTTGTTACACAGTAATATATCATTTCCTATGTCAACATTGAATGGTAGAGATTGTTGGCAGGTATTTGATGCATGTGTGCTTTTGGAGGTTTTCTGTATTTCGGCACATTTAAGCATCTAGTTTTTCCAAAATCCAATGTCTATATGTTTGTATCATTCCTTGTCTACAGTAGCGATTGCAAGAGTGTATGACATGTCAGTTCGCCATTAAGTGGTATGAAATGTTTTTTCACTGTTGTATGTTGCTAGAAATAAAGTGTCTGTAGTAATGCTCTGAATATTCCAACAAGTGTTTTGTTGTTTCCTGGAGGTGCGTATGCATGGGGAGAAAATAGATTAACCCATATGAACGTAATTACATGTATTATTCTGTAGGGTGATGTCATTCAGGAACTCAGTGAGAAAGGGATATACAAAAACATCTTATGGCACCGCTTCCACTAAGGGAAAGTTTTACTGGGATAGGTCCACAGGAAGAGTCAAAATTCTGAATTTTATCTGTTCTAAAAGCTGTTTCCAGAGAAGTGAGACAACATTAGACATGTCAGCAGTCAGTGTTTACTAAATACTACCACCCCAACCCCTAAACAGTAACTATTACATCTGATAATCAGCAATTCAAACTGACCAATCAGTCCCCAATCACCCTACAACATCAATAATCAGATCTACATTTAAAATAAACTAGACATTGTTGAGTTGCAAATGCATATCAAAAACCATTTTGATTTCAGCAGCATTTCAACAGTTAATACATGGAAAGCAAAATTTCTCAAAATTCTGATGTCCATTTTGACTGAAAAATCTAGTAAAAAGAATCGTAAATTGTTCACAATTGAACATTGCCTAGATATTGTTTAGTCATAAATGCATATAAAAATTTGGAATAGTTGTTCACGTTACTGGACAGAAGACATAAAAAATAAAAAATCGGAAAAAGTGGAACTTGTTCAAAATCGAACTGGACCTAGATATTGTTTAATTATATTAACTCTTTACCCAACGTAACGGCCAAAACCGGCCAGCGCTATTCACAAAAATCACCATCCACTTTTCATTATTTTTTTCACTTTTTGTCTAAAAAACATAGCTTATGACCCTTTACTGGAACGAACTTGTTGAGCTCGTTGCAATGAGGAGTCATAAGCTATGTTTTTGACGCAAAAAATGAAAAAAAAATTGTTATTCAAGAATTTTATTTGCAAGTGTTGTCTGCCTTTCATGTTAGGTAAAGGGTTAAATGCACACCTAGCTAATTGTGAACAGTCATTTCAGAGTGCTTGGATGCAAACCAAAGTTGGATGAATTGAATGATGCACAGATGGATGTACAGTACATGGAGAGTGTATTATCATTAAATCACCTGCAGAGTGGATATTCCACCTGAGCAATAATTGCAAATTTATTGCAAAGCATAACCATCACAAGCAAATTTCCAGCCAATGGACCTCCGGGTTAAACCCGGAGGTCCATTGGCTGAAACATTGCTTGTGTTTTATGACCATATGTACCGAATTTGAAAGTGAAACTTTGGGTGATAACTCCATTTCGTGGGTGATTTAGTTACAATCCACTCTCCACGTACTGTACAAGCTGAAAACACTATACTCGTGCTGGAAATAAACAAAATTGACGGGTGCAGTTTTAAGCTCCCGTGAAATCAGAGACGGGAGTAAATTGCACCCGTAAAATGTTAGTATATGAATTTTCGACGGAATACTGTGACCAAACACCAGAAAACTTAATCCTCTGAACACTAGTGGTATCTTCCATGCCAGTTCAATGGCAGCAATTAGAAGAGTCCATATTCATTATTTAGGGTTGACCAATCAATATTTTCAACGTGCAACTTCAGGGCTGCACACTGAAAATATTGATTGATCTACCCCACACATTTACTGAACAGCCACCCTATTTAATGACGTTATGGAGTATCATGTTCCTGGCCATAAAAGCGTCCGCTCGGGTTCAAGGGGTTCAATGTACAAGGAATTGCAGAATTATGACCATAACTTGCCCCTGGCCACAGAGTGCTGCTTTCTCAAAACAACACACATTTGAATGCCCTCACAGTATATTAGTGCTCAACAATATTTTTCAACAAGGGCATTTTTTAGCTCCTGGAAAATAGAGAACACGGGTGCTAACGGGAGCAATTGCACTCGCACACGTCTCATTTCCAGGACTGAGTATACTCCTCTATAACATTGTAAAGCTGGAATATAATTTTACTTTTTCCTAGGATTAATTGCTCACATTCATGAAAACAAAATGTGAAGAAACTACCTTCCTTTGCACCATCCCTCTCTTGGAATTAATCATCAATGCGAACTTGTGAAGATTTAACAATGCAAACTTGCGAAGATGAACTTTGAAATGAAAGCATCACTAAGTCTTGTTAAATGTGATCATTTGGACAGAAATAAGATTTTGTACTCAAAATTTAGTTTGAAATTCAAGCACTTTTCTGGACCTAAATGCAATTATTTCGGCAGAAATAAGGGGGGTTTGAATGTAAAATTTAGTTTGAAATTCAAGCACTTTTCCAGCCCTGAATCGCAAATGTCCAGAAGCTATATTTATGTCAGTAAAGCTCAATATATGTGGTATATACATGTTCTTTTTGAATTTTTATTTTTTCTATTTTTTTTAATTGAAAGGTAAGAATTGTAAGTGTTATAGTATTCAGTGTCCGAATAATTTCTGATTATCAAGTGAGTGAGTGGTTGGGTTCAAGTTGATAGTTACCCATTTGGATGGAGCAACACAAAGCTGAAATACCATCACTGGTACAGTGAAGCCCTCTTAATTGGATACCTTGGATATCTAACTGAATAACCCTGTTAAATGAATATAATTTCCAAACACAAAACCATTTACCATACCTCCAGTTCAAATTTGACCTGTCAATTGAATATAGATTATAGAGTAAACTCCTGTTAATTGAATAAAAGATCTTGTGACCTGTAGAGATATTACCCCGACTCTCCTCAGTTTTTCTTTGATTAAAGACCTATTTGGCCTCAGTACATCCAATGGAGACCTGTCAAAGATGATATAATAGAATAAATGCTAAGTTTATCTCCAAAATACAGGAAAGTGACACAATTCCCGTTAATTGAATACTCCTGTTAATTTAATCATTTTCATTGGCAAAGTGGCTATTCAATTAACAGGGTTTCACTGTATTAGAGTCAGCTTTTTCAACTACTGTTACATTGCCACTGTCCAATTCCCATGGGGAAATCCTTCAATCAAGGAACAACAAGAAGTGTGGTACAACAACAACAACTCAGCTTTTGTGATGATCTCAGATCAATTACCTGCTCATTTTTCTTTGTCATAATGGAGAAGCTATGAAGCTTTTTTCATACAGTTCATTTTATCAATAATGACCTCATTGTCAACAAGGATTGAAGTGCACCACACAATGCTTTGCTCCAAACCTGAGAATTTCCTTAAATTAATCAATTAAGATTTCTTTTGACAGCACAAGTTCAAGGGCTCTTCAATGGACTCAAATACTTTACAAGAGTTTGATAAATACAGATTATTTCAACACTCCATTGATCTGGGTCATTGCGTATGATCTGGCCAATCATGTTTGATCTGGCCAATCTAGTTTCAACAAAACTGAATATGTCAACCAAATTTAGAGATGGGCGGTATTGGAATTTTGAGTTTGGTATCGGTTTTGGTATTTTTAACTTTTTAAAAAAAAATTTTTTATTAGGGTTTAACGACACATTAACAGCCAGGGTCATATTGTGTCAGTGACAGTTTTACGGGTGGAGGAAGCTGGAGTACCCGGAGAGAACCACTGAGCAACGGCAAGCAGCTGTCAGCTCTACAACATTGTAACTCTGAACTCTGCACCACGGCACAGGCAGGGTTAGATTGGTTGAAAACATGTGCACCATTGACGTGCAGTACGCCTTAGTACACAGCGTCATCATGCCCCCATGTAGGCAATCGGGTTGAAGTGCCTTGCCCAAGGACACAACGCGGAAGCACGAATCAGTTGCTGAAATGGTCACCCATCCAACTACTAACCGTGCTCGATGTTGCTTAACTTCGGTGATCTGACGAGAACTGCAATGCCACTGTGCCCCCCAGGTATTTTTAACTGGTAGAGTGCTGGAAGCCCATATTTGGGCTTTATTTTGGACTGCAGGTGCTGCAGCATAAAGGCTTCATACTCTGTGGATGTGTTTCATATTATCTTTGAAATGAGCTTATTTAGTCTGTACTGATTTGCCTTGTAACAATTTATTGGAGAGTGCCCATAAATTGTAACAAAGCAAAAACATGTAAACCAATTTTAATGACCCCAAAGGGGGCGCGGTGGCTCAGTAGGTAGAGGTGCAGTCTGCAAGCCGAGAGGTCCTCGGTTCGAATCCCACCTGCGGCAACCGCGTTGTGTCCTTGGGCAAGACACTTCACCCCCATTGCCCATGTGGGGACACAATGACGCCGTGTACTAAGGCGTATTGCATGTCGATGGTACGCATGTCTTCAACCAATCTAACCCTGCCTGTGCTGCAGTGCGGAGTTACGATGTTGGGGAGCTGGCAGCTGCTCACCGTTGCTCGGTGGTTCTCTCCGGGTACTCCGGCTTCCTCCACCCGTAAAACTGTCACGGTCATGATTAGCCATTGTGCATAAATATGTGACCTTAAAACATCAATAAATAAATAAATAAATAATGACCCCAAAAAATGTTCTATCAGTTAAGGGGGTATAGCTCATATCAGTTCAGCATTCGGTATCTGACTTGACTGATAATTTACTGATAGTACCAAGCGGGAATTCACATCAAGAAAATACAGAATAAGTTGTTCTTGTATCATTCTAACACAGTACCACAAATGCCACTGCCAATGAGCTCATCAGTGGTATTCTTTTACAAAAACAAATCATATCTTCAGTAATTATGTGACATGTTCTAAACACACCTTAACCTTTAAAGCCCTATTTCATGTTCAATCTCAGAGCATGTGCCCTAACCAGACTATCTTCAAGTGGTCCTGCTGACAATAGCCAAACACCTGGCCAGTGATTTGTAGACATGTCTTGGCTGCCTGTTAATCACTGCTAAGCAGCTGGACACCTTCAGGTTGTAGTCTTGTGAGAATTTAGGACAACTGTCAATACCCCTGAGGGTTAACAAGACATACAAGAAAATCTGCCACTTCTTTCATCAAAATGAACCTTTCAACTGCTATCAAGCCTCAACAGGGCCTTATAAACAGTGAATGTAGGAAAAAATTTGAAAATTCAGACAGTTTCGGAATTCATTGTTTGGTTTGTCTCAGTATGCCCATGATCTTGGTATCAGTTCGGTCTTTAGGTATATTGCCCAAATTGAATGACTTCTGTATTAATATGTTTATTACATTACAATATAATAATCTTTATTGTCCATGGAACACAGGTACATGACAATTTAAAGAAGAAAAAAAAAGACAATGAACAATTGCACATGCATGTGCTCATATGTACATAATACATGTATTGATATTTGAAAAACTAACTACAACTCCTGAAATGAAAACAAAAAAGGAAAAAAAATGATGTCCTCCCTTAAGTGCAACAAGATGCCATCTGCACAAGCCAGGAAATAAGCAGACTGTCATCTGCAAAATGAGGTCCCCAGAGGGTGAATTTGGTGATGCTACCCTACTGTCATAAATTTACCCTCGTGAACTTCGATCTGAATCAAGGTCCCAAACCTAAACAGAAACAGGTACACAGAGGATAAATTGGGCCACTGTTTGGGATAGCATCAGTAAATTCACCCTCTGGGGACCTCATTCTGCAAATGACAGATTGTTTATTTTCAGGCTTGGATCTACAATGCTATAGCATTATAGATGGTGCCTTGTTGAACTTACGAGACAATATTTTTTATTATTTTTTTTTTTAAAGTTTATCATGGGACAATATTAACCAGATAACACTTTTTATCTTACAATATGTATCTATTTTCACCAATACCAGTAAAAATGCCTAGACATAACACAAATATGTACTGAGGGTAGCAACAACATTCCATGCATGTGCAAAATAAGAATAGTACTTCCGGTAGATAATCGAAGCAGCACTCACTCATAAATCGATTACTTCAATTTGTACACATGCTTACATCAGTGTTTTGTGTAATACTATTTAAGTTGATAAAGCCTACGGATTTAATATGCATTTAACAATGTCAAGCACTCCAGAAAAAGTTGATTTTGAACATCTGAAGCATAAATTCTGAAGCTCGAATTATGCTTCATTCAAGCTGACCGTGACTGATCACAGGACAGGATTTCTTCCAATGATTGAATCACTCATACAAGGACTTTTCCTTGACCCTGATGCTTAAAAAAAATCAATTTTTGTTCTCACTACCAAATTACACAGAAGTTTTTGCATCAATACAATAACATGCAACATTCAATGAACAGGTCATAAAGACTTGTGCAATTCTTGTTTTTCAGTCTGAATTGAACTTCACGATGTTTTCTGGCCGCATTTTTGGTGCGTTTGGTATTGGTGTTTCATTTCATGGGAAATTTCCATGACTTTTCCAGACATGAGGAAAAAATATGCCCATTTTTCCTGGCCTGGGCAAACATTTTCAATTTCCATGCAATTTCCAGGTTTCCATAGCCTGCACAAACCCTGCAAATCTAAAGGCCTGAATTTTGGGAAATTTCTTAGGTACGGAGTTAACCCTTTACTCAAAGTAATGACCAAAATCAGCCAGCGCTATTCACCATTGAATTTTTATTACTTTTTCATTTTCTGTCACAAAAACATAGCTTATGGCCCCTCATTGGATCGAGCTCAATGAGCTCGTTCCAATGTGGGGTCATAAGCTATGTTTTTGACTTTTTGATGCAAAAAATTAGTGCTTCAAGAATTTTATTTGCAAGTATTGTCTGCTTTGCGTGTTAGGTAAAGGGTTAACAGATAAAGAAATACACACCAAATCTTGTAAATGTCAAGAAGATTCAGTGGATGTTACCCCCGGTATTATACCAGACTGAACATTCAATATCTTTTTTCAACAGAACTAAGAATTATAAGTTTTTAATGTTTCCACAAACTGAAATGCCAATATGTAGATTGATGTGGCCAATACTAGGCAGGCAACTGAAACAAACTTTTCAATAATCACTATAGATTAAGGAGAAAACAGTAGCCAATAAATTTTCAATTTCAAATCTTCCGAAAACAACATCAACGAAAGCAAACAAACTCTGTCATATTACATTTGTCAAGCTGAAAACAAGAAGCTACAAACTGCCATTTTGGACACATGTTAATCAACTGTCTACACAGTGGCAGCATCTTCTGTCTTAATATTTATTAACATGGAGAAATTTATAATGCTAATCAAGATCTGTATTAAGCTGATAGATTAGTTTCAAATGGCTAAGTCAATTGACAAAACGACATGTTCTATTTGTGAGACTTCTTTACAAATGACATGTGTTAACTGTACAATTAATGTGCCTTGGAACTGTTATTGATTTCAAGCCTAAAAGACCAGATATAATGTGAAGCTGAGAATAAAAGAAATCTTATAAAGGTGATCCTGTCTTTCAATTTCAATGACCCTTCATACAGCCAGATACACAGACATTCAATCTGCAAAGAGTGATAAAACACTGCATCCACTGAACCAAGGCTTCAGAACCTCATAGGAGTGTGTGGTTTAAGGCAGGTATACCCCCCTTAAAAATGTATTTATCATACATTAAGCACTAATACATTAAGTATTTATTTATTGGTATTTAAGATCACATATTTCTGCATAATGGCTAATCGTGTCCGCAACATGGAGATAAAGTAAAGTCCAGCCAATCGTTTATACCCAAGTGGTCCATTTTAGCGGACTTCCTCCCCAGGCATTGGTGACCGGGTCCTATTTTACCAGTAAAACTGAGCTTGTTTACCACAGTAAACAAGCACAGCTGCACTTCCTGTAGTTCCCATATATATATATTTTCTCCAATACAAGTAACAACATCCTAACTAAACACTACAGTTCTGGTATGTTTTGTAATCAGATACAGTGTCACATGAGGGGAAGTGAGAATAATATTAGGAGAGGCTTTAGATGAGCCTAACATTGTTCTCACTGAGCCTCATGTAATACCTTATTTTCCAAATAAATATCCTGTAACATATTTATCATGCTTGCCTAAGAAGTGATTATGAACCTTGTCATGTTTTCATTAAATTTCCTATCGGCATACATTTGTTTTCAAAAGCAGATGGACAATGATGCAATGGAAGGAGAATAATCTAACATCTGATTGGTTGTCAATAAAAGTGTTGATTTATTATGTTCAATGTTTTGGGGCCCTTTACAATTCTGCCGACTTTCTGATGCTTTGAACTGAAAACAAACTTTCTAAAATACCAATTCGTTAAATTCAGACAGCAATTCTTGAGATAAAAACAAAATGGCAGACAGTGACAATTAATATATTGTCAGTGTCGGATTTTTAATTAATATGGGGTCAGTGTTGACCATTATTGGCAGTGTACTCCTCAGTCCTCATTCACTAAATATGACTGTTCATTAATTAATTTGTCCAGCTGGCGCAATAAAGTCTGCATTAATGGAGCAAGCCAGAAAATAAGCATACTGTCATCTGCAAAAGGAGGTCTCCAGAGGATGAATTTGGTGATGCTACCCTGCACATCAGGGTAGCATCACCAAATTTACCCCCTGTGAACGTCAATCTGAATCAGGGTCTCAAACCTAAACAAAAAGAGGAACCTAGAAGATAATTTGGCCAACTGTATGGGATAGCCTCAGCAAATTCACCCTATGGGGACCTCATTTTGCTTATTTTCAGACTTATAAGGGAGCAACACGCCAAGTATGTTTGGACTAAGAAAGGCAGTTTTTTTTTTTAAACTGTACTCACACAAAAATAGTCAAATATTTTTTAAGCTGTACCCACTCACAAAAGTAATCTTGAAAATATTTCAGTTTGTACAGTGGAGCCCACTTAATTGTATATCTCTTAACTGAATAACCCTGTTAATTGAAAATAATTTCCCAACACAAAACCATTTACCATACCCCCAGTACAAATTTGACCTGTTAATTGAATATAGGTTATAGAGTAAACTCCTGTTTGGCCACAGTACATCCAATATGAATTTAATCTATTAAATCTTGTTTGACAGAGCTCATGAAGCTCTGTTAAACAAGATATAATAGAATAAATGCTAAGTTTATCTCTAGAATACAGGAAAGTGACACAATCTCTATTGATTGGAAACTCTTGTTAATTGAATAATTTTCATTGGCAAATTGGCTATTCAATTAACAGGGTTCCACTGTATATAATTATTATGTTGAGGTCATTGTTTTCGGTCTCATGTCAAAACATCAATATATCAAGCACCAAATTCTTCTCATTTTGCAAGAAGAAATTTAACCAATTCATTCTTGTTTGAAAGATCTCACTTTCTAGTTGCATTATGGGTAAAACTGCAAGTATAACCCTTAACGGCTTAATTCAGACTTCAATCACTTTTTCTGCAACAAAAATGGTGCCCCAACATGCAGTCTTTGGGTAAACTTCCAAGTTACATTCATCGTGCCTTGGCAGTTGTTTCTCAGCAAGACTTGGCTGCCTATATAGGAAGCCAAGACTTGCTAAGAAACAACTGCAAAGTCACAGTATGTGGACTGTCAAAGAACAGAAAAAATGTATAAAGTCTTTAGGCCCTTAAGAGTTAAACTTCAGTATTTGACATCTGTGAAGAGAGAGAGGTTAACTGATTATATTTTATTGCATCATCTAACCCCTTGTCTGACCAACAAACTCATGCACAATCATTCAAGAACATTTTGGAAGTAGCATCAAGCCAATGCAGTTGAATTACCATTTGAGACATTACCCCTGGTCACCAGATGTCTGTTCACATATATTGCACTGTGTATTAAAAAGTATGGTTTTGAGGTATTTATTGGTGTTTATGGTCACTGTCACCATCTATGGATATAGCATGACTATGAACTATGTATGAAGTTAAGTTTAGCCAATTGTTTATACCTAGGCTACACACTGTAGAGAACTTCCACTCCAGGCATTGGTTACCAGGTCTTATTTTACCAGTGAAGCTGGACTGGCTCACCATAGTAAACAAGCACTACTCACTTCCCAGGTTTCCCACAGGGGGTGTCTTTTGAGTTTTTTAGTACTGTTGCAATAAACTTTTATTGCTGGACATTCTGGAATTTATACCATGATTACCTATTCTACTATATATGAAAAGCCTATGACATAAATTTTAGCTTTATACACCAATCATGGTGACCATGCCAGCAATGGGATTTCAATAGTTAAAATTTACACCTACAGCGGAACTATATCCAAGTTAACCTTTGGTGACGTTGACCTGAATGCGAACTTGTCTAAATTTTTGCACGTCGCCTTGCGAAGAGTGAAATGAAAGTGGCAATTATTTATTACATTTTTAAATGAGTTTACCCCACAAGACACCAAAAATTAACAAACATGCATTGTCCCATGTTAATAAAACATTCACAACTTGAAATAGTATGTTATTATGTTATTAAAATGAAAAAGGCCCTGTTTCTTTTTCTAATTCATTTCGGTGATAAAACTGAAAGCGGAAGTACCGCCCACCAGTGCTCATGTAAACAAAAACAAATTTGCACGTATGTACGGCTGCTGCTCAGTAAAATCAAGAAGAAAAAATAATAGTGACTCTTAATAATCTGACGATCATGGTATAAATAAAATATACCCATAGTAGCTTGGTGTACAAAATGTTCACCACTCGTGGTGAAGTGATGTTAACTGCATGCCAAAGGCTCGAAATTAACACCACTTCACCACTCGTGGTGAACATTTGATACACCAAGCTACTATGGGTATATTCTATATATCTATGTCATTAGGGAATTTGGAGTGGATGCCAAAGTTGTTTTTAAACAGTGCAATTTGATGGCCTTTTAGGAAGCGATGTGTCTCTTTCTTGATGTTAACCCTTTACCCAATGTAACAGCTCAAACTGGCCAGCAATATTCACAAAAATCACCTTTCAATTTTCATTATTTGCCTCAAAAACATAGCCTATGATCGATCATTGGAGCGAGCTCATTGAGCTTGTTCCATTGAGGGATCATATACCATGTATTTGACACAAACAAATGAAAAAAAATTGTTATTCAAGAATTTTATCATACCGGTAAGTGCTGTGTTTTGAGGAGAGAAAAGCTATTGTTATGACCACCCTTGAATAAATGCGGCTACAAAAAAAAAATTCTAGAAACATAAGGTAACCTAAAGACACTGGAAGGTTTATTTTTCATTTCGGTGCAATCAACTGTGATATTCTGGTATTATCTAATCAATGAAACAAATTCCACATGATTGAGTGTGCATGACAAGATCTTTCCATGACAAGCCTATATCCTGGTGGTGAAGACCTTGACTGGGGCTAGAGGGAGGTTCTCCACCCTACAACAGCTTACAAATTTGGAAAACACCCCTGAAAATAATGATATCCACATCTGAGCTGAAGGAGAAAGTGGAGTGAGAGATATAAATGTTCCAGTATAGATTAAGCAAATAAAAACTCACCAAAAATTTCTTACAAACAAAATGTGAATAGACTGCAGTGCTCAATATGGAAAAGAATCCCTCACTATTCCTAAATGCAAAACCTCATTAAATATAACCCCCATGACACCAACAGCAAACTGGAGAATTTTCACAGTAAATAAAATATTCATACAATCCGCTCAATTGTAATCTGACTAAGTTAAATAGAGGAAATGGTCTTTCACAAAACTTTATGACAAGACTATTACTGTATGAAATGGAAGGACATTAGTGGGATAAAAGCCAACAATTAAAATCTTCCACTGGGATTTAATAACTGAAAAAGCAACGATAATTATGCTGGGGTCTGAAAGGATACATCAATTCATGGGACTTTACCTAATTTGCGAATAGAAAATTTATGGCAGGACCATATCTTTTCAGAATTTTCCACTGCAATTAATTTATTGATACAATCTTTGAGTGGCCTGTAAAAGATATTACTTTCGTAATTAAGACACATTCTGACATTTTTGAAATGCAGTGACATTATTTGATGAAAAAAGCAATGCAGTAATGAGACACAAGCAGCTGTGTAAAATATACCACATGTTCTTTACATAAGAGATCAATGCAGTTTCATTAAAGACAGAATTCAATGACATTACAGAGTATTCACTGGTGTATGAATACAAAGTGATTAGGCTGTAGGGTGGGGAGGTTGGGGATAAAAGTAACTTTTTTTGTTGTTCATGAAAAAAGGGTTTGGTGGGGTAAGACTGTTAAAACATTTGCCTTTCAATTGTTTTTTAAATCCTGTATGCAGAAATATGTAACTAAATCCGTAATTATATTCCATATCCCCCATAACAAAGAAATAGAGGATATGGAATGAGTGTTTTTCTCATATAATATTTATGAAACGTGTCTAAGAATTTTCCGTTTTGGTGAGCCTCTGGCAAGCCCAAACAGAAAATTCGGACAAGTTTCATAAATATTTTTTGACAAAAACACTTATTTCATATTCTATTTGTCATATGACACACATATGCACAAATTAACGACTTAGTATGACTTTTTAACCCTTTACCTAATGTGTGTTGCAGACGACACTTGGAAAAAAACATCATCATATAACTAAAAATGTTCATTTTTTGCTTCCAAAACATAGGTTATGACCCCTCACTGGAACGAGTGCGATGCACACGTTCCAATGAGGGGTCATAACCTGTGTTTTGGAAGCAAACAATGGAAATTTTTCGTATATAGCACTGGCCAGTTTTGATCCTTATATTAGGTAAAGGGTTAATGCAATATAACCCAACGTAAATAGGACAGATAATGTAAATTCTCCCTACTCAAATTATGCAAATGTGACCCAGCTGTATTTTGTTCAGCCAATCAAACTGTCCATATCTGAAATTGACCAAAGAAATCTTTCAACCCCAATTATGCAAATTATGAAAATATGGCCCAGTTGTATTTTGTTCAGCCAATCAAATTGTCTAGTTTTGAAACTGACCAATGAAATCAATGGAAAGCTTTATTTATCACTGATTAATATGAAAGCAAAATAGCAAATGTTTTAAAGTGAACAAAACGGATGAGTCATATGATAAATTTATTTATCAGTTTATTACTTGGTGTTTAAGGTCATACATTTCTGAGCAATAGCTAATCGTGACCACAACATGGAGACAAAAGTCAACATTGGTAAAACGTTTATACCCAAGTTTCCCATGTTAGAAGACTTCCACCCCAAGTATTGGTGAGTGGGTCCTACTTTACCAATAAAACAGAACTTGTTTACCACAATAGACAAGCACTGCTTCACTTCCAGGGGTTCCCATTGGGCTTAACAGAGAAATGTCCTTCAAACAACATGGTTAAGTTAAATATCAACCAATGATGAATACCTAGCTTCAAAACTGTAAGAGGAATTAGTTGGACAAACAATGTACCCTAGATGTGGATGGATGACAGATGGATGGATGGACAGGGGTAAAACAATATGTCCCTTCCCCCCATAATCTGAGGCTTAAGGGCTAAACCTTCAAAAAATACACAAGGTGCTCCAATTGGCATGAAAAGTAAATTTCTATTTTCAACAGCAGAAAGGTATTGCGTCTCTACACTTTATTTAGCCTGACTGCATCCCTGTAATAGGCACTTTTTAGAGCATTAATTGTTCTTTGCCAGAAGCTTACTAGGATGCAAGAACAGCATAACTTGCTTATACTGACTACTGATTTCACTATCCATCCAATATGTGATTTTACTGCTTTCTACTGCATTCCAAATTTTATATAGCACATTGAATGTTGAAGAAAAGAAATGCACGTGTATCTTGAATTTTTTTCCCAAGAAGTAAGTATTGATTATTTGAAGGGCTAATTTTTAATTATTGTGGACACATTCAGTGTACACATATGTTAATGCAGTCCAGACTTGCACAGTATGGTCGTAATTTAGTTTTGGGGTGAAGCATGGCCTAACTGGTCAGGCCATACCTTACCCCAAAATTAAATTACTGCCCCCTCCCACCATTCAAGTCTGGGTGATTTTAATCCTTTCAGCCCAGTACACATTAAAAATTGCGTAAAAAGGAAATTTTTGCCTCAAAAACGTAGCTTATGACCCAATGAGCTCAACATTTGGGGGGCATAAGTAAATTCTTTGCATCAAAAAATGGAATTTGTAAGTTACGCTAATATTTTTGGCATGTGTTATCTCCTAGACATGTTTGGTAAAAGGTTCATTAGATTAACTGATGTAAATTCATTAACCCAATTCTGTCAGTCAAATAGCATTCTAATATGGATCTATATCTGATTTAGCCCTGAAGTAGCAAATCACACAAGAGTGACTTTCCATGACAATTCTAAGAACAAAGGACATGTCAGAGGATATGTCTTGAGGGTGGAAGCTTGGTGGCTCATTGGGTAGAGCATTGGACTTGAGATCAAAAGATCATTGGTTCGATCCTGACCCCCATCATATGCATTGTGTCCTTGAGCCAAACACTTAATTCCATCTACGTAAAGTGAGAGCACAGTGGCACAGTATGCCAAGACATACTGCAGGTCAATGGTACACATCTCTTCAACTCATGCTAACCTTGCTCAACAGGTAGAGTGCAAAATTATTTTTTGTTGAAAAATTGGCTGACATATATTAGCCCAGTTACAATTTAGGCACTCTCCAATAAATTGTAACAAGGAAATGCCCAAACAGCTATATAATTTCACTACAAAGATAAAATGAAGCACATACACAGAAATTGAAGCCTTAAAGTCGTGGTACCTGCACTTCCAAATAAAGTCCAAATAAGGGCTTCCAGCACTCTACCAGCTGACTGAGTTATTTTTTTGGAGAGTCTGACAGTTACACAGCACTCTTCCATAATTCTCAGGCTTTGACCACCTGCAAACAGGCCTGAAAATAAGCAAATTGTCATCTTCAGAATGAGGACCCTAGAGGGTGAATTTGGTGATGTTCAGGGTTCCCCCAGAATATTGAAAACAAAATTCAAGGACTTTCAAGGACCTTTTTGAAGAAAATTCAAGGATATTCAAGGACTGTCTCGAGGCTGAAACGTCCTAAGGCCGAAACGTCCCAATGGGTAGCATCACTAAATTTACCCTCTGTTAACCTCAATCTGAATCAAGGTCTCAAACCTAAACAACAAGAGATATCCGGAGGATAAACTGATACACTGTATGAGATAGCATCAGCAAATTCACCCTCTGGGGACCTCATTCTGCAAATGACAGATTGCTTATTTTCAGGCTTGCCTGTAAAACTGCTTGACATGATATGACCCTGGCTGATACTTCTTTGTCCTTCATACTTCATATAAAATGAAATTTTCTCACTTCACTTCATGCTCTACAGTGTCGTGACCCATGACTCTTTGGAGCATGAAATGAGGTGAGAAAAATTAATTTTATATGAAGGGGTATACTAGAAACATCATCAAATGTCCTCAGAATTGAGAGTAAGTTGTAAAAATTCTCCCAGGTAATACGCCAGGTGCTTCAGGCCTACCAATTTTAACCCTTTGAGACTTTAATTATCCTGACATTCGAACGTCACTGGGAATTCAGCTTCTTCAACGTTTTTCAAAAAATGACGTCAGACGTCAAAAAGTACAAATAACAAGATATTTTTCACATTAATGATTATTTGGTTGAGAGCTACAATATTTTTGGTGGTCTGAATTTGTTATTCAAAACTTGTTTTATTACAAATTATTGGCACTCTCCAACAATTTGCAATAAAACAAATTTATATAAACAAAATATTATTTGTGTTTGACTGAATATGAAATATAAACAAGAAAAGTGCTGGCTTTTGCTCTGGAATCCTCATTTTTTGAAAGCCCTGATAGTGACTTCTGGCACTCAACAGTTAAGAAGTCTTGACAGCAGGATTATGTTAGTATTTTAAGCTGCGATAACATTTGGCTCAATGGTTAACACTGAGCACTATTCAAGAGAAAATAGGAAGTTGAGGTTAAAACTTTAAAAAATCAAAAAGTAATAACAAAACAAATGACCACAAAGTATCAAAGTGCTGTTTGATTTCGTCTGTAATAACACTTACAAAAGTATCAAAGGGTTAAATTAAACAAAAGATTTCATACGTAATAACACGTACAAAAGTATCAAAGGGTTAAAATGCTTCCACTGTGCCTGGTACTTTTGGAAAAACCCTCTTGCTCTCTTGTCAACCATCTGAAAAACTTTCCTGTTTATGCAAGTCACCGTTTTTAACAAATCCAGTACTCTGACATGGAAAGGTTGACAAGGTAATAACCTAGAAAGAGAGTACTACGGAACATCAGTCATCTAAACACCCTCTCAACTGTTCATACAAGCAATCATTTCAAATTTATCCAGTACGAAGACATGGAAAGGTTAAGGATATATTATTCCAGAAAAGGAGTAAATACCTTTGGAACAACTTCTCATCAGTCTTCTAAAAAACCTCTCACCTATTTGATCAAAATTCACTCTCTTTTAAATGATATTTAAACAAAACTAATTTGAACGATAATTACTTTTGTAAACTCAATAGGACCAAGTGGCACTCTCATTACACTGGCTAATAAGAGTGAAAATTATTCCCATTTCTTGGCTCTTCCACCTATAATTGGCGTTGTATTTGTTACTGTAACTGCTCGGAAGGTAATTACTTGAAAATGAGATCCCACTTTAGAGCATTGAGTATATAATTGTTTTCATGTGTAAGGGGCGTATGGAAACTGATCATCTGTGTAATTGGTAAATGGCCACCAGTAATCTTGTCCCATAGGAGTTTCTGCTTGGAGTAGTTCCCCTTTAATGATGTTCATACAACTGTAGAAATGACAGATGTGGCTAGTATTATGAGGAAATTACTTTTGTGGAGGCATTTTTCACATTGATGAGTTTGAGCATAATTAATATTTTTTCCCCATTGTCTGTTTTCTATTACCTGTCTCATGAATTGCATCAACAGGCTTATATAGGTTACACTTATCAGCTGATACAAACATGCTCAATAAAATTCAATTATCAGTTTTGTTCCGACAGAGTTTCTGCAACTTTTGGGTACTGAAATTCATAGAATTCCATACTAAGAGGTGTTTATTTATTTATTTATTTGAGTTTAGGATAACTTTTGCAGGGTTCCTCTAAGCAAGAAATGATAAATTCAAGGCTTTTCCAGGCCGTTTCTTGATATATATCAGCATTTTTCAAGGCCTACAATACCCTACTTCAAGGATTTTCAAGGCCCTGCTTTCACTTGTCTTAACTAGGACATCCAGTCATTACCTCCTCCTCTAACATTCCTACAAGGGAATTGGGAGGACTGGGTAATAACCGGACGGGCCTAGTTAGGATTATGCCTTGATAAACTCTGGCATATAAAACTATATAGTTGTGATTACGTGCTGTGTCACAATTTTTATTTTGTGAATATTTCAAGGCCTCCTGACACAGTTTCCAAGATTTCAAGGCCTTCAATGACCCTTACTCAAATTCATGGCCGTTCCTAAAATACAAGGCTAAATGGGAACCCTGCTGTTGGCATCTTGGGCTGCACCGCTACCTCGAAAGGTATGAAGTCTTGTTTAGCCAATTCTAAGAATTATGGTACCCACCTGAGATGACATGCACCCAGCCAATGGTATAGATGGGGTGGAGCAGGGTAGGGGGTGGGTGGCCCTCCCTCAAAATTACTAAAACTTCATAAAATGGGAGAAAGTTATTGACATTTTGGTAAAACATATGGACTAAAATTTTGATAACTCACCCATTTTCAGAAACAAAAGGGTTGAAATTTGGTTGCTCAATCTGAAATTTTGGGGCCTTCCATTACTGCCAAAAAGCTATCTATGCTCCTGATCCCAGCCAGACATTGACTATTGAGTTAAATTATACCTGTAATGCAGAACTTGTTTACCAGAATAAACCAGAACTGTTTCACTACCTGGGGCTCTCACATAAAATTTAATACTGAAACTATTTCAATGCTCATATCAATTACAAAAACTGAACAGTTCAGCTCATGAAATAAGCTTCATGCTTGTTTACTATGACAAGCAAGTCCCTTTTGAAGTGCAATGGCTATCATGGGATGGCCCTCCCCCCCCCCCCCCCACCCCACCCCCAGTGATAAACATGTCTTTTCTAAGAGTAATGCCATAGGATGGTCAATCCCTGCCATCAAAGTTCAACAAGGCAATTAATCTCAAACAAATATGTGGGGACACACAGCTGGTTCGCAACCCCATTCATGATATTATCAACAAAACAAATGGCTAAATATTAACCCTTTGAACTCTAGTGACATCTTTCATGCCAGTTCAATGGCAGCAATTAAAAGAGTCCATATTTATTATTTGGGGTAGACCAATCAATATTTTCAATGTGCAGGGCTGCAAGTTGAAAATATTGATTGGTCTACCCCAAACATTTACTGAAGAGCCATCCTATTTAATGATGTTATGACGTATCATGTTGCTGGCCGGAAAAGCAGCCGCTAGGGTTCAAAGGATTAAGGACACTTTCAGAATCTTTGGAAAGAATCAAATAAACATTTTGCAAGAATTAAAGTTGATTCTCAATGTTTCCCTTGTGAGAATCATATGCAAAAAATTGACTCAGATTCTCACCTGACTATATTAAATCCTTCTTCAAAGTAGATCTGTTTCTCAGACCATTTTTGTTTTTTGTTGGTGGCCAGAAAAATGGCCGCTAGGGTTCAAAGGGTTAAAACAGGAAAAAACACCGAGGACTGTTTTCTTAAAAAGGTGTTGACCAGAAATGGTAATGTGATGGTTACAAGTTCAATAACTGTGTCAGAAATACGTGCATAGCTGGTTCACAATCCTATTCAGGATATTTCCACCAAAATCCAAAACATTTAATTTTTTAAAAATGTTCTGAATGGTTTTCTTTAAAATGTGATTAAAAGAAATTGGGACCGCCAGATGGACAGATAGTGGTACTTATGGGTGGACCCTTAGGTGTTATTTCTTTTGTTGTAAACCAAATGGTAACCTAATTCTAATCTTTGGAGCCAGAGAAAGGAAAAGTACTACTGATACATTTGTCAATGTTAGTCAATGCCACGTTTATACCGCAAATTAAAAAGAATCTAGTCAAAAAGTTGGGGTGCAATAAGAGCACAGAAAAAACTACAGCTTATTTCATAAAATTATTTCCCTGATACTATGGCATTCGATGATGTCAAACACTGCAGGAAAGGGCTATCAGAGTCCTTTCCAGCAGTGTCTTACACCACAACACTCCATCTCCAAGTTTTATATTATTGTAAAGTAAACAAGAGCACACATATCGCTGAAGCAATACAATGTCCCCTATCGGACTAATGAGCATTAATAATTATACAAATGTTATAACCTAGATGTGATCAGCATGAATTCCGCTGAAGCATTTCCAAAAAAGGTCCAGAAAACTGATATTTTGGTGCTTTTCCATATTTCCAAGGGCCATAACTCACACAAGAATAATGCAATCAGCATGAAACTCAAACTTGATCTGTAAGTCATTGTTCTATAGTAGGTTACCAAGAAAGAAATCATTCGGTTGAAGCATTTCCAAAAAAAGTCTGGAAAAGTAAAGTATGACTGACAGACTGACTGACTGATGGACAGAGTGCAAATGAAACTTGATCTGTAAGTCATCGTTCTATAGTAGGTTACCAAAAATGAAATCATTCCATTGAAGCGTTTCCAAAAAAAAGTCTGGAAAACTAAAGTATGACCTACCGACAGACTGACTGACAGACTGACGGATGGATGGACAGAGTGTAAATGAAACTTGATCTGTAAGTCATTGTTCTATAGTAGGTCAGGGGTCAGCCGAGTGGGCGACTTGGGCGAAGAAGTCGCCTTGTCATTCCTCAAGTCGCCTTGGCTTACATTGGGGGCGAAATTCAAGTCGCCCTCCAAAACTTCCTTGGGAGACATGGCAGTTTACTGTATTTTCTTATGTTTTATTTTTTTAAAACACCCGCTTCCGCATTCGCAAAAAAAAGTAAACACGGCTGCTGTTAAAGTCCGTCACACGGATATGAAAATAGCCTAAACTAGCCCAATTTTATATTTCTGAAAAGAATTGTAATGGCGTAGTCGTTCGAACAATTCGCCCCAACTGATAGCAACCAGCACAAAATGGTTATTTAAAATCAAAGTGCCAGCCAAAACAACGAATCACACAAGACTCGCATCGAATTAATTAGAATTTATTAAAGTTAACCACCGTTTCAAAACAAAAAAAAATGTATTGGAGACAGTTCGTCCATATCGAAATTGCTTGCGGTTACGCTCTGTTCCACTGAAAAATTGGTTGCATTGAAATTCGCCCCGCAATTTGCATTCTTTGAAAACTTGTGAAGTTGTGTTGGAAGGGGGTTAAATGTAATAAGGCTACAATAGAAATCACAGGTATTTGGATGGATAAGAATGGCAGACCTTCAAAGCACCAATCGCACGTGTCAGTGTAAGATGGTTGGCAGAAATTGTCAGTTTTCTGAACAGTGTATAACCAATTTACCCAGCGCAGCCGGGAAGGGAGACAACTGAAATATTTTGTCATTTACCTAAGAAATAAATTAACTCAAATTGTTAATAACGCTTAATTTAAGAAGGATATATATTTTTAAACTATGCTTTTCAACTCAGTTAGGGCATTCAGAAACCATGAATGACCCAGCTTCTTATATGAACTTGAAATTTATTTTAAACACTTTAAATATTTTTTTAAAAAGAATATACCTTCTATTACAGAGAAGAACACTCTCACCATGGGTCATACTAAATTTTCAAATCCACAACGTTGAGGCAAATACAAAATCAACTGCAAGGTAACCTTAGTCATCACTGTTAGGCAAAGAGTTAGGGGGTATTCAGAAACCATGAACGACACAGTTTTTTGTGGGGTGGGGGAGGGGGGATTTTAACCTACATTCTGTTATATATCATCTGACTTAGTTTTGTGTGTGAATGTATGTTTGTATAACTTTTATTTATTTTTTTCTCCACAATTGTGTCCTCTATGTTCATTTATTTTGTCACGATGTCATATACATTTTATGTTTCTTTTTCTGATTTCTCCTTCATGTCCACTGACTTCTCCCTCCTGGATCCTGACTTCTCCCTAAAGTCTCTGGAGGGAGAAGTCACTTCTCCCTAAAATCAGCTGCCAGGCTGACCCCTGTAGTAGGTTACCAAAAATGAAATCATTCCGTTGAAGCGTTTCCATAAAAGTCCGGAAAACTGATATTTTGGCACTTTTCCATATTTCCAAGGGCCATAACTCACACAAGAATAAGGCAATCAGCCTGAAACTCAAACTTGATCTGTAAGTCATCGTTCTATAGTAGGTTACCAAAAATGAAATCATTCCGTTGAAGCGTTTCCAAAAAAATTCCGGAAAACTGATATTTTGGTGCTTTTTCTCATGTTTCCAAGGGCCGTAACTCACACAACAATAATGCAATCAGTGTGAAACTCAAACTTGATCTGTAAGTCATTGTTCTATAGTAGTTTACCAAAAATGCAATCATTCCGTTGAAGCGTTTCCAAAAAAACTCCGGAAAACTAAAGTGTGACTGACAGACTGACAGACCTACAGACTGACAGACCTACAGACTGAGACTGACAGACCAACAGACTGACAGACTGACGGATGGACAGAGTGCAAACCTATAGTCCCCTCCGGCGATGCCGGTAGGGGACTAATAACAATTCTGGAAGGGGTAATAAATGAATTCCAGGGGTAATTCGATTTATAGTACGGCCACCATAGATGGGTCGCTTTCCACTGATCATCAAAAATTTAATTAATGAGGCACCGGGTACAACCCAGTGTTTCATTAATTAAAATTTTGCTGATGATGATTTTTATTACCTGACATCACTGCCCATGAGTGGATTATGACCAATCTATGAAGATTGTACTGAATGTTCTAGTTATTTGTATTAGGTCCAGAAACATTGGTGAAGGAAAAATCGGTTGACTTATTTCATTCCTCAATTTGTAAAGGCCTGTTACCTAATAAATCCAAAGAGCCTCTGCATATGATGTTTGTTAAAAATAATATTAAAACTACGATTGATGTTTGGATTCAACTTTACCTGATATAATACTGACATTGGGAAATGTACTAGATAAACCATGCATGGAATCTGGCCTACATGTAAGAATGTAATGTATTATACTAGAGTTGAAACGGTTAACCGATTAATCGATTAATCAATGATCAACATCTTGACCGATCCAAAAAGTAATTGATCGATTAACTGTTACTTTTGAACTACTGCATTATATGGGTTAACAAAAGAACAAACTTGCTCCAAAACAGGCAAACATTGTCACACTGACTCACATCAATTATATGAGACAAAATAAAGCATGCAAGGTACTTTCCGACATTCTTGTTTACTTGCATGATCATCACACTGGATCAGTGGCAGGAAATGGTCATTCTTAGCCCTTTACCCATTGTGGATAACAGACGATACTTGCAAAATAAATTCATGAATTACTAAAAATTTTCAATTTTTGTCTCAAAAACATAGCTTATGACCCCTCATTGGAACGAGCTCGTTCCAATGAGGGGTCATAAGCTATGTTTTTGAGCCAAAAATTGAAAACATAATAAATTTGAATGGATATTTTTATATATAGGTCTAGTCGGTTTTATTCGTTATTTTGGGTAAAGGGTTCATGCTGTAAATCATCAACGGTATGGCAGTTATTCAGATATCTGTTTGGACAAGTGATTAATCAGTTAACCAAGGTTAATCCACATGATTAATCAATCAAAAAACCCCTTAACTGTTTCAGCTCTATATTATACCATGATTGCTGCATGTATTCAATGTTACCCTGTACAATACAGACAATGAGAAATATGACAGATATTCTGCACCTGGAATCTGGCCTATGTGTAAGAACCAATGCTAACCCTGTTTATGAGGAGTTGGGGAGTCTGACAGTTGCTTGCTGCTACTTGGTGGTTCTCTCTGGGTACTCGTGACTTTCTTCACCTGAAAAAAAGTGCTGTGAAACCCCAATAAATAAATAAATAAATAAATAAATAACTCCAGGTCTGTAAGGGTTAACAGCCCTGTATAACTTCAGTATTCAGTAAAACCTTTATGCATGCAGGGATTCTAAAAATACACATCAGAGCAATTTTCGCATCGTTCACCAAATCCAATGATTTCCTGTCAACTGAAGTCTTCCTAAATTTATAATTTATTCAAGTCATGGCTGCTGTTATAGCATGATGACTTTGATCTGACAACAAATTCAAGAAACAGCAAGCACACATTTCTCTTGGGAACATTTGATTCAGAAAAGTTTTTTTTGGGAAATAGAGAAAACATAATTAGTGGCATCCCAATTGCATTGACTTTACAATCAGTCACTGGGAGAATAAGAAATTCTAAAAAACTGTCTTTCAAACATTTTGCAGTATTGGAAAATTTGTTGACTTTATTACATTCAAGAACTATAAGGCCCCTAGAACCGGTCTGTAGTTTTTATTTGGACTATCTACCTCCCCTATATAGCCTGACTCATTTTTGTGAGGAGAGGAGTCAACATCCCAGGCCCTAAAAATATTTGAAAAACTAATCTATTGTAAACTCCATGTTCATACAATCTATATATTTGTTTTAAGCTTATTTGTTTTACAAGGATTGGAGAGCAAGTTATGCAACTTATAATAATGCCTCTCCTTGGCCCAAATGGCGCAGGTGTGTGGGATGACCTTCATAGCGGATATTTCGTGGCCTTGCTCATCTCAAATACTATGAAGTGGTCTTTAGCCTGCATGGTGTGTTGTCTCTCTCCACACAGAAGACAGCCATTTTATGTTCCCACTAGATATGATTGTACCCTGTGACAGCATCAACCAGACAATTGATGCTGACAGAGAGTGTTCGTGTTCAATCTATATATAATGTGATGGTGCACTAAATGTGTGAAAATTATGTTTGTCATCATAACTCCTCATAAATGGTTGAGGCTCTAAAGCTCAAACTGTCAGGAGCTGGTGAGGAAAGCTCAAGAAGGAATGTCAGCATACTGATTACATTAAACTACACAGTCGAGAAGAGGACATTTGCCATGATAAGGGTGCGCTTGACTGAAGAAACTGGAATGCAGCGAATATAGATTATTCTCTGCATATTTGAAAGATGTCCAAATAAGAATGTACTAAATACTCTATGCAATAGGCTCACAAAGCAGGACACAATCAGGTTTTAAATCAAATGGAAACAAGTGAAGTATCTTTTGGTTCTTGAGGGCCAGGGCAAATTTTCTTAAATTTCGACAAAACAACAGCTTGTGAGTCTAGTGGCTTATCAGTGAATTCCAGAAAAGTTTTGGCTGCCTTTAGAGGCAGCCAAGACTTGCTGAGAAACCACAGCCAAGGCCAATTTGAGTATTGTCTGCAGGACTTTCTTTCAATTGTATGGAAAATATGAGTGCTAAGACCACAAAGTTTGTCAAAGTTGGACGTATTCCTTTCACCCTTTACCTAACATAGCAGCTAAAAACGGCCAGGAAATTTACGAAAATGAGCCTACCACTGATTAAAATATCTTACAAATG
This sequence comes from Pictodentalium vernedei, assembly GCA_031216915.1. Classification (NCBI taxonomy): domain Eukaryota; kingdom Metazoa; phylum Mollusca; class Scaphopoda; order Dentaliida; family Dentaliidae; genus Pictodentalium; species Pictodentalium vernedei. The sequence goes on from CM062289.1 coordinate 356,785,138, forward strand.
TCTCAATAAAGCCAAACAAATATGGATATCATTAGAACTGGCTTGTCAAGCTGGTTCTAACGATGTCCATATTTGTATGGTTTTATTGAAATATTGTGAGAAGTTTTTTTGAAAAATGTGAATTTATTTTTTAGAAAAGCTGTTAGGTAAAGGGTTAACCCTTAAGTCCCTCAGATTAATTTTACGTTAATAACTACTGTATATACTTGTATACAGCTGCAGAGGTCTTAACAGTTTTATACATCATTGTTGGCTGCCTGAAATGTAAAATCACTGGCAAGATAAATGCATCTACAGAGCTATATAAAACGAGCAGTGGCTATATCAGGACATAATGGTTAGCAGCACTCAATGGATGGTATTAAAGAAAGGTCATTGTGCAAATTTCAAAAATGACTCTAACCGACTAACCGTTCACGTGGGTTGGAAATGGCTAACCGAATGCTCGGAAATGTAAGAAGAGGGATGTTACATCCCAACGCTCGCCTACATTCGCGCTTGATAATGTCGTTCCAATGTAACATGCCTAATATTTAGTTAATATAAATCATTAACTAGGCATCAAATGATTAATGTGGTTTATGTGATGGCTTTGGAAAGTCTATATTTCTGCATTTATTATATATCAATTCAACATAGAATCATTCGATATAAAAGCATTTTTTTCTTTTAGAAATGTTTATGATTAAGAATATGAATCGTGAGGCCAGATATTAAATCATAAATAAGAATTAGGAAAGGCTTTCATAAATCACTGAAATTGTAATTGAAGTACATTCATTGGTTAAAGAGGAGTTGTGGAAAAACATTCATTCAAGAAAGTGACTATAAGTCCCAACAAAAATACATCACATCAACAACTAAAATAAGCCTTAATGTTACTAGTAACAAGTATGAGAAAGTATTAAATAAAAAAAAAAAGTTAAAAAAAATTTTTTTTAAAGAAAGTGAATATTAAGTCCCAAAAATCCCCCTCAAATTCCTCAAATATACATGTAATAAGGGTGCAACGTTACCGCAATGTAGTTTAGTAACCCATGCGTACAATATCAATTGCCTGGAAAGACACATAGAAACAGAACTCACCTTAACACCTCACCTTAACACAAACTTTTAGAACTTAAAATTGAGTAAGTCAGAGAAAAACGTGAACATTGTGACTGAAAAAAAGAAAAGAAATCAGTTAAATTTCTGCATACAGTAGGGTTAATACCTACAGTTGTTATTGAAATGAGAAAATAAACAGTAATGAGAGGTGAAGGCACCACAATCTGCACAAAAGCTGACTTTAACGCAAATTCTTACAACACCTAAACGCTAATTCTTACAAGTTTTGGCAGAAAATCAGCCTCAAATTCCTCAAATATGCATGTAATGAGGGTTAAATATTACTGCAATGGAGTTCAGTAACCCAAGTGTAGAATATTAATCGCCTGGAAAGACACACAGAAACACAACTCACCTAAACACAAAGTTTACAAAGTTTTACAACTTAAAATTTACTAAGTCCGAGAAAAAAATGAAAATTTTGACTGAAAAAAAAGAAAATTTCCATTAAATTTCTGCATATAGTCAGGTTAATACCTACAGTTGTTATTGAAATATGAAAATCAACAGTAATGAGAAGTTAAAGCAGCACAATCTGCACAAAAGCTGACTTTAACGCAAATTCTTACAACACCTAAACGCAAATTCTTACAACAACTTTTGGCAGACAATTGACAATTATAGGTGAAATTTGGAAAAAAGTCATAGTATCAGGGTTAAATACTGTTCTGATAGTCCCATACAACCTACATATGCAATATCAAAGGCCTGAGCCCACTGATCTTTGAGAACTCACCTTAACACTTCACCTAAACACAAACTTTTAGAACTTAAAATTTACTAAGTCCGAGAAAAACATGAAAATTTTGACTGAAAAAAAAGAAAAATTCTGTTAAATTTCTGCATACAGTCGGGTTAATACCTACAGTTGTTATTGAAATATGAAAATCAACAGTAATGAGAAGTTAAAGCACCACGATCTGCACAGTAGCTGACTTTAATGCAAATTCTTACAACACCTAAACGCTAATTCTTACAAGTTTTGGCAGAAAATCAGCCTCAAATTCCTCAAATATGCATGTAATAAGGGTTAAATATTACTGCAATGGAGTTCAGTAACCCAAGTGTAGAATATTAATCGCTTGGAAAGACACATAGAAACACAACTCACCTAAACACAAAGTTTACAAAGTTTTACAACTTAAAATTTACTAAGTCCGAGAAAAACATGAAAATTTTGAGTGAAAAAAAAGAAAATTTTCGTTAAATTTCTGCATACAGTAGGGTTAATACCTACAGTTGTTATTGAAATATGAAAATCAACAGTAATGAGAAGTTAAAGCAGCACAATCTGCACAAAAGCTGACTTTAACACAAATTCTTACAACACCTAAACGCAAATTCTTACAACAACTTTTGGCAGAAAATTTTAGGTGAAATTTGGAAAAAAATCATAGTATCAGGGTTAAATACTGTTCTGATAGTCCCATACAACCTACATATGCAATATCAAAGGCCTGAGCCCACTGATGTTTGAGAAATTAACCTTAACATTAAATCTTACAATATTGGACACGCCGGACGCCGACGCTGATGCCCAAGGTTATGACAATAGCTCACCACATCTTACAGATGTAGGTGAGCTAAAAATTCTTGGGAAACTGCTTTTTTATCATTAACAAATAATACATTGCATGGAATTTAAATATATATAGCCTCTCACGGCAAAAGTCTAAAAAGCTATCAAGACACAAGAAGGCTTTGTAACTGGTAGAGTGCAAGAAGCCCATATTTGGGCTTTAATCTGAACTGCAGGTACCTACAGTTAGAGGCTTCATATTTTGTGGATGTCCTTCATATCATCTGGTAAGTAAAATTACTTCATCTTCATCGATTTGCATTGTTACAATTTATGGGAGAGTGACTATAGGCATTCTCCCATGAATTGTAACAAAAATGTGTGAACGAATCTTGAGGCTGAGAAAACATGTAGCACTCTACCAGTTAAGTGACCCAGACTTTATCATTCAAGATGCAACTTTTGGCTAACTGGTCATCCATACACACAGATTTAAATTTGCGTAACCACCATGCAAATGAAATGAGCGTTCTCATCAAATTTTGCACACTGAAAGGTGTATGGTACAAGAGTTCCCATCATACTGAAAAAGCTTCTGAACTATGGGGCAACTGTCTGTCTGTTCATTTGTTTTGTTTATTATGGTTTAACTACCTGCTTGCTGCTGGTGGATATTCCTGCCCAGGACAGGATTTCTGTTGCTAATGACATAAGAATAATATTGGCACATATAATCACATTATTTTCCTGTAAATTAAACAAATTTTGTAACCAATAATTCCTAGGGTTAAAATTAGATGAATTTTTCATTCAATATATAGACAATAGGGTTGAAGAGTTTTGCCCAAGAAAACAACGTAGATGATGAGAGTCAGGATCAAACTGTCAACCTGTGATCTCAAGATCAATGCACCAACCAATGAGCCACTGTGCATCCTGGGGAAGGGGGGATAACTGCCATCCTACACCTTATTCCATGAGGGTGGTAGCTACCCTCCTATGATTTTCAAACCACAGACCTGCTCCAGCAAAATGAATGGTCATTCAAAATCAGCCAAAGACTGTTGGAACCTCACAAGGAAAATAACACAAAACAAATATTGGAAATTAAAAAATCATTCAGTTGAAGCATTTCAAAAAAAAGTCCGGAAAACTAAAGTGTGACTGACAGACTGACTGACAGACTGATGGATGGACAGAGTGCAAATGAAACTTGATCTGTAAGTCATCTTTCTACAGTATGTTACCAAAAATGAAATCATTCCATTGAAGCGTTTCCAAAAAAAGTCCGGAAAACTGATATTTTGGCACTTTTCCATATTTCCAAGGGCCATAACTCACACAAGAATAATGCAATCAGCATGAAACTCAAACTTGATCTGTAAGTCATCGCTCTGTAGTAGGTTACCAAAAATGAAATCATTCCGTTGAAGCGTTTCCAAAAAAAGTCCAGAAAACTGATATTTTGGCGCTTTTCCATATTTGCAAAGGCCATAACTCACACAAGAATAAGGCAATCAGCATGAAAATCAAACTTGATCTGTAAGTTATCATTCTATGGCAGGTTACCAAAAATGAAATCATTTGGTTGAAGCATTTCCAAAAAAAGTCTGGAAAACTAAAGTGTGACTGACAGACTGACTGACAGACTGATGGATGGACAGAGTGCAAACCTATAGTCCCCTTCGGCATTGACGGTAGGGGGACTAATAAGTTCTCAATCACTGGATTAGCTAGATCCAAAGGAGGGACATAAGAATTATTCCGACGGAAAGCTTTACTATTTAATAACAAGTGCAATAAGCAAATACTTGAATCAGAAGTAAAATGGAAAGAAATTGACTACGAGGAAAAAAATAAATTCATTTCAAATATCATACTCTGTTTGCATTAATGACATTTAAAAAGCAATTAAAAAAAATTATCCTTATAGATTTTATACCATAGTGTACAGATAATGACAAAATAAAAATGCAAAGTGGGTAAGGCAACTTCCCTTTCATGTTTCATAACCAAGTGATGAAAAACTGCTTTAAAATTCAAAACATTTTTCATCAGAATTGGCACATATATATTTCTGGGGAGAGTAGTTTCCTTCGGAGTAACTGTGAGCCAGATTTTCCAGACAACTTATTTCTTTATTTTGGGGGGTTTAATGACTCTTTTGACAGCCAGGGTCACATTGTGTTGGACAGTTTTATGGGAGGAGGAAGCCGGGGTACCCAGAGATAACCACCAAGCAATCAATGGCAGGCAATGTCAAACTCCCCAATGTACTAACTCCACACAAACAGGTTTAGCATTGGATGAAGACTGGTGCCCCAACAACTTAAATTTTCTGAAAAAGAGCAGAGTTCAAGGTACAACCTAGTAATGATCACTTCAACATGAGGAAATTCTGATTAAAATTAATAAGCTATCTTCCACTAATATTCATATTATAGTAAATACTATTAAAAGGTGGCCTTTTGTTGAAAGTGTCATTATACCCAAATAAACAAACAAACCTTAAAGGGTGGGACAAAATTGTTTTCTCCCCCCACTTCCTGGGGCACAAAATCTAAAATTGTACCTAAGCAGAATTTTCAATTTGATCCTTATTTCGCCAGAATTGGCAAAACACTATAAAAATTAGGGTTTATATGCACTTTCTCAAAACACGTCATCATTGTTAGACCTGTCTGTGACACGACCATTCATATACAAGAGATATTAGGCAATGCATATGTTAACCCTCCACAGGCTGTCAAACACAGAAATTTTGATGAAATGGTCTGTTTTCGCAGGTTTGTGTGTGACATTACAAGTTGCATGGACAAAATATTCCGGTGAGCATTTATTAACCCTCTACAGGCTGCCAAGCATCGTAATTTTTTGGAAATAGGCTGTTTTCGGACACGTACAGCATCCAATGTATACCTGAGAAATAAACATAATCTCCTTTGTTGGAAGAGGAATTCACCGAGGGCCATTTTTGTAAGTAATAAGGGTATTAAAAAAAAACAAGCATTAACCCCTTTTGTGGTGGTTAATAGCGATACCCATCAAAAGCTTAAAAAATTCATGTTTTCCCTGGATTTCTTTACTAACATCTTGTTGGGTTTGCAAGAGAAAATGGCCATTGATAGGTCTTGGTGTCACATTACCAGCCGCATGGATAAATTATTCCAGTGAGCATTTGTTAACCTTCCATGGGCTGCTAAATGTCAAAATTTTGAAAAATAGTCTGTTTTTGGACACCACCAACATCAAATGGGAATGCCACAGAGAAATGTAACTTCTTTTACCAGACGCAAAACTGAAAGGGAAACATTTTTGTAAGTAGTAAGGGTATTCAAAAATCAAGGTCTTAACCCATTTTTTAATGGTTAAGGACATATACCCCTTAAAAGCTTAAAATTCCAGTTTTCTGTGGATTTCTCCAAAACAACTTTCAAGAAAAATCGACCATTCGCAGGTCTTGGAGTGACATTACAAGTTGCATGGACAAAATATTCCGGTAAGCATTTGTTAACCCTCCAGAGGCTGCCAAGCATAGACATTTTGAGAAAATGTGCTGTTCTTGGGCACCCATAACACCCAATGTGTACTTGCGAGATAAACATAACCTCCTTCATTGGAAGTGGATTTCACCGAGGATAATTTTTGTAAGTAATGAAGGTATTCACAAAACCAAGCATTAACCCATTTAGGACCGGTTACAGAGAGATACCCCTCAAAAGGTTAAAAATTCATGTTATCCGAGGATTTCTATAAAAACATCTTGTAGATTTTCAAGAAAATTGGCCATTCTCAGATCTTAGTGTAACATTACAAGTTGCATGTACAAAATATTCCAGTAAGCATTTGTTAACCCTCTGCAGGTTCTCAAACATCAAAATTTTGATAAAATGGGCTGTATTTGTGCACCCACAGTACCCAAAAGTTATGAGGAGTGATCAACATAAGTGGAAGTAGAATTCACTGAGAATTATTTTTGGAAGTAATAAGGGTATTCAAAAAACAACCCTTAACCTTAAACAATCATATTCATCAAAAGCTTAAAATTCATGTTCTCCCTGGATTAATCTGAAAACATCTTGCAGATTTTAAAGAAAAAATGGCTATTCGCAGTTCTTGGTGTGACATTACAAGTTGCATGGAAAAATATTCCTGTTAGCACTTGTTAACCCTCTACAAATTGCCAGACATCAATATTTTGGATACATTTGAGATAAAATGGACCATTTTCAAATAGCCACAGCACTTAGTGGGTATGTGTCAAACAAACATAACTCATTTTGTCAGTCATTAACTTGTCGGACGACGATATTGATATTAACCTTCTCCACCATTAATGATGGACGTGGACTGGGATACAGTCAGAGCAAAAGCTGAGAGAATCACAGCCCTTGCCCGGGAAACCGCCACCATATTCAGCTGAGTATGGAAGCCCATCCCTAGATGACAAAACAACGGAGAAGGGACCAGGTCTGACTTCTCCTCGTTGACTCTGAACCCTAGCGACGTGAGCAGGCTCAACAGTGTGTCGACATCTGTCTCCAGAAAGGCAGCATTGGAATGCCTTTTGAGGATATCGTCTAGATATGCCGAAGTAGTCACCCTGAACTGTGTGCGATGTAAGGCTAACACATGCGACATCAGTTGGGTGAAGGCCCATTGAGCCAGGCTGAGGCTGAAGGACATGGCCTTGAACCGGTAAACTTGCCCCAGAAAAGCAAACCTGAGATACTTTCACAAGGTCCGATGAATCGGTACGTGAATTAGGCATATCGCAGGTCGATGCTGGAAGCGAAAACTCCCTGGTGAATGGAGCGGCGAACCGACCTGAAAGTCTCTATGCTGAACTTAGGAGCAATGATAGACTGGCTCAGGATACCCAGATTGATTACCAGTTGGAGTCGGCCGTCTTCTTCGCCACCAAGAACAGGCGGGAATAAAATCCCACTGAATGAATGTTCTTGATGACCTTGATCGCCCCCTTTGACAGGAGATTGCGTATCTCCGTGATCAAAAGTTCCCAACGTGTAACGTCGAAAAGGACTTGTGATGGAAGAGGCACTCTCGACTGAGTTGGATGCCTCAACCTGGAACGAATCAAAGTGACAACTGCCGACGCCTACCCTTACCCCATGAGTAAGTAGAAGCGGTGACAGGAGGATCAGGCCATGGCTTCGCATAGGAAGCAGAAGGGTGCTTGTTAGGCTGCCTCCCTGCCTCCAACAGAAGGCTGATCAAGCTGACGAGGCAGCTGATCTATGGAATGACATAAGGTGTCATCCCCGACCGTCGCCACAGAACCATGGAACAGTTGCGGACCCGCCGAAGAAGCAGATCGAAGAACAGCGCGCTGCCTCTCAGGAAGGGAACGGTTTGTGTCAAGCACAGCATCGCTGCGAACTAATTCCACATGTACACTCCCAGACATCTCTGCAGACCCCTACATGGATAAAACTGCTGTGCTCAACAGCAGAGAGGCTACAGCAGGGGGTTCGGTCGGCAGCCACTTCCGACTTCACAGACTTGAAGTCAGGGAAGGCTGAGGCCAATACACCACATCCACACTACCAGATATCACTGCAGACACCTGCAGGGATAAGCTAAGGCCAGTTGAAACGGTGACCGATGACGTTGCAGACAGAACAGCAGTAGCAGCAGATAAGACGGGAGCTGATGAAACTGGTGGAAAAAGGGAGAGAGCAACCAAGCTCGGCCTCCAAAGGAGTCAGAACCCTAGTGACAGCCTCAGATGTCGACTGGAGAGGGACCATAGTCCTGGAACCAGGCATCTCTTGGAACCAGGCATCTCTTCACCAGACAACTCTCGCAGTATCCACCATGACTAAAAACTGCACATCCCCCACAGAGGGGGTATAACTCTCACCAGACATGGTCGTGTCGGGAGGCCCTGAAAATGACAACGTTCCCCCCACGCAGGTGCGGGAGGAACAGCCACGAGAACGCACCATAAGCGAGGGCAAAAGGCATTGCCCTAAAGGAACCATACTGGACATAACAGAGGTGAGAACAGTAGAAGAAAAAGGTGAACTCAACTGATGTAGAAAGTAGAACAACCCCAACTACGAGAGAAAGGTGGCAGAAAAAGTACCGGCGGGAACACAACTGAACCCAGGCGGCCGACAGGGACCCAAAAAACAGAAATTCTGCCCTCAACAGAGAGGATAAATCCTGTCCATACAGTCCCCATTGACACCTAACTCCAATAATAATAATAAAATTTATCCTTCGAAAAATTTTATGTACGAACCACATGGTACGCGAAAGTCGCGTGCGACACGGAAAATATATAAAATACAATGAAAATGTGGTTGAAAATAATAACGAGAATATATAAAATGCAGTCCTGTTATTATACGATCTTCAGATCCATAATTCCAGCCACAGGTAACCATTATCAACGAGTTGAATGATCACTGTTTCTGAATGCATAAATGGACGTCCTACCACATGGCGGACGAAATGAAGAATGATTCATTGGTGACTGCGTGTGCACTGGTTCCGGAAGTCATGGAATTGTACTAAAAGAAGAGAGTCCCCTACTGGGTGTGTGTCGTCATTTATGTTTCAAAACATTTGGCCTGGCGGTTTCAATGGAGAAGATTTTTGAAAATCCACCAACCCGAATCAAAGAATGCCTCTTGTAGCCATGTTTTTCATCTTACCGGGAACAAAATGAGGATCGTTTGTAGAGGACCTCCCATAGACCATTCCTGCCAAGTTTGGTTCACACTGGCTCAGCAGTTACAAAGAAGATGAAAATGTGAAAAGTTTACGGATGCCGGATGACTCTGGACGCCAAGTGACCTTTTAGGGCCAGGTGAGCTAAAAAGAAAATCTATGCTGTTTTAGTTAATATCGGGAATTATCTCATTTGTGTGGACCTGAAAATATTATTCTTCACTCGCTCAATCGCAAGTCAAAAATAAAACTTTCAAGTCCATGCTCATGAAATAATTCTCGATATTCACAAAAATAGTGTAGATATCCTCTATATATCTATCGTGGAAAAAGCTATCTAAAAATATTTGTAAGACATTTCCCACTAAGACATTTCCCACTATCTTATAAGGTATCATCTAATGAATAATTCTTCTCAGAATTTGTCAATCGGTGGATTTTTTGACAAGTATAGAGATAAAATATACCACAATGTCCTGTTATAATAAGTAATACAACATTTAAAATAATGACAGAACCCAAGAAGTACAGAAGAAAACATGTCTTTCAAATTACTGAATTAAACCTACTTTCATGTAAGCTGTGTATACATTTGAAAGCATATAATCGCCAGGTGTTGGCTTGAGGTAGAAGGAATGGTCTAATTAACTGGAATGATCTTTTTGATGCTGCCACAAAGACTGTTCCACATGTTCAACTTTACTCCGATAATCTATGCAGACTGAACTACTCAAAAGTCCCCAACAACAGAGGGAATCAAAAAATAACTGTCTTTCAAGTACTGGTTTTTCACCAATACAAAACCATTTACTACACCATAAAAACAAATTTGATTTGTTGGCAGCACACATTAACTATCAAACTGCTAGAAAAATTTCTTAGTCACATGACTCACGTTTCCATAAAGCAACATCGATATTGTTACTTTTGCTTTCTCAAGAAGTGATGGTCATAAGGATGTTAGTTTAACAGAAAGTTGGGGGGGAGGGGCGGTGGTATAATTATATATTTGTATCAGAATTTAAATAAATAATAAGTATTGGAATTTGGAGCTAAATGACAGGAAGCAGTTATCAGGCCAAAAGAAGATAAAAATTAACCCTCTGCATTCTGATGTCAAAATGGCAAAGTTTTCAGCAGTAAATATTTCCCATAATGCAGTTTGATATTTAACCAAATATATCTCGTTTGACAGATCTCAGTGAACTCTGTCAAACAAGATGTAATTGGTTAACCCTTCACCCAACGTAATGGAAAAAAAACGGTCAGCGCTATTCACAAAAGTGGCCAATTAATTTTCATTATTTTTTCATATTTTGTCTCAAAAACATAGATTATGTCCCCTCTTTGGAACAAGCTTATCGACCTCGTTCCAATGAGGGGCCATAACCCATGTTTTTGTGACAAAAAAATGAAAAAAATAAGTTATTCAAGAATTTTGTTTGCAAGTGTCGGCTGCTTTTCATGTTAGGTAAAGGGTTAATTAAATTCATAGTTAAACAAGAGAAAAACAGAGTAATTGGAGAAAATTCAGAGTGCTGTGGTTAAAAAGAGAGTTCAAAAGTGGAAAATTGAAAGAAGCCAGTACTTATTCTCCAGTCAACATAGCCATAACTGAAAACCTCAATCTGAAAGCTCTCATCAAAAAAATAAAAACAACCACTAAAACATTTCAAATGTGACAAGTATGGGGCATCTGAATGATGCTCCAAGTCATCGAGCCATTCCCATGGTGGAAAGTGAAATGCCATATCATGGGATGCTACAACACAACAATTATGCATTTGCTTGTGAGACACAAAACAATGAGCTCAATTAATTAGTGACTGAGAGCCTGCCTCCTGGATATGAGCAAATGGCACTAATCATCAGGATTGTTATATTGTACGCACTCATTTATTTGATCAACTCAAAGCATCTGTTTCTATGGCATCGGAGACAAGGGGCATCACAATTAATGCTTTAGTGCTTCCAATGTACAATGTCATCTGTTTATTTATATAGAGTGTTTTACTGACACTTTCAACAGCAAGGGTCATATCAGGCCAAGACAGTTTTATGGGTGGGTAAAGCAGGAAAGAATAACCATTAAGTGGTTCAGGGATGGAAACCCATATTTGGGATTTATTCTGAAGTACTGACACGACAACTGAACTTGTGGAGTGCTAACTTATTCTTCATAGGTGATTTGAAACATGAGTACTTTTTGCCAAGTATACCATGCTTCCAGCAAAGGGGGCAATATTTTAGCAAGATTTCTTTCCCAAATAATTGTTTGTTACAATTTATTGGAGAGTGCCAATAGGCACTCTCCAATAAATTATAACAAAACAAACTAGTATAAACATTGTTTGTGTTTCTGAGCAAACTAATTAAATGAATACAGTGTAAAACCATTAATTTATTGGCGTTTAATGACACTTTTAACAGACAGGGGCACCTCATGTCGGACAGTTTTATGGGTGGAAAGAGCCGGAGTACCGGGTAAGAAGCACTGAGCAGCGTGAGCAACTGTCATCCTCCCCCAAAGTACTAACTCCACCCAAGAAAGGTTAGCACTGGTTGAATACAAGTGCACCATTGATGTGCAGTACAACTTAGTACACAGTGCCACCATGTTCTCACATGGACAATCAGAATTAAGTGCCTTGCCCAAGGACACAATGCAATTACCCCTGGTGGGGATCAAACCCTGGATCTTTCAGTTTGAAGTCCAATGCCATAACCACTGAGCCACCATGCTCCCAATGTAAAGTCATTAAAGTGGCTTCCAGAATTTTTTAGTAGAGCCAGGATAGTGGCTTCTAGCATCAGTTGAAGGCTTCATATTTTATAGATATATTTTGAATTATTTTAGTGAAAATATTTAGTGGGTATGAATTTGCCTTGTTACAATTTATGAGAGAATGCCTATCTATCTGGGCACTCTTCCCTATATTGTATGGACTGGACTCGCTGGAGCAATTTATGGAACATGCTAACTCAATACATCAAAATATTAAAGTTGAGTTGTGATAGGGTACGCATGAGATTGAATTCCTTGATACACGGGTGAAGTTGGATAAAGGTGAACTATATACCAACCAATATGTCAAACCATCAGACAAAATGCTTTATCTAAACCAGAAGTTGAGTCACTTGCCACACACAAAACGATCCGTAATTTATAGTCTCAGAGTCCGGATGAGAAGAATTTGTACAAGAGAACCGGATTATGCCCGAAATAGAGCAAAACTGAAAAGACAGTTGAAGAAGTGAGGTTATTGTTCGTGTTTTATTGAGAAACAACTGGTGTAGTCAATAATTTTGACAGAAAATTGTTATCGTGTCCAAAGGAGACTGGAAAGTAAAAATCAAAGGAGAGAGTACCGCTAGTGACAACGTTCAAGGTAGGGCTACCAAAAGTGGGAAAAATCTGTTGGAAATAATTATCAGTATTACGAATCAGACAGAATGAGACAGGTGTTCCCCAGCCCACCGATGACTGCATACAGATGAGACAAAAATCTTAGTGATATGTTGGTCCACAAGAAAACTAGTAAACTCCTGTGCCCCACCACAAAATTATGTAGTGATTGTAAAGTGTGTGACATCATTTCACAGCAGGATGTGAGTAATATATCCAAAACAAAACAATTTTCAGTTAAGAGGCACTACAACTGCAAGTGCCATAACATCGTATATATGTAATGGCCTGTAACTAATGTGAAACAGCTGTGTATGTTAGGGTAACAAAGAGGCAGTTGAGAGAACGTATCACAAAACACTTGCAGGACACTAGGTTGGAACTGGACAAACTGAGTTTCCAGCATTTCCATAAGAGGGGACACTCAATCCAGGACTTAAAGGTGAGCATGGTGGAATGACTAATTGGTGGAAAACAGCTTCGTTTGATGAAGGAGGGTGAGTAGATCGGAAAATTGGACACCAGAAATAATAGGGGCTGTAATAACAGACTCAACTGCCCCAAAAGGATAATTTCCCGCATTAATGCGTTCATGTCACTCTTTTGGCATCTTAACTTTGAATGTCAATGATGTTTTGATAATACTTGTGCATATGTTCAAAAGCCGACATGTAAAGTTCTCCATGTTTCACCAATGACGAAGGCTCATAAAGCTGAAAGCAATGGTACTAACAAGCACTGTTTTTTCGTAATGTAACTATATATCCAGCCCTGCCATTCTGGGCCTAACAGAGTTTTTTAAACATGAACTAATGTTGATGATTAAAAATAATTTAGCACTTTGCTGGTTAAAACCACTGAGTAGTGTCAAGCAATTGTCAAAGTTTCAAAATTCAGGCCTCGCCTTTTCAGAAATCAGGGAACAGGAAAAATTGTGAACCTGGAACAGATGTTAACCCTTCAGCTAATGAATCGTCTGTATCTGCCTGAATAATTTACAAACTGAGCAGTTGAAAAAAGTGTTACATTTCAAAACATTTCCCCAAAAACTGTATCATGTGACCCCTCTTTTGATAACACTGGATTTGTCGAAATTTTTGGAAAAATCTAAAGAAAAATATTTAAAATTACAAATTTTGAAATCCTGTACATTGTATTTTATTGCCACTATGTTTCCGCTCAGTTGATGTTTAATTATAAAAAACTACCAATTGCTCAATTTTAGAGTGTTTCTACAACAAAGGGTTGGCATTATTACATTTAACACTTTTCTGCCAATTTAGGTCTTGGCACTGAAAAGGTATTTCTTCTAGGCCTCAGTTGAATGGAAAATTGTAGAGTCATTTGCAGACATTTTGAAGCCATTGCAATAATTTGTGCATTGTATCTTGTCGAAATACAGCCTTAGACACAAGGGTTAGACTCTGATACAACATTCAGTATATAGTATAATGGAATTATATAAAATGGGTGTACAGATATTCTCTGGTACACTTCGCCGATTTCCCTTTCACCAATCGCCTCAAACATATTCATCAGTAATAATAAATATTCAGACTCACAAACAAAATGAGAACAATATTGTTTCATGAGAATATTCTGAAAACTTAAAATAAAACATGTTTACATACCCTCAGTGCCTGATTTTACTGTCAAGAAGAGGGATTCTGTTGTGTTTCTACACTACATATCCGTTGTGGTTTCGAGAAACATGCAACCTATCTTGTTATATGAAATGCCTCTTCAGAGATACTTATTAAAGCACTTGCACATGTTTGAATATAGAGTCACTGATTCTCTAAGATACACAACACACCACTGTATCGAATAAAACATTTATAAAGTAAACCTGTGCCCATAATAATAACGACACATCATTTCCCAATGTCCTTGAACTGAAGTCTCCCAAATGTTTCAGTTCAAGGGAAATAACTCCAAATCATTCTTGTTCAATTCTAAATAAAGATATGTTTCTTTCAATTTCTCTAATTATTTCTTTTATCAAGATTTTTGTCACTGGAATACCATTTGGAGATTATATAATAAAACAAAACTCACATTGAAGGGGCAGGGTAATAAATTTATCACACAGTGTTTCAGCAGGTTGTACAGGACTGTACTAACATTCTTAGATTTGTATTTCCTTCGGCTTTCAGCCTCAAGAAATACGGATCTCAAAAGGGTAATACAGTCGTATACACCGTGCTGAATCATCGTGTAACTAATATAAATGATGTAATCATATTTTCTCATAGAAACGAGTGTCACCCACATTTTATGCCCAGAAAATTACTTCCCTTACAAGCCTGAAAATAAGCAATCTATCATCTGCAGAATGAGGTCCCCAGAGAGTGAATTTGCTGATGCTGCTCCCTTGGTTCATATTGTGATGATGACTTGAAGTAATATAACGTGTCAATTTTGGAAGGATACAGTATTGTGATCACAAAAGAGGTCTTTTTTCAATCTGATTGTGACACCCTTACACCAGTGGGTAAATTTATTTATTTACTGATGTATAAGGTCACACATTTCTGCAGAATGGCTAATCATTACCACGATAGTTTACGGGTGGAGGAAGCAGAGTACTCAGTGGTTCTCAGCTCACCAACATACTAACTCCTCACAAGCAGGGTTAGCATTGGTTAAGACATGAGCACCATCGACGTGCAGTATGCCTTACTTAGTAACAATGCCAGAGTGCCTCCCACATGGGAAACGGGCGTGAAGTGTCTTGCCCAAGGACACAACATAGTTGCTGCAGATGGGATTCAAACAGAGGACCTCTCGGGTTGCAGCCTGCACCTCTACCTACTGAGCTACCGTGCCCCCACCAATGGGTAAAGATTTCAAAAATAAACTAGTGTGACATCAACACAGAGAGGTTGCTAAGGAGGGGTCTCATTTGGAAGGATCTTGTCTGTGTTCACCTCTAGATTTCCAGTTGCAGTGCCTCCCAAACAGGCAAAATTATGACTACCACCTCATAATTTCCAAGAAGTGAGTAATTCCATCGGCACCTCCCCCCTCCCCCCACCCCAGAGTCAAAATTTTCAAAATACAGGATTTAACCCTTTACACAACACACATGAAATCGAGTTTTTTTAAGAAAGTTTTCAGCAAAACCTCATTCCAATGAGGGGTAACATACGGTTTTATTGAATTTTTTATTTCTTCAACTGCTGAATTTGTAAGTTCCATGGATGGATGAGGCTGTTTCGTTAAGATAAAGGGTTAAGATACAGAATTCAATTTGTACACACCCCTTGACTGTAAATTTTCCAACTGAAGGTCTTGGTCGTCACAAATTCAAACTACAAATCAATACTTGGAGGGATTTTTAATACTTTTTAATCAATATTTGGCAGTTATTCACTACTTTTCAGTCTAAAAATGCCATATTTTGCCCAAATTCTAGATATGTTAGGATAAATTCCACTAGCACCTTGTCAATTTAGGGCTATGAATTTCCATCTACTGTAAATTTGATGCATAATGGAGGTGTGAGACACCTTACCCCCCCCCCCCCCCCCCCCAAGCCCTTCCCCCCCCCCCCTCCTCTATGGGAACATTCTTGCATCTTCACCACATAAAAAACCTTTATTTTTATGAAACCCCAACATTGCATGAATGATCTCACCCAAATTGTCATGATATTAATGTATTCGCCATATTTATCTAGATGAAAAAATTTCGCAAATATTCTGACAATCGCCTTGGTTGCTGACATGACTGTCTGCCATTTACATCTCTGATGTTCTGTCTCACATTTAGAATTGCAAACCATTTAATATTAAATAACACTCAAATGGTAGGCCTGTAATTTAATTTCAGGATATATACAGTGTGCACTGATGAGTCATAGAAAAACAAAAACTTCTCTACTTTTCATCACAAAAAAAAGGGTTCATCACTTGCAAATATTTTCTTGGAACTAAAAAGGTTCACAGTTTGCCTCAAAAAAGAGCTTATGACCCCTCATTGGAAAGATTAGGGTGCAATGAGGGTTTATATTCTATTTTAACTTGTTGTGAGCTAGAAGCTACTATCAGGGCTTTCAAAAAAAGTGAGGGTACCAGAGCAAACGCCAATATTTTCTTTGCTCATGTTTCATATTCAGTTAAATGCAAATATTGCCAAATTTTTGTTTATATAAATTTCTTTTAAACCACATTATTTGTAATAAAAACAATTTGAATAACAAGTTCAGACCACCAAAAATAATTCAGCCCTCAACCAGTTAAGAAATAATGGAAAAAAATACTAAAATTTGAATGGCAAATTTAGTGAACAGTGTTGGTGGGATATGGCCGTAATATTAGGTAATGGGTTATTAACTGGAGAAACCTGTGACCCAGAAGCTCATTATTATAGTGATGGCAACAACAACTACCGAATGCTTCCCAATGCTTTGATAGGGTTTACAGCAAATAAGATGAAAATGTCAGTGGCATCACATACCAGAACTCTTTATCTCTGTACAAAAGCAATGCCGTGAGCAACAGCTACACAAAATTATCTTTTTCCTTTGAATGATACCTCTTCAAGTCAGCATTTGAAAACTAATTTTGTGTCAAAGGAGTTCAAGAGTCTATCCATGAGGAATTAATTAGGACTAGTGAATGTGCCAGAGCTAAGAGTATTTATACAAAATTGGTCAGGCAAATAACTATGGCTTTGAAATTTTTCCTGAGAAAACTAATTTGATATAACTGTCTATCATTACGGCACTATTAGGCAAATCTGAGCCGTATAAAACGATAGAGTATTTATTGAAGTAGCAAAAAAAGGTTTTGATAAAAATTTATGCCAAACTGCAAGTCAATTACACAGAAAAGACTATTTGTGACTGCGCATAGAGTATGGTTTTAAGACCGTGACATCAAACGCTGTTGGTGAGAACTCATACACATGCTACAACTTGATGCCACAATAACATGAAATTCATTATAACTCTTCTAATGCAAGAAGTTTTTTCTGTCAGCAGGGAGAATTCAATTTTTTTAGAAAAGAAACAAAGCTAATGTGTAACATTGTTACATTTCATAATTGGCAAATGCCAATGGTTGTTGTTTCCAGAGGCGGCTGAGCTTAGGGGGTTGGGAAGTGGGGGTGGTGGTCATGAGGGCTTCAGCCACTTTTGTGGCCAACAATGCTCAAAATATATTGAAAATGGTAAAAATGAGCTCAACCGCTTGTTATTCTACTTGAGATTCTAAATACCAAAGAACTGACTTCTGAGTCCCATCTCCCATAAGCATATCAGAGTTCACAATGTGGCCTAGTGGGTGATTTTAGGGATTTACTGGACTACTAGCACCGATTTGGTGCCAGTTGACCACTTATCACCTAAAATCATCCAGATTGCCTGTTACATCATATTTTTTTTACATGACTTTGTAGAAGGACCCAGAACCCCATCTTACACCTCAGTCCCTTTACTTTCAAAGTCACTCCGCCACCCTTGGTTTAATTAAGTTGGGGAAGAGTATAGAAAGAGGAATCCAGTTCCACAGTTGAGGGCCGGGAGATTTTGCCAAAGAAAACTTAGAAATCTGTATGTGAATTACAGCAACTTCAGGCACTCTGTGACAACTTCTCTAAGGCTAAACACTTAAATTATCCTGCCATGCCAAATTTTACCAAATATGACAGTCCTTTATTGTTTGTGAGGAAGTTTTATTGAAAATTTCTAACACATTTGTAACTCTATCATCAGATTAATCGTGGAAAGATCTCTTGGACAGTTAACAGATAAAAGTGTTTTTATCTGGGCATGTCAGAACAACCTGATGACCATCATGTATTTCATTTTAAAATATGTGACAGGAGTCATGTCCGGCACAGTTCCATGCAATTCCTGGGATTCTCATAGGGGTAAAGGGGTTGTGGGGTGGGGGAATAGGTGGGAGTGGGGAGGGAGTCAGTACATGTAGTAATGCATGACAAACTTTTGACAGGCATTTATGGGTCTTAAAGTTTTATTTGACCAATACCACTTGTGTTGTGTTCTAGAGCAAGACATACACTTGTGTTGATGACCAGGCTTGAAACTGGAATAGAAGCTGGCTGTCCCCAACCTCACCCCACCACACCCCACACCCTCCTTAGGACATTTTTTTGTATTCTGTGTATTTATTTTAAAGAATTACTTTTATTTATTATTATTTTAAAGAAGTATATTGAATTAGGTTGAAGCCTGAAAATAAGCAGACTGTCATCTGTAGAATGAGGTCCCCAGAGGGTGAATTTAGTGATGCTACCCTGCACAGCAGGGTAGCATCACTAAATTTACCATCTGTGAACCACAATCTGAACCGAAGTCTCTGGCCTAAAGAAAAAGAAGTACCCAGAGGATAAATTGGTTCACTGTATTGGATAGCATCAGCCAATTCACCCTCTGGGTGCATATTTCCAGGCTTAGTTAAGTTTCAAGTTCGTATGGATATGGTCAATGCCACACACTGGTGAAAAATTTTAACCTATGACCCATTATTCTGAAAAATTTTCAGATGCTAACTTTGTTGATTAATGGTGGGATATAAGCCATAGGCTCTGTGAAAGAGATAGTATTGAAATGGTTAAATGGATAACCGATCTGAAACCAGTTACCTACCTAACCAATTAGAAAAACCATGAACCGGTTATCCAAAATATCAATAGTGATCGTCATTCCATGGCTGACAAGTAGTAAATCTGCGGTTTCTCCTTTGGGATAAATTACACCTGGAAGCCATATTGTATATATTGAGAAATAATTGACTTTGGCGTCCAAGACTTCGTTAATGATCAGCAATTCCTTGAGTATTGAGTAATCGCAGAAACTATTCCACAGTATGTATACACATGAATGTTGCTGAGTACTCGACAACATTCATTTGTATACACACTGCGGAATAGTTTCTGACAATACTGCTTTCCAATTCTTATAGTTTTGAACCAATATTCAGTGAAATAATGGCCGTGGATAACCAGATATTAACCGGTTATAGCTCTTGGTTTGTCAGTTGTGAAAATGAGCCAACTGCTTCAGCCTTAGAAAGAGATAATGAATTGATTAAATTCCTAATTACATTATGGAAAAAATCTGCATCTTGAACTTTCAGTATTTTGATTCTGTGTGCAGAGGGTTAATAAAACCTCACTCTTAACTGAATTTCTGTCTAACAACTGATAATTCAATGAACATTAAGACCTCTGTACATTACTTGGCATACTGAGGGTTGGTCCAGTTCATGTTTCATTATTTCATTTCAATGGTTTGCTTTTCAATTATTTTTTTTACTGTCAGGATTTAATTGAGTCTGCATAATTTATCCAACAAATTTATCTCTGCTTACTGAAGGTGGTAATTGAATGTATGTTTCTTGATTACATGCGCTCACTTTATAGTTTGGCCCAATCGGGCGTAATTGCGTTCTCTAATGAGAAAGCTGTTCCAAACTACATGGTCTGTGCTTAGTAAAGAGGGATGATACGCCGTCAAAAGAACAAACATAATATTTTTCCAGCATCATTTCTGCTTAATAGACTATTAAATAGAGTTGTAACCAACTGTGAAATTAACCTTAAGTATGAAGTCTTTGTGAGCAGAGGGTAGTGAATGCAGTTGACGTAGTGGCCAAAATGGATTACTTTCAGTGAATTTAACATAATGTGCAGTGTATTCTAATTGATGGTTTGTAAAGAAAAGTATATTTGATGCTCTTCTGCACATACAGAGAGGCAGATCACCTAATAAATATGGAATATGTGTCTCAACAGCTGTCCTGCATTACATGTAGGCTTGTTATACCTTTATACCAAACCTTTCAGTACCTTGATTGATTGAATGACCAAAATTTAATACAGTGGAGCCTACTGAACTGTACATCTTCCGTTAATTGATTAACCCTGTTAATTGGGAGTGCAGTGGCTCAGTAGGTAGAGATGCAGGCTGTGGCAACTGCGCTGTGTCCTTGGGCCAGACACTTAATTCCCATTGCCCATGTGCAGGCATGGTGGCATTGTGTATTAAGGTGTACTGCACGTCGATGGTACACTTGTCTACAACCAATGATAACCCTGCTTGTGTGGAGTTAGTATGTTGGGGAGTGTGACAGTTGCTTGCCATTTCTCGGTGGTTATCTCCGGTTTCCTCCACCCGTAAAACTGTCCCTGGTTGTCGATAGTGTTGGTGTACTCCAATAACTAAATAAACATGTTAATTGTACATAACTTACAAACACTAAACCATTTACCATACCTAGGATTGCCTAGCTACTTGTCGTGTTGGTGGTTCTCCATAGTGTGATGGAGTGTATTCAGAAAACAAAGATTTCTATTTTTATTTAAAGACACTTTAAGTAATCAACCTTTTTAATAAATTTTAAAATTGTTTCTATTCTTTTAAACAAGACTCAAGTTTCAAATCATCAGGTTGATTTGTAAGGATTACACTGTATTATAGCATCATCTCTGGTTACTACTCAAACTACTCCTGCCTTAGACATTTTAGTATAATTCTT
Organism: Pictodentalium vernedei; assembly: GCA_031216915.1. Lineage (NCBI taxonomy): Eukaryota > Metazoa > Mollusca > Scaphopoda > Dentaliida > Dentaliidae > Pictodentalium > Pictodentalium vernedei. The sequence goes on from CM062289.1 coordinate 356,806,376, forward strand.
TCTTAATTTTAATTCATCATTTTACTTCGTAACTGACAGACTTGTTTTATTTTTCACCAGATCTTGCCATGATATACCCCTGGCCAGGGACCAGCCGTGAGGGCGACTAGGGCGATTAAGTCGCCCTTCTAAGCCCAAAGTCGCCTAGAAAAATAGTCGGGGCGATTACAAGTCGCCCTCTAAAAATTGGCCAAAATGAGAAAAGGCTGAACTGAGTGGTGCGAGGTTTACATGAAAACGAGTATTTTCAAAAATCGAATGTGCTCGAGTGTGATAAATGGGCATTTTAATTCGTCAAATAAACGTCCATTTATTTGAAATCACACGACAAGCAATTGTCCATTGTCGCTTTTGGCGGATTTTTTTATTTCTATTTTGTTGCGTTCCAGTCGGAGCTTCAAGTGTCAAAACGAAAATCTAAATTTTATAGTAAATTTCCTTTCTTATTATACCTACCACAATTGTTTACTACAGGCTTGCACTACAGTGGAAGTCCCTAACTCGGATAAAATACTCTCTATTTTTGTCTTTCCCAAGCAAGTTGGGAAAGAAAAGTGGTGCAAAAGCACCAATAAAAATAAGCCAAAACTGGGTCGAGTGCAACCGGCGCAGACCCAGTACGGGACGCTCTCTCCCAAGTACAACTCCACGACTTCCGTTGCCAGTGCGCATACCGTCTCTAAAGACTCATTCTTTTTGAATCCGTAAACGTTAGAGTTATGTGATAAGCGGGGAGGAAAGATTCTTTACCCGTAAAGAAGACGGGAGGGCCTCCATGTAAACAATTGTGGTAGGTATAATAAGAAAGGAAATTTACTATAAAATTTAGATTTCTTATCAACCTACTCACAATTGTTTACTACAGGCTGAATAGACAAAAGGCTGGAGGGAATCGCATAACCAACCCCCACATAACCCTAGTGCACTGGAACCGCGAAGCAGAAGGAAGAGGTCCCGAGGCTTATCAACCATAATGTCGCAATCATTGGTAAAGGACAATGAAAAGAGACATATGAGCCTGTGTGACACACAGACAGAAAAAAGGGGCAGTAACAGCACAAGGCTGAAACTGACCTTCAAGAAGCCTAATGGCTATGGCAGACAACAGCCTGAGCAGAAGAAAGAGGACCCAAGGCAAAAAGGTCCTCCGACTGCTCCTGCAACTGGCGTAAATAAAAGGTGGAGAAAGTAGAAGCATTTCTCCAGTAGGCTGCCTGCATAACATCCGACAACTTGACGGACTTAGAATAAGCCCAAGAGGTAGACAGTGCCCGCACCTCGTGGGCAGAAATACGATTGGTAATACAATCGCCAGCTGCTAAACGACTATAAGCCGTACGAATAGCAAGACAAATCCATCGAGAAATGGATTGAGGAGAGATCTTCTGTCGACCCGGAATGAGAGACAGAAAAAACCGTTTTCTGCCCTTCCGTATGAAGCGTGTCCGATCAAGATAAATGCGAATAGCACGGACCGGACAGAGCAAAGGGCGAGTACCCTCAACAGAGGGAAGAGCCCTGATACAGATAGGAGGAGGAGTAGTATCTGGTAACTGATTCTTAGCCAAAAAGGAGCAATCAGTGGTAAAAGTAACACTGTTGGGAGAACTCCTAAAAAAGGCCGGGTCAACCGAGAGGGCGTGAAGCTCACTAACCCGTCTGGCCGAAGCAAATGCCATCAGAAAAGCCGTCTTGTATGTGAGAAAATGCATATCCACCTGGGATAAAGGTTCGAACGGCGCCCCCCCAAGCAAAGCAGCACCCACGAAAGATTCCATCGTGGAGTAAGCTGCAAAGTCCGAGGCCTTTTCAAAGAAAAGTGCCGAACAAGCTTGGAGAGGTAAGGATTAGTGCCGATACGACGCTTCCCCACATAAGAAAAAGTCTCTGAAAGCATAGACCTGTAACCCTTGATGGTAACAGGCTGGAGACCCCGAGAATCAAACAGATATACCAGAAACTCCGCAATCTGTGAAATCGAAGGATTGGCATAATCAACAGAGTGATCAGCACACCATCGACAGAAGACCTTCCATTTAGCTGCATAAGCTAAACCAGTGGAGTGCCTCCTTGAAGAAGAAATGCACTCCACTGCTCGTCTCGAAAAACCTCTACGGAGGAGACAGGACCTGACAAAAGATATGCGTGAAGGCACAATGAAGTCGGGTCGACGTGAAACCTCCTCGGGCGACCTTGACAAAGAAGGTCGCGACGTAGCGGGAGACGTGCCGGAACCGCCGCCATCAGCGAGCGGAGCTGATTGATCCACACCCGCTGAGGCGACAGGGGAGCGATCAGAATGATTCGACAACTGCAGGTTCGAATTTTGGCGAGAACCTGAGGAAGAATCGGAACCGGCGGGAAGGCGTAGCCGACTAGACCGTTCCAATCGAGTGACAGAGCGTCCACGGCAAAAGCCAGAGGATCTGGACACGGGGACACGAAAGTGTCCACCTGATGGTTCCAACGAGTCGCAAAGAGATCGATGTGGGGACGTCCCCAGAGATCGCAAAGCGACTGGAACACTGCCCTGTGAAGCATCCACTCGGTGGAAATAACCCTGCCCTGTCAGGACAGGGAGTCGACTAGGACGTTCAGACGACCGGGAATGTGACGAACAACCACCCCGGCGTGAACCTCCTGAGCGAGCAGTAAAAGATCCCGAGCTAACTCGTACATCGGAAGCGAGTGCGTGCCGCCCTGGTTCCGAATGTAAGCAACCACTGTCGAATTGTCGGATAGTAGAAGGACCTGGCGATTCGACAAGTGAGGGATCCACTGCCTGAAACTCAGAAGAAGAGCAAGAAGCTCCTTCTGGTTGATGTGTAGAGCTGCTTGATCCTGGTCCCACATCCCGTGTAGGGAAAGACCGAGAGGATCCAACGTCGCACCCCATCCGAGATCGCTGGCATCTGCCGTCAGGACGCGATCGGACGTGGGTAAGTCCAGCGGAACACTCTGCGTAAGCCACTGAACATCTGTCCAGGGAAGAAGGTGAGGATACAGAGAGTCCGGAAACGGAAGCACCTGATCCAGAGAATCTACATTCGGTCTCCAACGACTGAGCAGAAAGTGTTGGAGAGGTCTGACACGCAGCCGACCTAGAGGAATGAGATCCGTCACCGAACCGCAGAGACCGATCAGCCGGAGAAAACTCCGAGCGGTCGCGGACCTGGACTGGGACAGAGTCAGAGCAAAAGCTGAGAGAATCACAGCCTTGGCCTGGGGAACAGCCACCAAATTGAATTTGGTTTGGAAAGACATCCCCAGATGACAAAACGACTGAGAAGGGACCAGGTCCGACTTCTCCTCGTTGACTCTGAATCCTAGCGACGTGAGCAAGCTCAACAGAGTGGCGACATCCGATTCCAGTAAGGCAGCATTGGAATGCCTCTGGAGGATATCGTCCAGATATGCCGAAGTAGTCACCCTGGACTGTGTGCGATGGAACGCTATCACATGCGACATCAGTCTGGTGAACGCCCAAGGAGCCAGGTTGAGGCCGAAAGGCATGGCCTTGAACTGGTAAACTCGCCCCAGAAAAGCGAACCTGAGATACTTCCGTGACGCCCGATGCATCGGAACGTGGAAGTAAGCGTCTCGCAGGTCGATGCTGGCGGCGAAATCTCCCTGGTGAATTGAATGGCAGACTGACCTGAAAGTCTCCATGCTGAACTTGGGAGCAATGATAGACTGGTTCAGGACGCTCAGATCGATAACCGGTCGGAGTCGGCCGTCCTTCTTCGGCACCAAGAACAGGCGGGAATAGAAACCCACTGACTGAACGTTCTTGACGACCTCGATCGCCCCCTTTGCCAGGAGATTGGCAATCTCCGTGGACAAAAGTTCCCGACGTAAAACGTCTGAAGGAACTGTGGTTGGAAGAGGCACCCTTGACAGAGTGGGGTGCCGTCGGAAGGATATGCGCAGCCCGGACCGAACAACATCTAACACCCATGGATCGGATGTGATGGTGGTCCAATGGTCTGCAAACTCTGCTATCCTTCCTCCAACCTGGGACGAGTCGAGGTGAGGACCTTCATTTCGAGCCCCGACGAGGCCCGCGAGAGGAGAAACCACCTCCTCTGCTAAATGAAGAATCCTGAGACTTCCCTCGATTCTGCCGACCCCTACCTTTACCCCGTGAGTAAGAAGCAGAGGAGGCGGCAGAAGGACCAGCCTTTTGCTTCACAGAGGAAGCAGAAGGGTACTTGTTAGGCTTGGAACGGCCCTTGCCTCCCCGAGAAGGCTGATCAAGCTGACGAAACAGCAGCTGATCTTTGGAATGACGTAGGACGTCATCCCGGACCGTCGACACGGAACCATGGAAAAGTTGCGGACCTGCCAAAGAAGCAGATCGAAGAGTAGCACGCTGCTCCTCGGGAAGGGATCGTCCTGTGTCCAGCACAGCGTCCCTTCGAACTAATTCCAAATTGGCCGTGTTACAGGCATGCGTGTGAGTAAGGTGCATAAGCGCCTTGGACAGCACACGCAAAGGAGCCTGTACCTCGTCAAACTTATCTGGAGGCAGATAAGCAGCCAAAGCTGAGACGACGTGATCTGAGAGAGAAAGCATGCCAAGCATCTCTCTAGATAAGCCCAACGTGGACTCCAGAGTCGTCATTGGAATGACGGCAGACTTGGGCTTGGAAAGCCCGAGGGAAGTGGAGTCCTGATCCAGAACCGTCAAAGTCTGGCAGACTGACGGATTGGCGGAATCGTAGGAATGATAACGCACAGGAGGCAAAAAGGTGTCAACCCTGGTGAAGAACGAAGTCTTCAAAGCCTTGGAATTCAGCTTGGCATCCAATGCTGAAAAAGCTTCAACCACCTGTACCGACTGGCACGGTCGAAGGCGCCCAGAAGCAGGTTGCTCCATAGGCTGTTGGCGCGCGACCGAAGATCGCGGCCAGGCTGACACTGTCGGCTGGTTAGCAGGTTTGAGCTCAGGCAGAAACCCAAACACAAAGTCAAGAGCCGCCCCCAAGTCCGAAGACTGCTGGCCCTCGACCTCAAGCATGTCGGACTCCTCCCCAGAGTCGGAAGACACATAGCCCATCGTGGGCAAACCAGCCGACGCCTCCCATGGTGTCGGGACACCAGAGGAATCGGAAACCGGCCTGTTTCCAATCCCGGGAGGCGGTGCCATAGGAGGCGCCTGGAAACCACCCATAGCCTCGCTGGAAGCAACAGGAAGGCTCTTTGAGAGAACCTGAGAGAGTAAGGAGAGGGCCTCCCTAAGCTCACTGCCTGTACCGACCGGTTCGACAGGGGAGCGAACCGGCAAAGTGGCTTCACCTCTGACCCTCTTAACCAGCGAAGGGTCACGATCCTCCAAAACACCCGACGCGGGACGACGGGCGGCAGCCGAAACATCTGAAGGCAGACGTGTATAGGGGTACGATGCACCCCGAGGATCAATATTGCGAGAACTCATGAGAGTCACCGCGGACCTCTGCGGGGCAGAAGGTCCAGGCTGCACAAAAGGCGTTGGTCCCCCAAAACTGGTCGTGTGACCAGAGTGAGCGGACGGAAACACCCCGGAGTTCATAGTGTTTCCACTATGAACATCCGAATCCAAAGACACAACTGTGGTACTCGACGGCGACGAGACCACAGCGATGGGCTCGGCCGGCAGCCCCTTCCGACTTCGCCGAGTTGAAGTCAGGGAAGGCTGGGGCCGATATCCCACGTCTACAGTATCGGACAGTTCTGCAGTCCCCTGCAGCGAAAAGCCGAGGCCGGCTGAAACAGACAACGAAGCAGACGGACCAGCAGCAGTAGTAGATACGTCGAGAGTCGTTGAGGCTGGTGAAATAATGGAGAGAGCACACCGGCTCGGCTCCGAAGGAGGAGTCACAACCCTAGTGACAGCCTCAGATGTCGACTGGAGGGGGACCGTAGTCCCGGAACCAGGCATCTCTACACCAGAACACTCAACGGCTCCCGCAGTATCCACCACAGGAAAAGACTGCACATCCCCCACGGAGGAGGAATAACTCTCACCAGACAGAGTCGGTTCGGGAGGCCCCGAACGACCACGTTCTCCTTTCCCGCGGGAGCGGGAGGCACGGCCACGAGAACGAACGACACGATTTACAGACGCCCAAAAGGTGGAAGACCATGTTCCACAGACACCACACGGCCGCTCGGCCGAACACCCATTACAGGAGGAACACGACGAATGTACATCGTCCACATGCTTAGGCAGCAGACACTGCCCACAAGGAATTGTCCTAGGCATGAAAGAGGTGAGAGGAGCAGAGAAGGTGAGATCAGAAAACAGAACACCCCCAAAGAGAGAAAGGTGACAGAAACAAAGACCCCAGACGGCCGACCGGGAACCACCCAACAGGAAGACTACTCTCAACAGAAAGAAGAAACACTGTAGGAGTGGTACCCCGCTGACACCTAACTCTAACACAATTAAAAAATTTTGCAAAAAAAGCATTAACAATAATTGTGAAATAATCTAAGTCCGAACCGCGTGGCCCGCGAAATTCGCGCGCGACTCGAGAGAGAGCAAATAAATATACATGATGGACATATAATAGAAAAAAGAGAATATAAAACACTGTTCCTGAGAATACAAAGGATACACTGCGGTATAATGAATCAGGAATCATCAAACATCGAGTTGGTGGAACACTGATAAGCGTGCAAAAACATCTCGACACGAAGCGGATTTTAAAAAGAATGAGTCTTTAGAGACGGTATGCGCACTGGCAACGGAAGTCGTGGAGTTGTACTTGGGAGAGAGCGTCCCGTACTGGGTCTGCGCCGGTTGCACTCGACCCAGTTTTGGCTTATTTTTATTGGTGCTTTTGCACCACTTTTCTTTCCCAACTTGCTTGGGAAAGACAAAAATAGAGAGTATTTTATCCGAGTTAGGGACTTCCACTGTAGTGCAAGCCTGTAGTAAACAATTGTGAGTAGGTTGATAAGAAATAAGTGACTTACGCGACTCAACAAAACAACCCAGTTTGAAAGTAGGTTACGTCGCTTAGGATGCCGAAAATGTATACACAACGGACGTATTTTATAACACATTATTTTCATTTCGATTTGCTGACGACTGTTAACTGTTGGGCTGTCTATTCCCAGAAAAACATGAATGGAATTGAAACACATGAAAAAAAGCTTCAGTGATGTCAAGAAAAGCTTTGTACAGGACACTTGTGCATGTGGACGATCTTGAAAAAGGGTCCTCCTAAACATCGGAATGACATGAAATGACACCGGAATGCCATAAAAATGATGCGGAATGACATTTCTTTTACAAAATACTCGACCCCAGAATGTATTTTGTTTATTAACTAACAAAGTACCTCCCAAGCAACCTTCTTACATCTGGTCCTGTTCACACTTTCAGACTTAGGAAATTATTAGCTTAGTAGACTTTGTTGAAAGGCAACCACAGGAGGGTGATGGGGGATTGGCACGAAGAAGAGGTGAGGGGTCATGAAGGAGAAGGTAGCAGTGGGGGATTTTCAGTCAATAATTACATTGTGATTTTTTAACCTGGCACAGATGCATCATAGACAACTGGACCTGGATTATTTGTACGTTAATGGAGGACCATAAATTGAAAATATGAAGGGGCGGCGGGGGTGGTACATGAATATTCTTAATTTTCCCCACTTGCCTATGAAGTCTCCCTACATGACTCTGCAGTCTCCCTATTTTTTCTGGAGGGAGACTTGAAGTCTCCCTAAAATTCCCCCCTTGGCTGGTCCCTGCCCCTGGCTGCTGATTTGGCATTAAGCACCAATAAAAGAATAAATTTTACTTCATATTTGACTTTACTTTTTTAGAGTTTCTCCCATTATATAGCCTTAGCAGCTGCTGAGGCATTAAGCACCAATAAATAAATAAATTACCATACCTTCACTACAAATTTTACTTGTTAATTGTTAGAGTGCAAAATTATTTTGCAAAGTCGATTTGTAACGTGTATTTTTTTCACAGATTTTATTGCTAGATGGCAAGGCGAGCCTTAGCTTTGCACGATTTTCTTGATATTAAATAATTAATTGTTGGTGCACATTGGCGCTGTGTACTAAGGCCAACCCTGCTTGTGTGGAGTTAGTACTTTAGGGAGCCCGACAGTTGCTCACCATTGCTCAGTGGTTCTCTCTGGGTACTCCGGCTTACTCCACCAATGGAACTGTCAGACACGAGGTGACCCTGGCTGTCAAAAGAGTCATTAAACCCCAATAAATAAATAAATAATTAATTTGTTACAATTTATTGGAGAGTGCCTATTGGCACTTTCCAATAAAGTGTAACAAAACAATTTCATATAATATATATTCTTTGTTCTACTGCTGAGCAAACATCAAGCTAATGCATGTGGTGTAAAGCTTGTAAAGTGGTTTTTAGCACTTTTCAATAGAGCCATGTTAGTTGCTTCTACCACCCAACCAGTTAATTGCATATAGGTTGTAGAATAAACTCCTGTTAATGGAATAAAAAATCTTATAATCTGTCAAAGATTTACTCTGATATCCACTGAATTACCCACATTTAAAGATATTTTTAGTCTGTTATACCAATGAGCTCTATCAGGGAGTGTGGTGGCTCAGTGGTAGACTGTTGAACTTCTATACTAGAGGTCCCAAGTTTGATTCCCATCTGGGATGACCCGCGTTGTGTCCTTGGGCAAGACACTTTATCCCGGTTGCCTACATGGGGGCACGATGACGCTGTGGACTAAGGCGTATTGCACATCGATGGTGCACATGTCTTGAACCGCTGTAACCCTGCTTGAGCGCAGCTTGAACAGAGTAAGAATGCTGAGGAGCTGACAGCTGCTCGTCGATGCTCAGTGGTTCTCTCCGGCTTCCTCCACCTGTAAAACTGTCATTATTATTAGCCATTGTGCATAAGTATGTGACCTTAAACACAAATAAATAAATAAATGAGCTCTATCAAACAAGATATAATAGAATAAATGCTCAGCTTCTAACTAGAAGACAGGAAAATGACCTAATTCCTGTTAACTGTATACTCCTGTTAATCAAATATTTTTCTCTGGCAAAGTGGTTATTTAATTAACAGGGTTCCACTGCACTCTGAACTCTCTGTCACTGAACATGTCGACACAATATGCTGCCTACTATTTATTATATATATTTATTTGATGGAGGTTTAGGGAGCACGGTGGCTCAGTAGGTAGAGATGCAGGCTGCAAGCCAAGAGGTCCTCATTTTGAATCCCACCTGCAGCAACCACGTTGTGTCCTTGGGCAAGACACTTCATCCCAATTGCCCACGTGGGGGCATGGTGGAGTTGTGTACTAAGGCATACTGCATGTCGATGGTGCACTTGTCTTCAACCAATGCACGGACATTCGCACTTGGATGATTGCAAACAAATTAATGATAAATGATGATAAGACTGATTTCCTAATAATTGGTTCATGTCAGCAACTCACTAAAATTGACATCAACTCACTGAAGGTAGGAGATTCCACCATCAGGGCAAGTGACAGTGGATGCCATCTTGGTGCCTTCTTCGACTCAGACATGTCTATGGACAAACATGTTACAAATATGTGCAACAAGGCCTTCAGGGTTCTATACAAAATTAAACAGATAAGACAGTTCCTTACAAAAGACTCCACAAAAACTCTAGTTCATGCTTTTGTAACTTTACATTTGGAGTATTGTAATGCCTTACTGTTCAGCCTTCCACAATACCAGTACTCTCACCTGCAAAAAGTATTAAATGCATCAGCCTGAGTGGTATGTAGTGTATCACGATCTCAACACATCACTCCTGTTTTGATGGATCTGCACTGGCTGCCAGTAAAGCACAGAATAATTTTCAAAACTTTATTATTAGTTTTCAAGGCACAAAATAACATATCGCCAGCCTACTTAGAAGAACTCATCAATACCAAGGACGTGTGTCAATACAACCTGAGGTCTGATGGTAAAATGCTACTACATGTCCCAAAAATAGGTGTAAGACATTTGGAGATAGGTCATTCTCATTTGCTGGTCCTCACTTGTGGAATAATTTACCTAATCATCTAAAAAGACTGTCAAATGTCAACATTTTCAAGAAAGATCTCAAAACATATCTGTTTCAAAAAGCCTTTTAGTGATGTTCTGGACTGTAAAATACTGTATATATTCTGTTTGTATATTTGCACAAGCTCAGTAACATGTACAGTGCCTTAGAATATGGTTCTTTATCCATTGAACTATAATTTTGGCACTATATAAATGGGTATATAATTATTATTATTATAAGTTAGAAGCAGGGTTAATCCTGCACATAACATAACAACCCAACCGGCATTGATTATATTCTCAAAATAAATTTTTTTTAACCCTTTACCCAACGCAGGCAATTTTAAAATTCATTATTTTAAATATCATTTTTTAAAAAAAAATTCAACAAAACCATATCATGTGACCCCTCTTTGGAACAAGCTCGACGAGCTCGTTCCAAAGAGGGGTCACATGATATGGTTTTGTTGAAATGTTTCGAAAAATAATATTTTTTCAGCAGCTGTATTTGCATATTATGCGGGTGATTTCTTGGGTAAAGGGTTAAACATTTTTTCCTTGGAAAAACAAAGCTTATGACTCCTCAATGAAATAAGCTGAGCTCATTCCATTGAGGGAGCATAAGCTATGTATTTTAGACAAATCTGTAAAATCTAGTTATTCAAAACAATTTTCTGAAAGTGTCATTCATCTAATATTTGAGTTAACTAAAAAAAACTAAACTGCCAGCAAAACATATACAAATAAGAGGGACATTCTTTTGTTCAGAATTTTATTATTTACCAGTTTACTGATGATAAATTGAAAATTTAAGCTAAGCTTCAATATTCTTGGCTATTCAGATGAATCTAAATGCTAATACTGTTAAAATTAAATGGGCCTCAGCACTGTTGACCCTCAGCCCTCAATTTTTTTCAGTGAGACTCAGTGTTCTTAACCAAACAGGTATACTTTTGCATAGTAGTGGCAGAATCTTTTTGAAAGTGGGGAGGGGAGAATGTAAAATAGGGTAGTATACTATACCAAGAATGGCATGTGCACACATTTGCATAGTGATCTGTGAGGGGTTAATAGATGATTTGTGCGATGAATGTGGGTTTATGCTTCATGTTTTGACAAGTGACCTTAGATATTCCCATCTGTCTGTGGAGATACTTTTCATTTCTGAAGACATGGGCACTGTTGCTTTTTACATGTGTGTGTGTGTGGGGGGGGAGGGGGGGGGGGTCATAATTCCTAACCCCCAATTCTGAAGAGCTCTGCTTTTGCAATGAAACAGTCAATTTTATTTAAATGAGGTTCTGTGATGAACTGAAAGAATTAAAATTATTAAAATCATTTCAGTGAACTCAGCATTCTAGACCTCTCAGTCAACCAAAGAATTAAAATGATCAAAATCATTGCAGTGAACTCTGCATTCTACACCTCTCAGACCATGTTGTGTTCCAAAATTGTTAAACTCATTTAAAGAAACCGAGCATTACACAAGGCCTCTTGGATCAACCATAGTATTAAAGTTGTCAAACTCATTTCAAGTGGCTAAACTGCTTGGCATCTCGGATCAACTGTGCAACTAAAAGTGCCACACTCAATTAACGAAGTAAGAATTCTAGGCCTCTCAGACTATCTTAACCCCCTGTACACTGATGTCAAAATATCTAAATTTCAGGCAGAAAAAAATTCCCATAATGCAAAGAGAAATTTAACCAATTGAGCTCTGTCAAACGAGATTGAATTGGTAAATTTCTAGATGCATTATGTGAAAAAACAGCTTCCTGAAATTTTGGTATTTTGACATCAGAGTGAAAGGGGTTAAGAATGAAAACTATCAAACTTATTCTGATTGGGCATCCTAGGCCTCTCGGATCAACAAAAGATCTAAAACTGTCCCAATATTTTTCCATTTAATATCACCATTCAGATCAACCAAAGTATAACATAGCCCCAACTTGATTGCATATCACTTATTTGTAAAATGCCTTTAATCTATCTATTATATAAGTGGGAAGTCTGTGATTCCATCATTCCATCCAGACAGAAATTCCAGCTTTGATCATCTCCCTTGATATCCAATAGCCTCCTTTTCTGTCCTTGTATGGGCAAACCTTCTTGTCATGGGACAGGTGGGCCCACTAGTTATATAAATGAGAAGGGTTCGTGATTCCATCTATTCTGTCCAGCTAGAAATTACAGTTTTATCTCCCTTGCTTTGCTACAGGGTACTTTTCTGTCCCTGCATGGGTAGACCCACCTACTGGGTAGTGTCCTTTCTGTCCTTGATGGCTGGACCACCTACCTTTATATAATTTCCAAACACAAAACCATTTACCTTTGTCCAAATTTGATCTGTTAATTGCATGTAGGTTTTAGAGTGAACTCCTGTAAATGGAATAAATAGTTGGGTTTTTTATCTATCCAAGAATTAGTTACCCCAGAATTCTCCACTTGTATAACCTCACAGACCTCTATACTTGAGATTAGAATTTAATCCATTTTATCTTGTTTGATAGACCTTCATGAGCTCTTTCAAATAAGATATAATAGGACAAATGTTCAGTTTATCCTTGAAAGATAAGAAAAATGATCAACTTCCTGTTAATGAAATACTTCTTTTAATTGAATATACAGATGCCTCAACACTTAAACAATCAAACTGAATTTTATAAAATTTAGAATTCTAGGCCTTTCAGATCAATCTAAGTTCTAAAACTATCCAAAAATATTTCATTGAGATTCAGCAATCTCAACTCCTCAGGACCAACTGTAGAACAAAAATAGTTAAATATATTTCAATGACCTCCATCCAACATGCTAGGCCTCACAGAACATTAAAAGTTAAAACAAATTTTTTCAGTGAGTTTAAGCATAGTAGGCCACGTGGCATCTCCTCAGTATTGAACAGTAAAACTTGGGACTCAAAGCCAAATAAATCAATCTTAGCACTAAAAAGGTCAAACTTATTTCAATGATCTTCAGTATTCTGGCTCCCCTCATTGTTATTCATTTATCAATTGGCATTTAAAATCACTTTCAGCATCTAGGGCTACATCATAACTGCAACATACTTTTGAAGTCCAACTCAGCCAGTTGTTTACACCAGTACTGCCCACTAAGAAGACTTCCACACCAGGCTATGATAACCGTGTCCTATTTTACCAGCAAAGCCAAGTTTGTTTACCACTGCAAATAAGCACCGCTTCACTTCCTGGGGGTCTCTCAGGGGAAACAAAGTGTTGAAATTTCAAATGTTTTCGAATGACTTTATCATTCTAGGCTCAAAAGATTAACTTGAGCACTAAAAGAGTGAAATTTTAATATTCCAATATCAGTGTGAAGAAGGTTAGACAATCCAATCTTATCTAACAGAGTTCATTAACTCCTTAAATGCTGCTGGTGGATATTCCTGCCTGGGACAGGAAATCTCTTGCCATCAAAATAAGTAAAATTTTAATATATTTAACCAAATTTTCCTTGGTAAATTGTATGGACTTTTTGACCAATGATTTCTTGAATCAAATTTTCATGAATTTTTCATCAAATCTAGACATGGCTGCTTCACAGCAGCCATGACTAGATTTGATGAAAAAATATTTCAAAATTATGCTGTGGGTTAGTTAAGAGTTTAGCCCTTGGCTAAATTTCTTGTATCAATTTATTTATATTTATTTATTTATTTATTTATTTATTTATTTATTTATTTATTTATTTATTTATTAAGGTTTTAACAACACTTTAACAGTCCAGGTCATACCGTGTCGGTGACAGGTTTACGGGTGGAGGAAGCCGGAGTACCAGGATAGAACCACCGAGCAACGACGAGCAGCTGCCAGCTCAACCAACATCATAAGTCTGCACTGCAGCATAGGCAAGGTCAGATCGGTTGAAGATATGCGCACCATCGATGTGCAGTACGCCTTAGTGCCCCCAAGTGGACAATCAGGCTTAAGTGCCTTGACCAAAGGACACAATGCAGGAGTCTGAATCGATAGCTCAGATGGTGACTCATCCAATGCCTAACCAGCATCGAGGTTGCTTAACTTCTGTGATCTGATGAGAACAGGTTATGACAATGCCACCGCATTCCCGCTCAACAGATTAACTTGGGCACTAAAAGAGTGAATTTTTTATATTCCAGTATCAGTGTGAAGAAAGTTAGACAATTCAATCTTATCCAGCAGAGCTCATTAATCTTTGCATGCTGCTGGCAGATATTCCTGCCTAGGACAGGAAATCTCTTGCCATCAAAAAAAGTAAAATTTTAATACATTTGACCAAATTTTCCCTGGTAAATTGTATGGACTTTCTGACCAATGATTTCTTGAATCAAATTTTCATGAATTTTTCATCAAATCTTGTCACGACTGCTTTACAGCAGCCATGACTAGATTTGATGAAAAAATATTTCAAAATTATGCTGTGGGTTAGTTAAGAGTTTAGCCCTTGGCTAAATTCCTTGTATCAATCATCAGTGGGAAAAATCCATTGCTTGAAATTTCAGTATTTTGGCATCAGGTGCAGAGGGTTATTAAATACTGCTGTTATGTGGAACAAACTAATTCTGCTCCAACAAAGAAATTTCTACACATGCATTTTTAACAAGACAAAAGGATTTACATTATGAAATAACATTCTATCTGAATTTTCAATGCATGCAGCTCACCTTATCAGTTGTCTCAGCTTATGTCATGATCCTCCCCATGTTATACAAAATCTGATGGTGGAGGTGAAATACCTGCTACATAAAATACAATTTAATTCCATGGATGGCTAAAGCTGTTTTTAGTTGGAAAAACGAATCCATCTCCCTAATTTCACACAACATTAAATGAGATAATTTATAAACATATCGCTGATTTAGCCTGTTCCATATGAAATCATTTCTCCCCATCCAATTTTAAAATTAATTTATATTTTAATGAGATTTATGTAGTTGCTTAGGATCCTTATGTGGATTCAAGTCAAGCCAATATATTCACCATCAGCGCTTTTTAATTTGAAGGGAAAATGAGATAAATCCCTGATAAGAACTTTATTATTGTTAGCTGTGGGCATTCTTGGATGTTTAGTTCATTTGCTTGTGTGCAGGCGGGATACTCAATTTACCTACATGAACTTGTACAGCTGTTGTGAAATTAGTTTCTTCATTTCAATCCTCACCCCAAATAAGCCACTTTCTTGAATGCAGGGAAAATCTTATGAGGCATGGACTGGCCCAAAAAAGTGTTTCTGGGAAACATAGGTATAGGGTTCCCATTTTACCATCCCAGAGACTCTCAGGGTCAAAAACGCAAATTTGTCATACAGGGCCAGACAATAATTTGTAATAAAACAAATTTATATAGACAAAATATTATTTGTGTTTGACTAAATATGAAATATAAGCACGGAAAGTGTTGGCTTTTGCTCTGGTATCCTCATTTTTTGAAAGCTCTGATAGTGGATTTTAGCACTCAACAAGTTAAAAAGTCTTGACAGCATTAGCATTTTAAGCTGTGATAACATTTGGCTCAACGGTTGTCACTGAGCACAATTCGGGAGAAAATATAAATTAAGATTAAAAAAAAATTCGAAAAATAATAACAAAACAAAGTATCAATGCACTGTTTGATTTTATACGTCATAAGACATACAAAAGTATCAACGGGTTAAACTGATTCTAAAAACAAATTAGGTGACTGATCACTGCACTCTTCTTATTGTTTCATTCTTTGTAATCTGATTGTCCACTTGGGGGCACAGTGGCACTTTGAACTAAGGTGTACTGCATATCAGTGGTGCACTTTCCTTCAATCACTGCTAACCCTTCTTGTTCTGAGTAAGTACTTTGGGGAGTCTGACAGTTGCTCACCACTGCTCAGTGGTTCTCTCCAGGCACTCTGGTTTCATCCACCAGTAAAACTGTATGACTCAAGGTGACCCTGGCTGTCAAAAGAATTGTAAAATTACATTTTGTTAACTGGTATTATTATAATTATTTTTCAAATGCGATTTTTAACGTGAGTAGTTTTTTTCAAGGATACAGTGGAACCCTGTTAATTGAATAGCCACTTTGCCAATGAAAATTATTAAATTAACAGGAGTATTCAATTAACAGAGATTGTGTCACTTTCTTGTATTCTAGAGATAAACTTAGTATTTATTCTATTAAATTTTGTTTGACAGATCTCCATGACATGAGCTCTGTCAAACAAGATATAGTAGATTAAATGCCTGTATTGGATGTATGGAGGCCAAATAGGTCTATAAACAAAGGAAAGCTTGGGAGAGTCAGAGTAATTTCTCGACAGATTACAAGATTTTTTATCAGTTAACAGGATTTTACTCTATAACCAATATTCAACAGTTCAAATTTATACTGGAGGTATGGTAAATGGTTTTGTGTTTGGAAATTATATTCAACAAGAGCTGTGCTGTCGTCCGGTGCATACCCCCATGTGGTATTCTCTGACGGACTCACACACGGACGCACAGAGGGATGCATGTAATCCAGTATACCCCCCACATTCGAAGAATAATAATAAAGAATATAATTATCTGACAACACCGAAATTCATTCTAGTCTTGGGCAATGTTACAATTTAATTGCATACCAAGTTTCATTTAATTCCATAATGATTTACTTAAGTTATGAATATTATCATACAGACGAATGGATGCACAGATGGACGGATGCAATCCAGAATACCCCCCACCCCATTTTCTTCGAAAGTTTTCAACAATTTCCAAGTCAAAGGGTATGGTAAATTGTTTGGTGTTTGGAAGTTTTATGTAATGAGGCAGAAGCCTTTGTCATAGGCAAACTGCATGCCATATTTCACTGAAATCCGATAACCCATACCTGAGATACAGGCTGAACAGACAAATAATGTCTATTTCTTACAATTTGGAAGTCAAAAGAAGGGGATAACTCTAAAAAGGAGAATGTGAGAAATATCGCTGAATCCTTTTTTCAAAGCCTATACCATAAGCAGTGTTCATAGTAAATTTCATCGCAACAGAACATTCGATACCCAAGATACAGGCTGAACAGACAAAATTTGGCTCAGACGGACACAATTTCTGAGTGAACAAGTAATAAAAGAAAAAATAATAATCTGACAACACCAAAAATCATTCTAGTCTTGGGAAATGTTACAATTTAATAACATACCAAGTTCCATAATAATAATAATTTACTTAAGTTACGAAAGTTATGAATATTCTCGGACGGACTCACATACGGATGGATGGATGCACGGATGGACGCACGGACACATGTAATCCAGTATACACCCCCATTTCTTCGAAAGTGGGGGTATAATTAACAGGGTTATTCAGTTAAGAGATATCCAATTATGTGGGTGCCACTGTACCATGCTACCTGCAAACAGAGCCTCTGTTTAGAGAGATTTTGTTCATAAAAAATTGTTTGGTTACAATTTATTGGAGAGTGCCTCTTGGCAATTGTAAAAGAACAATTTTGTTCAAACATTTTTGGTGTTTCAACTGCTGAGCAAATGAGGTAATGAATACAGTGCAAAGCCACTAAAGTGGCTTTCAGCACTTTTCAGTAGAACCTTGATAGTGGCTTATCGCACTCAACCAGTTATTAAAAATTTAAATCTAGAAGTCAATGATAGAATTGATATAATTCACTGGAATACATTCCAATAACCCTTTTCCAAACACAAGGTGAGATTGACACCCACAGAAATTTTAATTTTTGCTTCCAAACATACTTCATTTATGTCTTCTCAGTGGAATGAGCTTCATAAGCTTATATCAATGAGAGGTCATAAGCAATGTTTCAGATAATACACAGAAAAAAAAAAAAAAAAAATAGAATGACAAATTTTTTTGTTGTTGACAGCTTTGGCAGGTTCAAGCTGATTCATGAAGTAAATAGTTAGTGGTGATCATCAAACCATAAAATGCTTCCCAAAATGCAATGAGGCATTTCCCCAAATCAATCTTGTTTGACAGACCTCAATGAGCTCTTTCTGACAAATCTAAAGAGTGGTTAACCCTTCACCTAACATGAAAAGCAGACGGCACATGCAAACAAAATTCTTGAATAACTAAATAGTTTCATTTTTTGTCTCAAAAACATAGCTTATGACCCTCATTGGAATGAGCTCATTGAGCTCGTTCCAATGAGGGGTCATAAGATATGTTTTTGAGACAAAAAATTAAACAAATAATGAAAATTGAATGGTAATTTTTGTAAATAGCCCTGGCCGGTTTTGGCCATTTCATTGGGAAAAGGGTTAAACTCCTAGTTGTATTATGGGAAAATTTGCAGCTTGAAATTTTTTAAAATTTTACAACATTGGTGGGCAGTGGGTTAAATTTCTAGATGAACCATTGAAATGAATATTGCTGAACTAAACAGGAAAATCTTCCAGAAGCACTCAAGAATTAAAACAGTTGAATGCATGACATATTGTTTATATCTCAATTACCTGCATAAGAGAGCTTCTAATTTAAACTAATCTAATCTCATTTATTTTAAATGCATTGACAAACATGTTCTACAACTTATATATTAACACCTATAATTGGGGCCCCCCAAGATGCTAACTTGTAATATGAGGCGGAGCCAGCTGATGCCCAAGTTCTCTTCACAGCATTAATGTATCGACAATACTATAAGATAACTCCAGGATTTTTGTTTCTTTGTTCGTTTTATTGGGGCTTTAATGATGCTTTCAACATACAAGGTTATAATGTTGTGTTCGGCAGTTTTATGGGTGGAGAAAGTTGGTGTACATGGAGAAAAACACTGAGCATTGGCGAATAACTGTAACATACTTCAATTTACTAACATGCAGGGTTTGCAGTGGTTGAAGGTTAAGAGTACTAGCTACATACTGTACACCTTAGCCAACAACACCAGCATGTTGTTTCAATAAAATTCTTTTACTGAATGTTCCAAAATATATACGTCATTGGGAAATTGTTTCTTAACTGGTAGAATGCTAAACTATTTCTGGTCATCAAAATTGGTTCACATCTTTTTGCCTTGTTACAATTTATGGGAGAGTGCCCATAGGCACTCTCCAATAAATTGTTACAAGGCAAATATATACAGGCTAAATAAGGTCACTTCTATTTATTTATTTATTTATTGATGTTTAAGGTCACATATTTATGCACAATGGCTAATCATGACCGTGACAGTTTTACGGGTGGAGGAAGCCGGAGTACCCGGAGAGAACCACCGAGCAACGACGAGTAACTGCCAGCTCCCCAACATTGTAACTCCGCACTGCAGCACAGGCAGGGTTAGATTGGTTGAAGACATGCGTACCTTCGACGTGCAGTACGCCTTAGTACACGGCGTCATCGTGCCCCCCGCGGGCAATGGAGATGAAGTGTCTTGCCCAAGGACACATCGCGATTGCCGCAGGTGGGATTTGAACCGAGGACCTCTCGGCTTGCAGCCTGCACCTCTACCTACTGAGCCACCGCACTCCCAGGTCACTTCCAAGACAATATGAAGCACATCCTCAAGAGTAAACAGCCCCTGGGCTGCCATACCTGCACATCAGAACAAAACCCAAATATGGGCTTCAGCACTCTACCAGTTAACAATACTCTGCAAATACACTGTTTTTGTCAATGTAATTTGAGATCACACAGGGAGTGCTGTTTTAACTTATTTCATAAAATTCAATATAAACAGGAAATTCAATCAAATCTTCTATTTGATCCTCAAGCTCTCACACCACTAGTCTAATTTCATAAGGAATCTGATGCTGTTTTGGCCTGGAACCAGTCTAGCCCTTAAATAGTAAATCACCTGTGTTTAAGATTATGGTTCGCTTTTACAACCAACTTAAATAAATATTCCAGGCAATTGAATCTAAGAGTATGATAAACATTCATTTTCTTTGAATCATCGCAAGAAATGTTTTGAAATCAACTGAATCTTTAATGACATTATAATACAGTGGAACCCTGTTAATTGAAGAGCAACTTTGCCAATGAGAATTATTCAATTAACAGGAGTATTCAATTAACAGGGATTGTGTCATTTTCCTGTATTTTAGAGATAAACTTAGCATTTACTCTATTATATCTTGTTTGACAGAGCTCCATGAGCTCTGTCAAACAAGATATAATATATTAAAGGCCTGTATTGGATGTACTGAGGCCAAATAGGTCTTTTAACAAAGAAAAACTGGGGAGAGTCAGGGTAATTTCTTGACAGGTTGCAAGATTTTTTATTCAATTAACAGGAGTTTACTCTATAACCCATATGCATTTAACAGGGCAAATCTTCATTGAAAGTATGGTAAATGGTTTGGTTTTTAGAAATTATATTCAATTAACAGGATTATTCAAGTAAGTGATATACAATTAAGTGGGCTACATGCACTGTATTGTTAGACATGTTTGCAAACTAAAAACTTATGAATGATGACTCACCACAACTGTAGCTTTATGATTATACCACTAAGTTCCACCAATGGTGTTAATATCTTGATATTTTCAAGGAGAATTAAATACTTATTGATTGGAATATCTATAACTAAGGCAAAAAGAATATCTATATTATTTTGAGTAAAAAGAAATCACATTTTATCAACAGTACTCTGTATGCACACTCCATGAAAAGTGAATAAACAAACAGCCCTTAACAACATCAAATTCCAAACAGAATAAGACAAGTGACCCGAGAGCTTGTTTCATCCTATGTACATGGATGTCAAAATACAGTGGAATCCTTTTTGTTCGTGGGGGGTCCATTATTCATGGATTTCGTGGTTAGATAAGGCACGAAATTAAGATTCCAACGAAATATTTACTCCAGCAACCATTGATAAAACCTGAGCATTTATTGAAGTTAATTCAACGAAGTTAAGTTGTACCGTTGATAGCTTATTTATGGCTTAGGTTCTTGATATACTATCAGCAATAAACATATATAATATAAAGGACATCCAAAAATAAATAAATTATGTGCGGTACAAGTTTAAACAATAGTGTGGATAACCCAATAAAACTGCATATGCACATCGTGTGTGTGCTTCAAGTATCGCCGACTTTTTGGCAAGTCGTAAAACAGATTTTGTTAAATTAATATAACTATAATAATACATTGAGTAAACATATTTTAGGCTCAAGTAAAGTAAGATGGATTCATCACACATTCTTTGCATAATTCTACAGATGCTCAATCAAAGCCTTCCCATGGCTGCACATACAGCGGATAATTAAACTACTGATACACTATTGATACGCTCACTAATTGGACCTACGGCTATACAATACCCACACGTGCATGGCAGACATTAATTATAAAGTGATGACAGCTTGCATGTGGCATCCCCTTACATTATACTTTGTGATCATGTGTAAAACATTGATTGGTGGTGGATCCTGAATTCGTGGGCCAAGTTGATCCATGGAATTAACCCCAACAAAATGGTCATTTTGAAAATGAAAATTGAGACCAACAAAATTAAAACCATTTACATTAACAAAATTTCTATCAACAAATTTTCCTGATATTCCAATCAGAATTTAACCAATTCAATTTTGTTTGACAGAGCTCAATGAGCTCTGTCAAACAAAAATGAATTGTTCAGGTTAAACATATTTTATTTCTAAAATTATACATGATGATTGCACAATGTCGCAAAGTTCATAACATAGAAGTTTAAGGTAATTAAAGAGAAAGGATACCTCAGCAAGCAATAGCTTTTGTAAGCTGTCTCCAGGCTTTTGGTATGCTCACATTATAATGGTAATGATAATGGGGGATAGAATACAGCAACTGATGCACAGCAAGAAACATGCATAAGAGTAGAGAATAAATGACGAGCATTTACTAATTTTGAAGTGGTACTTAGAAGTAACAGAAATAACAGAATTTACGCAAGAGGTTCTGTGTTGTGCCGCCGGGCATGTGAGCTTACTCTCTGAGATACAGGGAATGAGGAAGATTGTTAGGGTAGTTCATCTTGATTAGTTAATAATGTACATAATATAATGAATTTCATGGAAATTTTCAATATATTCTGTTATATACTAAATGATAGATTATCGAAAAAAGTGCGGAAAGATAGAAATCATATCCCCACTGTGAAGATATAGAAATTTTCACCTTCACTTTATCAATTAAAATCGTGGCTTTCAAAACATCACTTCAAGGTGAAAACGAGTCAAATAATCACTGGAAATGATCAATGTGTTCTAAAAATGCATAATTTAAAGAAAACCTGGTGTTTTTGAGTTGATACCGATCATTTTCAACAATGATTCAACACATATTCACCTTGAATTGATGCATGAAACCCGCCAACTAAATCAGATCGCAAGACGCTACCTGTTCCGAGTATCAATCAAATCACTTCCACATATCAACGTGCATCAGCTGTTTACTTTCATGCATCAATTCAAGGTTGAAACGAGTGGAATTATCGATAGGAATGATTTTCTTATAAAAGTGTATAATAAAAAGAAAATCTAGTGTTTTTGAGTGGAGACCGAAAATTATCTTACTTGTGACTGAGACAAATGGTTATAAATGTTTGTCTTGGTCACTCATGAGATAATTTTTGCTATCCACTCAAAAACACTAGATATCCTCTATTTATAACTCAGGATCACTTCGATATTGTTGAATAAATGCACGAAAGTTATTTGTCAAGTCCAGGTGCCGTGATAATTAAACCATGTTAAATCAGGATTATTGATCGAGAGTAACTCCACAGAATTTGGTAAGATATGGGATTTAAGAGCATTCCTTCAAAGAAATGTAACATCCTACACACCTCAATAATTAGTACGGACATGCAACCTAAACAAGGACTCCACACAGAGCTCCTGAAAAGTGGAAAAAAGATGTGAAGACAGAGTATTCCCAGACTGCAATTTGAGAGAGACCTTGATGCTTGGTCTAATACACAAAGGCTTAGCACTGCAAAGACAAAATAAGGACCAGTAAGGACTTGAGAATTGTTTAAATTCATGGTTGCATTATGGTGAAAATTTGTTGCTTGAAGTATTGATAATTTGACATAAGTGTGTAGAGGATTAAAAAAAAACAATAAATAACCACACACTTCACTGTAGGATTATATATATTCCAGGCCTGTCGATTTGCGACGAACAGCTGTATGGGTCATGTAGAGGTTACCCAAAATGAAAAACATGTGGACAAAAAACGGGTTTGCGCCAAATTACCGTCGAGTCATGCAAAATCTTCGCCAAGTTGAATGATGCAGTATGAAAGAATGGAGGAATAATGTTGAGAATCAACCAATCATCAGCTGCTAAGGCATTTGCATCTGCATGAAGTATAGCTACTCTGTTGGCCAATTTATTGGCCAACAGAGCAGCTATACTTCAGGCAGACGCAAACACCTATGCTGATGATTGGTTGATGCTCAACATCATTTTAAACTGTTGACCATCTTAACCCTTTACCTTACATGAAAAGCAGACGACACTTGCAAACAAAATTCTTGAATAACTAAATTTTTTCATTTTTTGTCTCAAAAACATAGGTTATGACCCCTCATTGGAACGAGTTCGACGAGCTTGCTCCAAAGAGGGATCATAATCTATGTTTTTGAGAGAAAAAATGAAATAATAATGAAAATTAATTGGCGATTTTTGTGAATAGCACTGGCTGGTTTTGGACGTTACGTTGGGTAAAGGGTTAAGATGTAGCATAGGTACAAAATCAGGAAATGGCAATAATTCATGTGTCTGCCACAAATAGTGATTATGGATTCCATACTCTTCTGCATCATGCTAGCCCATGACAAAATTAGGCTATAATTGCAACTAACTTGTATCTATTTGTAGCCTCATTATTGTTCCTAACGATTCATCAGGATATTGTCCAAAGGAGCAAGAACTTGGCGATGATACAACAGTTCATATATTAGAATAGTTGCAATACAATATATATTTAGGTCATGCAATGGGTTGCCTGAATCAAGTACAGGGGAAGAAACGATAAGTTACAGTATGGCCACTGTGGACTGGTCACTTTCCATGGATTGGGCAGTATTACCACAGACGCTATAATGTTAGAATGCACACACCATTTATAGGAATAATCATCAACAATTTAATTAATGAAGCACTGGGTACAACCCGGTGCTTCATTAATTAAAATGTTTCTGATGATGATTTTTATTACCTGGGAAACGCATTCGTGGACATCACTGCCCACACGTGGATTACGACCAGTCCACAGTGATTGAACTGTACCAAAGTTCAGACCAGGTGAACGATAAATGGGTTAAGCAAAATTTTGAAAACAGCAGGCCTGTATCTTCCATGCCAACACTAGCCTGGTATGGCATTAATGTTAGTACAGTGGAGCCCTGTTAACTGAATAACCACTTTGCTGGTAAAGATTATTCGATTAACAGGAATATTCAATTAACAGGGATTTGGGCAATTTTCTGTATTTTAGAACTGAGCATTTATTCCATATCTTGTTTGACAGAGCTCAATGAGCTCTGTAAAACAAGATTTAATAGTTTATTTACCTGTAGTTGATTTACTAAGGCCAAAACGGTCTATAAACAAGGCGATTTCAGTTATTGTCACAGTAATTTATCAACATATTGCAAGATTTTTTATTCAATTAACAGGAGTATACTCTCTAAACCCATATTCAATTTACAGGCCAAATTTGTACTTAAAGTATTGGAAATGGTTTTGTGTTATGAAATTATATTCATTTGACAGGGATTTTCAATTAAGAGAAATCCAATTAAGTGGGCTCCACTGTATTGCCAACTGTCAAGGCTAATTTCAATGGCTGCAAGTAAAAGTGGACTGAAGAAGCCAAATAAACAGTGGCATGTATTTTAAGTTTTTTTAAGAACAAAGTACAGTTTGAAATGAGGTATCCATTGCAATTGCAATGTAATACACTGAAAAAATATGCAGGTTTCTCAAAATAATAAATCCTCATTAGCTTTGCATACAGCCAATTAAACACAGCCACTGATAATTCCTATGAGGCTAACAGGCATGACTTGACAGTTAAATGGTTACATACAGGTACCAAGCATATTTAACATGTACTCAAATACAAATAAAATATTACTTTTTAACTTCTCGTATTGAGTATAATGAATAATTTGTGAATATTCCCAACTGAAGCTAGTATTATGAGTTTCTAACAATACATGATATGTCACTAGGATAAAGACACCACATGAATTATTATGTAACAAAATACCTGTAATATGAATAAAATGTTTCATGGTAATAAAACCATAAAGATTATTGTATGAATTTTTAATAGCCAAGCATTTGTGGGATACTATGAAATAGTATAAAAATATGCTTCATATTCCATATACAACAAAAAGATGTCATTTTCACACCTAGGACTCCGAGGTGAAAACTTGTGAACAATGGAGCTCCCACTTGTTATCCAAGAAACATTGGTTAGAGTGAAGGCTACCCTTGCTACCAACTGGAGTATCCAGGTGCTCAAGGGTAAAATTCACCTGACAGTGGATTTTGAGAAAGAAGCCAAACTGACATCTTTGGAGAGCTGTAGTACCTTTCATGAGGGGATTTCCCCCCGCACTGGTCACCCTCCAAGTGACTTGGACTTGCTGGGTGAAGATCGATCTGCTGGAATCCAAAAGCCACTGAAGAAGAGAAAGAGAAGGAAAGGACCAGCTGCTAGACGCCTTGATGCCCGATGACTGGTGGAGTTTCTGGAAAGGAAGAAGTCGGAGAAGGAGGTAGAGAGGGACTTCATTAGGGCCATACCTTGCACCCTTGAACATCCCACATCCAGCCTGACACACTCCTCGCAAGGGGAGCAGTCGGAGGACACCAGACCGCTAGGGACAGGGTCAATCCCCAATTAAACTCATCTATCCTCGGAAAGTGAGATAGAGGAGAGCGACCTTTCCTTGGTGAAGGCTGTGGTCCCTGACAATGTTCCTCAAATGCCTCGGACTCCTCCTGAACCGTCTTCTCCTATCCAGAGGACTTCCATGGGGATGGAACATCCGGAAGAGGCAGCTTTGACCTTTGAGGAAAGCTGGATAGAAGCAGACAGAGACAGGAGGACATGTATAAACAAATACGGGCACTAATCGACACAATTCCAGAGTCTAATAAAGCTGAGATCGCTGAAACTTGGGAAGACATGCACAGGAAAGAAACACCTGACACTTGCCCATCTGAATCAAAACAGTCCAACAACAACAAAAGTCAAGCCTCACCAACAGCAGCCATGACTTTGGGAGAACAAAGTCACAGGACAAAAATCAATCTCATAACCTATACCATTAATAAATAGTCGGGGGCATGGTGGCATTGCAGTAACCGGTTCTTGTCAGATCACTGAAGTTAAGCAACGTTGATCCCCGTTTGTCCTTGGATGGGTGACCATCTGAGCGATCGATTCAGACTCCCACATTGTGTCCTTGGGCAAGGTACTTAACCCCGATTGTCCACATGGGAGTACAATGATGCCGTGTACTAAGGCGTACTGCACATCGATGGTGTGCATGTCTTCAACCAATCTAACCCTGCCTGTGCTGCAGTGCGTAGTTACAATGTTGGGGAGCTGGCAGCTATGCGCCGTTACTCAGTGGTTCTCTCCAGATACTCTGGCTTCCTCCACCCGTAAAACTGTCACCGACATGATATGACCTTGGCTGTTAAAGTGTTGTTAAACCCTAATAAATAAATAAATAAATAAATAAATAAATAAATAACAAATAGTTAAAAAGTTTCATGCTTTCGCTAATTTAAGGTTGAGCAATTCATCACTGAATGCATT
The DNA here is from genome assembly GCA_031216915.1 of Pictodentalium vernedei. NCBI lineage: Eukaryota > Metazoa > Mollusca > Scaphopoda > Dentaliida > Dentaliidae > Pictodentalium > Pictodentalium vernedei. The sequence goes on from CM062289.1 coordinate 356,833,160, forward strand.
TTGACTGTATCAACAGATGGTTATCAAGATACTAAAGAAGCCAGACTAATTGGTCCATGGATATTATGAATGGCCAAAAAAACCCCTCATCTCCATATAACACATGTCAATGTGGATCATTTCCTAATCAGCAGCACATATGGTCTGCATATTCAACATTCAGTTATTGTTCTCCCAATTGTGGTGGATCAACTGCCTCATTATCAAAGCCTGAACAAGGCAATTATAAAATTCTAAAACTTTTTCTTTCCTATGAAATAATAACAAAAAGTGTTTACAAAAACTTTAAGGGCGTGAAAGTAATTAGGAGAGTGCCAGCTGTTTATGAATGTTAAGTTATTACAGTTTTCTGTACACATCTTTTCTACTGCAGTGAGTCTCATTTTAATAGCATACTAAGAACAACCCTGTTAACTCTTTATCCAACACACAGGATATAAAAATTGCGCAGAGTTAGCAAGTTGGAGAAGCTGACAATCGTTCACTGCTGCTTGGTGACTCTCTCTGGGTACTTAACCCTTTACCTAATGAATCGCCCACATCAGCCCGCGTAATTGGCCAATTCTGCAGTTGAAAGAAATAAATTTTTCAAAATATTTCAACAAAACCATATCATGTGACCCCTCATTGGAACGAGCACATCGAGCTCATTCCAATGAGGGGTCACATGATATGGTTTTGTTGAATTTTTTTTTAAAATTAAAAAAAATGGTAATTAAAATAATAAATTTTGATATCGTCTGCGTTGGGTAAAGGGTTAAGCTTCCTCCACCCCATAAAAGTGCCAACACTATGTGATGCTGGCTGTTGAAAGTGTTGTTAAACCTCAGATAATCAAAAAAGCCAACATGAATAGCAAATGACAATTGCAAAATGTTTTTTAAATAACTAAAATTTTTAAATTTTTGCCTCAAATATACAGATTATGATCACTCATTAAATGAATGAGCTCAATGAGCTCATTTCAATGTGGGTCATTATTAAGTTGTGGTTTTGGCGGGAAAAAAATAAATATAAATAATAAAATTGAATGCTCAATTTTATGAATAGTGTGGCCAGTTTTGGGTGTAATGTTATCCCTTTACCTAACACAGTGGCCAAAAAAGGCAGGTAAATTGACCAGGATAAGTCTACCACAGTCTAAATATTTATTTAGTTATTGGGGTTTACTGACACTTTTGACAGCCAGGGTCACCTCGTGTCTGAACCACAGTCTAAAATATCTCAGATTGTGAATGAAATTGTTTTCGAAAAGTGTTAAAAGTGTTAAATTTAATTTCTTTTTTAAATATACTATGTTAGGTAAAGAGTTAAGGAAAGATTTAAGGACCTGTCACAGTAGACAATTAGTCATCTATCTCAGTAGTTAACGTTTATTTCAATTAATCATTGTTCATTTTAAAAGTGGTACAAGTTTAAATGCCAGGGTTTAATCCATAGAAATCGGAAAGGTTTTTTTTTTTGGGGGGGGGGGGAGGGGGTGGGTGGGGGGGGGGGTGCTGGAGGTTCCAGTATGGTCAACCTGTCAAAAGCAAACAAACTATGCCAAAATTCATGGGATCCCAAAAGATCAGTGGGGGGAGGGGGCAGTCACTGACTCAATCATTAAATGTTATTGGTTTTCCATACCGTAACCCCTCAAGAACCAATTTGCACCATACACATACGCAGTTATTGTATTTATGTTGGATTTTCCTGAACATGAGCACATTAGGAAAATCCAATATAAGTTTAACTGCTCATGTGTATCGAGCTGTAGTGTTCTGAAACTTTCAAGTTTCAGTCACAAACGAGTGACACAGATTAATCTGAGAGAATAAGTAAATCGAGGTAAGCAAACTTACTGTCTTATTAGTGTGTCACTGATGAGAACCCATAAAAAAGAATCCATGCTGAATTGCATTATAATGCCCTAGTCAATGTTAAACCCATGAAATTTGCTACAACAAACTGTTACGGAAGAGGAAATTTCTTTATTGTGCAGTCAGCATCAGCCATGAATTTAGGCGCCAGTGATGAAGAAATGTGCACAGCAGGGTATTTCGAACAAAAATAAAATGGAATGGGTTGGATAACAATAAACAGAAAATTACTTAACCTTGGTCTAAAACTGCGAATCAGTTTAAAAGTTTTAGCATACACATAAAAGCTATGGTTAGAACAGTCGACACACATGTAACCCATCGTAACCCATCAACAGGTTATGACCATTAAATTAGTGTAATCTATAAACATGTTACAAAAATAATCCTTATTTCGAGGCCTGCAAACCCTGTCATTACATATCCATGGCTGTTTAGTATTCATGTAATATGCTCATAGCATGGACTCATTGCTGATGCACTGGAGTACTGGATTAGTGGTAGACGGTAGGTCAGAGAAACATGGGTGGGTTATAGTTCAATTCATTTCCCTATTTCACACAGGGAATGGGGCAGAAATTTGGCTCCAAAAATACCTTGGATTAAGCCCTCATTGAACTTATAATATAATGCAGTTGAAATATTAGTTAACAAGTAGAGTGCTGGAAGCCCATATTTGGGATTTATTATAAAGTGCAGGTTCCGCCAACTGAAGGCTTCATATTCTGTGGATGTGTTTCATATTACCTTTAAACAGGAATTATTTAGTCTGTATGGATTTGCCATGTTACAATTTATGGGAGTCTTTTGGCATGTGGACACATTTTGATGACCAAACATAATTTAGCATTCTACCTGTTAAATGGAAACTGCGGCACTGTACACTTGAATGATCTCCCTGGAATAAACTGAACTGTGAATGTGAGAAAGTTGTCTTATTCTAACTGCTGAAGTGCTAACTTAAAGGCGATTTGTAACATGTATACTTTTATCACAAATTTGGGGGCGTGGTGGCGTTGCGGTAACTGGTTCTCGTTAGATCACCGAAGTTAAGCAATGTCAAGTCCGGTTAGTCCTTGGATGGGTGACCATCTGAGCGATCGATTTGGACTCCCACGCTGTGTCCTTGGGCAAGGCACTTAACCCCAATTGTCCAAATGGGGCCACGATGATGCCGTGTATTAAGGCATACTCAAGTCGATGGAGCGCATGTCTTCAACCAAACTAACCCTGCCTGTGCTGCAGTGAAGAGTTACGATGTTGGGGAGCTGTCAGCTTCTTGTCGTTGCTCGGTGGTTCTCTCTGGGTACTCTGGCTTCCTCCATCTGTAAAACTGTCACTGACACGATATGACCTTGGCTGTTAAAGTGTTGTTAAACCTTAATAAATAAATAATCACAGATTTTATTGCTACAAGCAAGGAGTGCCATAGTATAGCTAGATTTTCTCGATAAATAAATGATTTGTTAGAATTT